>CM070541.1:33865347-34465347 GCA_036346415.1 Raddia guianensis | reverse complement strand
GGTCTCCTCCAATGCAATTAGGATCTACGAGAATTATAGGCTGAGGGTCTCCTTTCATAGTGAGCTGGTGAGACTCAGGTGCAACACGAAAGGAATCGGCTCCGATAATAGCGTGTTAAATTAGGAAAACCACGTGTAGATAGTTTGGATAGAGGCGGAATCAAAAGGTGCACACATTAGGAAAGATTAGGTGGAGATAGTTCTTCTTTGATCGGCTGAGATGAAGCGACAATCAGATCCGAGTTGTTTAATTTGTTTATGGCTATCAGGGAATCTATTCTATTTAGCGTTGTAATATGAAAATTATATAATTATGAAATATTTGTATAATATTAGTCAAATCCAACTAAATATGGTATATACATGTTATTTTTGCAATACTTGTAATGTAATGTATGAGTCCGTGCGCTAGGAGATGTAGTCGATGCCGGGGACTCGGGTGATCCTAGGGGCACCACCCACTACCTAGTGTGGTCTCCCTCACCGATGGCCCGCTACATCCGGGTTTGCAACCAAGCCGAGCTTTGAGCCACAGGTCCTAGCTTCCTGCTATATATCAGTCCGTGCGCTAGGAGATCTAGTCGATCCCGGGGGACTCGGCGATCTTGGGGGCATCGCCCATTACCTGGTGTGGTCTCCATCCACGATCGCCCGCTACATCTGGGTTTTCCACCAAGCCGGGCTTTGGGCCACAGGTCCTAGCTTCCTGCTATATATAAGTCTGTGCGCTAGGAGATGTAGTCGATCCTGGGGGACTTGAGCGATCCCGGGAGCACCACCCACTACCTGGTGTGGTCTCCCTTCACGCTGGCCAGCCACATCCTGGTTCGTAGCCAAGCCTGGCTTTGGGCCACAGGTTCTAGCTTCCAGATATATATGAGTCCGTGCGCTAGGAGATGTAGTCGATCCCGGGGAACTCGGGCGATCCCAGGGGCACCACCCACTACCTAGTGTGGTCTCTCTCCACGATGGCCCGCTACATTCGGGTTTGCAACCAAGCCGGGCTTTGGGCCACAAGTCCTAGCTTCCTGCTAATATGTGAGTCTGTGCGCTAGGAGATGTAGTCGATCCCGAGGGACTCGGGTGATCCTGGGGGCACCACCCCCTACATGGTGTGGTCTCCCTCAACGATGGCCCGCTACGTCTGGGTTTGCAGCCAAGCCGGGCTTTGGGTCACAGGTCCTAGCTTCCTACTATATATGAGTCCGTGCGCTAGGAGATGTAGTCGATCCTGGGGGACTTGGGCGATCCGGGGGCACCACCCACTACCTGGTGTGGTCTCCCTCCACGATGGCCCACTACATCCGGGTTTGCAGCCAAGCCTGGCTTTGGGCCACAGGTCCTAGCTTCCTGCAATATATGAGTCCGTGCGCTAGGAGATGTAGTCGATCACGGGGGACTCCTGCGATCCCGGGGGCACCACCCACTACCTGTTGTGGTCTCCCTCCACGATGGTCCGCTATATCCGGGTTTGCAACCAAGTCGGGCTATGGGCCACAGGTCCTAGCTTCCTGTTATATATGAGTCTGTGCGCTAGGAGAGGTAGTCGATCCCGGGGAACTCGGGTGATCCTTGGGGCACCACCCACTACCTGGTGTGGTCTCCCTCCACGATGGCCCGCTACATCCGGGTTTGCAGCCAAGCCGGGCTTTGGGCCAAAGCTCCTAGCTTCCTGCTATATATGAGTCCGTACGCCCTAGTTGATCCCGGGGGACTTGGGCGATCCCGGGAGCACCACCCACTACCTGTTGTGGTCTCCCTCCATGATGGCCCACTACATCCGAGTTTGTAGCCAATTATGGCATTGGGCCACAGGTCCTAGCTTCCTACTATATATGTGTCCGTGCGCTAGGAGATGTAGTTGATCCCGGGGGACTTGGGCGATCCTGGGGGCACCAACCACTACATGGTGTGGTCTCCGTCAACGATGGCCCGCTACATCCGGGTTTGCAGCCAAGCCGGGCTTTGGGTTAGAAGTCCTAGCTTCCTACTATATATGAGTCCGTGCGCTAGGAGATGTACTCGATCCCGGGGGACTCGGGCGATCCGGGGGCACCACTCACTACCTGATGTGGTCTCCCTCCATGATGGCCCGCTACATCCGGGTTTGCAGCCAAGCCTGGCTTTTGGCCATAGGTCCTAGCTTCCTGCAATATATGAGTCCGTGCGCTAGGAGACGTAGTCAATCACGGGGGACTCGGGCGATCCCGAGGGCACCACCCACTACTAGATGTGGTCCCCCTCCACGATGGCGCACTACATCCGGGTTTGCAGCCAAGCCTGGCTTTGAGCCACAGGTCCTAGCTTCCTGCTATACATGAGTGCACACGTTAGGAGATGTTGTTGATCCCGGGGGACTCTGGCGACCCCGAGGGCACCACCCTCTACATAGTGTGGTCTCCCTCCACGATGGTCCGCTACATCCAGGTTTGCAACCAAGTCGGGCTGTGGGCCACATGTATTAGGTTCCTGTTATATATGATTCTGTGCGCTAGGAGATGTAGTCGATCCCGGGGAACTCGGGTGATCCTTGTGGCACCATCCACTACCTGGTGTGGTCTCCCTCCACGATGGCCCGCTACATCCGGGTTTGCAGCCAAGCCGGGCGTTGGGCCATAGGTCCTAGCTTCCTGCTATATATGAGTCCGTACGCTAGGAGATGTAGTCGATCCCGGGGGACTTGGGCGATCCCGGGAGCACCACCCACTACCTGTTGTGGTCTCCCTCCACGATGGCCTGCTACATCCGGGTTTGCAGCCAAGACTGGCTTTGGGTCACAGGTCCTAGCTTCCTGCTATATATGAGTCCGTGCGCTAGGAGATGCAGTCGATCCCTGGGGACTCGGGCGGTCGTAGGGGTACCACCCACTACCTGGTGTGGTATCCCTCCACTATGGCCCGCTATATTCGGGTTTGCAGCAAGCCTGGCTTTGGGCCATAGGTTCCAGCTTACTGCTATATATGAGTCCGTGCGCTCGGAGATGTAGTCGATCTCGGTGGACTGGGGCGATTCCGGGGGCAGCACCCACTACCTGTTGTGGTCTTCCTACACGATGGTCCGCTACATTCGGGTTTGCAGCCAGGCCTGGCTTTGGACCACAGGTCCTAGCTTCCTGCTATATATGAGTCCGTGCGCTTGGAGATGTAGTCGATTTTGACAAAATTCTAAATACAAATTCAGGAATATTTTAACATGAATCTTTTTTTTATAACGGCAGAGGTGGGAGGGGGTAATTTAGGGGTCCCACCACTTTCGTTGCTGGAAGTTATATTTGTCATCCATTTTCTCGGCCCCACTACAGCCGCGCTCCTCCTAGATCTCCGTTCGACCTACTTCAATACCGGCAATAAGATTTTTCTTGTACGGTTCTACTGTGTGTCGAAGGTTAGTTCTCGTGGCTACTAATTTGTAGCCATTTACCATTCTTGGTTCTTTTTTTTTTAATTCTTGGATCCTAGGTATTGTTGTTCATCATTCGATCCCCTCGGATCATTTATTCCCTAGTCTTAATCCGGTGGGGGGGGATCTATCGCAGGCAGCACTCGATTTGGATCTATCGCAATCAACGGAGCCGCCGCAGGGTGGGAAAACCCAAACTGTACCCACGATGGATGATGAGGACGGCATGCCGATACCGCCGCAGCCTGCTGCACAGGGGGCTAGAAAATACCGTGTAAGAATGTGGAGAAGGTTGCGACGAAGGTACGAAGGTCCCAACCTGTTCCCGAGTGCGATGAGGTGACGATGTGGTCACCCTACCGAGTTCCGATGAAAACTCGATGGAGCGGGGCTCTGCATGTCAGAGGAATGTCGTGCGGAAAAGACCAGCGTGGGATCCTTGCTTCAAGCCGCCACTGCTGTCTAAGGTTAGATTAGTAAGATTTTCTAGTTTGTCGTGTGCATGTCAATAGTTAATTCTTGATGGTTTTCGATGCTTTGCTGTGTAGGTTTTAAAAAGAGGAGCGGCGGGGAAAACACATCCACAGGCAACTGAGTCAGCACCAGAGGTGATTCTTTGTTTGATGGTTTTGTTGTGGTTATGGAATAGTTTTATTTATGGGTTTATATTGGTTATGTCAGCACCAACGGTGATTCTGGTGTGTCCTTTTTTTAGCAGCCTGGTTATTTACTTTTTCTTTCATGGTTACATTTGCACTGTTTTATTTGTTTTTGAAGGAAAGGACAAGGTCTAAAAGGTTTGTTGTGGAACCATCGAAAACTTCAGAGAAATGCGTTAATGATGATGATGAAAAGGTTTTTAATTTGATTATTGATTTTCATTTCCAATGTCCTTCCAGATGCTAATGAACTCTTTGTTGCATATCCGGTGTGCAGGTAAATAGACCCCCAACTGTAGGTGCAAGCCAGGTGTTGTGTCTAGCATGATCAGTGGTCTAACCGATGAGCAGGCAGCAATTATCAGGGGCATGAGGCTCACTGATCTGTTGAAGTTCAGGGTTGGTGGGCTAGAAAGTCGTTTTTTCATGTCTTGAATGATCGACAGGTTTGATTGTCATAGGATGGCTATAGATGCTGGCGGTGGGAAGGTTTTACCGATCACAGTTCATGCTGTCAGGTGTGTGATTGGTTTACCGCACGACGATATTGATATCCCGTCGTCAACGTTTGTAGATAGGTCCATTGAGCTTGCAAATTTGATGGGGGAGTTTGGTGTTCAGTTGGATAATAACCTGACTGTTGACAATCTACTGTCAAGGCTGGCCGAGGGGAAGGTGGATGCTTTGACAATCAGGGGATTCTTTTTTATAGTAGTGAATAAGATTTTGTTGGCTGGTTTGGCAAATTACATTACGGGCAACGACGCCTATGTGACGAAATCCCTAGATATGATCAAGAAGATTGACTGGGCAGGCGCCGTCGCTTACACATTGCGCCAGGTCGGACAAAGTTGGGGACAAAGTTGGGATCTGCATACCAAGAAAAAAAGGGTAGTCGCCTCAAAGTTCTAAATATGTAAAGGCCAAGTTCTTACTACACAAACAACTCCAACGCAATGTTGTACATGCAAAAGGCCAAATTCTTAATATATAAATGGCTTTATCATGTCTTGTCTTAATAAAAATGGATAAAATTTGCATCTTGGACATTAGTGAGAACTATAAGTGCTGCTAAGAAATGCAGGTTTGACAAAGCAAATTAAGAACTATGATTGCTGCTAAGAAATGCAAGTTTGAGAAAGCAAATTTTAAATCTGATACAAAAGTTTATTTTCATCTTTTGGGCACCTAGGTGACAACTATGAGTGATGATAAGATATGCAAGTTTCGACAAAATTGTTGACCATTAAAAAGACATGAAAACGCTAAATATATTATTAAAAAAATATTTAAGTTTAAAATGTAAACATATTTCAGAAATGTGAAACATGTAAGTTTCAAATGCCATGTCCTAATTAACTCTAAAATGCCATGGCCGAAACATATTACATGCTATGGCCAAATTACGTTTAAAATGCATACACAATCAAACATGTAAGTATTGAAACTATGATCACTGCAGATAAACACTTCAGGCGGTTCTCATACATATTACAACATGAGTTATATGAATGTTTCTCATCCAACGGAAATTTAACACACTCTTCCTAGTTTCAGACTTCTTTAGGCCCCTGGGAGTGGGTCTCCATGGTTGTCGTGCGAGAGTTGTTGTGATTGGTTCATGGTGCTGGATGGAAGGAACCTCAGCATCATTGCTTCCAATGTCTTTGCGGCCCTATGAAACCAAGTGTGGTTGCACATAGGAATACAAGGTGTCATAATTCAGGAAAACAATGTCTACTCAACTAGAAGTGGACAACAAAGATTTCCTTAAACTACATATTACAATGGCATAATTATGTTATGTAATACTGATCTAAAATAAATCAGTACCTGTGTGTCCTTCTCTACCTGTTCTTCTGTCTGTACCTTCATTGTTGATGCCTGATCTGATGTCTGTACCTCCATTCTCTTTCAATTTTGTCTACATGAAAAGAGTATAAGATGAAAAGAAAATACAAACTGTCATATCAAAACGACAACAAGCTAACCTGAATCGTCTTGTTCGATGTGTGGCTCGGACTGCTTGCGATCATCTGCAACTGCATCGTCAACTTCAACTGGATCAACGTTACGTCCAGGCACAATATCTGAAATAGCAATCACAAGCTCTGTCCGTCTTTCCTGAATCTTACGATACTGCGCGTGTTAGGAAATACGCACCAATGCAAGATCACGAACGATACCAGGAGACACGATGTTTGGTAACGCAGTTCGGCATCGCTGCCTACATCTGCGGGGCTCTGATTATGGGCGCTCCTCCCCAATCCATAATACCGCAGCACACCGGCTAACCAGGTCACGGCCACATGCCGGCCGCTGACCTCCTCTCTTGCCTATGCTACTATTATGAAGTCGTTGTCTTGGTTACACTGTGGTCGCCTCCTTTATATAGTGGAGGCACGGATAGAGTCCGACTCAAACACTAACCAACCCTGCCTATTACAACACAGAGTCCTTGTAACCTACTCGTACACATATTCGACACAAATACCTAACAAACTCCACTTTGGAGAATATGGTCTCTCCACCTTGAAATCGTTCCGGCGACTTGCGCGAACCCGTGCACCCGGACTCTGGTTGCTTCCTTCCTTTGCAGCCTACAGCGGGCCGCCCGACGAGTCCTCATCAAACTCGCCGCCTTTTAGAACAAACGACGCCGACCCTGCAACATGCTTAGCAGCTCCACCTGCAACAGAACCCCCTTCTAATAGAAGAACCTCAGCACTGTCGCCTCCGGAGTCATACGAGCCTATTGCCACATTAGCATCTGCTCCCTTTGGTGGACCTGGACAGTCCCTCTTCATGTGCCCCCACTCATTGCATCCAAGCCTTTGCAAATCTGTTATTTTTCTTGTTCTTCTTTCCTGCCACATGACCGCTTTGATCACCTGAGACTAGCAAAGCAACAGAACGAGGTTCTTCCACTGAATTGTTATTCTTTCTCAATTGATGAGACCTAAGCGCCGCAGTAATATTCTCAGTCTTGATGCTATCCTTGCCATACGTCAACGTCGTGACCAAATGCTCAAAGGACGGAGGCAACGAACAAAGAAGAATAATTGCCTTGTCTTCATCAGCGATTGTCACCTCCAGATGTGATAAATCCGTGACATACCTGTTGAAAATATCAATGTGTGCTTGCAGATCTGACCCTTCCTGCATTTTCAGCCCATACAACTTCTGCTTCAGATACAGCTTGCTGGTCAGAGTTTTGGACATGAACTGACTGGCCAACTTGTCCTAAATTTCCTTCGGTGATGATAACTCCATGACATGATACATGACCTGATCTGAGAGACAAAGACGTATGGTTGCCGCAGTTTGCAACCGCATCTCCTCCCAATCACCGGCCTCCACCTTCTCCGGTTTATTTACCTTAAGAGCCACCACAATACCTAAGCCACCACAATACCTATTTGATCGGGATATCCGAACCTCTTTGCCATTAATCGAAGTTTCTGCATAGTCAAACTTCACCATACCGAATTTGTATGTGTCGGCTTCATCCTGCCGACCTGCGATTCTACCAACGCCAATTGCTTGTCGATGAATGTATCGCCACCCGACCCGTTCGCCATCTTGAACAGATCGCCAACAGCCCTCCAAGAACGCCTCCCTCCTTCGGAATCTCACGCCTAAAAAACTCCTTCGAAATCTGCGCTCAAAAACACTGTTGATTACCTTGGATTGTTAAGTTTGGCTCCCCTTGGATCTTTTTTATAATGGTGAGGCTGCTCTTCCCGTCTCAAAAACGAGTCCTCAAAAGACTCTATTTTGTCTCGGTCTCGAACTCCTCTTTTCTTTCTTCCTTTTTCTCGAACTCCACGACGAATCGGTATGCGCCTGCGCCCTCACGTTGGCCCGCCTGCAGCTGCCCCGTGCATGCCGCTGCCTGCAGCGCCCGTGGGGCCCGCCCTGCATGCGGCTGCCGCTGCCTGCAGCATGCATGCCGCGGCCTCCCTGCTGCCTGCATGCTCCCTAGCCACCTGGTAGGACCCGCCATGTGCATGCACCCTTTGTACAGCCAATGCATGCATGCATCCCTTGTAGCTTATCCCAGCGTGAGCCTCCAAGCACGCCGGCCTGCACATACATATGCATGGCCATGCAATGCACGTACACATGCACAACCATGCATGCATGCTGAACCGCATGGCTAACGTGTCGCCAGGCGCACACCTCGTCACCGACGTGTCTCTGCGTCGCGCCTGTCTCTGATCAGTCGACCCGCAGCACAAATTCATCGCGCCATCGAAAAAAAAATCCCCAAAGAAACTCCACCTACAGTCCAATTTATGAGCCCTCGAGCAGGCTTCCCAGCCCGCCACCGTGCACGACGTCGTCCCGTGCACAGCAAAACATGCCGCACCCTAGCCATCTGTATGCACGTCACGGCTTTGCCCTCAGTGACATGATGCAGCGCTTCCTATGCAACATCCGGTCGCATCACTGCTCCCGTTGTTCCAATCTATCCGACATCCATCCACGCCTGCCGGTCTGATCGCGAACGCCGAGGTCGTCGCCGTCGCCTGCCGACCTCGCCGGCTACTTTGTCGGCCCTTGATCACCTGGCCTTGGTAGATCCCCGTCAATGGTAGCCCATCGAACGGTTCGAGCCTCCTGCCCGAAGTGTCCGACACCACCGATCGATTCGTCGATCGCCGCCATGCTCCACCTTGCGCCGATAGGGCATTTTCTGCGGCGCCCGTGTATGCATAAACCTCGTGTCTCCCCCTAGATCTTCCGTATGGCCAACCTCGCCAACCTGGCTCTGATACCACTTGTTAGGAAATACGCACCAATACAAGATCACGAACGACACCAGGAGACATGATGTTTGGTAACGCAGTTCGGCATCGCTGCCTACATCTGCGGGGCTCTGATTATGGGCGCTCCTCCCCAATCCATAATACCGCAGCACACCAGCTAACCAGGTCACGGCCACATGCCGGCCGCTGATGGTATCAGAGCCAGGTTAGGTATTTGGTATCACATGCCGGAACGATTTCAAGGTGGAGAGACCATATTCTCCAAGGTAGAGTTTGTTAGGTATTTGTGTCGAATATGTGTACGAGTAGGTTACAAGGACTCTGTGTTGTAATAGGCAGGGTTGGTTAGTGTTTGAGTCGAACTCTATCCAGGCCTCCACTATATAAAGGGAGGCAGCCCTGGTGTAACCAAGACAACGACTTTATAATAGTAGCATAGGCAAGAGAGGAGGTCAGCGGCCGGCATGTGGCCGTGACCTGGTTAGCCGGTGTGCTGCGGTATTATGGATTGGGGAGGAGCGCCCATAATCAGAGCCCCGCAGATGTAGGCAGCGATGCCGAACTGCGTTACCAAACATCGTGTCTCCTGGTGTCGTTCGTGATCTTGCATTGGTGCGTATTTCCTAACAGCGCGTGTATCTCTTCAGTGGCCACATCAACCATCCTATCGTACTTGTCAAGGGAGTCATAAATAGCTCTCAGCTTTTGCATGCCAATAACGTTGAACGTGCCACCTAGCATTTCTCTCAACCTTGGCAGCTTCAAAACATTTGAACCAGATGGCCCCTCTCCTGTTGGATGCGTAGACATCTGTCCCAACATGTACATTGTCCCAGCCATGATTCTAAACTGCATCGATACATCCAAAATGACAATACTCAGGACATACTAAGTATTAAACCATCATATAAAGTCATATAACCATTTTACTTACAGGAAACTTCCCGTAGACCTCTGCACCACCCAAGCTCTTGAATCTGTCAGCTGATATCAACTTTGAAACATGCTCCACCGTTTATTCAGCACGTCTAGTGAATTTGTTCACAGGTAGAGCATGTGGGTGCTTTAGGTGATCTAGGTAGTATATCTACATCATTAAAAAAGCTAGCAAAAAAAAGTTGACGAGCAAACTGAATGAACATGTAACTAATATGCTAAAATAACAAACCAGCAAGAAAATTGCACTTCAACTACTTGGGACATAATTTTAGGATGCAGCTTTTCTTAAAGCATTAACAATTAGTTGATCATGTTATTAACCTTTGCATCATTTTGAACTTGTAGCACCCAGTCTCTTCCATTAGATATTGTGGTATGATGAGCAAAACAATAGATCTTTTGTAAAACCCACAAAGGCAGCAAATCCTGCGTGGGTAAAAATAAAATCGCTAGGGGCTAACCAACCGGACGTGTCGCTCCATCGCCTAGTCGTGCTTGTGGTTATGTGGATGGAAATTTGTAAGAGGACGGATAGATTTCACCTAAACCGACGATCGAACGGTTGAGAAGGAAGCTATCCCGGGGGCACCAACCAAAGAGGGCCTGCATTTTTGTTATTTGCGGTGGAGGAAACAACGAAGAAGGCGCAGTTGGGGTTTCGGCCGGGTTCGTCATCGGCAGAAGAACGGAGCGCCGGGCCGCAGCTCAGCTGTCGTGGAAGAAGAAGTTCTCCTCGGCTTTGTCAGGAGGTTCGGCTTGCTCGCCATATCCCTCGCCACATCCCCCCACCCCACCCGATCTCCCGTCACCGTCGTCTGCGTGCTCGACTAGTTTTTTGTTTGAATTTGTTTTTTTGGTATGAATTTAGATTGTACAAGTTATTCAATGTTCTCGGTCATTGCCATTTTTATCTTCTTAGCCCCCCTCCAATCCTGTGTTCGCCACTGGATCTCAGGATTGTGCCGCTTTGCAGGTTTGCTAGCTCTATTTTTGTGCTCATTGTGCACTGCCACTCTGAATGTAGATAGAGTCCTTGCAGAAGAACGCTGAGAAGACGCTCAGTGTTACCGTAGATGAACTCTCAATCTTAGCCGAAGCCCAACACAAGCTTGTGAACCACAATTTTGATCCCGGCAATAATCAAGCCGCAGCCGAACTTAACGGTGTTTTGATCCACATCGAGGCCATTGCCAGCCAACTTGACAACCTGTCATTTCGTTTGGTGGCGACGACTATACATGTCATTGTTCAAACCGAACACAAGCTGAACGAAATCCCAGAAGAAGACGTTCACCTCGACGATGTTATCCCCATGGACGGTCCACCGTCACCCGACTGCCCGTACAGTTGTGTGGCGTATTTCTGTGAGGATAATGGTATCGACTATGATAGCGACCAGTGATGCGCACGGGGTCGGCCCGATCTTCTGGTGAGGAACGATACGTCGGTTTGATGTACAACGAAGTAGATGGATCGGCTACTAACCACGAGAACAACAACCAAGCAATTGCAACGTCACCTCGCTGAACCGATCAACCAAGACGAAACCCGATCGATCCTTGAACCTGCTGCAACCGAGAACAAGCAAGAACAAGATGATAACTGATAAATCATGAAACCAAGGGTGAGGTTCTGTTTCTCAACTCGGGTGGTCTAGTCGACACACGCAAGATTGAGGAGGGACACACACGGGGTCAACCAAAACACAACAAAACCTAAGCGTAAAAGAGAGGCACCGGCCACATATATAGCGGCGGCCAGGAGGTGTTGGGCGGCCAAAACAGGGGCACCCACACAAACCCTAAGTTACATGGGCTATATAGCGGCGGCCAGGAGGTGTTGGGCGGCCAAAACAGGGGCACCCACACAAACCCTAAGTTACATGGGCCATAGGCCCAAAAATACGGTGACGCAGCACCCTGAAATTGTGGTCCGTAAAATTCTTCTGCATTTTTCTGATGCTCTGGAGCGAATTTGGAGAAGGGGCTGGATCCATTGGAAAGCTTATCTCCTAAGCTTTCCAACGAGTGGTCACACGCTGAAATCGGAGTTCGGGAGCCCGATATATGCCCGTTTGAAGTTGTCGTGCTGCTGGATGGCCGAACCAGACTTTTCGGCGTCTTGGGCTTCTATATGGGTTGTCTTTTATTTGTCGAGGCCCCGCGAGTTTTGGACTTGTTGTGCCGCTTCTTCGGAGAAGGCTTGAAAGGCTGGGCTTTAGGGTTAAGGCCTCCCGGCGAAGAAGATGGAACAGCGTCGGTAGTCGTTGTAGCGGTCGGAGAGGAATGAGGGGTAGTGGTTACACTGATCGTATCCATACTGGTGATGTCCTCATCATCCTCCCCTTCTTGAATTGGAGTCGTCCTCGACTCCTTCTTATGCTCCTGCAAAAAGTTAGTGACAACAGGGGGCAAAGTAACATGTGTTTCCAATGCAATATCTGGGGAGGTCACAATTTTATCTAAATGAACTACCTCCTTTATCTTTTGTTTAGAGTTTTGTGCACTGCTAGCAATTTTATCACCCTCCTGTTCATGATTTTTAGTTCTCTTATGTTTATTTCCAATTAGTTCCGCAGGATTCATGGGTTTTAAAACCATTTTCTTTTCATTAAACATGAAAGTATATTGATTGGTCCTACCATAGTGAATAGCATCAACATCATATAACCAAGGCCTACCTAACAAAAGTGAACATTATTCCATAGGTAAGACATCACAATAGACATGATCATGGTATGAACCAATGGAGACAGGAACTCGAACAGTTTGTGTTACCTCAACCTTATCACTTGTGTTGAACCATTCCATCGAGTAAGGTTGCTGAAGTGGAGTCATGGTCAAGCCAAGCTTCTCGACCATATGTAGACTTGCAAGGTTGCTACAGTTGCCTCCATCAATGATGACATGCACCGCACGCTCTTGTACAACAAACTTAGTTTGAAATAAGTTGTTGCGTTGGGTTTCGTTAGCATGCTCCAGTGGTACACTAAATATACGTTGTGATGAAAGACTCTTGTAGTTGTTCGTCATTGCAGACTCGATGCACACAATCTTGATCATTTTTGCCTCTGAGGTTAGCCACGGAATAGCAAGAACAGTCTGATTGTTACTTTTTGAATCACACTTACTATCCTTCTTCATAGGTAATGCAGGCTTCAATTCTTTTGTCAATGGTGTCTTCTCATCCTTGGTCGAAGGAATAGTCCCATGCTCGATCTCCTCACCTTTATATGCTTTATTTTGCCATTTTTCCTCGAACTCACGATTAATTTTCCGCATGTATTTCTTTGTTGCCAGCGGAATGCTTGGATCATCCTCGAAGTAGTAGAGGTTATCGTTCTTTCGTGAACCTGCCATTATTAGTAATAGACAAGAAATACACAAAGGGGTGTATAACCTCTCTACTAATAGGAGCTGAAATTGACAAGTCTTCACTCTCGAAGCTCTCACCAAGCTCTTACAAGTTCTTACCCAGCAGCTTGTCAAGATCAATCAGTGGATGACGGTAATGTGCCTCAAGGGTGACAAAGCGATTGCAAGGTGTTTTTCCTGTGGTTGGTAGTATGTGGAGCTTGGACAAGTATCATATGTAGCAAGGAGATACTAGAACCACACTAGTTAAAACAAGTTAAAAAAACGTTCAACGACGGTACATGCTGGTCCTAGGCTAGACCGTCTTTAGAGGTATGAGCCTATCATGAGACGTAGTCACACAATGCTTAACATCAAGATGAAACTCCACAATTCTCCTTCCTTTTTTTTTCACTTTCCTTCTATTTTCTTCACTGATTTTTTTTTACCGAGAGCACCTTTTTTTTTAATAATAATTTGTGCGGCTCTTTTTTTTTTAATTGCGCATGCCTTTTTTTTTAGGTGCGGCTTTTAATTGGTGCACCTTGCCTTTTTACTTGTTTTCTGTGCAAGGTGAATACGCAGCTTTCTGTGGATGGCAAATTGAGTTGTGCTCGGCTATGTGCTGGATAGGAAAGATTGGATGGGTGGTTAATTGCGGCAATGAAAACACGGCTGATCGGGTGGAAACTTGTAGCCACAGATTTTTCATGCATGCAAAGGAACGGCTAGTTTGCTCGGAAAAAATGGAAATATGACGTTGGGTATGGAAGGCTTTACAGGAAGGGAAAACACGGCTTGTTTTTCTTGAAAGCTACGGCTGGATTAGGGAATAAATTTCAGTTGCTAAGTCCCTACAAACAAGGAGGCCACCGTGAGCTGATTATTGGAAGAGCTGATTCGGTTTCCACTTTGGATTTGATTCGGTTGGTGGAAGGGCTGATATTTTTGTGCGTGGTAGGCAAACAACGGTGTAGGTGCAGCTGTAATTATGGAAAGTGAGGTGGCTTCGTATAACCAGCACCGTAGGAAAAGATGGACAAGGCTTCGACAGCAAGGAAAAGTGATGTCGGTTCACAGGGATGATGCGATCTTGTGGTGGGCAGCAACAAGAACGGCGACGAACAAGACGAAGACAATGACAAAAACGTGACTTGAACTCGAAACTCTAAAGATCAAAACGCTAAGACCAGCAACGACACATGAAGCAACACAATTTCAACAAGAATTAAACTAGGAAGTAATAGCAAAGGCTAAACAGGGATCGGATCAAAGGGGAGACACACGATTTTTTTTTGTAGGCTATTTTCTAGACTCTAGGACAAACAAGAACAGATCTAAAACAAGATAAGAGGTGTTCTCACCAGGCAACCGTCGCTCTGATACCACTTGATGCGCACGGGGTCGGCCCGATCTTCTGGTGAGGAACGATACGTCGGTTTGATGTACAACGAAGTAGATGGATCGGCTACTAACCACGAGAACAGCAACCAAGCAATCGCAACGTCACCTCGCTGAACCGATCAACCAAGTCGAAACCCGATCGATCCTTGAACCTGCTGCAACCGAGAACAAGCAAGAATAAGATGATAACTGATAAATCATGAAACCAAGGGTGAGGTTCTGTTTCTCAACTCGGGTGGTCTAGTCGACACACGCAAGATTGAGGAGGGACACACACGGGGTCAACCAAAACACAACAAAACCTAAGCGTAAAAAGAGGCACCGCCACATATATAGAGGCGGAGGAGGTGTTGGGCGGCCAAAACAGGGCACCCACCAAAACCCTAAGTTACATGGGCCATAGGCTAAAAATCTGATGACGCAAAGACTCGAAATTGTGGCCCGTAAAATTCTTCTGCATTTTTCTGATGCCTTGGAGCGAATCTGGAGAAGGGGCTGGATCCATTGGAAAGCTTATCTCCTAAGCTTTCCAACGAGTGGTCACACGCTGAAATCGGAGTTCGGGAGCCCGATATATGCCCGTTTGATGTTGTCGTGCTGCTGGATGGCCGAACCAGACTTTTCGGCGTCTTGGGCTTCCATATGGGTTGTCCTTTATTCGTCGAGGTCCCACGAGTTTTGGACTTGTTGCGCCGCTTCTTCGGAGAAGGCTTGAAAGGCTGGGCTTTAGGGTTAAGGCCTCCCGGCGAAGAAGATGGAACAGTGTCGGTAGTCGTTGTAGCGGTCGGAGAGGAAGGAGAGGTAGTGGTTACACTGATCGTATCCATGCTGGTGATGTCCTCATCATCCAGTCTTGGGGAATGTAATGCCAGTAATTAGGAAGTGTCATGTCAGTCGGACCCTCGTTTAAGTATGGTCATCTATGTGCGATGTACAATATATTATACGTATGTTGTAGTGAACATGCTTTTCATTGATTCAAATGAAATGGATATGTGCATTTTTATCTCATATGATAATTGAGCCTTTTATGTTATTTGAATGTTGAATGGATTAATTGTACTTAAATCTTTCGCTTAGGTTTGCAAAACCTTTTCTATTCACAGGTGTTGCCTGTATGTGTTTGAGTGGCCAAGTAGGTATCCATTTTTCCAGGCGGTCTTGAGTTAATTTAATCAGCTTAGAGCAAAAAACCATGGGCAGATCAAAGAATACAGATAAGAGAGGAATTTTGGAGGAATTAGCAGATAAATTTAAAGGGAAAAGAAGCAGAAAATTAGTTCTCATGTTGCTCAAGGCAAGGGAAAGCAGATTGCTCATGAAGAATCACCCAGTTCTGAGGACAGTGACTTCAACCTTGGTAGTGATAACATCCTTTTAGAGGATGAAGAGGTTGTAACAGAAAGGTTTATTGACACTGTTGAGGAGCTTACTGTTCTAACAGGAAAAGTACTATGGAAAAAGAGACTAGTGAGTGAGAGAGTGTGGTTCCCTCTATCAAAACCACTTATCGGGGAAAGATTTATTACAATTCTCTAGAATAACATCTACAATGCTTACAAGAGGAGGAAAAATAATGATGGCCGATCTGTCTCTCCTGTATCCTTGCATCAATATGTGGATTGGGAGTAAATAAATTCAGTTCCGGTGTCAAGCATACTATATGACAGCATAAATTCAACCTCTAGACTTATGAACATGATGTCAAATAGTACAATTCCATGGAGTGAAACCCAAATAATGGAGTTCTATGCTTTGTTGCAAGTGCAAAAGAGAAAGGAGTACATCATGTTTACAATTTATGGTAAGATAAGAAAAGTGATGGCAAATAAATTTGAAGCCTCAATTGGTGCTTCAAGTATGCATGCAAATAGGACAAGAATCCATGACAAAATGTTTCCAGCAAATAGATGGAGGCAGAGAGGGGGCAGACCAGATATCGTAGTGTGTGGGCACATCTACAAAGACATAACTGAAGCTGGCTTCTGCCCAACCAAAGTGTCTTGCCTATCTACAGAAGTTAGGGTGTTGCTTCTCCTTATAAGGCAACCTTTTTTTTCCAAAAATCTGGAAACAAAGATGGTGTCACTCTAACTCTTGCTTGGCTGCTTCACTTGATTCTAACAAGACAACCATTTGATCTTCAGGATTATATCTTCGGAGAAATACAAGAAGCAATATACAGGAAAATGTCAAGTCCTCTACCTTTTGCTCAACAATTAACACTAATGTTTTTGGCTCATAACATCATATCTGAAGGGGAGTTAAATAGAGATTTCAACATTTTTACTAAGCAGTACAAGATAAGGCGTGAGGTGACAGATGATTTGATAGCTGTAAGGCTTCTAACTCCACCTCCCATGCCTCCTATGAATCAAGCTAAAAATACAGAATACAATGGCAGTGGCAGTGAGGTTGAAAAAACATGACACTATGACAGTAACATTGAAATTGACAACCAAGAACAAGATAATGATAACGATATTCATAGTATTGCTGATCCTGTCAGCCCAATCATAGCTCAGTTAAGTCACAGCTGGAAGCCCAACTTTCAAGAGCCAGCTGCAAGAACACCTTCAATTCATACTTTAGAAGAATTAACTGAAGCGGCAAATTGTCCTATGAGTCTAAGGCAATTGCCTTTCCATGATGATGCAAACACCAAAGATCTAGGATATTGTGTTCAATCTAAGTTAGGTAACCAAGATATGGGAGATATTCACAAATTGGCTGAAGTTGCTGCAGCTGCCAAATTTTTAGAAGGATAAGGTTTGGTTCGTAGAGCTAATGATGGTGAGACAGGAGGGTCTGGATTGCCTGAAGAACACTTTATGAAGCCATTCTGTTCCTATCCTCATTTTGCTCATCCACAACATGTTGCTCAAGATCAATTTCCTGGTTGACAAAATTTGTTTAATGCCCAACCACCCTGGCCTCATAACTATGACCAGCAGTACCTTTTTGAACAAAAGGTACATTAAGATAAATTTGAAGAACAGCACAGACAAATAATGCCTGGGCTTGAGAAACAGATGAAGTACATAGTAGAGTACAAAGCTCAAATGGATGAGATTGTCAGTAAACATTTTAAAGACAATAGTAAATTTCAACATGAGATTTAAAAAACTTGACATCCTTAAAGGCCAACATTGGGATACAATGGTCAAAGTCAGTGCAATTAAATCCAAGAAAGACAAAGTCCTAGATACTCTGACTGAAACGAAGAAAGATTACAAATCCCAACTTGAGCAGTGTTTTCGAAAAACACGTGATCACATTAATGGTATAAAGAAAATTCAATTGGAATTTGCAAACTGGACCCATAATGCCATCTATGATCATATAAATTACAATGAACGCACAGATAATTTTCTCAATGAATCCATTCTATAGACAGGGCATTACACAGACACAAGGCTAACTGACATTGATGAGTCCATAATCCACCTTCAAGATAGCTTTCATATTTCGATTGTTGGGCCACAACCTGGTGAACCTAGTTATCCTAGTTGGCATGAGGAGGTCATGAGCGTGTCTACTCAAACTGCCGACATAATAGAAAACCCAGAAAGAGCAGTTTTCTCTCTTCCGAGGCGTAGCAATGTGAATAATCCATAAAGACACTAGACTTCAACTACTTGGGACATAATTTTAGGATGCAACTTTTCTTAAAGCATTAACAATTAGTTGATCATGTTATTAACCTTTGCATCATTTTGAACTTGTAGCACCCAGTCTCTTCCATTAGATATTGTGGTATGATGAGCAAAACAATAGATCTTTTGTACTCATATTTTTAGTCAGTGAATTTTGGTGTGCTCTATATAATCAGTGTATTACCTCTGATGTAACTGGCCTTCTCCACCTAGGGGTGGGCAAAATTAACCGATAACCGAAAAACCAAACCGAACCAAGTCGAATTAACCGAAATTATCGGTTATTTTGGTTTTTCGGTTAGCATTTGGTTTTTCTTTCAGAACTGTTCGGTTTATATGGTTCGGTTCGGTTTTTAATGTGCATTAACCAAAAAAACCGAGGTACCCGAATGCCATATGACCCAGACCTTGCAGCCCATCTAGCCATCGGTTCGACACTTGCACGTGGCCCAGGCCGCTGGCCCATTTGGCCATTCCCTATTCGCGGCCCCTCCCCTGATCCCCTCCCCTCCCGGTGGGTAAACCCTAGCCCGTGTGGCCGTCTCCAGGTTCCAGGCCTCCAGCCGCCACTCGCCAGTCGCCTCCCACCTCGCCCCCTGCCATCGCCTCACCACCTCGCCCCCTCCCATCGCCGCCTTGCCCTCCTCCCATCGCCTCGCCGCCTCACATCGCCGCCTCGCCCCCTCCCATCGCCGCCTCGCCGTCTCGCCTCGCCGCGTCGCCCCTCCCGTCGCCTCGCCGCCTCCCATCGCCATCGCTTGCCGCTTACTTCGACGCCTCACGCATGGCCTTGTGCCGTCGGCGCCTCCGCCAGATCGACGGGGAAGGAGTCCCTCAGCCTCTGGTCCACCCACCGCCACATGGCCTCCCCGCCACCCTCCGCAGGTCGCCGTCCATCCTCTCATTGTTTGTTCGATTTGCTTGTTCGATTTGTTGTGTGTTCATTAGACAATCAGTTAATAACCGAAAAACGAATTAACCGAATCGAAATAATTCGGTTAATTTGGCTCGATTAGTATATTTTTAGAGATGATTTCGGTTTTCATTTTTCACTAACCGAATTTTTTAGAAACCGAACTAACCAAACCGAAAAAACCGATATAACTAAATGCCCACCCCTATCTCCACCTGTGTTTTTTAGAGGAGCCTCCTCTATCTATTAAATGCAGCTTGTGCTTTGAATTCATTACATTGATTAGAAAACCTGCAAATTCACATTGTCTGATGCGAGCATGTGAAAGCTTGTGTTCTTTGCTATCCGGGCATGTGAAAACATGTGTTGTTTCTAGCTTGCAACAAGTAGGTGAGAAAAAACAATCCAGTGTTGACGATGCAGCAACGTTACGAAAATTTGTAAAAACATGGAAAATCCATGATAAAAATAAATGGTAACCAAGATGAATATAATTAATAACTACACTTCTAAGTAGGAATGACCTTGTTATTCCTTCTACGACGGAACAATCCAGCGCACTATTTGATAACGACATCTTGTCAATTTTCTTCCATGAAGGACCGGTCCGCCGCACCATGTGAAACGACAACCTTGTCAATTTCCTTCTACAACAAACAGGTCCTGAGCACTATAAAAAGGCAACTTGTCAACTCTCTTATACGACGGCCTGCTCCGGAGCACTATATGTAACGATAGCATCACAATTTCCTTTATAAAAGCTTTTTTGATAATAACATATGGATAACTTGTAATAATTATGTCATCCCTACGTTTGAAAGCAGTATGGAAACATTAGCAAACCACAAAATTTAAATTAAAACACCGTCAAACCATGAATCTCTAAAGTCTAAACCCACAAGATCTCTGAACTATCAAAATAAACAAGTAGCAAGAAACATGAAGGAATGGATACCTCGCTCTCACGCAATGAATACAAAAAATAATTAATTAATTACAAATCCAAATTAAAAATTTCCTAAGTTGTAAAATGTTTGATAAATAGATTTCATAATCTTCAACTTTGGACACCCACGTCTGTTGTGGCACGTACAATTGCAAAGACTACATGTGACCTTCTTTTGTTTCTTACTAAAGGTCTCGATTCTCTTCTTGGGTGCACCTTTAGACTTAACCGGCACTGGATTATGAACTTTCAGTTCGTCAAGTTTTCCGAAGCCAATATTTTAGGTATTGTCGGGCCATAAGACCTTCTCATTTCGGGGCCATGGTTAATAGCATTTTGCTCAATTATGCCCTGCATGTAGTTCTTCATAGAGATGTACACTCCTTCAGATTGCGATGCTATTAAAGATGCAGCATTACCCAACTTACGTAGTTCACGATGCCTCTGTAGACTTTCTAACCATTCATGCATGCTGCTCTTTCTCACTGATGGAAAAATAGATTTTGCACTCATAGTTCACCTATACAAAATACAACACTTTAGGATCTTTACAAAGTGCAAAACGTTAAGCACACAAAATATGTACGCATATGTTATGCCTTCACATTCCAACTTATGACAAGGGCACCTGGAATTATCCACTGTGCTCCCTGTTACAACACAATCAACCTCAAATCTCTTATCTCTATTTCTCTTTGAGCGAATTAAATATGTTGTGCAGTCACATCTATCTAATATTTCTATAATCATAAAATTCCTTGATTTGTCAATCTCATGCTTCACTATAACAAATACAGTCGAGGTATAAACAACAGCCGCATCTTTCTCAATCTTTTTTGCAATAGGTTTAGTAAAAGGTATTGATTGGGATGCCACACAATCTAGCTTAGACTCATTTCGGCGAAGATTGGACAAACAATGTTCATAGTGCTGTAGCATATCAAACAATGTCATTTTACTATCTAGATGATTATGCAATATGGAATTCAGGCCTCACTACGCTGATTACTCTTCAAACCCAAGAAGCATCGACTTACTTGATAAGATGTTGCGCATAGATGACTTATCTCAAACATCATGTTTAACCACGAATGCTCATTAGGAATATTGTACCTCTCCCTAAAAGCAACCTATTTTTCCTCAAATTCCTCTGCATTGCAAGTGTCATATAAAAATTTACTAAATTTCTTGGCGACTTCAGAATTATGGAGACGCTTTATTAAGTTTTGCTTAATATGCCAGATGCATAGCTTGTGGTTAGAGTATGGTAAGATAGCCCTAATATCCTTCTGCATTGCAAGGTCACCATCAGTAATAACTGAAATTGGATGTTTCTGAAACATGGCGGTTAAAAAGGTTTTCAATATCCACCCATATCCATCAATATTTTTTTTCTGAAACTACTCCGTAACAAAACACAACAGTGCTTCGATGGTGTTTTAATCCAAAAAAAGGAACAAATGGTAATTTGTATCGATTCGTCCTGTATGTACTATCAAATACAACCACATCATCAAAAGGTTCATAATCAAGACGAGATTGACTATCGGCCCAAAAGACTAGTTACAAATGACCATCCTTATCAGCCTCGTGCCTGAAGAAAAATTCTAGATCTCTCTCCTTCTGCACCCTAAGGTGGCCCAAAACAGTTTCAGCATCTCCTGCGGCTATTGTGTCAAGCTTGTACCGGTATCAAAAGTTATACAAATCCTTCGCAATAAACTCAGTATTCTCATAACCCCCATATTGAGTTTGCATTATGTTCATAATTTGGTGCTTCTGTATACCTGCAATGTCCATCTCTATTATCTCTTCTTTCTGCACATTGCTAATGAACCATTAAGAACGGAGAAAACAAGTCTGATCTTGTGGTGTAACGGATGATTGTGTTCATCGACAAAGTCATTCACAAACCATGTGCATGTGTCATTACGGAGCTGAATTACCATCTTCGCTCTGCAACCACAACGACTAATGTTTCATGCATTCCTTATCCTATTGTCTCTCTCTACGTGCTTTTTTTTCACGCCATCCCTCTCTGCTACACACCATCACTCGGATACACGCCTTCTTTTCGGCGTTTCTGCTATCAGTATACGATTTTCTTAAGCTAAACCCTTTCTCCCTGGTATACCTTTTGTAAAAGTTAATTTCTTCATCCTCACTATTGAACGCCATTATCACGATTTTTTCATACTCCATAAGGTTCTCTATCTCTACACATGACATTATAACTTTTGAGAAGGAGAATCTCTATAATCAAAATTGCACAAGTAAATGACAATGTGCACACCAAAACTTCGTAAATCAATACCAAAACTACGTGAATCATCGCTTACCGCACAAATTCTGTGCCTCTGTGAGGGTCGCCGGCGGTTGTCAGCGACCACCCGACAAGGCCGGGCATCACCAGGTATACCCTTCGCCGCACCGTGCGCACCGTAGGGAGGCCGCACCCACTGTGAGGGGCGCCGGCGGTGGTCGCAGGCGGTTGAGGATGTGACGATCTCCGACGGTTAAGAGGGTAGAAGTTGCACCTTGGTTGTCAGCAATCACCCGACGAGATGGCAGCTAAGGTAGCTGATGCCCTCAATCCGCCGCGCAAATTGACCGCCAGCGTCCGGAGGTCGCGTTTGACGCCATATTTACATTCAAAGTTGAGTTTTGGAAAGGTAGAACACATCGAACAGATAGACGATTACCCAACTAATCCCCAAGTAATTACCCAACTGCCACCGGTTATAAAATTTCCACCCCCGTGGATGCCCTTCGGTGATCAACGATGCACCTTTCTTCCATCTCAGATACCTCTAGGTATCTCGCAAATACCATAGCAAACCTCATCATTTACTCATTGGGAGTCGCTCCTCCTTAGTAAGCACTTTCTTTTCTTGCGCCACTAGCCAATGCATTTGAATCTTCCGGCCCCACATCACATCCATGATAACATCATCATATACGCACGTTATTCGCTGGAAGGACCACAGCAAAATGGTGATCAACTAGTAAGGTTTGCGTGCCAACGGCGCGCCATGCCACTAACATTACATTTGTACACATTTGCTATTGGCACTCCGTATGAAAAGCATATACATAATATAATCACCTAAGTTTAGAAAATGAAAAGGGAAAAAAGCAAACAGATGGCAAAACATGTATAGTCGGATGCTTGTCTTGTTCAAACATATGCTTGGCAAAAAAATATGTCAAGTGGCAGAGGGGATCCAAAATCTTTAAGGTTTTTGTATGACATACACTGGGAGAAAGTTTATTGAAGCACAGAACTACATATCATATATGAAACATATGACTCTAATATTTTATTTGGCAAAAGAATACAAAAATAGTTAACAGTAAGCACTAAATTTGGACAGAAATCCCAGAGACATGAGTTCCACTGATAATGGTTGCATGACAATAATCTTTACTGTTATAACAGAATATATATGCGTCAAACTTGGAACTTATTCTTCAGAATTTTGCATCTGCCCGTTCATTTTTGGTTTGCTACATTTTTTCATCGAAGTGCACAATGTAATAACCTTGCAGCATTAAAAATCGGCTGGTAGCCTTGGTTTTCCTGCATTCAGTGAATAACAAATAGTGAGGAAGCAGAATCTGAAACAAAGTTACGTATGAAATACAACACGATATCCATGTAGACCATTATGAAATTAGAAACTATATAATCAGGCCAACAATATGAAAATACAATCACCATACTAAGAAATCATAATAATGGTCTGAATTAGAGATATGATCATAAAAGTTGCTATCACCGCACGTGCAAGGGCAGGCGAGAACTAACCACATAATGGGTTTAGGTTACTTGGGAGTGACCGATGAACCAAGCTACTCAAACATGATCAATTAGCACAATATGTGCATTACCACAGTGCTAGCTCCCGTAGTAGTCATGCATGGTAGGCATATTTAAGAGGATAACACTAATGTGCTCACCACAAACGAATTGACCTTCAGAACTAAGGGAATCATCTTCCTTTCCCACACAATGTGGATGGCAAACCTTGAGGCAGTTCCTGAAAGGAATCATGAAGTATAATCAGCTACACAATCGGCAACAATTAGACTGAAAAATAATCGCCAAAATGCAGTCCTGAAGCCACCACAGGTAGTACGCAGATTATATTCAGCATGCAGCACCAGCGCATCGGCATCAGGCGTAACGCATTGTGCGCACCACCAAACACCGAAATAAGCCATCGACTCCATCGACGTTCAATAGAAAATCAAAATCCACCAACCAACACAAAATGAGCCATGCCCCTTAATTTCCATAGCGACGCCAGAAAACCACAAAGGCCGCTCTTTTTGCACCCGAAGTTCAACGCGCAATCGCGGTCCGACACCCGCGGAGCGGGACAGGTCTAGAATCCATCGAAAAGAAGAAGATAGAGAGAAAAAAATGAGGCAGGGGAACGGGGAATACATGAAGTCGCATACGCGGAGGTCGTTGCTGTCCTTGTAGACGAAGCAGAGCCCCTCGGTAACCGCCTAAGATAGCTGTAAAAAAATCAATTAGCAAAACATAAGAAGGCAATACACACGGGGATAAGCCTTTGGCTTTGGCGTGAGCTGAAGATATGGACGGATCCAATTGGGGCGACTCGGTATGCTAGGTCATACCCGAAAATTTCAGAAGCAAAAACCAATTACCATGTGTTATTATATCTTTTTTAGAAGAAACAATGTATTATACGTAAGACAATGCCTCGATTTTGGCCCAAATGTGAGTTTTGCAGTAATTCTTCCTCCCACCCCAGCCATCCCAACAATCCCACCTGTCGAGTGGCAAATAGTGAAGGTCACTATATAGAGTGGCTACTCCTAGGAGTGGCAGATAATCAATTTTCTCAATATCAGCAGGCAAAACCTATCAATTTTATTTTGAAATTCCCACCAATCCCCTCAGACCCTCGCTGTCACACACAGTCACACCCGATGTCGACGCCCCATGCGGACGGGGTCCACGGAACGATGACTCACCGGCTTGTCGAACATCAGCTATGCGGCCCAAGAAAGCATTTCTTTGAGCGCACCCGAATTGTCATGTATAGGCCTGGGTCTCATGGACGGAGCTATGTATCCCTCGGCCCACTCAATTGCATAAAGAGCAAAAGGAAGAACACGATGAGGGCATCAAAGAATCATTTTGGCCAAAGCCATCCCTCCCCTCTCGTCTCCTACCTCCTGCCTCTGCCTCTGTCTCTCGTTCCCCACCCCACTATTGTTCTTCTTCTCAACCCTATGTTGTTCTCCCTCTGATCTCTTTCTAGACTTGTGGATTGTATCCTCCACATCTTGTATCGCTGTTGAATTGGAGTATTGTGATGGTTGTTGTTGAATCGAGCTCTCTCTCTTCTCTGGGTCAAGACAGTTTGGTATCAAAGCTGTTCACCCTAGGGATTCCAAGTTGTGGTTGCTCTCTAGACTCTCGAGGACTGACTGGTAAAGCTCCGACCAGCAGGTTGGCGATTCCTTTGGGTTGATCGCTGTTATTCATATACCTAGGTTTGGTCGACTCAGGGTGAGGCAACACAGCGCCGTCAGAGCCATCCACCACCTTGGTCTTGTTGCCATGGCGGTTGCATCATGGTTTGACTCAGATGAGGTGTTCGAGGCAAGCATGGAGCGGATCCGTGCTAGGATGAGAGAGATATTCAAGGAGTATGCCTACCTCTAGATACCAGCATCCACGCCGACATTCTTAGAGTCTGACCACATCAACGACGCTACGACGCCCACCAAGTGCTCGAACCCATGCTTCGAACCAGCGATGGCTGCCTCAACACTTGCAGAGCTCGACAGCAACACGGTGGCATTGACACCCACCAAGTGTTTGGTGTTGTGCCCCAATGCTGCAGCTGTTCCAAAGGCTTCGACGCCTACTTCCCTAGACATCTCCATGACCAAGGATAGCTCGCCGGTGACTGAGGACGACAACACCGTGGTTCCCTACACAGAGGTGGCATCCTTGCTGATGGGTGGGCAGAAGGGAGCCATGACCGAGGGCAACATGTTGACTACCATAACCAGTAAACGCCAAGTGTTTGAAGGAATGCCTAGTCAGAAGGGCTCTATCTCAAGGTGCGCTTGTCAGGTCAAGAAGGTGAAGGGAGTTCACATTAGAACACTGACTAGTGTGTTGGGCTTACCTTTTCTTACCTACTCCCTAAGGTTCGATCTCTTCTTTCTGGTGAGAAAGGTTAGAAGGGGGATGACTTATATCACCGGATCTTTGTATAAGTCGTCGCGGGCGGCCTCTTGTCGCTGTTGCTGATTTCGTCGTCGCCCCATCGCGGGATGGAGAAGGGGAGGGGAGAGGGTGGCGGAACGGAGGCGAAGGCGTCATATTGCATCTAGCCAACTAGCAAGGAACAGTTTCGTGGACGGGCTAGTCTAATGGCCATCGGTCATGGCCTCACCATTGTAACTTGGTAGACCTGTGGGCCAACACAAGAGAATTGGACCGACTAATCAGGACACAGAAGAAACAATAGAAAAAGAAAAAATATCAGCTTCAGTTAGAATTAGATTACATCATCACATGGGAACAAATAAGACATGTAATGAGACGACACTTTGTTCCATCTCAATATCAAAGAGAGCTTTGTAGATGGCGTTAATGGTCAAAAATCCGCCCGTTGGGGGAGGAGGTGCTTCACCATTCTAGGTGGTGAAACACCTCCTTCCCTCATTCTAGGTGGCGAACCGCTCTCTTCGCCATCCAGGCTAGGGAGACCCTCCCAAGGGCTACTTCAACCAACCAATACATGTTGGACCGGATCACGTAGGTTACAACAGCCATTATGGAACATATAGCAACATCCTGAAGAAGACAATCTATGCCGATGATTCCAGCAAATCTATGAACACATTTTTGTGATCAAATCCATCTTGGGATGATAACGGATTGGATAAGGTCGGATAATGTCCATACCATATTTGTTTTCATATTTTTTCCTCAAACACAGATAAGGATACGAATACGGATAACCCATATACAAATACGGATACGAATAATATCGAATACAGGTATGGAGAGAATACGAATCAAATTGAATACGGTGACGAATGATTTTTGGAATATAGAAACCCCACTATATTTACTTTCGAAATTAATATAATATAATTAATTTAATTTTTCAAATTATTTACAAAAATTATTGGTCAAATCAATTGAAGAATATAAAAACTAAAATAAAAATGTGTTTTGACATGTCTACGCATGGCTACACCTTTATCAAATAAGAAATAAATGGTAGTATACGTTTAGTTGTGGGCTGGGTAGGTCTTTGTATTGAAGGGCTGCTATTTGTATGCTAAATGAGCTTGGCCTGATGTTAGAAGGCTGATATTCAAATATCCGAATTACTACTATCTGAAAATATATGTATCCGTATACATATCCCTCATATACTGTTGTACCGTATTTAAATACGTATCCGAGAAAAAATATCCATACCCGTATCCAACTGTATCACTCGGAAACTATCCGAACCGTACACCCTTAAATCCATCTATATCTGCTCCTACTTAAAAGAAAATATACTACTTTATGTTTCATGTACAAGTATTATTATGTGGTGACATTACATGAACTGTATGTGTTTAACTTCTCCTGTCGCAGTAAGTTGGTAACAAAATCAGCAAACGCAGCAACACAAACATCAGCTCTCACGGTCACACATCTCCTTGTCTGTATGTACACATCACCATTCACCGAGAGGTAGTAAAAAAGACCAGTAATGAACGGGAAAGCAAATCAGCAATCTCTTATCGAAGTCATCAATCTCCAAAACCAATTTAAATGATTCCTATAAGCCTTCATCACGCTATGTACATCATTGCCTGTTAAGATGTAATTCAAAAGAATCTCTTATCCAAAATAGCTCAAAAGATGTAGCAGTACCAAAAAAAGAATAAAAGGAACTTCTGTGCTCGATTTGTTTCATGATGGCTCCGGATTAGTAAACAAGCGCACATTTCATCGAGACTTTCAGCAAGGAAAAAGAAAACAAATCCATGTGCTATTTACAGGCACCATTATTAATTTGAACAGGTTAGTTTCCGGTAAGTTACCCTCCAGTATTTCTCTATAAACACATTGTCAAATATTTTAAGAGTACTATCTCAAAGACGCCAGCATATTCATATACACACGTACTTCGTGGCGACTGGTGCCAACCATAGGTTTCTAAAGCAAATCATCATTGATATTTCGAAAACAATAACTGATGATCGGACGATCAGTGAGTGCACATGATATGTTACCCTCGAATACATGATCTTGTTACAATGCCTCAGTTTTACCGTTCGAAAACTTCAGACCCACTTAACAAAATAGACTTGGACAAATTACTCAGCAACGCAACTTATCCAGGAACAAAACGGTGAAGATATTAAAAATCATTGATTCAGCGTCGTCTAAAGGAGATGTTCTTATTACATGTCTGGCTACAAAAGCGCATGAAATAAAATTGAGGGACTAATAGTAGTCCCTAGGCCCTAGAGGAACAGACAGTCACTGACTGAAAAAAAGCAAAGGAAGTAAAATTTGGGGAATAAACTATATATTTTCTCTAGAGCAATAATAATGGCTTTGCTTACACGTCAAGAGTTCACCAAAACTTTTCTAAACACCACAGCTAAGAGCAAGATCAGTAAGCACCCAATGAATGACAGGGATGCAGCAGCAACCTTCAGCAAGGGCGTAGCAAGGAGAGCAGAGAAGATAATGACACATACCTCGATGAAATGGTTCATCAGAAGCTCGCTCTGTGCAGGGCTGCTTGAGCCTCCCCCCGTGCCTGAAGAACTACCTTCTTCTCTAATAATTTTCCTATGTACTACATGACCTGATGATCCCTTGTCGCCTTCGACATTCTTTCGCTTCTGCATCGCGTCAAGTCTTGCGCAGATTTCTGCCATCACCTGCGCCTGCGCGTCGCCTCTGGATGTGCAGGTTTCTCTGATTCTGACGAGCTCGGTCTCAAGATTCTGAATGCTGGCCTTGATCTGCTCAATGTCGGCTCCCAATTCAGCAATGCTGCTGTGGTCGTTGCTAATGTTGCCATTTCTTGGAATCTCGCCGTCGCTGCACGGCGCCGACGAGTTCAAGCCTTCTTCCTCGGAGATGATCTCCGGCGAGGCCCTCCTGCCGGGTCTGGGAGGGACGTGCGCAGCGACGCTTTCTGGAGATTCGAGCTTGTTGTCCTGGTCGCATGGCGCGGAGTAGCTCGGGACCCGCCGGAGACGGTGAGACGCCGACCGGTGCAGCCTCCGCGGCGGCGGCGGCTGGTGGCTCACGTTGGACCTCGCCCACTCCTTCTCCCTCCTGATCACCTCCCCTATGTCCGACGCCGTCCTCGTCGGCCTTCTCTCGGCGGCGCTCTTGCGGATATAGCCATCATCGCCGGCGAGATCGAGCGTCGAGCACAGCTCCTCGAGGTGCACCGCCGGGAGGGAGGCATTCCTCCTCGACGACACGCTGTTATTGGCAAACCGCCGGAGCCAGGGGAGGTCGACAGCGCCGCCGTCCCCTCCGGCGGCAGTCGCGAAGGGGTCGTCGCTGACGCAGGCGGCGAGCAGGCGATGCTTGAGGGAGCTGATCTCCATGTCCTGGTGGAAGACGACGACCTTCAGGAACGCCAGCGAGTCCTCGTCGTGCTCGATCCTCTCCTCCGCCACCCGCCGGAACTGCTCCGCCTCCATCCGCTCCGCCGCCTTCTCCGCTTGCAGCCGCAGGATCATGGCCAGCGCCTCGTCGGCGCCCGACGACGCCGCGTGCCTCTCCTCCTCCAGCTCCGCCCTCAGCTTCTCCACGGCGAGTGTCTGCCGCCGCAGAGCCTCCCGCAGCGCCGCCACCTCTCCTTCGTCCTCGACTCCGGCCATTGCGCCCGGCGACGAAATCTACCAGATATCAGCAGAAGAATCAAGAAGGTTGCTGCTTCGATCACTATACAAGAACAGTTGCATAGCAATGCCGAATCAGCACCACCACAGTGCTGCACCCCTGTTGAAAATACCAAATCTTCAGAGAATAAAAAAAAAGATTTGCAATTACTGTCATTTGGAAGATATCTTCCTTTTGTTTGCTTGTGGGAATACATCATCATCACCATCACAAAAAAAGAAAGACAGGACAGAGAAACTTGACAGGTCATCATGGATGGATTGCCTGCGGATGTAATCCAAATCCGAAAGAAGAGAAAAGGAAGGATCAAGAACACACCGCCTACCTTTGAGAGAGATCTGATCTTCTTGGAGCCAGAAAGTCCAATTTCTCAAAGACGAGTACTGTAAAACTCAATAATTGGCAACTTTAAGGGGTGAGGACTAAGAAAAGCTATCCATGATGCAAGCCTTGTGTTAGCTGTCATTATCAGGAGCAAAGCTGTAGTGTCAAGGAGTAGCCTCCAACCTTTCACCCATTGGCTGGTCTGGTATATAAGGTGTGCCTAAAATGTCAATTTTTTTTCTTTCCTTGTTTATTTCAAATTAATTGTGCCCATAATATGGCACCTTCATTGGCAGAAAGAGGCGAAACTTTTAAGAAGAAAAAAAAAGGCAGGTCAATTTATTTGGATCTGAAATATGGCCCTAGGCCACAAGCCATGCCCATGGCCCACACGACAGTCTCTTGATGGGCACTGTTTCTTGGATACGCACCTTGATGGGCACTGTTTCTTGGATACGCAGGGATGGCAGAGTTTTTTTTATGGGAGCGGCTTCAGCGTAGGCGCCTGCGTTTAGGGGAAAACGCAGGCGCCGCCATCCTCCTCTGTCTCCACCGCCTCCTCCGTCGCCGGCGCGAGCGCCGCCTCGCCACCCCACCATCATCGCTCGGCTCCACTCCGCGTCTCGGCCCGCCGCGTCCGCCTCGCCTCGCTCGCTTCAGCCGCGTCCGCTTCAAGGCCCACCACCTCCCCGCCGCCACCACGCGCACGGCGTGGCGGCGAGGCGCCGCCGCCTCGCCTCCGCTTCGCCCCGCCGCCGTGCCCCCGCCCACCCTAACGGACGGGACGACATGGTCCCCACCGACGCCGCCCACCCGCTTCACCCTCCCCAACTCCGGCGGCGCCACCGCCGCCTCCGCCGCCGCCCCCGACGAACCCCCACCCACTGCCTAACCGCCGCCTCCCCGACCTCCCTCTAGACCCGGAGGGAACCTAAATGTTCCCTAACCCTAACCCGAAACGGCGGCGGCGAGCTCGACGGCGGCGACGGCGAGGACGACGATGTCGAGGTAGGCTCTCCTTCCTCCTCCTCCTAACCAAGACGACGGCGGCCGGAGTTGGAGACGACGCGGCGCGGGGTGTCGGAAGCGGCGGCGTCTGCGTTTTTCCCCAAACGCAGGCGCCTACAAAGGAGCAAAACCGTTTTTTTATTACTTAAAGAAAACGGCCCTCTCGAGGAGGCACGGGTGGGAGGGATGGCGCGAAGCTACGAGGAGGGAGGCACCGACCGGCCAGTCATGGTTGGCCACTTGGTGGTAGAGCATTTTGAATTAGTTGATAAGATCCATCATGGAAGAGGACTGGGGCATCACCTTTTCTTTTCTCTTCGAACATTCAGATTAGGCTAATCTTCTTTGTCTCAAGCCAATTTTCGTACGATATTTCTTTGTGGACGTCGCATCAGATTTGACTGGTTAATCTTTATACAAATTTGTGCCAGAATTAGTACTAGTTTGGACAACGAGCCGAGCTTTTGTGAGCCAAGACCAAGCTTGGATCAACTCGGTCACCACCACCTAGCTTGGATCGGGCTCGACTCGGTAAGTACATGAGCTAAGAAAAAAGTTTGGTTCAGGCTAATCATGGGCTCGGGTTGGTTCGTAGGGGATCGCGAGCCTGAGAGAAGAGGAGGACGAGATAGCTAGCCATTCCTGATATGACCAGAGGAAAAGAAGAGAATCGCGTAGCGCCATCGCAGGCAACTCATCGGTTCTTGTGGTGGCTAGAGAGGTGGAGAGCACCGACGAGCTTGATGCCACCATATTGTGTCGTTGATAGACAATGCATATCCTGCTGCCTCGTTTGACTAATAGGAGCAAGAGGACGCAACATATCTAGGAGGAGGGAGGCGGCACTTCAGTCCGGAGGAGAAGAGAGAAGATGCTAGGTGTTGTAGGAGGCCGGAGGAAGGAGTCGGCATCTCGGCGTACATGATAATACGATGGTGGGGATTGAATAAAACCCAATGGGACATTCGACTAGGAAATGAGCCCATTAATCATGATGGTGTTTGCACTTTTGTCTAATGGACCTATTTGTTGGGCAGTATGGAACATTGTCCTAGTTAAGTCAGGAAATGGAGTGGTGGTTTGAATGAGGGGCATGCGTGAGTGCTGACACGAGCGAACCAGCCTAGGCTCGGCTCAGTTCGCTTTTTGAACGAGCTAGAAAAAAGCTCGGGGTCGTGCTTGTTGGTCCACGAGCCGAGCTCGAGCCAAGCCCAAAAAAAAAAGCTTCGCGAGCTCTGAGCTACATTGCCGGTCCTATTTAGCACTACTTTGAAGCCTAGCGGTGTGTGATACCTTGTTCTTTATGGCTTTAATTAATATTGAAAGCTATAGCCGGAAACTTGTCATTTTGAACAATCCAAATGATGTATTATTTTTTAACCAATTTTGTGGAATTTTAAGGGGTTCATTTTAGAGATAGGAAAATAATTTTTATTATTTTTTGACTCTCCAAGACCTCTCTCGAGGGGTTATAATTTTTGGCTAGTTTCAGTGAAAAGAACCTTAAATTAAAATTATATGCTACTGCTGGAAATTTGTTGTTTTTGTACAAGCCATTTGTGTTGTCGTCGTCGCGTGCCGCCGCCTCGCTCAAGAAGACGCTTCTGCGCACGCGCCGCCATCGCATCGCAGCGCCGCTCGCCCTCCGCATCATCGACCGTGCCTTCAGGCCAGGAGCATCGCCCGGCGCCAATAAAACCGATCGCTGCCCCGCCGGCCCGTCTTTTCTCCATTCCCCCAAATCCATCCTCGCCGGCGCCAAAGGGAATCCCGGCGAACCCGTGAGCCTCTCCCCAACTCTTCTCGCCCGAAGCTCCTAATAACCCCTCCTAAACTTTCCCCTCCCTTATTTTCAACAGTAGAGCTCGGAGTCGCCGTACCGACGCCACCCCTGTTCCGGTCACCGTCGGGCCTTCCGCCGCCAGCCGACCCCAAGCTCGTTCGTCCCCATCGGAGCTCGTGGTGAGCACCTCCTTGACCTCCTTTAGCTCGACGCCCATAATCATAGCCTGTAGCGAAAACTCCGAAGAGCCTTCGGCTCTGCTGCCACCGCTGTCCGCCGCGTCCGGCTACCCCCGGCCTCGATGAGGGCATCCTTAGAGTCGTAGGAAGCCGTGGAGGCTAGGGCACGCACGCACATGGCCGGAGGCTGGCTGTAGCGTCGTCGAGCCGTTCGCCGTCACCGTCGGGCCACGTCACCTCGCTCGGAGGTAGACATGAGCGGTAATCATCTGATCTGCGTTAGGATTCGTGCGTAGACAGGGCTAACATGCCACCGAACCATGGGACCCACTTGCCAGTATTTTCGTTGAGCGCTGGGTCGAACCGCGTCGTTGAGTCGCTGACGCGTGGGCCCTACACCCAGTGCCCAGATTAAGTGGAAGCGCATGCGTGTCTGGCGCGAACTCTTGCGCGGAGGCGCCACTTTCGGTGTTGCCGTCCCGGCCGCGCGGGCGCGTACGCGCGTTTGGGGACGTGGGCCGTATCTCGTCGCTGTGCCGCTCGTCAGTTGGTTCGGCCCGTAGGATTTTAGTCCTTTTTCTGGTGATTTGTCATTTAAATAAACAACGAATGTGTTTTCGAATTAATAAAAATAGCTAGAGACCCCTAAAAATTCTAGAAAATTCAAATAAATATTTGAGACCATTTTTGATTTTATAAAATTATGTCAATGACCATTGTGTAGGGGGAATTGGCCCTGTTAGTTGAAATAGTAGGTTTTTCAATTTAAAGATGGTTAAAGTAATTCTAGGGTAATTATGGTTAAAATAAAATAAGAATTGGACCCTAAAAATTCATTATGAAAATCACTTGGATAGGTAAATGCCTTTATAAATCTAGAACATTTTAAATTTGTCTTTATGGTTCAAATGTGTTCATAAGGTTATTTAATTAACCCAACAAATAAATAGCCCATTTCCCTATTAAATTAATTAAGATGCTAATTTTAGGAAATATATATTAGAGAGGGATATAACCTAAGAGTATCTTATTTACTTAGGAGCACCTAGTATATTGTCAACTCCGATAAACCGTACTCTATACATGTGTCGTATAATTACGTATCGTCATCATATGTCGTTCCTCAAACCCTAATCGATCTAAAATTGATCGTAACGTACGATATCGTATTTTGGGGATAACTATATTAATATATAAAATAGTATTACTTATTAAAGCATTAGAGAATGCATGGCATATCATATAAGGATTAGCTTGGCTAATCTAGCTTGTGCGAGAACATCGAGGGTTAAGCCTAGTTCGTGCATGCATCATGATTTTTGTTACATTAGTAAGTAATTATTGGTTTGGTTGTATGATTAGACGTAGACGATCCTGAAGGAAGGTTTGGCAATGCCGAGGAGGAACACCTACCTGAGCAAAGCAAGTTAACACTTACTCTTTAAATGTTTGTCCGTATTAGGGAGAGACTGTGACTTTCCCTAGTGTGGATTAACATTGTCAATATTGTTTATTATTTAAACTATATTGTTTATTATTTAAAATTTCAATTGCATGCTTAAATAAACTGTCTAGTTGTTAATCAGGTAATATGTATACATGCCTACCCTTGACCTGTTTAGCCTTAATGACTGCCTTGATTGCCATACTCTTGTTAGCCTATGATTAGTCTGGTAACCACTTTAACCCTACCTAATGGGTAAAACTTACTTAGACTGGCTTAGGCTTGAACAAATCTTCTAGCTAATTGCCATGGAACGGTGAACCGATATTCACCGGTCATTCATTATTCTCATTCAAATATTATACGACATATGACAGTTAGGGCAAGTAGTTGCATGTTGGGCTGATTGTGTTTGAGGGTAAGGTTGTGTGGGAAGTCGGTCTATTTTGGTCGGTTTGTGGGGATAGACCAAGTGTGGTACGGTCGAGGATCGTGGAAGTAGAGATTTACCGGTGGGTTGCCCCTAGAGGACATCGTGAGGGATGATTGAGGCATAGGGTGCCTGGTGATGGGTTTAGCCAGGGTTTACCTAGGAAGAGCGCGGAGTAACAAGCTTAGCGGGGAGATCGCTGCCATATGAGGGGTGGTTCCAACACAATGCGTGGCCATCGCACGAAGTACGAGTCTCGGATCGCCAGCTGTATGCGCTCTGCAGAGGTCGTCTGGGACCATTCTCGATAGGGACCGGCTTGGGTCATCACCGATAAAGGCCACACATCTCCAGGATGACGGTCAGCTAGTGAGGGTTGGCAACCCCCTAGGGCGAGGCGAGCATGCCATGGCATGTGTGGTCCGCAACAGGATTGCCAAATCCTGTAATGATGGCTGAACTAGGAAAGGTTGGGGGCAACCGGAAGAAAGTCGGGATGATCAGTTAAGCTAGTTCGTGAATTTGGTCGAGAGTTGGTCGAACGTGGGTTGGTTGGTTTGTTGGATGGTTAGTTGGGTTTGGGTGAATTAGTAAGATGGTAAACCCTTGATTTATACAAGCAAGACAAATTCTAGTTGATGCTAGTTAGGATGTTTTAAAGGTCTTATTAAACTTGGCTTTACGCAAATAAAATAAACCTTTCCTCCAAATAAGGCCTTCTAAACACTATATACATTAAGGAAAGTGTTAACTAGCCAGCGTTTGGATGACGCTGACCTTGCCCTTTTACTTTCTTTAGTCGAAGGAATCGAGGATGACCCTTACGAGTGCCATGAAGATGACGGATAGGAGTACGTCGGACCTGAAGATTATTAGGGGTCGCTCTGGTCGTTGAATGGACACTAGCCGATAGGGATTCTTTTGAGTACATACTTTGGTAATCGCTGCAACTCTAAACATTGTTTGTAAATTAAGGCGTGTATGGGTCACCTTACTAAACTCGTCTAAGGGCGTAACAATGATTGTAATATTCAGGGATTTTATTAATCGATATATACTTTTATCGGCTATGTGATCTTTCGCACTAGAGTACCGATCCAGGGGCAAATGCATGGGATTGTTGACCCTCAAGATAAGTTTAAAGTGAGGGGTGACACTTACCCTCAAAATCGCTGTTGTCTTTTAATCCTTAGTTCATCCCTCTTGTCCGCATCAGCATAATGACGAACGGTGATGAAGAAGCCGTTTGGGATTGAGGTTGAACCCGTTTGGCCATCATTGCATCTGTTACAAACAGATTAAAATTAACATTGTTACTCGGTTTGTGTGCCCAATCGATTGATATTAGACAATTGCTCAATTCACAAGTGAACTCTTTCAAGAGTATTGTGAACAAATTGGCACGAAGATAGCTTTTGCTTCTGTATTTCATCCCCAACCAAATGGGTCAGTACAACGGGCTAATGAGTAATGAACAATTGATTCAAGGAAAAAAAAAAAGCCTGCTTCACTGACTCAGTCAATACCATAAACGGTGGCCGGACAAGCTACCTCTGTTCTAAGGCCATTTGGACAATAGCCAGCTGTGCAGCTAGGGAGATGATGTTCTTCCTAGTTTATGGCTCAGAAGCAGTTCTGCCACCAGAAATAACTCTAGGTTCACAACGTGTCGACAACTCCGACACTAGGAACTAAGCGGCTTAGCGAGAAGATGACATCAATCTGTTGGAAGCCGCTCGCGAACCGGCACTAATTCGGTCGGCAGTGTATCAACGGGAACTCTGATGATGTGCTAACAAAAACATACATCCAAGAACCATGCATGTTGGTGATCTAGTACTAACACAGAGTTAGGATCGATAAATAGCCAACAAGCACATGCCTCACTAGGAGGGACTGTTACACGCCCCAGAGACGTTCACCTCGTAATGGAGGATGCCGTGTAATGACTAATTCATGGCACATAAGTCTACTTCGCAAATACTATCATTAGTATAACTTAAAAACTCACGGTCTCTTCATCCATTGTATCTTAACAAAATGTATTTTACTACGAAGTTTATAAACGATGATGGACAAACAGCTTGGGCCGAAAGAACAACTAGAAGGAGGAAAGGCGTTACCCTCAAAATCATTGATGTCTTCAACCCCTAGTTCATCCCTCCTGTCCGCGTCAACATAATGATAATGGTGATGAAGAATCTCCTCGAACAAGCTGCATTGCGCTCCTCCGCCATCATGAAACACCGGGCTAATGCAAACAGAGCATCTACTTTCAAAAATGGCTCCCCTCCATAGTAGTACAGGGAAGGGAGACACACCATCATGAGTTCATGACCCTCTGGTGGAGGGAACGAACCACTAGATTGTTACGAAGAAAAGGAGTTTCTTCGTAAAAGAAGAAGGCAAAAGGATTTTAGGCAAGAGCAGACGAATCCCTACCTGTTCAAGGGGAGTAAAGACAACCCAACGCCAAGGCATCTCACCACGGCGCGTAGGCTCTTCTAGCCCGTGGAACACTCACCAAGCACCCTGGTGATGAACCAGAGCACCTGGTCCGGGTGAATCCCTAAGGTTAAACCCACTAGATAAGCACTAAAGAGCACGAGAAATCATAAAAGAAGAAGGCATATAATATTTAACTATGTGATGAGGAAGGCGACCAAAACGGAGGGGCATGGTCTGATCAAGGAGAAAGCTCGCCATAACATGACGAGTTGTGACGCGATGCAGGAAAAAAACTAAAATCATGCGTCATCCTGACCTGGTCCCAATCATCAAGTGACAGATCTCGGCCGGAAGCAAAAATAATGCCTATCGGATGGGGACGGATATCAAATTTATATAGATGCCCATTTTTGCGCAAGGTGCAATAGAACCAGCTGTGGAGCGAAAGGAAAGGAACAAACGGGTCAAGCTAGCTAATGTGCCTAGAAGCTTGATACAAGTAAAAAAAACAGAGGATCGATGGCTCGCTCCCCCAAAAAAGACCACCACAAACATTACCAAAAATAGAAATAATGATCCGAAGGAAAGGCAGAACAGCGATAAATAAAGGAGAAGGGTGGAAGTGAAACCAACGTAGAGGAGATCCCATAATATGATAATCTCATTCGCCTCAAAGCAAGGAGGACCAATTAGATTACCTGGTCTCAAACTCCGCTGTCTCGATGAGCCTGATGGCTTCAAGGTCTATAAACTCCCCTGGAAACAGGGCGGCGACTAGCCCACGGTATCCCGTCGGGAGCCCACCCCAACGGGATACCTCCCCTCCACTTGCCGCCTCCTTCCTCTTGCGCCTCCCGCCCCGCCATCTCCTTCCTCCGCCCGCCGGCGGCGCCGCCGCCGCCGCCCGCCCCGCCGCCGCCGCCTCCTCCCGCTTCTGCAGAAGGCGCGCGCCTTGCTGGGCGCTCCGCCGCCACCTCGCCGCCGAGCCGTCACCCACCCTAACCCGAGGGGTGAGGGATCCCTCTGGCGCCGCCCACCCGCCTCCGCTCTGGCGGCGCCACCGCCCGCCGCCACCACCGACGAAGCCCCACCCACCGCCGCCCGCCGCCCCGACGACCTCTAAACCCGGAGGGAACCCACATATCCCCTAATTAACCCGAACCCGAAACGGCGATGGCGAGGGCGGCGGCGAGCTCGACGGCGACGACGGCGAGCTCGACGGCGTCGAGGTAGGCCTCCTCCTTCCTCCTCCTCCTTCCTCCTCTTCCTCCTCTGCACAGCGCACGCGGGTGAAGGGGAGCTGGGCGTGGCCGCGCGGGTCAGTGGACACGTGTCGCCGGAGGGCAATCCCGTCCGGGAACGGGATCCCGTGCAGAGGAATTCCTGGGAAACAGATGAGTTCCTTCAATGGCAGCCATGGCGGCTTTAAAGCAAGAGCAAGGAAGAAGAGTTAGCTTGAGCAAAGGAGAACTAAAGTAAGGTAGATGAACTAGAGAATGGAACTATCCAATTAACGCATGAACACGTCAGAAGTCATGCGATTGGTAGTAAAGAGCACTCGAGTATTCACGTAGGAAGTCATGTCGTCACCTATGAGATCGTGGACGTGGGCGGCTCCAAAAAGGTTTTAAAATATTAGATAAATAATTTTTACCAAAGTACAAATTACATGAAAATAATCTTTCGAAGTTTTCTTTCTCAAGAAAGGTAGAGTAGAGACCTTCTTAGCCATAACTAGGCCCAATTTGGATTCTTTCTTTTGGGCCTCAATTCCATAGGCCTCTTTGGCAATTTGTTCTATGTTGATGTTAGATCGATCTAGAACCTCTACGGGCATCCGAATACGCTCATCTATCAGATAAAACTCTACTTAGTCTTCGCCAAGTCTTCAACCTCATAGGCTAAACACACCTTTAGATGATGGATTTGGGCCTTATATGAGTTCAAACCAAAGCTTTTCCATTCCCGCTTGATGTAGGAATTTCCTCTACCACCTATACATAGTGGCATAATGAATTAGAACCCATTGGTTAGTGAAAAGGCGGAGTTGGTCAAATACCTTGTAAAAATAGAAATTGTGTCAGGACCAGTACTTTTAGATTCTTTTCCTCCCACCACACTAGAAACACTTTCACCCTCAATGTTTGGAGCTACTGGTACAAGAGGATCATCATCAGTAGGTTGACCTTGTCCCCGTTGATCATGGTATTCCTAAACCACATTCACTTCTTTAGCGAAGACTTGGGGACAGGCATAGGTTGACCTTCTCCCCATTGATCATGGTATTCCTCAACCACATTCACTGTAACACCCCAATTTGGGGCAATTAAAAATTTTGGTTGAAAATTCAAAATTCATTTGAATTTAAGATGCGAAGCGTGCCATCTCTTTTCTTTTCTCTCTCTCATCTCTCTCCCCTTCCCGCTCACGCGTGCCGGCGTGCTTTGTTTCCCCTGCTCACCGCCGTGCATGCTGCCGCTGCCGGTACCATGTGCACGTCGCGATCGCGTCACCTCTGAGCTCGTCTCCCCACTCCTGGTATGCCGCCGTGTCAATCTTCGGTTGGGCGCGAATCGGCGGGCCGCGTTACTCCTCACCGGCGACCGGTCTAGCAGCTTGGACCGCCGGATCATGGCCAAGGGACCAATGGGCAAAGACCAGCGAATCTAGTTTTCCGATCTGCTCTCTGCGCCGTCATCATCACCAACGGAGCCAAGTAAAAAGCCTATGCATAGCCTGCGCCACCGTGCACCGTTTTTCGCCAGGCCATGCAGCTTGCCGCCGCGTGCCCTGCCCACGTCGAGTCGGCATTAACAACCCCGCAGCGCGTGTACTCGCTCCAGCACCACACCCTTACTGTCACCCCTTAAATGGTGTCTGAGCCCCCCCTAGCGCTGCCTTCCCCATTTCCCCAAATCCACCGAAGCGCTGCTGTAAGCAATTTCACCTCTAGCGTGAGCCTCTGGACAATTCCCTCCGCTCGGAGCTTCAGCAGCACCTCCCTAACCCTTCCCCTCACTCAATTTCAGTGGAGCTATTTGGGGAAGCCGTGCCGGCGTTGCCTCTGTTTCAGTCGCCGCCGGGACCATTGACACCAGCTGTCTTCGTGTGCAATCGTCTTCGGCAAAGCACTTGGTGAGCACGCCCGTGACCTCATCTCGCTCCTCGTAAATTTTTCTAGCTTGTAGATCCGTAGCGAGGCGTGGCTACTCCGGTGAACTCACTGTCTCGCCGCCGCTCGTTGTGTCGCCGTGTCCGGCTGTTCTCAACATCGGCGCATGCGTCGTTAGGTCCGCAGGAAGCCATAGATGATAGGGCGTGCATGCACAAGGTCGGAATAGGGCGAAATCGCCGCCATGGCTCGAGCAGTCGCTGACGGCCATGTCGCCCGTCTGGAGGTAGACGACGACCAGGGGCCGCTAGATCTGCGGCAAGATTCGTGTGTTCACACGTTAAGTGGTTCACTGCCATGCGGGCCCCACAAGTCAGCGTATCCCCGCGCTGGGTTTAAACCTGTGGCATCGTGTCTTTGCCATGTGGGCCCATGGCCCATCGGGCAAGCTAAGTGGAGACGCCCTTGGGCTCGGCGTGTGCTTCGTGCAGTTGCGCCCATAGAAAAAACACCTTCGGCATATGCGGCTCCACGCGCGGCCAGGCCGTGGACCAAATCCGATTTGGGCCGGCTCCGTTCGCTGGCTCGGCCCGATGCGATTTACCCATTTGCCCCCGCTTTAACCGATTACTTAAATACAGAAAGTGTTTTAGAATTATAAAAAATACCTATAGGCTCCTAATAATTCTAGAAAAATTTGGAAAATTAGATGAGGTTGTTCTGGATTTTATAAAAATATGTAATCAACCACTGTGACTATTTTTAGGCACTGTTTATTAGAAATAAGTAATTCTTCTAAGAAGAAAATGCTTAAATTAGAGTTAAGGGAATTTGTATTGTTATAATAATAGATTCTGACCTTATAAAATCATGATTAAATAAAATAAGGTGGAAATGTGCCTTAATAATTTTGGAACATTATAATAACGCAATGCATGTCCAAAAAATATTTATTAGGGAATTATTTTGGCAAACTCAATCAAAGAACTAATGAATCCTTTATTAATTTAAATAGGTGCCGACCTTAGAAAGTTTACAATGATATCTTATAACTTTGAATTGCACTTTACAATTAGGAAAACTTAGAAATGCCACCACCTATAAACTTAGCACCGTAAGTGAGTCATATGACGACGTGCCATCATCGCATGTCGACCGTTAAACCCTAATTACATGAGTATTACCTTAGCGTATGATATCATATTTGGGGGTACCGCTAGGTCATTATGCAATGATATTATGGGTTATTAATACATTAGGGCATGCATTGCATATCAAATGTAAATAGTACCGTTATCCGACTTTATACTTCGTGGTGCCGATGATAGAACCTAGATCATGTGCATGCATCATGTTTTCCATTTTGCATCAATGAGTTATTATTGGATTATATGTGTGATTAGACGTAGGCGATCCCAAGGGAAGGTTTGGTGACGCGGAGGAAGACCTTCCACCTGAGCAAGGTGAGTTAACACTTATTCTTTAAATGTTTACCCGTATTAGGGAAAGATTGCGACTTTCCCTAGTGCGGATTAACATCGATATAATCATGTTCATTACCCAGTATTTCCTAAACTATATTTATTTATTATCAATGTGCACGCTTAATATATATGCCATTTATTAATCATGTTATAAATACACATGCTATCATTGTATTATTTAGCCGTTATGACTGTTTTGACGATCATATCTTTGTTTAGCCCAATAATAGTTTGGTAACAACTTTAACCGTCCTAATGGGTAAAACCTGCTTAGACTTGCTTAGGTCTAAATAATTCTTCTGGCGACTAGCCACGGAAAAGTGAACTGGTATTTACTGGTCATTCATTCATTCATGCATTCAAAATATGTGACATGTGACAATTAAGGCAAATAGATGAGTGATGGGCTGTGTGTTATTTGTGGTTATGGCTATGTGGTGCGTCGGTCCGGTTTGGTCGGTTGATCGGGATAGATCGTGTGTGGTAATGTCTTAGAATAATGAGGTGGAGACTAGATGGTTGGAAGGTTGCCTTGTGGATGACATCCTAATGGATGATTAAGGCACAAGATGTCTCGTGTTGGGTTAGCCAGGGCTTACCTAGGAGGAGCGCGGGAGAAAACACATAGCGGAGATCGCTGCCATCTGAAGGATGGTTCCAACAAAACGTGTGGCCATCGCCCGGAGTACAGGTTTTGGATCGCCAGTTGCGAGCGTTCTACGGAGGCCCTCTGGGACCACTCTCGATAGTGAACGGCTTTAGTCGTCACCAGAGGAGATGGAGGCCACACTTCCCCAGGATGGCGCTAGGCTAGTGCAGGCTGGCAACCCCCTAGGCCGAGGCGGGCAGTCTATGGCAAGTGTGGTCCACAACAGGATTGTCAAATCCTGGAAGGATGGCGGGTCAAGGAACAAGTTGAGGGCAATATGAAGTTTGGTGTGGTGAAGTGCAAGGTTAAGTATATATCGAGTTTTGGGTTGGTCATCTTAGGGTTGGTCGATAAGGACAGTCGGTTAGGGCTTGGGGAGTGTTTGGTATGGTGATAAACTCATTGCGATGTGAGACTATTAATACCTGATGCTAGATAGAGTAATTTAAACTCAACTTAAAATCTGGCTTTACGCAAATAAAATAACCCCTCTCCCTAATCAAGGCCTTCTATTCACTAAGTGCATTAATGAAAATGTTAGCTAGCCAGCATTTGGATGACGCTGACCTCGCCTACTGATACTTTTTTAGATGACGGTATCGAGGTGGATCCATATGAGTATCATGAAGACGATGGACAGGACCTTGGAGGGCCTGACGAGTCTTAAGGTTGCTCCGGTCGCTTGCAAGTCACTTAGCCATGTTGATATTCTTTTGGGTAGATATTTTGGTAGCTGCATTACTCTGAACTATGTTTTGTATTACAAGGCTAATGTTGATCGCCTTACTGAAATCGCCTAAGGGCATAACTTGGACATGTAATATTCAGAGATTTATGCGTTTATCTATGTATGCTTGTTAGGGCTATGATCTTCCGCACTAGTGTACCGATCCAGGGACTAGTGCATGGGATTCCGACTTTCAAGGTAAGTAAAATTTGAGGGTTGACATTCACTTCTTTAGCGAAGACTTGGGGACCGGCAAGATTTGCTCCTCCAATCATTTTCATCCAAAGGGTTCCTGCAAACCCAAAGGAAAATGGCTCCATAGGAGCACCCAAATAATAGTTAGGCCAATTCGCATTAGGTGGTGTCACTCTCCCACAACCAAGAAAAATTTGGGAGGCTCATTCTCCCAAATTTTTCATGCCCACACTTTAAATAGGGGCGACTGCTATGTTGGGAATGCTCAGGCGAAAGGGAAATCCTTATGGCTTAATCAGGCCCTCCAATGATCTCCTAATTTCAATATCACCTGCTCCCTCTAGTTCCATAATATTTGTCGTTTTAACTTTTTCCTAAGTCAATGTTTTAAAACTTTATCTATAAAAAACTTTTAAACTATTTGGATTGTGTACATGAGAACCATACATATAAATTTGTCTTGAAAAATACTTTTACCATATCATATTTTCATGGATTTTGTAGATAAATTTTATTAGTAATTGATGGTCAAAGTTATATTTTGAATACTGTGTCAATGTCCAAAACGGCAATTATTATGGAACTGGAGGGAGTGCTATATAATGAAAATGAGCAATCAACACGAAAGGATCTTCTATTCAAGAGAAACCAGGATGAAAAATCACCTTGCGGAGGAGAATCAGATGTTTGGGGATCAGAGAAGACCACAAGAGCCCCATGTCAATCCCTCTCGTTAATAGATGAGTCAAGGCCCACACCGACATTTACCAAAGTAAGAACATCGACAACGCCTTCCACATCCTTCGGAAAATTAACAGCCAAAGTGACCCCAGTTCTTCAGCATAAGAATATGATCACGTTGATCGAGCTTCCCTCTACTTTTAGCAACAAATTCGGTCAGGGTATCCTTCCTAGGGATGACAGATGGAGTAACCTAATAAGAGAGGAGTCAATCACATCAAAAATCAAACGAGACTTAAAATAGAGAATTCAAGCATACTCACTCACATCGGTAACAATTTGGCTGCCAAGCTCGTGAGAACATTGCCCTTCATGGCCTCATTTCAAATGCGGGGCACTTGAGGGTTCCTATGCTCAAATTGGGGATGGAAGTCTTTTACCGTCATTTTCTTGTCAGCATATTCTAGGTGGAACTTAGGGATTGGGTGAGCTGGCACGGATTATTTCTTAGAAGGGGGTCTTCATACAGCCTTAAATGGCTTCCTCTTGTGAGATAATTCGGCTACGTTACCCTAATTACGTCTGCTTGGCGAAGCCAGTACTACAAATTTCTTGGCCTTGAGCAGTGCAAGAATAACAGCGCTTCCCTAATACATAGAAGGATTTCAGAGCAAGAGCAACCTCGAAAAACAAGAAAATGACATTCTCACCTCAGGAGTATTTTTTAGACAAAGGAAGCTTTATTAATCTCAGACAATTACATCAAGGAGATACAATCGATCCAAGACCACAACCGGCCTTCGCATAGTTAGGATGCACACAGCCAAAGACTTAAAAAAGAAAAACGACAAGACGAAAACCATCCTGTCGCAGCAAGCTACAACACACAACTAAATCTTCAAAACCGAGCACTATAAAAAACAACACTTAGATTACGAAGAAGGCTCTTCAAAAGCAATGCCTCCAAGAAGGGAACGACACAAAAGCATGCCGTCGTTGCCATGATCCAAGCAGTAAAGATCAGACCATAGGTTTTCACCCTGTAGAGCAAATTCATCAACTCCAGACAATGCCTTCAACAAGGGAGCGACAACGATGCCGCCATTGCCAGGTACAACCAGCTAAGCTCAGACCTAGAGATTTCTCCCCGGAGTCAACGAACCGGTACCCAAAAGCATCGCCAAACCGAAGTCCCCTAATGTTGCCTCCCCCTACAAACCAAGCCAGCGCCGCCGAAACGCCCAGTCTTGGCCAACTACAAACGGCCACAAACTTGTTGACAAGCAAACCATCTTCAGATAAGCACCCCACAACGGCAAAGACGCGAGATAGCCAAAGGGCACACGTCTAGAGTTCGTAGGAACCAACTGAAGGCGAGATGAGTCGCCCAAATAAGCGAAGCCGTGAGTCGATGCCAAGGAGACCTCTGTCTCCGGGCCATCAGGACAACCACTGGTTAAGATGAAGATGTTGTTGCGAGAAAAAAATGCACAGAAGTCACCGCCACCAAAACGACGCAGATCTGGAAAGGAAGCAAAAGGGGAAGAAGAAGAGAGGGGCCGCCTTGCTGCTCCATCCCGATGGAGAGACGCCAGCGGTCAGCGCCGTGAAGGCCCGGCGGCAGCCACGGGAACGGCCGGCCGAAATCACAGCCGCCGCCGCGCCGCCGCCACGGAGGGGCCGAGCTGGAGGCCGCTGCAAGGAAGAAGCCGAGGAGAGGGAGACGGGGAGGAAGGGGGGTAAGCAGGCCGGACGAGAAGGGGCGCTCGGCAGGCGGCGGTTAGGGGAAACCCTAGCCACGGACGGGGAGGGAGACGGGGAGAGAGGGAGATTTGGAACGACGGGGAGGGAGACGGGGAGGGAGAGCGACCTGGAAGGAGGCGCTCGACGGGGCGATGGCGGCGGCTAGGGAGAAACCCTAGCCGCCGGGGAGGGAGGGAGACAGGCGCGTTCTCAGTTCCAGGCACATCTGGACACCTCAGATAGATCCTCACGTATGATCATGAACATTTTCTGGACCTCACATAGATCCTTGATCGCTAGTAGGAGGAGTAAAGTATCCACACATCCCTGAACCAACTCCTCTGAAGGGGCTAACATAAATTGAAAGGAGAAGCAATAAGAAGAGATCAAAATGCTTAGCTCACAATAATAGGTGTCGGGAAATCAAACCATGGGTAGAATTATGGCTGGGATGACCCAAATCTTGGACATCGAAAAATAAGGAGTCCTGCCTTTTTAAGGGACTGTAGCATCCTCATATTTGTGAAAACAAATCATACATGGCATTTGCATAAATTAAAAATTTGTGCATAAAACTTTTAAGGCGAGCGCCAGGCGTCGGACGGACGCGCGCGCGCGTCGGATCAGCGCCGTCCGTCCGATCGTCTGGCACAGCGCGCATCCGACGCGCCTCCACGCTCGCGTGCATGTGCATCAGCTAGTTAGCGTGCAGACGTGCAGTTGATTAAATTTCCAATTAAATTTCTGATTTTTTTATAAAATTCAAACAGTGTTCAAAATGTGTGGAATAAATTTCATAATTCTTCTAAAATCGAGAGCAACCCATTTTAAATACTTTTTAATTTTTTTGATTTTTTGATTTTTTTTTTTCAATTTTTTTGATGTGAAATTAGGAGAAGGCACTTATGAAACTTACATCTATACTAGCGAAACTTGGCCGTGTGCTGATGAAATCTGACGAAACTTAGATGAAACTTCGATGTAACCTGATGAAACTTGGATGAAACCTGTTGAAACTTGATGAAACTTGGATGAAAGCTGATGAGACTTGATGAAACTTAGATGAAACCTGTTGAAACTTGACAGTTCGGCAAAGTTTAATGTGTATGAAATCCAAGTTTCAGTAGGCGAAACCCGAGTTTCACCAGGTAAGTTTGTGGATTTATATGGCAACATACATCTTGTTTTGTTCGTAAAAATACGAGGAACACGTTGGTGCAAACGGTTTATGGATTAGAGCAACCAGTTAAATTTTATGGCCACCAAAAAGAAAAATATTGTGGGACCCACCCTGGGACTCGACCAGTCGCGCGCGTGCATGCCCAAGTCTAGTCGCGCCGCGGCGCCAGACGTCCGTATCGAAGTGTTTTCGAACTTTTAAAGCATGAAAATGAGTATGTTACTTTTAAAAATAAAAGGTAATTTAATTTTTATTTATAACCAAAGGCTTTTGTATTTGTGAAAATAAAAGTTCAAATTTAAATTTTTTCTAAAAAGCATACTTAAAAAATTTCTTTTGATATTTATTTTCTTACCACTATGTAACCCTAGGTTACATGTGTTCAAAAATACTAATTATAAAAGAATTTTTGGAGGCCTTTCCAAAAAAATTATATTTTGTCTTCAACCATTCTATGTGATAAATAATCATTTTCAAGAAAAAGAAATATATTTTATTTTATTATATGCATTTGGCTCTCTTAATTATCCATTATTTCTTTATTTCTCTCTTCTTTCTCTTTTCCCTCTCTTCCTTCTTCCTACGCTGCATTTCCTCCTCCCCTGTTTCTTGCACATTAGGGAGTTGATCCCACATAACCTTCAATTTCTCCTTCATCTTCCAATTGATGATCAGTTTCTAAATTGAATGGCATCAATTGACATCGGTTTCTAGTGGTTAAATACCCACCAAAAAGCCCCTTTACCTCCACTAATCTCCCAGTAAATCCCCAAATCGAGCTTTTACATTCCTCTTTGACTTCTCTTCCAATTCGAGCCCGGTAAGTAAAGTTTTTGGCAAATTTCCTTTAGGGAAGTTCTTCCTCGATGCACCATTAACCCATTTTTCCCATCGCCATCAAAGGAACGTCGTCGGAGCCTCTGGAATTGCTCGCCAAAGCCGTCAAGATCTTCCCTGCCTCCGGCGAGCTCATCTTCGAATCCGGTGACTTCATAATTTTAAATCTCTCTCCTTTGCCTCCCTTTCGCATCGGCGTAGGTAGGCCGTTGATAGCCCTAGCCGGTTTCGCCCGAATTGCGCCGACGCGGAGCCGCCCCGTGCATGCCTTCGTCCCTAGAGCCGGCATGCGTGGCCCCGCCGCCTCAATCTCTCTCACCACGACCCGCGCGTACCACAAAGACAACCCAGGAACCCCGTGCGCCCCTCTGATTGCCCCTTCGCGTCGCCGCTTGCCGGATCGGTGTAGCGCCACTGTGCCCGCTGGCGCCACTGCTGCTAGCCGCGCCGCTTGTCTCGGTCATCCCCGGCTTGAGTCGTTGCTGCCTCGAACTCCACCGCGAGGCCATCAACCTCTGCCGGCCCCTTGCGGCGCCTCGCGTGCCGCCGGTGAGCTCACCATCTGAGCTCCACCGCCGCCGCCGCCATTTCCCGCCACATCACCACCTCGCGCTACCCCTTGCTGCGTCACCGCTGCCGGCGAGTTCGTTGCGCCGCCTCCGTACTGTGCACGTCGCTCACCGTCGTCGCCCCCTCGTCGGAGGGCCGCTGCCGCTGCCAACCCGAGCCGCCGCCATGCTCCACTGCCCTAGGTCACCGACAGGTGGGCCCCACCTTTCGGGAGGACCCAGCCAGTGTAGGTCGCGCCCCCACTAGGCCCAATTCGGCCTAGTAGGCCTGAGGCCTCACATGCCATTTTATGTAATTTTGTAAATTCCTAGAGCTTCAAATATTCGTAAACTATTCTCCGTAGCTCCAAAAATTGTGAAACCAATTTTTTTACGTTCACCAAATTACGTACTATTTTACTGCCAAGTTTGATATTGTCTCTGTATAGTATGATTTATTGGTGATTTATTGTCTAATCTATACTCTACCAATTTTAGTAATTAATATGTGTATGAAAAATTTGCAAAACCAATTTTATAATTTTCTATAGACAGGAACATACTTACTGTAATTTTTTCATGACCATATGCATTCATCATAATTTTTTGTTATCGCTTATTGAATTTTTTTAAAAAATTTCGTGCGATGGAATCGGGTGACGAAGAGAGATTGATCGATGCTCTCGGAGAGTGGGCTCGCTGTGCTCATCAAGGCAAGTGCTGGACCTTGCCACCTACTTCTTTATAAAGCATTTCTAGATGTTCTGAAATGTGCATATATGTTAAAAGTAAAAATGGCTATGTACTTAGAGTAGCTATCCGCAAATATTTATTTAGTTCGCACTAAAGCATTTCTTGATGTCATAGGGCAAAACATAAAGTGTTATATTATAGGTTTTGCACCTGTTTAAACTGTCATGACGATGAATTACGTGTGGTTTGAAAAGACAGTTGTGCCTGCCACTTTTCAAATGGGCGTAGATGGTAGTGGGGAACGATTGGGATAAAGGTATTTTGCAAAACCTGATTGGGGTGGATGGATGCATGGTGGTGTGCATTATGCTGAGGCCAATGTTGCACGAGATTCGGGTCAAGTGTGGGACCCACCACAATCCCTAAGGATTGATTCCTTAAGGTAGTCAAGCTAAGTACTACAGCGCGATCACATGTGCACGTATGGGCAGGTCCTGGCTTAGTAGGTTTTGTAATCCTAGTTCGGTGCCCATACGATGGGACTATCGTAACTCCTAAGGGCAATGGTCTTGGGTTGTACTGTGCTAAGGCCAATGGTGGAATCCGTGGTTAGTTGAATGTGGTTCTAAGCTGAGGCAAATGGTATCCATTGTTGTGCTGTTGGGAGCGAGGTTACCAGATTAAGAGGAAGACTGACAAAGGCCTTGTTGGGAGGACCTTTTATTGGTAAGAGTCCTATCTCATGGGTAAAGTGTGCAGCCTCTTCAGATTGTACGACTATCATGATAGCCTTGCCCAAGGTCAAGGGCGGACGACGTGGAGCTGCCTCTCTGGTATTTTTAACATTTTGTTTTTAAAATATTTTTAAAGAAAAATCACAACAGAAGTCGTGTGTTCGGTTTTTTCCTCACAAGGAGACTATGAGCATGGGATTATAGGTTCAAGGTGGAGAACCATGACTAGCCACTTTGGGCAAAACCGGCAGTCACCAGAAATTATGAAATTAAATGATTTAAATGTTTGTTTTTCCAATGCTTTTCATGGTGAACTTTACAAAACTGGATTTATGCAAAAGAACATTACCCTTCCTTTGTAGCATTAGTTGCATATAGTTAGCCTTGCTTGAGTATTCGCGTACTCACCCCGCCTTTAATGTGAACTGCTCATTCCAGCAGGTTGGAGCCCGAAGGATCCTTACCCCGAGAAGTTCCAAGATGACGAACTCAGTTTCAAAGTTAAAGGAGATGATGTCAATATAGTTAAAGGCTATTCCGACATCTAGGAGCTCTCCCTACAGCTTGCATGTGGGAATCGTTTTGGTGTTGTTGTTTCCTTTTATTGAGATAATTTTAGTCTTCCACTGTTATAAGGCCTCCGTGCCTAACTCTTGTAATAATGCCATGCTTGTGCTTACTCTGATGTAAAGGCTATGTTGCATAATACTCTGATGTAACAAAATTTGTTCGTTTGATGGCTATGATCTAAGAGCTGTATATCTGTTTGTTCTACCTATTTGATCTAGATACTAGAACAGGTAAAACACACAGGGGATCCGACTCCGTTATCGGGACCCTACAGGAACTGATCCAAATTCTTAGGAGATTGGACAAAATTTGGCTTCCTGTAAGGCCTAGTTTGACCAAGGCTTCAATCTTCAGAACACATTTAGACTCCTCACGTCAAAGTTTAGGGTGGAACAATGTAGGTTCTTTTGGAATTTCACGGAATACCACAAAGGAGCCCCTTTGCGTATAGTTAGAGATCGGTCTTGAATCTACTCCCTCCGTTCTAAAACAAATGACATATAATTTTTTGGCACGGTATTTAACGTATAACTTTGACCATTATTTGCTCTTACAATATATTATCAAGAGAAAATTATACTATTGGCCCTCAAACTTGTCTCGCCTGTGCACATAAATTCGTAACTATGAAAACCGTTAATTTTTGCACCCAAATTTGCTGAATTGTTGCAATCAAGACCAATCCGCGGGTTTGGGGGGTGGTTTGAGGGTGGTGTGCTGACATGGCGGTCAAAGTCAATGCTGAGGTGGCCGTTTTTTTTGCATTTTGACCCTCGGTTTCCATTTCCCTATTCTCTTCATTCTTCAGCTATTCGGCCTCCCATCTCGAGCTCGTCGCCGCCCGCCCCCGACCACACCTGGAGCCGCAAACTCTGCCGTCGTGCCTCCCATCCCAAGCTCACCGTTGCACATCCCATCCCCCACCTCGCCTCCTCCCACCCGCCCCTTCTCCGACGACGACGCCGCTAGCCTCGTCTCCGGTGGCTCCTGCCCCGAGCACTCCACCGCCCGCCATGTCGATGCCGCCGCCATTTGCTTCGGCTCCGGTGTTGACGCCGCCGACGCCAGCGGCAGCAGTGAGCCCAAGCGTCGGACGAGCGGGGGAGAAGACGAGTTGGGGAATTCCGGCGTCGGCCAGGGGGAGAAATGGAGGAAGCAGAAGGCAGCAACACGAAGTTGGAGACCTTGTTCTTGTCGATCCACATCATCCACAACCCGTCTAGGGGGATGGTGTTGGAAATACAGGCATTATACCAATTCCGAAAGTAATTAAACGACAAAACAGATGCACAACCAAGCAGGCAACCAACAGACAATCCATTCTGGGTAACAAGAAAACCCTAGCCGCACACTCGCGGCTACTGGAGTCAGAGAAGGATACTTACGTATGGATCGGCGAAGAAGAGTCCGCGAAGAAGAGACGTCCGGCCGTAGAGGAAGTAGTCGACGTCGAGGTTCGTCGGCACGAGCGGTCGCGCAGATGCGCTGCCCAGAAACCTGATTGCCGCCCTCCCGTGCAGGTCTCACGGCTTTTTCCCTTCCAACTAGCAATATGGCACTATTCACTTATATGCTTGCATTTTCAGGATGGGCCTAATGGGCCAAATTCCAACAGATGGCTCACAGGAAACGCGGGATCTCCGCCACCCAGAACTTGCCGGTGCAGATTTGATTGCCTGGGTCGAGGAAGATGACGTATTTCTGGTCGTTCCGATGAAGCCGGCCGAGGAAGAAAGAAATGGCTACGGCGGCGATGACGGGGAGCGGCGACGGGCTAGCGAAGGACGAAAAGTCGAGGACGCGGCGAGCTCGGGGATGGGGCCTGGGTGGCAAGGACGCGCTAGGGGCGGGCGGCGGTAGAGCTTGCGGCTCCCAGCGGTATAGTGGCGTTGGAGCCCGCCGGCTTGTTGCCCGAGCGCTGCCGCAACGCCACCTCCAGCCGATGGTCTTCGCGCATGGCTCGCGCAGCCGGCCGATGTACTCGGTAAAGGATGCGCCACCATATCTATCGTCCGTCGGAGCTCAGGCCGGCCAGGTCGCCGCCATGGTTGGGGAAGGCAAGGCCGGGCCAGGGATTACATAACCGAGCCGATAGCAAAAACCGAGGGAGGCCCGGCTCGGCTAACCGATCGGTTTTCGCGGTTAACCAGTAATTTCGTTGGAAAACCGGCCAGATTCAAATTCATATTCAAAAAACGGCCCAGCCGGTTAACCCACCGGTTTTACCAGTTAGCCGACTGGTTAGCTCAGCTAACCGGTCTGGTTTAGCTGAAAATAGAAAAATTAGAGAAAAAATTAAAAAATCAATTTAAAAATAGGAAAAATTATAGGGACATACAAATGTCAATTTGTCTATAATTTGGAACTAATTTTACTGTCGGAAAAATTATAGGGACATACAAATGTCAATTTAGCACTAATTTGGCACTAGGGACATACAAAAATTATAGAAAAAATAGAAAAATTGCTACTAAGTCCTTTATTTCTACAAAATTTCGATAGCACCTCCTCTATAATTTGATCATCCACTCAGCAGACAAAGAAACATAATCTACATATTTCATAACATATATTATATATCCACCATCTTATTATTTCATCCATAGTTCACAACTCAAGGTGTAATACCGCTGAACTTTTTACCAAAACCTTACCTCAAGCGTATTAACCAGGAACGATGAATGGAGGGAGACAGTTGCATGCCGGCACCTACAAATGAGACATAAAAAAATTACACATGTATGTTATAAAGGAATATATGAACGGGAACAGAATATTACCATTGTAAGTTCTATCTAATATCTATAATATTGAAGTCCAGATTCAGGGTATGCCCTGCAGTATTCCTCTGTAGACATGACTAATAGACCATGGTTGTTCATTAAGTCCTTTAAATTCTTCCCAACTTAACTCGTGGTCCGTGCATTGTTTTGCCAACTTAGATATAGAGTTGCATAATAATCTGGCATTTCCCATTCATATACCTTCCTGATATGTGGATTAATTGGTTGATGATATGGGGGAGGATAAAAATTATAACCCGTAGAACTCCCACTCATAGAGCTTGATCTATCCTGGTCTTGCGGGTTGTCTTGCTTGCCCCTTCTAGACGTGGAGGACCTGGGCCTAGTGGCTCCCTGCGAGATAGGGTGTGAACCTTGTGGGTAGAATTTGGTCATAGGATGGAAGCTTGGTTCGTCATCACCCCCGTCATCAGCGCCACACTCACCATCACCGTCGTCATCACCGCCATCCCCGTCATCATCCCCGTCATCATCCTCCCCATCATCTGAGGAGGAACTGTCGTTTGATTCTTGGTACAGAGGACTTTTCGCAATCTCTTCCTCATTTTCATCACTATCCTCTTCATCATCATCTTTTGTGGGCAGCCTCTCCCCCTTTGCCTTCTTCGATAAACGCGTGATAGGAGGAGGCAAGCGAGTCTTTCTTTTACCAATGTGGGTGTCTCCCACATTCTCCTCAGCCCACTCGTCTATGCCTTTGCCCTTGGTCTTTTTCTGAATAGTAGCTGGATCTTCTAGGTTAACGACCAATGTTGATGGCAGTGGGTTGTCAATGTCAGTGCTGTCCTCATCTAAAACTGGAGTGGAATTTGACCTACAACAAAAAAAACAAACATACCATGCAAATTAGATTTTCATGACTTATACTAGAATTTAGACAGCATGTTTGGCATATACTAGAATTTATGCTAGAATAATTTGACATATGTCCGTACCTTCCATTCTCCAACCAATCGAACATTGGCCTGTTCGTGCCTGCAATTGAAAGATGTAAGAGTTGGTCTGCTGGGTCATATTCTACCTCCCTCGTCTGAGTTTTGACCCGCTCAAGACGAAGTCTTGAGGTGTAACAAACGAAAACAAGCTTGTGCAGCTTGTTATATCCAAGTTTGTTGCGGGCCTCGTGTGAATGAAGACGAAGGTGCTCCAATTTCTCTCACATCCACTAGAGGACGCGCACTGGCTCACAATCTTTTTGGCAAGCCTTTGAAGCGTTGGCGTGTCCGTGCCAAACATGCTCCACCATTGACCTACATGTAACAACATACATTGGTAAACAGTCTGCTCCACCACTATTGTATCATGGTCGATCGCAAATCATAATTACCTGGGTTAATTTTTTCATGTATTGCCATTTGATACGCAGTCTGTCCACCGAAGGAACCACCCTTTCTCCTCCACACATCTGCCTTTCTCCTCCACACATCTGCTTCCACCAATGCTTGGGCAGCGGTAACACTATCTGTCATTCTATCAAATGCCCATCGCAGATCTGCTAGCATGGTTTCAGTAGTGCCCCTACTGTAGTGGAGGGATGGGCTCAAAGCCCCAGCTGCATGGAAAAAATACACAATTCAATAAAACAATTTAATAAAACAAATCAATAAAACAATTCAGTACTAACCTGCTCCAATATAAGTGTCACACGCCACATCTCTAAACCTGGTATCAAGAACCGTTAAGTAGTGCGTACGATCGAACTCTTGGATGTCTCTGAACATCCATCCACGGACATCATGGTACATTGGTAGCACGTTGTATATGGTTGGAATCTTGTCTTGGTCGGCCATTCGAAGCAAAGCATACAAGTAATCCACTGAATCGATGCACTCTTTAACCCTAGCCCACCAACGTAGATCTGACAAATTTCGATGTGTATATTGTGCGTCCTCGATCGGCAAGAAGAGGTAGCTTGAACTCAGACTTGCCATCCACCTCATGAAGGCACTCTTATGCTTCAAAAAGCTCGCTAAGAAAGTGTAGTTGGTGCCAAATCTAGTTGCGTTCCATTTCGCTAACTCTCCGCCAATGGCTTGTTTCATCATAGCATGAAGCTTTCTAGAATTATATAGCCATCGACATATCCTCTTTGCACTATCAATGATTGTTTTATTTTTGAGAAATTTCTCAATATCCTTCAGCATCAGATTGATAGTGTGAGCCAAACAGGGCTGCCAAACGATAGACATGTATTTCTTACTTAGTTTCAAGCACGCTACCTTATAGTTGGCACCGTTGTCCGTGACAATCTGGACAACATTCTCCACCCCTACCTCCTGCACCACCTTATGTATTGTCTGCATGAAAAAATGTTCACAATAAATAGACGGTAATAGAGCTAAAACAACAACAAATAGACGGTAATAGAGCATAAAACAACAACAAAATAGACGAAGTATACCTCGACGAGGAATTTAGTGTCCTGCGTCTAGTTCGTTGTATCTACTGATTTGAAGAAGTAAGTTGCGCCATTGCAGTATAGCATGAAGTTTATGATACTCATACCAGTCGGCCCTGTCCAAGAATCACACATTATAATCACTCCATTGTGACCCCAATCTTGTTTCCACGCCTCCATCTCTCTTTTGATCTTTGCCTCCTTGTCATCTAAGTATATTCCATCAATATCCCGATAGGACGGTGATTGCACCACCTCTCCTACAAAAGCAACATATGGCAAAATATGATTAGTTGGCAACAAAATAGTGCATAAAGTAAGAAAAAACAAATTTAACTTTTTTACCTAGTCTTTGTGTCTCCCTTACGGCAGCGACAAAGTAAGGATTATCGGCTTTCCTCCCAGGAATGATGGACCCGTGAAACCATTTGGCCCACCCCATGCCAAGCAAACGTTTCGCTTTTTTGCCTTCCTGTGAGACTGAGAACCTGCCTGTGTCAATTCTTGGCTGAACCGTGGTTAAGGCATCGATAGGTCGAGTTTCCCTTTGTGAGCTTGATCGCGAGAACATTCGCCGCAGCTTCCCTTGTTTAGGCTCAGGTTCACGAGCACCACCCCCACTACCACCGCCATGCTTATACCTTTCTCCTGCTCTTGCCCGAAAGTCTGACTCCATCCTCGACGCAGCCATGGCCCGTTCATATTGCTCTTGTTCATTGTAACCCCCCGTGTACTGCTGCTAGGGATGAAACGGATCGGATACGGATCGGAAACCACTCATATTGTATTTGATCCATTTAGTTTGACCGGATACGGATTCGGATACGGATAGTACCGGATACGAATAATATCGGATACAAATACGGATCGGACGCGGATACTCTCTAGGATAATACGCGAAAACATATACTAAAGAAATAAGTATACCCAAATACATATAGTTATCTCTTTATGACTAAACTTTATGGCTCATAGTCATGAAAATGATGGTGTGTAAGTATCATACCCGATAAAGCAAAAAAATGTAAAATCACATACATCTAGTTGTTATATGTGTTAGTCATTTATCCTATAGAAATATAATAGAGATAGTTTATAGATGGATTTAGCTAATCGGATACTATCCATCGGATATTATCTCAGAAAAGCTTGGATAATATCCATCGGATATTATTTGTATCCATACCATATCCGCCTTGTCGGATTCGGATATCCATAAAATTATCCGACTCAATATTTTTGGACATTATTATGCATCAGTCGGTCGGACGGTCGGAAATTATCCCTACCATTTTCATCCCTAACTGTTGCTGCCATCCTTGTCTACCACTCCTAAAAGCACCAAGATCAGCTGCCCAGAAACCCCCGGTCATTGGGTGCGACCTGGGGCATGGTGCACCACTGTCATCACTCGGTGTGTCCTACCAACCATAACCCCCGTAGTGGTGCCCCTGCTCTTGCCAACCGCCTACACCACTACCATAACCCCCGTAGTGGTGCCCCTGCTCCTGCCAAGCCCCTCCACCTCTCCCTGTTGATGCTGCGGCTTCTTCCAATCTAAGCCGCTCTCTAGCTTTCCCGGTCTTTTTTTCGACGGTTCTATCCAGGTACCGTCGAAAGAAGTCCCCCACCTCAGAAGGGACTGATTTACAAGGTTTCACATTGCTGCCACGATGTAAGGATCCTAGGCCGAGAGGGGGGGTGAATCGGCACTTTTCAAATTTTACTTCTCTCGATTCGTTTGATTTACTTAGTCAAATTAAGAGCCCAAGCTATCGATTGACCTAGAGTCTAGTTTCGAAGTGATCACAATAATGCAAGCGACTACTAGGAGGCTCGATGGCACTCACATGCAAGCTTATCAAGACAATATGCGAATTAAACAAGTGAGATGAGGAGACGCAAACCGAGGTGTTTATCAAGTTCGGTGCTCAACACATGAGCACTTACGCCTCCGCTGAGGAAACTCTCACACAGAGAAGTCGGGACTCTCTCGCCCCTAGCCCTCAATCCACTCGCGGTAGCTCTTCACCAACACATGGTAGGCGAGCTCCAAACCTTCACACGAGGCGAAGTTCCTCAAGCGAGAGCACTCACTCCCACCGCACCGACACACGGCATCGACCACCGACACACGGTGGGTTTCGTCTCAACACATGAGACACCCCCAACGCATGGGGAATTTGGCTCCGACACACGGAAACCGTGGCACCCCCGACACACGGAGATGGCCGCCGACACACGGCGGACTTGTGCCTCCAACGGATGGAGCGAATGTTGTCGTGACGGTTGATGAAGCCCGTATGGACGACGATCTCTCCGCGGCGAAGTCCCAAGAGCACAAGATCGAGATCGTCTCTCACCACTACCCCTTCTCACTCCCCATGAAAACTAGGGCAACAACGCCATGGGAGATGGGGCAAACCTTGGAGATGATGGGAGGAGGTAGGGATCACCTTCTTCTTCTTCTTCCTCTCTTCTTCTCCCTCTCAATCTCTCAAGCATATGGAACCCTAGGTGGAGGTGGGTGCCATGGGAGGAGCTCTCATGGGTGGCTAAGGCAAGGGGTGGCTGCTAATGATGGCTCTCTCCAGTTTCTCCCGTGCTCCTAGCCCCTATTTATAGCCCCAAGGCGAAACCCTAGAAATGGACGGTCCAGATTAAATCGCGAGATTCAGATCGCCCGTCGGACGCCGTCCGTCGCTGCCGGACGCCGTCCGGCTGTAAGGTCGGCTATTTTTGTGCTTGTCGGACGCCGTCCGTGGCTGACCGGACGCGTTCGGCTGGGAGCCGCCAGCAGCGTGAATGTGGCGCCCGCCAAGTGTTGATTATGGTTTAGCTGCCATCGGACGCGTTCGGTGCTGGTCGGACGCCGTCCAGCAGTGTGGGTGGCGGCCGCGGGACGCCGCCAGACGCCGTCCGATGCTCCTCGCCGCCGATTTTCTACTTCACCGGACGCCGCCCGTCCCCGACGGACGCCGTCCGAGCTGAGGACGGTTCGCTTGAGACTTAGCCATTTTTGAGCTCGCTTTGGGAATCTCATTGCCGGACGCCGTCCGGTGGCGGTTTGACGCCGTCCGCAGAGGCGGTGTTTCCGGACTTAGACAAATTTTGTTGAGGTTCACGGACGCCGTCCGATGGCGATCGGACGCCGCCCCACAGAGGTTGTTAACCGACTCGCCTCGCCGCCTCTCTCGTCACCACGCTTCGGGTCAAGAGACACTTTGTCGATTTGTGGACACTGCGGAGGTTCAAATCATTTGGCGGGAGGTTTCGCGCCTAAACAGAATATTTGGCTTGGGAACTTGGCGGCTACGAAACCCTGGACAGCTGTCACTCCCCCAAACTCTCCCGAACTCTCTTGAACCTAGACAGGTGGACTCGCTCTAGATGATTCGCTAAAGGCTAACAACTGGCACTCTAGGAACCCCTATGACTGTGCTCGGTGGGACCTCGCAACCTGAGAGATGTTGTCGATCTGTTGAGTTGGGTCAAGACGCACACAAGGAAATTAGAGAAACTATGAAACACAAAGTCCTTATCCTTGGCGTTCCAGCTGTACGGCCTAGTTGCCATCAATTACCAAAATCAATTAGCCCATGGGAGGCTTGAACTTACACACGACCAGGCAAGTGGTGCTTAAATCTGCTTGCGCCGCCTCCCGCTTTGGTTTCTTTGCAGAAATTGCATTTGAATCCCGCATTCACTTTCAGACCATAGTCCCAAACCGGATCGCTAGATTCATCCGCCATTCGTTCAGCGTCTCACTGCATGGCAACACAAAATCTTTTCGTAATAACCATAAAATAACACTACACTAGCAGTGCATTTATCAAATAAAAAATATGCAAAAATCCTAATCTTTACCTAACCCTAACACTAGCAGTGCATTTATCAAATAAAAAAATCAGGCGGGAGGGGGCGCCACCGCCACGGCCACATCGTGGGCTAGCTAACCGCTAGCTCGGCTAATCATTGCCAACGGCGGCTAGTTGCTGGCGCCTCGCCGGCTAGCCTGGCGCGTGAGCCCGACCCGTCGCCACCTCGCTAACCTTCTAACCGCGTCGATTAACCGCACAGATCTCGGCTAACCGCCCGAATCGGCCGATCTACGCCGGCTGGCCGCTGGATCCAACGGTTAGCCATCGGTTTCTCCGGCTAACCGCTCGGTTTCATCGGCAAACCGTGCGGCTGGCGGCGGCGCTCGGGAGGGGAGAAGAGCAGAGGAGCTGGGGGAGTGGGGAGGCTCGCTGGGCGCTCGGTCTGGGACTATGGGGAAAGCGTCGGTCACGGGTAGGGGAAGGACCGAATGGGGCACGCAGGACAGGGCATATATATGGCATATTCGCATATTCTTCCTTCCTTTATTTATTTTTATTCATATCAAACGAAAAACACATAAAAATTTTGAATTTTCAAATTCTATTTCAGCCAATAGTCATATAATAATGTTTACTATTTTATGGAATTTTTTCAGATTTTTTCATGAATTTTTAAATTTGAACTAAATTTGGATTTAATTCAAACGTAGCCGACCGGTTTTCCAAAAATCGGCCCGCACCGGTTCACCGGTTAACCGTGGTTTTCGATCGATTAACCGCGGTTTCGTAATCCCTAGGCTGGGCTAGTGTGGGTTGGAGGTTGGAGCTGGGAGGAGAAAGAAAACTAAATACGGGGTGTGAAATGCAAATAATAGCCACATCAGCATGTACTTTGACCGCCATGTCAGCAAACCACCCTCAAAACCGCCCAAACCCACGGATTGAACTTGATTGCAACAATGCAACAAGTTTGGGTGCAAAAATAAACTGTTTTCGTAGTTACAGATTTATGTGCACATGCGGAACAAGTTTGGGATCTAATAGTGCAATTTTCTCTATTATCAATAAATATAAAATTAATATCGGATGAAAGTAATTTGAAATATGAATCCGACTATATCACAAGCATGACACTAAACATACAAGTTTTTAGCTTAATTATTATTCAAATGTTACAAACGTTATTTTTTTTAATACATGCCTTATATTATGAATGGAAGGAGTATCTTTAAAGATGGGAGCAGGACAGGGGGCTGCCACGAAATCAAAAGAAAAAGGCTCCAACAGGGCCATTCCTATATCTTCTCCATTGGATGTTGCAGTAAGAGAACAATAGATCTCCTCACAGAGATGATCGAAAATTGCCAATGACAAATTCTAATCGTAAGTTAAGTTCACCCGCTCGCAATCGGTTCTGGCCAGCTAGTAGCTCGCTTTCAGGAGTCACATAACACGTGACGATCGAAGGAGATGATCTCACCCGATTCTGGAGCAAAGATCGAGACCTTGGTAGGAGGGAACGCCAGATAAGCACATCCAAAAAGTTCTGATCTTCCAAGCTCTAGTGGAACTCCTCTAAAATCATCGAGAAATCTAGCTCGGCCATGGGGAAGTCAGTGACGAATGGGGCATAGATTGATTCTGGAGCAAAGATTGAGACCTTGTTAGGAGGGAGAAGAAGGCGGGGAGTTTGGGAATCAACGAATGGGGCATGGATCTGTAGAATGACGAAAATGAGACTTGATACTTTGTTCATGTAAGAGTGGAGCTCAGATCTTGACATGCAGTGGGTAGCTCCCAATTGTTTGATGGATTCAAGAGGGAGAGAAATGAAGAACTTGTTGTCTATTCGCGCCGAAAAGTGAATCGGTCAAACACACTATGGAGCTTAGGTTTCTAAGCGTGTTAGTCGATTTAATCGAACAATCGGCAAGAGAAGACGCTAATTAGACTTAGAGACGGTTAGATCTATAAAAGATTGAACCTGAAAAACAAGGAAACAGATCCAAACAAGGGTAAAATAAAATGAAGCTATCGGCTTAGATTAGATCTAGAACAATATATTCTAAGAGTAAATCTACTATCAAGCCGGTAAATTCAGTAATATAATAGATAGGGGTAAACAATCTACTACTATGTTGATGAAATTAATAAAGCAGTAGACAAAAGGGTAAACAGACTACGAACTAGCTAACTTGGTCGACTAGTAAGTAAAAGGAAAGAGAGAAGATCTATCGACCGGTCCTGACATGACTAGCCGATAAAAAGCGAAACTGTCGACGGTTGAGATATCGATCTCAAGTCAACTAAGATTCTTGAAAAGGGGAGATAGAAGACCTGCCGAGCAAGGCGAACAGCGATCAACGAGCAACAGGGAGACACAGGGTTTTTATCCTGGTTCGAGCCTCTCAGGGGAGATAATAGCCCTACGTCCAGCCTTTCTTTATATCAAAGAGAAGTACAAGGTGGAACTCGACGAGACGAACAGGTCTTGGCGAGATTATGGGAGTACAAGAAACTAATATGCGATCTTAGCTTCAAGTCGCACAGGATTGGCCCCTCAACACGTCGTAGCGGTCCTGTTTATATAGTGTTCAACAAACGACCTACCGAGGGATAATCGGGCCGGACTGACTACGAGTCCGTAACAAACTCGATACATGCCAAATACATCCCGAGGTAGATAAGGTATACTCCAATTCTTGTGGATCACGACTTCTGCTCCAATCCGGGAAACCACGTCCGGGTCTTCACGTAGCCGTGCAGAACTCTTGTTCGAGTCGGACTCAAACATGAATCCTAGGCCACTACGCACCGTACCAGCCAGGAAGCTGTTTGGCAGGATGCTCATGGGCCTGATAGAACCTTCTAGGGAGCTGGGCCCTCGTAGACTGTTCGATTGGGCCGTCAGGGAGTGGGCCATAGTAATAGGCCGTGATTTTAGCCCCGACAGCTAGCCCCCGAGACTAAAGTGGAAGGACTCACTAGAGAGGGGTCTTTCTCTTGAGACTCCAAGTCACGAAGAGGAAAATATTGCTGTTACGAGGAGGTACAACAAACGACCGAGCATGTTATTGCTCTTCCGAACAGGACTTGTCCGGGAACAAACAAACCCGATCAGTACCGAGCAACTCTGTCGCGTCGAACAGGGAACAACATCTATCCGAGCAGAGCACCCAGTTCTCAGTGCGGACACTGGAAAAGGTAGCCGTTGGCAGATCTCAACGGTAACTTACGCTGTGCAGTGAAAACAGACGACCGTTTTTACTTAGCCGTTGTAGTAAAAACTAGCCGTTTATGGCCGCTGCAGAGCTGCTCGTCTAGGTCTATAAAAGCACCCAAGCCGCCCGCGGCTTGCCACTTCCGCTCTCACGCCTTTTCTTCCCAAGCCCTAATTCCAATCAAGGCCAAGATCAAACAACCAAACTCCACTCCCAAACCGTTCGTCGTCTCACTGGGATTGCTATGGCCAAGTTCTCAGGCACTAGCATGACCGAGGAGGACCTCAAGATCTTAGAGGCAGAGGGACACATCGACACCGGCAGTTGGAGGCTGCCCGGGGAGGAGGAAGAACCGAAGCTGCTCGAGAGAGAGTTCGTCAACTTCGAGTAGTTCGCTGTTTTCGGGTTGCGGTCTCCTGAAAGCGATTTCGTGGAGGCCTTTCTCATCATCAGCGGATTGGAGGTGGCGAACCTCAATCCGAACTCCATCCTCCAGATGGCCGTCTTCGCACACCTGTGCGAAGGCTATCTGGGAATCGATCTGCCGGTGGGGCTGTTCCTTCACTACTACACGGTGACAAGGAGTAGCTCCGCCGCTTCCGGACTGGGGTGATACTACCTCAAGCTCCGGGCTACTGCCGACGACGTCCCGTACCCTCATCCAGCGCTGCTCGACTCAATGGACGCGTGGTGGATGAGGTGGTTCTACACCAAGCGGAGCGACGACAGCAAGCTCGCCTTCACCGGACAGGCTCTGGCGAAGGGAACCCCAATGCCTCGACCGAAGATGTCCGACGACGATTGGTACCTGATGCGGAAGATCGCTTTCCTCGTGGGCCTCGGGCTCACGAGCAGGGAGATCATCCGTGACTTCACAGCGAACAGGATCTGTCCACTGCGTAGAAGATCCTACCCCTTCAACAAGACAGAAGGATGGGAAGACATCACCAGGGAGAGCACGGGTAAGTGCCTTTAAGACTCAACCTTCACTTGGTGGTTTCATTCGAACAGGAACTAAAGATTTCTTCTGTTCGGGCAGTGCAACCGACCGACGCATGGGTGACCGAGCAGGTCGACGCCATGCTGAAGGCTGCCAAGAAGGATGGCGAGGTCACCGGCGAGGTGGCCTATACGTGTCCGCGCAACGTGCTCGTCCGCACATCTGAGGTAAGTTACTTAGATCCCCGTTTGCGTCACGAAACTTGCACTGTTGTAAAATGTTAACATTCGCTTCCTAAACAAACAGAAAAACCAGCTGATCCTTGGAGGGATCGTGGAGGAGCTCTCCGAGATCGAGGGAGCGAGGAAGAACAAGGCCAAGATGGCCGAGAAGTCCAAGGTGGCCGCTGCGCCGACGTGGAGCTCTCCACGCCGCAATGCCGCCAACACCCCTGAAGCCCCTCAGGCGAAAAAGCGCCGGCAACAAGCAAGCGCTGCCACCGAGGAGAACGCCTAAGTCCATCCCTCCTCGCCGAGCAAAGCGACGAAGAGGTACGGAACATGTCCCTTTGGCTGAAGCGCTTTACACAAGCTCGTCCGGGCCGTGTGGAACGGCTGCAACAGATAGCCGAGCAGAGGAGGCTCGAGGAGGAGGTAGCGCGCAAGGAAAAGCTTCTTGCGTTGCGCCAAAAGAGTGCCCAGCTCAGCAGAGAGCTAAGCTTGTCGCCGCAAGCTTCCGGAGGTCAAGGCGAGGAAGCCAAGGAGCCCCTGAGCAAGAGGCACAAGAAGATCAAGCCTTTTACGGCCGATACGTAATGGCGAAACTGCTCTCTTTTCACTACACCAAACCGCATAGGACTTAAGACATCTATTTATCATCAGCTGCCCCAGAGGAGATAGCCACGGACGACGTGGACGCGGCGGTCGAGCGGTCCTTGCTGCCCGAGCATTTGCACGGTGCATCGCGAGCAACGAGGCTGCTCGCCCTGAAGGACAAGCTAGCAGCGTGGTCTGCGCTTCCGCCAGGCTCCACCGACCAGATTGACGCCTCGAAGGGCGCGATCAACAGGCTGGAAGCCCAAGAAGCGGAGCACGGCGCCACGAAGAGTGGAGCCAAGGTATTGGCTCTGCCGGCTTCCCAAGGCGGGACCGAACAGGCGGTCCTACCTGGCACTTCGTCGCAAGGAGAGATCGTCCCTGTGGCGACGGCAATCCGTGGCGAGCAGGAAGAAGTCCCTACCACCGGGGAGCAGGTAGAAGATCTTAGACAGGGGGCTCAAGTCTCCCTGTCCGTTACTCCATCGACATCTTCGGTCAGAGAGGCGCCGGTCTTGTCCGAAGGCGAACGGGCAGAAGAGCAAGAAGAAGGGCAGAAGCATGGGGGCGATATTTCCTCGCCCGTCGCAACTGGCCCAAGGCGGGCGCGCGCTCGCACGGAAAAGACGAAGCGGAGAGATCACCGCGCGGGTCTTATCCCGAACAGCCGATGCTTCGTGACCCACGGCCTTGAAGATCGTCTGCGCCAGGGTCTGAAGCGTCGGCTTAGAGAGGTAAACTTCAAAACCAAACCTTGTCCACTCAAGCTATAGCAACCCTAAGCGACTGACTTGGTCTTCTCTCTTTCAGGTCTTAAAGGGCACCATGGAGAACCTCGAGGAAGGTGTCACCGTCGAACGCAGCGCTCTTCTAGCGGCCTTCCAGGAGCAGCTCCGGATGAGGGGGCTCGAGAGGGAGCCCCCTGCACCAGCCAAAAGCCGGAGCCGGCTGAAGGCGAAGGTGAAAAGCTGAAGGCCCAACTGATCGAGGAGAGGGATCATGCGGCGCCCAGAGAAGATCTCCACCCTGTGGGTATCACAGGAGGAGGCCGAGGAAATGCACGGGCTGGCCGCAAGGGCGAGCACCGCGGAGAGAAGGGTCAAGGAGCTGGATGAATAGCTCAAGACCGCCGAGCAACGAGCTAGTCAGAGCGAAGATCTGACCGAGCAGCTGCGCGCCAAGACCGAAGAGGTCAAAGCTCTCCGTGCAAAGGCAACGGAGCAGGCCAGGCATAGCAAGGAGGAAGCCGAACGTCTCCGAGCTGAGGCCAGAGAAGGGTTCAAAGCCCAGGGGGAAGTCCTGCGCCTCAAGGAAGTGATCGAGGAGCAGAAGGAGCAACTTGCTTCTAAGTAGCAATAGGGTTGTAACCCGAAAGGGACTTTGTACCTGCAAACTTTTGGTTATGTAAATAAAGACTTACCTTTTCCCTGCAAAAAAGAGCAGCAAAAAGACAAGGGCGAACAGAAACTAAGAGAAAGGTGAAATAGCGCTAGGAAGTTTTAAGAAAAACGGTAGAACGCTCAGCCTAACTCCCAGCCCCCGTTGTGCATCTGCTCGAAAACATGAGTTTGCGAACTCGAACATGTGCACAAGGAAAAAGAGCGACACCCTAGCCCTTGGTATGGACGATGCATGAAGACCCGAGTTTGCGAAATCAAGCACGTGCGTAGAGAGTTAGAGCGACACCCGCATCCTGATCGACTCATTCCATGAACTGCTCGTCGACGTAAGTTAGGCGATTCAAAGGGTAACCGAACAAGAAAAGTGCCTCTGCCGCGGGGGGCTTACGAAAGTAGGTTTTGCCAAGTGGTTGTGCCGTGAGCGGTAAGTGCCTCTGCCACGGAGGGCTTACGAGAGCAGACTTAGCCGCGAGGCGAAAAAGCCGTGTTACGTAACTCTGAGTTTAGGAACTTCCTGAAAGTAGATACGGGCAGGGAAACCCTGAAGATCGCGGAGCCAAGAGTTCGCAAGACCGGGCAGCCATCAAGTGTTACCAGAGAGAGAGAACTCTAATAAGACAAGAAGTGAAAAGGGCCAAAGGGGGCCGCGAACATTCACTATTGATTGTAATAAACTTTACATGGCAGCCCGAGAGACTTGGACGAACTAAGGCGCGAAGTTTGATAAAAAGCGCGGAGCTAAGCAAACACACGAAATACCTACACAAAGAACTTACGAAGCTGGTCGATGTTCCAAGTGCTGGTCAGCTCTCTCCCGTCCTCCATTGCCAGGCGAACAGCCCTGGGAGAGCAGTAGAAACAACCGTGAACGGGCCCTCCCAACGGGGAGTTAACTTGTTGGCATTGGACAGGTTCTGGACGCGGTGCAGAACAAGGTCACCCACCTTCAAGGCCCTTGGTCGAATAGATTTGGCAGCGTGCCAGCGAAGATCTTGCTGGTAGCGCGCCATTCTAACTTGCGCCCGGTCGCGTGTGCCTTCGAGGAGATCGAGTTCGAGCAAGCGTTCTTGCTCAGAGTCAACCAAGTTGACCGAGCTCGTATGGGGCGAGCCGAGTACTATTTCGGCGGGCAAAATGGCTTCTGCACCGAAGACCAATTAGAAAGGAGTTTTCCCGGTTGCCCGGCTGGCTGTGGTGCGAACTTCCCAGAGGACGGAAGGAACTTCGTCAACTTAGGCTTTGTTGTGCTCGCGGAGTGCCGCGAACACGCGCCGTTTAATACCCTGGACTATTTGTCCGTTAGTTCGCTCGACCGCTCCATTGCTCTGTGGATGTGCCACAGAGGCGAAGCAGACTTTGGTTCCCAGCTGTTCGCAGTATTCCTGGAATAGCTCGCTTCTGAACTGGGAACCGTTATCGGTGATTAGCTTATGGGGAATCCCAAAACGCGTGATCACGTTGCTCTTGAAAAAGCGCACAGTCGTTTTGGCGTGTAGAGATGACACAGGCTCTGCCTCAATACACTTTGTGAAAGTGTCAATGGCGACGAGCAAGTGTGTGTAGTCCTTATACCCCTTGGGGAACGGGCCGAGCATATCCAGTCCCCATATGGAGAAAGGCCATGATGGGGGATCGTTTGGAGCTCTTGGACGGGCTTATGTGCCTTCCGGACGTGAAATTGACATGCCTTGCACTTGGTCACAACATCCCAGGCATCTTGTAACGCTATGGGTCAATAATAGCCCATGCGAAGCGCTTTCCCGACCAGAGTCCTGAAGGAGGCGTGGTTGCCGCAGGCACCCTCGTGTATGTCCCTAAGAAGGAACACACCCTCCTGTTGAGAGATGCACTTGGAGAGGACTCCTAGCGCACCTTGGCGGTAAAGGATGCCGTCCACAAGCTTGTAAGGACTAGCACGCCTTATAAGCCTAGAACGCTCGACTTCGTCGTGGGCAGGGTCCCATCTGCAAGGTACCGGACAAATAGCGTTGTCTAGTCCGCAGCCTGCTCGATAACGGAGACAGCACCACCTGTCTCTTTTGCCTCGTCCGGAGACGTGATAGAGGGCTTGTAAAGGTGCTCAACGAGCACCCCTGCCGGAGCAGGTTCGCGTAAGGATCCATGCTTGGACAGCTGGTTGGCCAAGAAGTTGTTCTTCTTGGGCACGAAGAGCACCTCGAAAAATCGAAAGTGCCCCTCCAACTTTCTCACTTCAACCAGGTATCGCGCCATTGAGTCATCGCAACACTGATACTCCTTGTTTACCTGATTGATGACCAGCTGTGAGTCTCCCTTCACAGTTAGCCGTTGGACGCCGAGCGACTTGCACGCTCTTAGTCCCGCGAGGAGGGCCTCGATCATGGGCGTTGTTAGTTGCCGCAAAGTGTAGTTGGATCGAATACTCGAGTTACTCTCCTTGAGGGGAGATGAGAACAGAACCAGCCCCCCGAGTTTCTAGTACGCGAGCCATCAAAAAACATGGTCCAGGGGGTTTCTTCAGGTTGCTCGGGAGCTTCCTAGGATTTGGGCGGGCAAGTCCATTCAGCGACAAACTCAGCCAGGACCTGAGATTTAATAGCAGTTCGGGTAACAAACAGAATATCGAACTCTGCCAGTTCCATTGCCCACTTAGCTATACGTCCGCCGGTTTCCTTGTTCCGTAGGATTTCTCCCAGAGGAAACTTGGTCGGGACCAGTATTTGATGCGTAATGCCGAAGCTTCCTGGAGGACATGAGCAAGGCGTAGAGCAACTTTTAAATCTCAGGGTAACGCTCCTTTGATCCATGGAGCACCTCGCTCACATAATAGATTGGTCGCTGGATGTATTCCCTTTCCACCGTTAAGACCGCGCTCACCGCTTGTGGCGTGCAGCCAAAATATAACAAAAGCTGTTCGCCATGTCGCGGGGTAGTCAAGACAGATGGGTTGGACAGGTATTGCTTAAGATCTTGGAAAGATCTATCAGTCTCTTCTGTCCACTCGAAGCCATTGTGCTTGTGCAGGGCCTTAAAGAAGGGCAGCCCGCGTTCGCCTTGACGGGAAATAAACCTGCTTAGAGCAGCCATCCGCCCTGTGAGGCTCTGAATGAACTTCCTTGACGGTAGTCGGAGCTTGCATGTTTTCAATGGTCTCGATTTTTTTAGGGTTAGCAGAGATCCCTTACGAACCAATGACGTAACCGAGCAACATTCCAGACCGAACACCAAAGGTACATTTCTCTGGATTTAACTTTATTCGATGCCTGGTGAGATTACGAAAAGTCTCGCCGTGTCTTTTACATGATCCGGAGCATACTTGCTTTTTACAACTATGTCGCCGACATAGACCTTCGTGTTCCTTGCTTACTGCTCGGGAAAGTCTTCCATTAAGTTACCAGAACGCGGCACCAAAGATTGCGCAGACTGAAAGACATGGTCGTATAGCAGAAAGTGCCGAAGGGGGTGGTGAAGGCAGTCTTCTCTTCATCCTCGAGGGAGATGTTTATTTGGTGGTAATCGGAGTAAGCATCCAAAAAACTCAAAAGCTAGGCATTCATAGTCGCGTCGACCAGCTGGTCTATGCGAGGCAGCGGAAAATTGTCCTTAGAATAAGCAGCGTTCAAATCTGTGTGATCAACACACATCCTCCACTTGCCGCCTTTCTTCTTTATAATGACAGAGTTGGCCAGCCACTCCGTGTGGTCAACCTCGCGGATGAAACCAGCAGCGAGCAGCTTGCCAAGCTGATCCTTGATGATCCCTTGCTTGAAGTCCGAAAAGCGTCGAAACTTCTGGCGAACAGGCTTTTTATCCGGCCGGACTGCCAGTTTGTGCTCGATAACCTCCCTTGGGACCCCGGGCATGTCAGACGGCTCCCAGGCAAACACGTCTACATTAGCTCGGAGGAAGGCAATGAGAGCGCTTTTCTATTTGGGGTCCAGATTGGCCTCCAAATGAACTGTCATGGAAGAGTCATCAAGAGACAGCGGAACTTCTTTGGTCTCTCCCCCTGGCTGGACAGAAACCTTGGGACGAGCAGACTTGGTTTGCGGAACCTCGGGACCACGCGGTGGAAGCTGGTCAACCAGGGCAAGTAATTGCTCGTCGCAATTGAGAGCAGCCTTGTAGTTGCCCTTGACCGTAATCACACCGTTAGGGCTCGGTATCTTCACGCAATGGTATGCATGGTGGGACACGGCCATGAATTTGCCAAGAGATGGCCGGTCCAAGATCGCGTTGTAGGCAGATGAGAAATCGACCACGTCGAACGTAATTAACTCTGTCCGGAAGTTGTTTGGGCTGCCGAAGGTGACGGGCAGAACAATCTGCCCCAACGGCTTAACAGCTTCTCCCGGGACGATCCCATAGAAAGGCATCGCGACCTCTTTGAGCTTGGAGCGAGGGATCTGCATCTCGTCTAAGACTTTTGCTGAAAGCAAGTCCAGCGCACTCCCGCCGTCGATTAAGACCATTGTTATCAAGTCCTGCGATTAGTTGCGATTAATCCACGATTAGTCCATAAGTCTCTTTTTTTAGAACGACTAGGGACCTCGACTCGACTAGGCATTGTACCGTGAGTTCCATCATCTAACATTAGAAGAAAACTAGTTACTTGGCATTGCATTCTCATTCTTGCTATGCTTTTGGACTCCACTATAATTGTTATTTTTTTTACAAAAGTACAAGTAGTCTTGCCAACTACACAACTACTTTTCTAAACAAAATAGATGTTATTGTTGTCGACTAGTCATGGACTAGCCACGACTAGTCCACGACTAGTCCCCAAGTCTCCCCTCATGCGGCTCGACTCGACTTTACGACTTGATAACCATGATTAAGACACGGCTGACTCTGGCGTTGCTGATGGTCGGAGCGACCACCAATGGGAGCCGCTGAGGCTTGGTCATCCCAGTGGGGCAATCCTCCTGAGAGAAGGAGATGAAAACCTCGGTCCACTTCATCGATTCGTGCTGTGGTTTGCCCTTATCAACGTTGTGGACCTCCCAAGCAGCTTCCTTGAGGCTGCGCCTAGAGGGATAAGCCGAGGAGCCGCCAAAGATAACGGCTATGTGGTTCACGAGCTCAGGATAGACATCCTCTTCGTCCCGATCACCACCGTCACCGTCGACTTGGCGCTTATCCTTGCCGGCATCACCTTTTTTGGGCAGGGTGGGCATTGGGTCCTTGCCGTTGTAGAAATCCTCGAGCTTTGCAGCCCAGGTCCTGCAATGGCGAATGTCGTGCCCGTAATGTTGGTGGAACTGGCAGTATCGGTCACTTGGACCTTTCTTGCCTTGATTGCCTTCCTGAGCAGGCTTCTTGCCCTTATAGTTATTATTGGGCTTCTTCTGCCCGTCTTTGGGAGGAGGCGTGCGATCTAAACCGGCAACGGTGTTGTTCGCATCACCTTTGTTCTTCTTCTTCTGGGACTTCTTGTCACCATGATTGTTGCTGCTCTTCTTCTTCTCATCCACACCAGGCTGGGCGGGCAGCTCGCCCTTGTCGAACGCCTTCTTGTACTGAACGCGCTCTGCCGCGTTGGCATAGCTCCCCGACAGAAACTAAGTAAGAGGATCAAACTAAATCGAGATAGCACTTACTCGTAGTGTACCTGAAAGTCGATTGAAAGACGATGCATAAAAAGTTGATCGAAATCTAGATTACGGTGAAACTACTATAAACTAGACCTAATGCGACGAAAATAGACAATAATGCAAGAGAAAAGTAGACTTGTATTGATTAATCTCAATTGATTCCTACTACCTCCGTCTCAAATAAGTGATGTTTTAACTTTGTCCTAAGTCAAACATTTCTATATTTGATCGTCGATTTCTATAAATTCGTATAGTTTAATACGATATAAATTATATATTATGAAAGTATTTCTCAAGGAAAACCTAAAACATAAATCTTATGGTGTTAAACTACACAATTTTTTTGAAATTGATTGTCAAGGATGTTTGACTTAGGACAAAACTAAAACATCACTTATTTTAGGGCGGATGGAGTATTACATAGCCAAATGCCATCTATTTATCCAGGCGGTAACACGTTTTCCACATATATTATTTAATTAAATCTATACAAACTCCTATCTGTATCACGTATCTGATCTGGATCTTCTCTCCTTTCCTTATCCAAGTCAACCTCTTTGCCCTTTTTTTATATATCTTTTAACCAATTGGCTCGGCCCATATTTGAGTTGTTTCTTAGCCGACTCACTGCCTTGTTTGTTTCAGATTAAATTAAATTAAATGAAAATTTGTTATTTTTGTATAAGCCAAATGATGTAATGTTTTGTAGTCATTTTTATGGGGTTTTAAATAGTACTTCTTAAAGTTTGTAAAAAAAAATTTTCATAATTTTTTAAACTCGTTAAGACATATTTTGAGGGGATCACAAATTTGCTACAGTAAAACGCAACGCTACATTAATCTAAAACAAACAAGGCCTCAGTCTTCTCAAAGCTAATTATGGAATTTTTTTTGTAACATCGGCCATGCTCAAATTTGGTGTTAACGCAGGCCCCCAGTTTTGGACATATATTAATATTTCTAAAATTATGAAATCATATGCTGTCATCAGTCAAAGCATCCCTCACCGTCATTTCCCATCCCTAGGTAAATTAGTTTTAGAACACATCATCACGTAAAACATTATTTTTATCTGTAATAGTAGAAAAATGTCAGTGCAATGTGGATGGTGTTATTTCTACATGATTGCTTAACAGAAGAAATTCTTTAACATATGATTTTGTCTCGTATGATTGCTGACACATAAATTATGGAATGTGAATCAATTACAAGGATATTTTCTTGACATCTAGGATGGAATTGATAATTGTAAAACTAATTCAAAGATACACTATAGAACTAGGGCCAATTCTTAACTTACATCATGTTATTTGTATATATTTAAATCTATACAAATAAGTTATGGTTTGATGTTTGATGTTTGAACCACGCATCTAAATAATTTTTTAAAGAAATTCGACTAAATTTTATTGAAGATTATTCAGTATGTACAGAAGCTAATTTGTACACATTGTGAGGCCTAGGTGCACTAATAAGCTCTACACCTTGCAGAGAATGATTTGGTAACAGGTTGATCATTATGTCATATTGTCATCACTATTGTTTGAATTTTGCTAGGGGTGATAGCTTTTGCCGTGTGTACACTAGTGAGACCTAACTGCGCATGTGGACCCTACGGCATTGCAAATTTCCAAACGACACCTCAACGGAAAATATGGGATTTGAATCGTCTTACATCAGTTTAAATTAAACAAGTTTAGGATTTCGAATCTAACTGAACGAATTATACTTGACTAATAGTCAGCCAAATTGCCAAATACGACCAAGGGATTGGTACACATGTTATCTTCATGAAACGAGTTGTTCATATAGGTCCTTTTTTTGTAAGGATTTTTCAGAATTTATTCATCTTTGTTTTTCCTACTTTTCAATTTTTTAGATTTTCTAATTTATTGAGTTTTCAGTATTTAGAAAGTTTAATTCAATAATCAAGTTATATAATTCGGCTAACATTCCTTTTCAACTTGAACAACACTCTGGCCACCGGTTGATTTTTGGAATAATAAAATTAGTGCCCCCTTTATTCTTATTTTCATTTGAAGTGTTGTGTCAAAGTGCTCTATGCTCTCAATCTAGAATACATTATCTTCTAACGAATCGCATTCGCACACTCACCAAACAATTATTTTCTAAAGAAGAGGAACATATATATTAACTACCTAGCCAACCGAACACAACGGTAAGCAACGAGCATCACAAGTGTCCCCATCCTCTCTATCTTCGTACGGCGATGAACAGTCTACTTCATCATCTCCAATGCTCGCCTAAAAGCCCATTATTAAAGGGTTGCTCTGCTACATAATTGATTTTTCGTTTGCTTGAGCTTACAGCAAAAATTGCTTGGAGAAGAATTAAAAGAAGTGACAAACAGAATGATTTCACATGGTAGTAGCAATTTGTCAATCCTACACAACTACTACCGCGATTTGAGCCAAAGTGTCCGGTTTTTTACCGACATTGTTAGGTGTACACATGGATATTTTTGTTTTATTCGGTTAAGCCGAACGGCTAAGCTGGAACATTGGGATTTTAGAGCTTCGAAAAGCTGAAAACTGGAACATTTGTTCATATTTTCAGAGTTCTAAGAAGCGGCTTCAAGGCATTTAGGAAACGAACTTGGTCATGGCCCAGCAAAAATGGATGAAAATTCAAGAAAACATGGAAGATACAGGCTGAGAATTAGACACAGCACAAAGAGTGTACTATCATCAATTACAAGACGGAAGCGCGTAAACTTCCAGAAATTTCCACACCAAACTAGCACAGGTACGATTTACTGCTTGCTACTTGCAACAAGTTCAGAAACTTCAGAAGCTGAATACTGAAAGAACAATGGCGCTGGTGAAAACCAGTGTCAGCATGGAGATCATCGGGATGGGTGGCGCCGCCGCCGCGGCGTTCTTGTTGCTGTGCGGCCTCGTCTCCGACGCCGCGCCGCCGCCACCCACGCCGGTGCCGCCGCCGCCCATGCTGCCACCCTTGTGCCCGATGGCCATCCTCCTGGGGTGCTTCTCCACTATGCTCACCACCCTGTGGTGCGCGAGGCTCAGCTTCCTGGGACTCTGAATCTCCAGGAGCTTCTTGCCTTCAGTATCTGCAACAAGCAACAATTTTCACAAATGTCTCTCTGAAAGATTAGTGCCTGGCAAGGCTGAACTAGAATCATCAAGAAAGTGAAAGATCTAAACGACAAGAAGATTGAGGGGGTGCACACTTGCCATGCAATTCTTGAGCATCAATCTTGGTACTTCTCTCAGCTGCAGTACACCATGTGCCCTGGGAAGCAAGGGTGAGGAGGAGGAAGAGAGCAAGGATGCCTTTCTTCATCTTGAGATGGACTGGTCACCAAAAGAAACTGAGTTGGAGTTGTGTGTGTGCGCGTGGATGCTACTCTTTTATAACTCCTGCAGACACAAGCTACTAAGATAAGACCCACAAGTTATCTGCCTCATGCCACCTATTTCTTTTGTGCTTTTTGGAGGGGCCAGACATTGTGTAACAGAAATTCTAAACAATAGGATCCCATCCCGGACGGGATCCCTCCCCATGCGACACGTGTCTAAGCTGCTGTGCAGAGGAGGAGGAGGAGCGTGTCTGTGCAGAGGAGGAGGAGGAGGAGGAGGGAGGAGGCGGACCGGCGATGGGTGGGGCTTGTCGGGAGCGGCGGCAGAGGCGGCGATGGTGCCGTCGAGCCGTGAGGAGGCGAGGTGGTGGGCCAAGGTCGGTAGGGAGACCACCCTCACCCTCGGGTTAGGGTGGGGCGGCGGCGTGTGGCGAGCAGCGAGGCGGCCGGTCATGGTGGGCCGCCGGCCGGTGGGAGGAAGGAGGGGCAGAGCGAGTGGAGGTGGGGCGGAGGAAGGAGGCGGCAGAGCGAGGGGGAGGCGGCCGGGGGAGCTATCCCTTCGGGGGGGGCGGGTGGGACGGGATCCCGTCCCCTAGTCGCCCCCTTGTGGAAAGGCTAATGAACATTATGAAGTGGAGGTGCTTTGTGTCTTTGCTTAGGGCATGTACAATGGTGCAGACGGCTACCGTCTGTAAGTGCTTTGAATATCACACACAAACAGCAGAAGAGATAGCTCGTATAGTGGTTTGTCTATTAGGCTGTCTGTGTACTATTTAATTCATGCAAAGCCTTTATTGCTCCATATTGATCAAGCATACATTTGATCTTTGCAGCTATTTTGTTGCATGTTTAAGAATACATGGTGGATACTCAAATAAGGCACATGAATTTCATATAGAAGCATAAATATAATTTATATTTATATAATTTGTTCCTCGGAAGACATCACATGGCATTGCACCAGGATTCTCATTCAAATCCAATGGAATTCTAACCAATTCTTTTTCATCTTCGACTAAACTAGTGTGAACAAAACAATAGTCAATTTTTACAAAATTTCGGCAGCACGTCCCCTATAAATTGGGTATCCACTCAGCAGGCAAATAAACATAATTCAGCATAAGACCTCATATGGCAACCATAACAGTACGGCAAAATACAATGACAACCATATAACAGTACATAGCAACCATACAATAGTACTAGCAACCATAACAGTAGCAACCATAACAGTATGGCAAAATTTAGTCTTCTGGAGAGGGCACATTCCAGCACGGCAACATTCTAGCAATGTATACTTTCTTCCCTGAGAAGGACGCCCGTTCAATATCCAAAGGTAAACAATCAATGACATTTTACATTAAAACAATAGTACTACCATTATATACAAGTGTTCAATTTATTTAAAACAGAGAGATACCATGTATACTACTACATTTATCATATAAGCAGGCCAACACATGGCCACATGGTTGTTTACAGTTTGCCATTGCTTTATATGAGACAAAGACGAGGATAGAATTTCAGATTTCCATGACTTTGCCCTGTACAAAGATTAACTCAGCCTTTTCATGATAGCATGGTAAATTTGCTAAATAGAGAGTATATTTCAGCACACATATATAGTTGTTAGCTCATACTGCAGTGCAACACCATGAAACCAATTTATACTCATACGAAAAATGCTAATACAATTAATGCCAGAACAAATGCATAGAGTGATTGTTGAGCAAGGATCCGAAACTTGTGAAATTTGGATTGATTTTTGGCACCAATTATACGGTCTTTTTTTGTGAAGGAGCCAAACCAATCTGAATCTAAAACTTCATAGCAACATGTCATTTTTTTTTAATGAAGAGCCAAACCAAATTGAGATTTCAGAGATCCTGCGTGTCTTTTTTTCTCTCTATCCTTACATTTTCTAATAACAACAGTAAGAAGCAACCATGCCAGAAATTGGCTTAAGAATTCAGTTCAGCAAAATATAGAGTTTTAGAAGCAAACCAACACTTCACATGCAAGATGTGAGCATCGTTGAGCCCTAATTTTTATTAGTGGCATTGATGACAAAATAAATAAATATCAAGTGCTGGGGGTTTTTGGTTTTCTCGGAACCCTAGCGAAGACTCGGCGATTTTTATAAACCCTAATTTGAAGCATCGATAAATTTTCTGAGCTGCTCCAAGTTTCAAATGCGTGACCGGGCGAGAGAAGAGGTCACGTATAGATTAGGAGTAGTTAGGTTTATTTCCTGTTTTTCGTCGGTTTTCAAAAGGTGTTTGAATATCTCGGATCTTACCGGATCTTTGCGAATTCTAGAAAACTCGGTTTCCGTAGTCCACCACTTCTAAAAATACCCAAATATCCTTGTGAGATTTCTAGAGAGAGAGAGAAACCCACCTAAATTTCCCCCTCACCTTTTAGCCGAAAATCCATTCTGTCGGACGGCGTCTCGAAAGCGACGGCGTCCACCACCAAATACCAAGTAGTACTCTCAGCCGGACGGCGTCCAGTACTCACTGGACGGCGTCCGATAAGGTTCAAATTTGGGTGGTTCGCACTGTCGGACGCCGTCTGGGGGGCATCCGGTTCTTTGCATCTTCACTGTCGGACGGCGTCCGGTCAGGTTAAAATCTGAGGCTCTTTCTGGTCGGACGGCGTCTAGGGAGCCGTCCGGTTAGCCATTTTTCAGCAAGATTTCCTCGCCGGACGGCGTCCGTCCCGACCGGACGGCGTCCGATAAGTCAGTTTCGATGGCGATTGCCGCCGTCGGACGGCGTCCGGTAGAGGCTAACAGCTAGTCTTTTTGTCCTCTTCCGAGGGGCAACGGCTAGTTTTGCTCTAGGGGCTATAAATACCTATCTAGTGGCTGGCTATTTTGAGGTTTGCTGCTCCACTTCACCTACCACATTCATAGCTCATCAATTAGGTGTTCTAGAGCCATTCCTCCACCCACAAATCATCCAAAGCCACAAATTACAAAACCCCAATACCGAGCTTCATGGAAGTCCTTCGATCCGGCATGATCGGGACGTTTCGGGCTTGTTACTTTTGAAGACGACATCCTTCGTGGAGGCGTGGGCTTGGGAGTAGGCCTTGGCGTGTGGCTACTCTCGAGTCGGTGCACGGGTGTGAGTCCACCTCACGGAGTGGCGGAACGACTACCGGGAGTGAGGCGTGAGGCTCGAGAGCGAGCCGGTCCTTGTGCGCAAGGGGTAGCCTCAACAGAGAGTAGGAGTCGCGGCTCCGAACTTCGGTCAAACAAATACCGTGTCTCTCTTTCATTTATATTCCCGCACTTACTCTTATTGCATTGCTTGTGTTGATTGTGATGCCATGTCTTAGTTGCATAATTATCTTGTTTATCGCTTCCGCTTGCGTATCAATTGACACTAGGATTGGGTCACTATTAATTTGATGCTTAAATTGAGATTAATCGAAAAAAGAAATCAAAATTGCCTATTCACCCCCCTCTAGGCCTTAGGATCCTCTTTCAAGTGGTATCAGAGCATCTAGGTTCTCCGATTTTAGCTTCACCGTTAGAAGATGGCTCAAGAGGGGCCTAGGATAGAAATTGGAAAAGCTCCTATTTTCGATGGAACAAACTACAACTATTGGAGAATTAGGATGCAATGTTACTTAGAGGCACTTAGCTATGATGTGTGGGTTGCTTGTGAGACCGGCTATTCGGACCCTCCGGCCGGAACAATTGCTCTAGATGAAGTTCATGCTAAGTACAAACGCTTTAATGCCATTCCTAGAAATGCTTTACTTTCTAGTGTGTCTTCCGAAGTTTTTGATAGCATTGGCAATCTCTCCAAAGCTTATGACATTTGGAAGCATCTTAAAGAAATTCATGTTGGTAGTGCCGAGATGCTTGAGGAGAAGTTATCTCGAGCTAGAAAAAGATTTGATCAATTCAAGATGCTCCCTAATGAAAGTGTCAATGAAATGTTTCTTAGGTTGAACCTCATTGTCAATGAAATTGCCGAATGTTCGGAGAAGAAGGTCTTGGAAGACATTGACATTTGTCTGAAGATGCTTGATGTTGTGCCGTTTAGTTTCAATCCACTTGTGACCTTAATTCGAGCATCCAAGTCAAAACTCAAGAAGATGATACCGACAAAGCTCCTCGGGCAACTCAACTCATATGAGATGCGGCTTCTTGAAAGTGAAGAGTCCCCGCTCAACAAGAAGTCAATTGCTCTCCCCGCCAAAGCCAAAAGTGGGAAGAAGAAGATTGAAGTTGAAAAAGATGATGATGACTCCGATGATGCAATTCCGGAGATTGAAGAATTGGCCCTCCTTGTCAAGCGGTCAAGAAAGTTGATCAAGAAGATGAGCTTCCGCGGTGGATCATCCTCTTCAAGGCGAAGACCTATCTCCGAAATGCGTTGCTATGAATGTGGAGAGAAGGGTCACTTGGCGGCGGATTGCTCAAAAAGCAAAAAGAACAAGCACAAGGCAAGGAACCAAGAGGAAGATGAAGATGACGACAAAAAGAAGCACCGTCACTACCGCAAGAGCGATCACAAATCGAAGGAGAAGAAAAAGGCTCTTGCCGGTCAAAAGACCAAAAAGGAAGATAGCTCCACCTCATCATCCTCCCAATCCTCCTCCGAAGAAGAAGATACTAGAGCTCATGGGTTAGCCGGACTTGCGATCAAGGAAAATGCACCTCCGGCTCTTCCCAAGCAAAAGCTTTGTCTCACCGCCAACATACAAGAAGAGGTGATTGGGGAATGGATCACCGACGGTGAAGACTCTTTGGCGGACTCCTCCGACAATGAAAGCACCAAGGTATCCGGAGTCGCCATCGACAACCCTACACCTCCCATGTGTCTCATAGCACTAGAGAAGAAGGTAACAAATGAGCACCTCTCTAAAAGTGAGGTTAAGCTTTTGATTGATGATTTGAATAATGCTCTAGAGAAGGAAAAATCTAAGAGGAAGAAGTTAATGAAAGTGCATAAAGAGCTTGCTAATGAGTTTGAAAATTTGCTTGAAAAACATGAAACTCTAGAAGATGATTATGAAGCTCTAAATTTGCAAGTTGAGATTCTAGAGAACAAACTAGCCAGCTCTAATGTTGAAGAAACTTCTCTTGATTGCTCAATTGAAAAATGCAATGTTGGTGTGACTTGTGACTTGATTGACACCGTTAATGGTTCACTTAGCTTATCTCATGACACATCCTTAAACTTGTCACCCACTATCACACCTAATGCTAGCTCATCTTCACCCACTAGTGCTAATACTTTAAATGAAAATGCGTGTTCTATTGGTACTTGTGGTGTTGCAAAATGTGCTAATGAGCTAGTTAAGGAAAATTTGCTTCTTAAGGATAGAATTGAGCAATTAGACTCTAGCTTGGCTAAATTGCTTGTGGGGAACAACTCTCTTAACAAGGTGCTTGAGTAATGTGGTACACCTTGGTAAGCATGGTTTGGGATTTCATCCAGGGATTTGCCAAAGGCGGTTGGGGTAAGCCAAGCTAACTTTTGTTAAGGGAGGGACCCGTTGTCATATTTGCAAAAAATGATAAACACAAAACCATTGCTTGTCCTCTTGCAAAATCGTCTCAATTCATGTCTAAAACTCAAGTGCTTAATGCTAGTTACATGCTTATGAGGAAGAATGGCTCTACTTATGCAAAATATGTTGGTGCACCCAATGAAAAGAAAGATGTGAAGGCTATTTGGGTGCCCAAATGTTTGATGACTAACTCGAAAGGATCCAAGAAGAAGTCTTGGGTACCTAAAACCCAAGATTGAATTTGTGTGTGTAGGTGAACTACAAGAGCGGTGACCGGCATTGGATATTTGATAGCGGTTGCACCCAACACATGACCGGTAGCTCAAGTATGTTCACCTCACTAGAGGAGGAGAAGGACCCCGAACACAAGATCATATTTGGGGATAACTCCAAGCGAAAGGTAAAAGGTATAGGTAAAATTACAATATCCAATGACCTATCCATTTCTAATGTGCTCTTGGTGGAAACTTGCAACTTTAATCACCTCTACGTTGCTCAAGTGTGCGATTTGGGTTTTGATTGCTTCTTTTCGGTCAACGGAGTTCGTGTTGTTTCCACTAAGGATCAAAGTGTTGCATTTGAAGGCACCCGGTTTCAAAACTTATATTTGGTTGATTTTTCAAACCATGAATCTTCTCAAATCAAGACTTGTCTTATTGCTCAAACCACTCTTGGTTGGTTGTGACATAGACGTCTTGGACATGTTGGAATGGGCACTTTGAAAAAGGTTTTTAAAGACAACTTGGTTGTTGGAGTGAAGGATGTCAAATTCGAGAAAAATCGTTTATGTAGCTCATGCCAAGCCGGCAAGCAAGTGGCTAATTCTCATCCGACTAAGACATTCATGTCTACATCCCGACCACTTGAACTTTTGCATATGGATTTATTTGGCCCAACCACGTATGCGAGCATAGGCGGTAATTCTTATTGTCATGTGATTGTCGATGATTTCTCTTGCTTCACATGGGTATTTTTCCTTGCAAATAAATCACTTGCTGGTGATGTGTTTAAAAGATTTGCTTTGAAAGCTCAAAAGGAATTTACGACATTCCTTTTATCAAAAAGGTGAGGAGTGATAACGGCACCGAGTTTACTAATACAAATGTTGAGGAATTTTGTGATGAGTTAGGTGTCAAGCACGAATTCTCGGCGGCATACACTCCCCAACAAAATGGAGTGGTGGAGAGGAAGAACCGTACTTTGATAGAGATGACAAGATCAATGCTTGACGAGTTCGACACGCCGCATGCCTTTTGGGCGGAAGCCATCAACATAGCGTGCCATGCCATCAACCGCCTCTACCTCCACCGACTCCTTCACAAGATCTCATATGAACTATTAGTGGGACGAAGGCCCAACATCTCTTACTTTCGAGTCATTGGTTGCAAGGTATACATTTATAAGAAAAGAACTCATTTGGGTAAGTTCCAAAAGAGGTGTGACATTCGAATCATGTTAGGGTACTCCTCTCGCTCAAAAGCATTTCGAGTTTTTAATAATTCTACCGGGCTAGTTGAGGAAGTCTATAATGTCAAGTTTGATGAAACTAACGGCTCACAAAATGAGCAAGATTTGACAAGAAGTGTAGGTGATGAGCCACCGCATGAAGCTATGGAGTTGGGGGAAATTCGTCCTTCACCGGAGGCACCAAAAGATGAAGTAGTTACCCCCACCACCTCCATCGATAATCAAGCTCAAGACACCTCTCCAACAACTCAAGATCAAGCGGTGGACGGAGATGCAAACTTCGAAGTTGATCAAGCTCAAGGGGGAGACGTTGATCTACAAGTACCCGTCCAACAACACCGCTCTCTCTCCAAGGATCATCCCCTAGATCAAGTCATTGGCAATCTCAATCAAAGCATAAGAACCCGTTCTCATACCGCTAATTATTGTGAGCATCACGCCTTTGTGTCTATTGTTGAGCCTAGGACCATTGATGAGGCATTGGCGGGTGCGGATTGGGTGAACGCCATGCATAAAGAATTGAACAACTTCACCCGCAATGAAGTTTGGGAACTTGTGGAAAGACCGACGGACCACAATGTCATTGGAACCAAATGGGTCTTCCGCAACAAACAAGATGAGAACGGTGAAGTGGTGCGAAACAAAGCAAGATTGGTGGCGCAAGGTTTCACACAAATCGAAGGACTTGACTATGGAGAAACCTACGCCCCCGTTGCTCGACTTGAAGCTATACGGTTACTCTTGCCATTCGCCTCTCTCTATAACATAACTCTCTTTCAAATGGATGTCAAGAGTGTTTTTCTAAATAGTTTTATTGATGAACTTGTTTATGTCGAGCAACCGCCCGGTTTTGAAAACCTCAAACACCCAAACCATGTCTATAAGCTCACTAAGACGCTATACGATCTCAAGCAAGCTCCTAGAGCATGGTATGAGCGTCTTAGGGACTTCCTCTTAGAAAAGAGATTTAAAACCGGTGCGATTGATTCCACATTGTTTCTAAAGCCTATTGAAAATGACTTATTTATTTGTCAAATATATGTAGATGATATTATATTTGGATGCACTAACAAATCTAAATGCAAGGACTTTGGAGAAATGATGTCCAAGGAATTCGAAATGTCGATGATTGGAGAGCTCACTTTCTTCCTTGGATTTCAAATCAAGCAACTTCGGGAAGGGACCTTCATTTGTCAAGAAAAATACACAAAGGACCTCCTCAAGCGGTTTTCAATGGATGATTGCAAATCGATCAAAACACCAACGGCCACAAATGGGCATCTTGACTTGAATGAAAATGGAAAGCCCGTGGACCAAAAGCTTTATCGCTCCATGATCGGTTCGCTTCTTTATCTCACCGCTTCTCGACCCGATATTATGTTTTGTGTGTGCATGTGTGCTCGCTTTCAAGCATCCCCTAAAGAAGTGCATCTTGTTACCGTAAAACGCATTTTGAGATATCTAAAAATCACTACTAGCCTAGGTCTTTGGTACCCCAAGGGAGCGTGTGTTGAGCTTCTTGGCTATTCCGACTCGGATTATGCCGGTTGCAAAATTGATCGCAAAAGCACCTCGGGGGGTTGTCACTTGCTAGGACGCTCACTCGTGTCATGGACTTCCAGGAAGCAAAACTCTGTGGCGCTATCTATCGCGGAAGCGGAATATGTAGCGGCGGGGAGTTGATGTGCTCAACTCTTGTACATGACACGGATGCTTAGTGACTTTGGGCTAAAATTTGAAAAAGTGCCACTTCTATGCGATAATGAAAGTGCGGTGAAAATAGCCAACAATTCGGTCCAATATTCCCGTACAAAGCACATCGACATCCGACATCACTTTATTCGTGACCATGTTGCAAAGGGTGACGTTGTGCTTGCCTATGTGCGAACGGAAGACCAATTGGCGGATATTTTCACCAAACTCTTAGATGAGGCACGGTTTTGCAAATTAAGAAATGAACTCAACATACTAGATAGATCAAATGCGTGTTGATTGGTTTTTGTGATTGTTGGGTCTTATTTGAATTGTTCCATTTGCGTATGACCCTCGTCACATTTAGGGGGAGTTTAGTTTCAACTCATGATCTCAAAACTCCCTCTAGTGGTGAAAAGATAAATTTGATTTTGGGTTAGCACATTCTTGTCCTATATTTCAAGCCAAAACAAATTTGAACTTAAAAGACTATCCTTATCGTCTTATCACTTCAAACTTCTAATTTTGAAAATCTTATCCCCTTTGAAAAATTTGCTCCATATGCATATTTCTTCTCTTGAAAATCATATGGCATCAAAATTATTGAAAATATTTGAAAAGGAGCCAAAATTCAAAAACATGTGATAAACTCTAAAGTGAACCCCTATGTTTGATTTTCATGCCTATATGAGAAATCAAGGCAAAATTTGGGTTCACACATTTTCTTGATCTCCAAGATCAAAATTTGGGTTTTTGAATTTAATTTGGTTTCATTTGTCTACTTAGTATCTTATCCCTTCAAAATTAAAAATTTTTTAAAATCACTTCAAATTGCTCACATTTGAATCTTTCTTGAATTTTGAGCAAAAATGGAGATTATCACTTCAAAACATTAATTTTATAAAAAATTCTCGCATTGGTGGGGCCCTCGGGTCAGGAGAGCAAGCAGCTGCGTTTTCAGCCTCCATCGGACGCCGTCCGGTCACGCTCAAACGCCGTCCGATAACGTGTTGCATGCGCCACATACTTCCTGTCGGACGCTGTCCGGTCGCTATCGGACGCCGTCCGACAGAGTGTCATCCGCGATGCGACTCGCCTGTCGGACGCCGTCTGGCCTCTCCGCAACCCCGTCCGATGAGGTCAATCTGCTTGCCAGACCAGATCTTGTCGGACGCCGTCCGGCGAGGTCCAACCGTCTTGAATCGCTTATAACTTACCTTTCCGCCTCCCTCTTCCTCATTCCATCTCTCTCTCCTCCCAAACCGGCGCCGCCCTGCTGCCTCCTCTCCGGAGGCCCTCCGCGATCTCCGGCGATGACCACCACCTTGGCGCCCCTAGTTCTCTCTTCGATTCCCACATGGGATTGAAGGTGGGCAACCCGTTCAGGCGCCTCGTCTCCGTCGAGCTCCTCCTTTCCTACAGGGAAGGGCCTTGGGACGATTTCTCGCGCACGGCGACTTCCTCCTTCCCTTCTAGGGATCGGTAACGGCTTCCCTCCTCTTTCTCCGGAAAATTCTTCCGTTTACCGAGTTCTAGGTTTTGAATAGGTTTTTCCCACGCTCGTGTTCAGGGTTGGATCGTGGTGGGGTTGGCACCTTGGTCAGTGGCTCTTGTCAGTGGGATCAGTTTGTCAGTGGTCTTTTGGTCAGAAGGTTGATTCAACATGTCGTGAGCATTGAAGAAGTTCGGGAAGGCTCTGAGCAGGACCCTCAGTAGGCGTCGTGATAGTGGCAGCCGAGGTGATCCTGATTATGTCGATGAGACGGCTAGCAGTGCCGCTCCTCCTCGCCCAAGTAAAGTGACTAGAGCAGATATTCAGCAGCAGCATGATCAGGGAATCCATTGGACTCGGGTTGCAGGATCTTCTTTTGCAACGACAGAGGACATTGACGATGAGACATGTGCTGAGGACCCGGCAGATGAAGATGTCACAGAAACTGTAGTCGCTGAGGACGACCCCGTGGATAACATGGTGCTAAAGTTATCCATGGAGACCTTGAAGAAAAAGCGAGATGTATCATATGCCAGATGGTTCCCTCAACGACGAGAGGATACGTGGATTTTGTGTTTCACACAAAATTTGAAGCGACTTTATTTGTGTTTCTCTGCTCCCAAGACTGGTCCTAGGGACCCCCATTGTATTGACTGGGATGAAATCACCGCAGCCGTAGGACCTGAGGTTTACACCATTTTCAGTTCTACTCCAGGATTGATAGCTTTGGTCTCAAATAAGAAGTTGACATGGTCTAAAGAAAGAAATTGTGAGTTCTTTGCCACACTGTTACCGGCTGAGGATGAGTTAGAGTTCAGCTACTACCACTCAGTCGATGCAAACATTCAAGGGATCTCCGTGGCAAATATGAATGATGCTTTAGGCACTCCAGATACTGGCGCTGATTTGAATGAGATTGCTTATGAGGATGCCTTCTGGAGGGCTAAATATCCTCCTTTGGATGAAGTCCGGTTCATGTACCTCGATCTTGATGATGAGGAAATAAATGTGGGACAGGCTAATCAATTGCGACAGGAGCCTGCCCTGATCAATTTTATTCTACGAAGCACACTTTTTGTCCGAAGTAGAAATCGCGACAGAATCCTTCCAATTTGCAGTTGGTTTATGCTCTATCTTCTGACAGGTAGGACCATAAATGTTGGAGCTACCATTCTGGGAGAGTTTGATGACGCCATTTTCAGAGAGGTCAATAGACCACTTCCTCTAGCTCCATATGTTGGCCTGCTTCTTTCTAGGACACAGCGGGTTTCCGAGGATGAGGTAAAGAGTTGGAGCAACAGAATCAAAAAGCATCAAATGAAAAATTTCTTGAACTCACTTGGGAGCAAGCCCAAATTGGATCGACCTGGTGTTGATGCTCCTCCTCCAGCTCCAGTTCCTGCTGCTCCAATGCAGCCGTTTGTGCCAGCCTTTGGTGCGGGTTATTCTCTGCCACGCCCTCCTCCTTGGTATGGCCTCGATAGGTGAGATGAGGGTCGCAGACGGAATGAGAAGCTTTCACTCGAGGTGAAAGAAGAGCTAGCAACCACCCGCAGGGAGATGACAGATCTGGCGAGGCAAAGATACGTACTTAAATGATGAATTTGCGAAATTCGATCGGCGATTCAAGACATGGGTGCTATGTTCATACCGATTCGGAAGGGCCAATCCTTACTCATGGTACTCTCATGCTCATACCGATTACTGTGCCTACCAGCAGAATCGAGGTTTTCCTCGCCCACCGCCACCCACCACCGGTTCATCCTTGGGTATATCCTCCTTCGAGGCTGCTCCTTCCTTTGTGCCACCACCACAGTCATATCCTCCTCCTGGTAAGATTCATTTTACTGGTGGAGAAGTCTGTCGTCATCTCAACTTTTCATTGACAAATCCTCAACTGACCCAGCTATTTGATGATCCATCCTCACCTCGGTCGGTACCATCTGCAGCTCATATGCCTTTGTTCAAGCGTCCCAGAGGTCAAGGCTCCTCTTCCGGCGGCCAAGGAGATGACGGAGGCGACGACATGGATCAAGACCATCAAGACTAGGATCTTTCCCGTTTGTGTCACTTGGTGACAAAGGGGGAGAAATTAGAGAGTAGTAGTATGGGTTAGTACGGGATAGTGAGATCGAGTGCTCTGCTTTACCTGTAATTTTATTTGTTGCCTCGATACTCGGTTGGTTTTATGTCTTTTTGAACCGTGTTGGCTTGTGGTTTCAAATTTATGCATAAATTTAGGGGAGCTTCCTTCATTTGCACATCCTTGTGGTCGAGTTGTGGTTGTCTTAAATTTGAAATTGCTCGCATATTTGTATTGCACTAACCCCCTTTGCAGCTCAAAAATTTTATTTTCTTTTGGATTGCCATCAAGTGCCACAAAGGGGAAGATTGTGAGCATCGTTGAGCCCTAATTTTTATTAGTGGCATTGATGACAAAATAAATAAATATTAAGTGCTAGGGGGTTTTTGGTTTTCTCGGAACCCTAGCGAAGACTCGGCGATTTTTATAAACCCTAATTTGAAGCGTCGATAAATTTTCCGAAATTGCTCCAAGTTTCAAATCGTGGCCAAGGCGAGAGAAGAGGTCACATATAGATTAGGAGTAGTTAGGTTTATTTCCTATTTTTAAATCATTTTCAAAAGGGTTTGAATATCTCGGATCTTCTGGGATCTTTGCGAATTCTCGAAAACTTCGGTTTCGTAGTCCACCACTTCTAAAATACCCAAATATCCCTTTGTGAGATTTCTAGAGAGAAACCCACCTAAATTTCCCTCACCTTTTAGCGAAAATCCATTACAGCCGGACGGCGTCTGGAAAAGCAGACGGCGTCCGACCACCAAATAATCAAGTAGTACTCTCTGTCGGACGGCGTTCGGTACTTTCGGACGGCGTCCGATAAGGTTCAAATTCGGTGGTTCTCATATCGGACGCCGTCAGAGGCGTCCGGTTCTTCATCTTCACTGTCGGACGGCGTCCGTCGTTCACGGACGGCGTCCGTCAGTTAAATCGAGCTCTTTTCGGTGGACGGCATCGGGAGCCGTCCGGTTAGCTCATTTTCAACAAGATTTCCTCTGTCGGACGGCGTCCGTCGACCAGACGGCGTCCGATAAAAGTTATTCGATGGCGATTCGCCGTCGGACGGCGTCCGTAGAGGCTAACGGCTAGTCTTTTGTCCTCTTCCAGAGAAGCAACGGCTAGTTTTGCTCTGGGGCTATAAATACCTATCTAGTGGTGCATTATTTTGAGGTTCTTTGCTCCACTTCACCTACCACATTCATAGCTCATCAATTAGGTGTTCTAGAGCCATTCCTCCACCCACAAATCATCCAAAGCCACAAATTACAAAACCCCAATACCGAGCTTCATGGAAGTCCTTCGATCCGCATGATCGGAAGTTTGAGCTTGTTACTTTTGAAGACGACATCCTTCGTGGGCGTGGGCTTGGGAGTAGGCCTTGGCGTGTGGCTACTCTCGAGTCGGTGTCTGGTGTGAGTCCACCTCACGGAGTGGCGGAACGACTCTAGGAGTAAGTGAGGCGTGTGGCTCGAGAGCGAGCCGGTCCTTGTCTTGCAAGAGGGTAGCCTTAATCTGAGAGTAGGAGTCATGACTCGAACTTCGGTCAAACAAATACCGTGTCTCTTTCATTTATATTCCCGGACTTACTCTTATTGCATTGCTTGTGTTGATTGTGATGCCATGTCTTAGTTGCATAATTATCTTGTTTATCGCTTCCGCTTGCGTATCAATTGACACTAGGATTGGGTAACTATTAATTTGATGCTTAAATTGAGATTAATCGAAAAAGAAATCAAAATTGCCTATTCACCCCCCTCTAGGCCTTAGGATCCTCTTTCACATGAACAAAACAAAGTAATGACCAAGCTAATATAAAAGCGGACAACTTCCCATGGACATTACGACGAACACCTCACATGCATGAACAAAATGATGTACTAATCACAGCACGAGCAAACACAATGGGTACCTAATTATCACTGGGTACCTAATTATCCATTAATCACAGCACGAGCAAACACAATCCAGTATATGAAATTAATGCAGCATCTGACTCGAATTGAACTGGGTACTAGGAATTCCTCTTTCTAGATGTCAGTTTAGGAATGAACCAAACCACGCTGCTGGATCCGATGCTTGACTCCGCATCCATGGAGGAGTTGTCGGTGAAGACACTGCAGCGCTGGAGAAGGACGCGACCTCGGAGGGACCACCACCGTGGCGGCGGCCTTTCGCTTCAATCCCAACGCCGTGCCCGTCCGCTGGCGGCCTTTCGTCTTGGTCGCCGTCGGCGCCGCCTAGCCCGCCTGCTTCTGCGCCGCCGCCGCATCTAGGAGCTCTTGCGCTGCTGCTGCATCCAGCACGAATGGTGCCACCGCCGATGCCTTCCTTCCCTGCGTAGCTGATGGATCCATAGAGAGTTTGGTTTGGAGAAGGCACTGGACGGGAGGGGATTTGTGAACGAGGGATTGGAGAAAATGGCGCGAAATTGCAGCGCGGTGGGGAAACAATCGCGCCAAAAAATCACCCCGCGCCACACCAAATCACCTCGGGTCATCGACGAGTCGCAACCGTGTCGTACAATGGGAGCTTTGCCGGCGACGAAGCCTAGGAGCACGAGCCGTCGCCTCGCGAGACGACGGGGTAGGCTCTCCCTTCATTTAATCGTTCCCACGTCAGATGATTTTAGTGAGGTGGCAGTATACAGATGGCAAAATAAATGCCGCTGTAATCATCAGGATTAGGCACAGGCAGATATTGAGTTTTATGGGGCCTGTCTCCCAATAGGCATGTACAAAGGCATTTAATAGGGTGTCTTTTAGCAGCACTATTTAATAGTTTATTGATGTGGCGTGAGGTAAAATATAAAATTACTTAGAGTCGATTTCTTGGTGAAGAGACCGACTCTTCAAAGCTCTGGCGAGAATTAGAGAGGAAAGAACATTAAATAAAGATAGAGACTCTTGTGTACGTCGCTTTCAGATATGACTTATCTCTTTACTTGAATGAATATGCCAAGAGACATCTTTGGACTCTCCATTGTACCTAAGCCTGCTGTTAAGCACACCTATACATACAGAATTATCCATTGATTTTTTTTTTCTGCTTTTTTGGCACCAAAGATGCTCTGTAGAGGGAAAGAGGGAGACAGGGCATTGCCAGGAGCAGATTTGCTTCGCTTTCTTGCATGTGGTTGGTGCAGATTTTTCATGGTCGTCAATGAACCAGGACTCTGCCAGATCTCACCCACAAGATATGTGAGACCCCATACAGGCTGTAACTGTAACAATCTATCAACTCAGCTAGAGGTTTTTCATTTGTTGTCACTTTCAATGACTGCAGAATTTTGGAACGGACGTTTTTCCTCCAAGGTGTAGCTTTCAGTGATCTGGCCGTCTAGTTTAATGCCCAACAATGGACAGCAAGCAAAGGATGACCACAGCTACATGAATTAGAATTTCTTATGAATTATGTAAGAAAATCAGCTCACTAATTGGCGGTGTAGGTTAACAGTAGTACGTGCAAATCATGGAAATGGATGTGAGAAAACCACGGAGGGTGGTCATTTTTTTAATATATAAAAAAGGTTTTGTGTTTCGAAAACACTACTGTGCGGACGTCCGGACAGACGCACTTGCGTCGGACGCCCGCACACGCTCGTGCTGCATGCTGTGGGCAGTTAAAGAAATCAGCCATGCAGTGGGTCCCACAAACATTTTTTCCTTTCGATGGCCATAAATTTTGACCGGGTGCTCTAATCCACAAACCGTTTGCACCGTGTTATTAGTATTTTTACGAACAAATTAAGATGTTGTCATATAAATCTTCAAACTTATCAGGTGAAACTTGGGTTTCACCTACTGAAACTTAGGTTTCATACTCGTTAAACTTTGCCGAACTATCAAGTTTCATCAGGTTTAATCCAAGTTTCATCAAGTTTCAACAGGTTTCATCTAAGTTTCTTCAAGTTTCATCTGGTCAATTCAAGTTTCAACAGGTTTCATCCAAGTTTCATCAGGTTACATCGAAGTTTCATTCAAGTTTCATCAGATTTCATCAGCACACGACAAAGTTTCATCAGCACACGACCAAGTTTCGCCAGTATAGATATAAGTTTCATAAATGCCTTCTAGGTTTACATCAAAAAATGAAAAAGTAAAAAAAATTAAAAAAAAATTAAAAAGTATTTAAAATGGGTCCCCCTCGATTTTAGAAGAATTATGAAATTTATTCCACACAATTTAAACATTGTTTGAATTTTATACAAAAATCAAAAGTTTATTTGAAAAATTGATCAACTGTATCTAGCCAACAGCCTCGTGCGGCTTAGTCTGCACGGCGGGGATGCGGACGCACAGCAGCGCTCGGATGCGTGCGGCGCTGGCGATCGGACGGACGGCGCTGACGCGTCCGTCTGGACATCCGACGCCTGGCGCTCGCCTTTGTGTTTATAGTCATGGTCATCCTGAAAAGGATAAGGTGATGTTACAGATTAAAGGGCGAACCAAAGGCTGTCTTTTCAGGACACTAGGACAGATTTCAGATAAAGAAAGGCATTACATTTTTATTTCAATGCTGCAAAATAAAATTTTCGTTGGAATTTTAAACTTCACATTGCCTAAGCTTTCCACAATGCTCGTCTGTTTTCTGTTACATCAGATATGGACGTGCCCAGGATCCTATTAAACATAACAGATTATGATCCCAACTGATCGAAAGGTAATACGTAACCTGTCCCGCATAAGATTCTAGGAACGCATCCAATTCGCATCTGTTTGCACATGCAGATAACAAGCAATCAACAGAAGAAGAAAAGGGTCAGAAAGATGACAGCCATCCTCGAAAGGTGCTCTGAATCAGCATCAAATAAAACAAAGCACGTTACATGAGCACAAGTTACGCTATTATTCCAGGATCAACCAAGGCACAAAGGTCTATGAGATAACACAACTGGACCATTCACCAAACTTCAGGTCTCAGGATGCTTTGAGCTGACGATGTTTAACAGTTGTCAGCTGTGCACCCATAATCTCTTGGAGTGAACAGTGCCAGGAGTCTTGACAAACAGGTAGTAGCAATGTTCTCAAATATCAAAACAAACAGGAAAAAAAATGCTCAGGGACCAACTAGATTTCTCACAAGAAACCAATGTCAGTAAGTTGCCAGATAGATGAAACAACAGCCTAAAATTGTTAACTTGGCACATATATATTTACAGATAGCTTAAGCACAGCCATCTTTCATATATATTTAGACAACATAAGTAAAACAGTAGAAGGCTATCTTGTCATTATTTTTTAAACACATACCTACCCTGCATACTAGCAAGCATAAGCCATAGGTGAAATGGAACGCCTGAGGTGCCACTTGGGAATACATTTTATATCTGAAATATATTTGTCTGGAACCTTTCATCATATAACTGCCAGTGTCCATACCTTGCAATGTGGAAGGAGGACCTTGGTATGAAAATGTTAGGCTTCACTAATGTCTCCAAATTCTTCAGATCAGCAGCAGCTTCCTCTATTCCCCTGCTTGTCAAATTTGCACATCCAAACAGATCTAGAACCTCCAATTCCTTGCATCCTCCTGAGATCGACTTGAGGCCAACAACAGATAGCTTTGAGAACCTAAGAACAAGATGCTTAAGCTTTTGCATGAACTTTGAAATTGCAATGGCTTCCCTGTCACCGTCCTGGGGACAATCTCTTAGATAATCATCAGGGACTATCCCAAGATGCTCTGATGAATCGAGCCAGTTAAATATGCTCCGCTTAAGGACCATGAGATTTGGGCAGTTCTTACCAATCACCTCCAGTGACTTGTAAGAAACCTCATGGCAGTAGCTGATGTCCAATTCTGTAAGCACAGGGCAGCATGATGCAACAGTGAGCATTGATCGATCACTTACACTTGGGCTGCTTCTGATTGAAAGGATATTGAGTTTTCGAGACCTGCATATATTCGAATGAAGTCAGAATGGTGCTTCCAGTACATGTGAAGAGACGGCAGCAGTCCCTCACCCATCATGACAAGTAAAATCCAAGTCGAGAGATACCACAATAACTCATAATGACAGTTAAAATTCAACAAAAGAGACTACACTAAGAATTATGTTAGGCCTATGGTAATAACCAAAACCAACTTCAATTTCTACGAGGTAAATCTGATTTGAGCAATGGACATTTGTATCAGATAATACTAGGTTAGTTGTGAAGATTCACAATTTTACCATATGTCAGCTACAAATATCGCATCAGTATTTTAACTGGACTGATAAATTTATGGTCTACCCATTAATGAAGTTTTGACAGATAGCTTATTTTAAAAGATGGTAAAACACAGACAACAACAAATTCGAGTGTAAATGACATGAAAAACTAAGAGATTCGCATGCAATCAGAAAATCAAATATTTTACAAGGAGCAAAAATGTGATGCGAAAAAATAAAATATAGAATAAATAACTACAGATACATAATTGTACCAAAAAGAATACCAAGCGAAATACCAAATCCAATTAATATTAATTCATTCAAGGAAATGCAAAACGGAAAATAAGTAGTATCATGTCAAAGATAGTCCTAGACTTGTAGTAAGATCAATGAAACATAGGCAACATCATGTCCAAAGACTGCAAACAAAATATTAAGCTACAATCATGAAAAATAGACTAGTAACTATGACCACGAGAAAAATAGCTCTTAACAGCTGTTCCGAAGGATAATTCTACTGGTCTTTTACTAAATTATATTTTAATAAATTATGTAGGAAAATTGAATTTAGCATGCTATTATTTATTCTATATATTTACATATTTAATTGGAATAAATTATAGCATGCTATTATATACTGTTTATACATTTAACACATTTTATTGGAATAAATTGGTCTTAGGAGTTAGGATTGTTCTTGTTCATGTTTTTTTAAGAGGGTACAAGACTTTGTAAGTAGAATTTGATAAAAGGGATTTTCAAATTTTTAAGTAAAATTCATTTTTTGGGGGGCAACAAATAAAAACTTCAGGTGATTAGTCTCTAAATCTAGTGTAATATATCTTTTTTAGTTTTTTGTAATTTCTTGAGACAAAAAAGTTAGTTTGCCAATTCCTACAAGGCTTCAGCAACATGAGATCTTGGCCCCCCCAGCAAAATATAAAGAAAAATACCATGATGTGAGCAGCAGACTTCGAGCATCCAGAGAGAATTTTCACCATTTTCAATCTCAAGAATACCAAGGATCTTCTTTGCGGATTGATTTCAAATGAGCATGTATACAAACAATATATTGTAGCTCCATAATTAGAGCAGTAAACCCCAACTATGTAACAACAAATTAATAGCCCTAGCAAGTTGTTGCCTAAATTCACTATTAAGAATGAAGCCCAAGATTCAGCAATTGTTTACTTTTCAGCACAGTTCCAAGTAGCATTTATTTCCCACAAAAAGTTCACAATAACTCTACAATCCCATGTACATAATTCTTTACAATTGCAGAGAAGAAAAAGAAAGAATCAGGACATAATGGTCAAGAAGAAACAGGGGCAAAGAAGTAGTAAATAATATAAGCCAACTACGGAAAATATGCAGTAACTTCTGCAAACTCAAGGCTTCAGGATAGACAAGAAAAAAACATACCAATACCAAGAAAAAAATAAGAACAATGTGAAGTCGTTCGTACAACCATTATGCATTCCCCATGCCCAGAGTATCCCATCTTTCTTAATCCGGATGATCCAAATCCCTACTTAATAACATCATATATGTAGATCACCCACAATACATGGAAGGGGGAAAAAACATTTTAAGGAAGGCATTATCGTTGTAGGAGATATATCGAATCCCAGATACATCGTTCCAGGCAATATAACTTATAATAGTCTATAATAGTTTAAGAATTCATGGACCTATACCTCCAATTTCAATGGAAATGCTTGTACCAAACAATGCACAAAGCCCCAATCTTGCTTAAACGTTTGAGAGCATGAGCTCACCAATCAGTTCTAACAAATCAAAGATTCCACGCACCTCTCGGCGGCGAAGGCGAGGGCGTCATCGGAGCAGTGCCTGACACGGACCTCACGGAGTTCCCCCGCGGCAAGCGAGGCGACCGAGCGGAGCATACCGTCGATGCGGCGCTGGAAGGCGGGCGTCCACCACTCGGCGGCGTCCGCGCCGACGGACTCGAAGGCCGGGTCGAGGTTGAGCGCGGCGAAGAGCGCCGGGCGGGAGACGGCGGCGTCCCGCCAGGAGCGGCAGCACGCCATGGCGCCGCGCCACAGATCCTCCAGGCCCAGCCGCGAGAAAGCCTCCGCCAGGCACACCGGCGTCAGCTCCGACCAGTCCCTCTCCTCCGCCGCCGCCGGCGCATCGCCTACTACCTCGCCGTCGCCCGTCGCCATCCAGCTGCTAGGGTTTTCTGGCTAGATTTTTCCCATTCAAGTTCTTTTTGGGAGAATACCTCAACGACGCGGCCTTGTACATTTCACTGTAGCAATTAAGAGTGTTAAAAAGAGGTTTAAATATTGTAAAAAATAAAAAAATAGTTTTAGTATTTTTAAGAGGACTATTAAAAATCCAAGAAAAATCATTACAAATTATTACACCAAATAGGCTATATAAAAAAGATAAATTTTGGTACGGTAAAACGCTACGCTATGTCAAGCTGAAATCTACAAAGCCTAAGGCTGTGTTTTTTTGAGCTGATCTGAACGGCTAAAATGACTTAACTTCGAGAGCTTCTCGAGATAGTTTCGATATTCAGATCCATTTCATTTAATTTGCTTTTTAAAACATTAGGACCTACCTTCAAAACAACAAAAAAAACGGACTCAAAATACTCAAAACATATGTTTTTTTCAAAACGTAGATAAATCGTTAAGCTGTTAAGTTAAAAAGAACTAGGCCTAAGTTGGATGCACTCATTTCAAATGACATATATCCTTACGTATACGACACCGTGCGCACGAATTTTTGATTCCAGTGACATTATACCCATTTATTATCTTTTCTTAAACTATTTCCTATTTTTCTCCACCTAGATTCGCCAAAATGCCCTTAGATCAAAACACTAAACTGCATCCCTCTATTGTATCCATCAATATGCACGAATCTTGATTTTGGACAAAATTTGATAATGTGATAAAAATACGTTGTATCCATTAAAATTGTCAGATTTCAAAATTTCGAATTTGACCAAATTTTATATTTTCAAAATCTAGGTGAAATTTAAAATTTTTGAAATTTGGTCAAATTCAAAATTTTAAAATCTAATAATTTTTAAAAATCTGTTTGAAATTTGAAATATGGTAGAGTTTGAATTTTTTGTCTCCCATACCCGCTCGAAATCGCACGCAACTGCACCACACCGTACCTAGGGGCAAAACAGTAAAGTCACGTGGGTTAAAAAGGGTAAATTAATGATAAATTGAGAAAAATAGGAAGAATGTCACTAGGATCACAAATTCGCGTGTCTGATGTTATACATGTTAAGGCGACCAAACTTAATGTCATTTGAAACGAGGCGTTCGAATTGAGTGTTACTCATGTCAATCTCTCCCAAGTTCTTTCTCCGTTGCTTTCGGCAATTCGGCCTCGGCTCACTCCGTGCGGCCGCCGCGTGGAAGACATCAAGAACAGTGCAAGATTGCAGGTCTGATGCCCGTTCAAAATCACCATAAAAATAATGGCAAATTTGGTTATATATCGTCGACAAAAACTATAATGACGTGGAACCTCTAGTGGGCCTGGCCCGCCACGCAGCTTGATCGGCACCACTAGCTGTGTCTATCTGAACCTAGCCGAAAATATAAGCAACCGAAACAAATAGAGGTGGAGACCTTTCATAAGAATTAATCTAATATAATAAAGCGGAATTCTATCTATATCTTATGTTTCCTATAACTTCTATGTAATTGCGTGATTATTCATCTACGTCTTCAACTACTCTCGGCAACAAGGTTTTATAACACGTTATCAGCACGATCCACGAGGAGAAAAGGCTACGAACAATCTACTACTGACGAATGATCGTTGGAACGATCTGCATGTCGTTTACCACCCAGTTAGCTGAAAACAGCCCTACGCGATAGTCTACAGAATTTGGGGGAAAATCACCATATCGCAAAGTATAGATTGAATCGAAGTGAATTGCATTAAATCATTGATTTTTTTGCGGGAGAAGTTGCAGATATTGGGGCCAAATTAGAAACCGATCTAGTACATCGGATCAAACCCTTCTTTCTATAGAACAAATCTACTATGCATGCCGGCCCTACCGGACACCTTGTCGTTGTGGCCTTAGACCATCTCCAACCATTTTCTCTTCGTTTCATTCTCTTCCCCATTCTCTTCCCTATATTTTATCTCTTTATTTCTTACCATCTCCAACAGAATCCCTTCGAAGGGATTTACGTAGAGATTGGAGAGAGAATCTCCTTCTAAGGAGAATGAAGGGAGAAATATCTTCACGAAGAGAACAGTGAAGAGAATTCATTGGAGCTTCAAAGAGAACCAAAATCTCTTCGCGAAGAGAAAATAAGAGGTGAAGAGACACCGTTGGAGATGGTCTTACCAACCATCACGCTACTAGCCGCCCGCTGGTCGTGCGTCGGCTATCAGTCACGTGCAATTGCGACGCCCCGGCCCCCGATCCGCCGATCGTGCACCGTCCGCACGCCCTGTTGAGCACGCCTACGCACGGCCCTATCGGTCATGCCCCACTCCATCATGTCCACGTGCGCCCGTCTACCCTTCATGTTGTGTGAATGGGCCTCGGGCTTGTCGGTCATGCACCAATTACCATGCATGCACGTACTCACCTTGGTCGTGCACCGCGCATGGCCCTACCGGCCGATCACCTGCGCACCGGCTTCGCTCGCCGCCGGTCGCCTGTCAGCCCGCCTCTGCCTCATTGTCCGTTATGCCAACACGCCCGCCCACCGCGCATCACCTGCTGTGCCTCAGTCCTGCCGACCGCCGAGCCTCGACGCCATCCCCTCTTGTGGGACCATGCGGAGGTCCTCCCATGTATTTGATGAGTATATGTGACTTTGAAGGGTTTTTTCTCTTTGTTATGAGTTTGTTTTGGTGCTTACCGTTGCCATTGCAATTTGGGTTTTATATCTATCATGTTTGTTGATGTAGTGAGATGGTATGTTATGCGGCGCGGCATGATGGATTGCTTGTTTGTATTGGTTTTAGCATCTTGAGGCCAAGCCATGATATAGTAGGAGCCGAAGACAATTAAGGCCTAGAGGTGTTGGACTTTGTGGCTAGGTCGTGGTGTTGCAAGGAGCTGAAGACAGGTGAGGCCAAGAAGTGTCAGACCTTTAGAGCTAGGCCATGTGAGACATGTGCTTAAGACGCGCGAGGTCTAAAGGTGGTTGCGACTGGTTGGACAAGATATCAAAGCGGAAGCTTGCGCATTGGTAAGCTGGTTCGCATTTTAGGGTCCTACCAGACTGGGTCTGGTGAGGCTGTTTTGTACAAGGATTGCATCGTTGTGCACGGTTTTTTATGTGGCTCTTTAGATTTTTATGGATGTTGATAATGGACTAACTTGAAAGTGATCAAGGTAAGTTGGTTATTTTGGATGAATGAATCTTTGCGGTATAGGCCTAGGGTGAATTGTGGCTGGCAACATGTCGGGACGCAAACTAGAGGTTTGGGGGTCCACAACAACAAGGAGGTTGAACGAGACAGTCGGACAAGGACATGGGGATTTACAAAGATGACATGGATGATAGGCTTAGCTGACATGAGGATCCGAGACTCAGCAGGTTTGAGGGCATCAAAAGCTTAGTGACTAAGTTGAACCGGTTGTGTCTAGTGTATGGCCCCGGGAGGGGCTTGTATCAAAAATTGAGGTTCACGTGACATGTATCCCGACATCAACTAAGAAACCATTGGACAATTGTGCTAGAAGACTTTTAGACTAGAGGTTCACGTACGTCGGATTGTTCGGTGTGAACTAGAATATTTCCTGACTAGAATGAGAATATTGAATACTCACGGCGGACTTGTCTGGCGTGAACTAATATTTTTCTGGAGCTGTGCTGGACTAAAGAAGGAACAATAGAAACTCGTCCGGTGTGAACTAAGATTTCTCTGGACATAAAGGTGAAGACAAAAGACTTGTCCGACGTGAACTTAAATTCCTCTGGAAGGATTTTTCAGAAAAAAAAGGCTAAGTCCTAGGGATTAAGTTTGCTCCGAACAATTTTCATAACTTTAAGAGATTTATTACCCAAACAAGTAATAGGTTGAAACCTCCCATTAATAGTGGCAAAGAATAACAAAGAAAGAACCTAGCGATAGGCTTGATTAATCTCCCAATCCTAAAAACTAGTAAATGGTCCTTATTCTTGAATTTTTGATATTGATATCGCACCACCAAGGATAAAACTCACACAATGAGTATTAAAGCTCTCAAGTGAGTCATTTTTGATATTCAATAGGTCATCACCACCAAAACCCCTTGATAAATTATATTGATGAAAATTGAGGGTCCTAGATGCTAAAGTGTGACGTACGTTAAGGAGTTTGAGTGTAGCTTGTAATATCTCCTTTGGCAGCTTATGTATAGAGGGAGTTTGTCCAATTCAAGGATAGTATGGATTTACAAGCCCTTTGAATTTATCTTGATGGTGAGCTTGTGTTGGTGATTCTTATGCCTATTAGAATTAATCCGCAAGCATAGTGATATCGCAGCAGCTTTCACCCCGGATTATTTCAAAAGTATTGATTTCCCACGAAGAACGAGAAGAGACTAGTTTCTAATCTTGACTTGGCCGGATGGATGTGCTGGAATGACGAAAGTGGGGTAAGATATTTCGGGTTGAGGGGTTCTACTAAATGTATACACTAGTAAGAGTACAAGGTTAATCCACACACAATTTCTACTATGTATCGAAGCTCGGCCGATTCACTACCTCCCGCTATCAGTTAAGAACACCAGATGGTTATTATCACCCCTGATTGGGCTCGACTGGGCTGAGACTAACGGAGCGGATTTTACAAACTGCCGCGCGGATAGCTGTGAGCATCGTTGGGCCCTAATTTTTATTAGTGGCATTGATAACAAAATAAATAAATATTAAGTGCTAGGGGGTTTTTGGACTTCTCGGAACCCTAGCGAAGACTCGGCGTCTTTGTTAAACCCTAATTTGAAGCGTCGACAATTTTCTGAGCTGCTCCAAGGTTTCAAATGCGTGACCGGACGAGAGAAGAGGTCACGTATAGATTAGGAGTAGTTAGCTTTATTTCCTGTTTTTCGTTGGTTTTCAAAAGGGGTTTGAATATCTCGGATCTTGCCGGATCTTTGCGAATTCTCGAAAACTCGGTTTCCGTAGTCCACCATTTCTAAAAATACCCGAATATCCCTTTGTGAGATTTCTAGAGAGAGAGAGAGAAACCCACCTAAATTTTCCCCTCACCTTTTAGCCGAAAATCCTTCCGCCGGACGGCGTTCGGAAAAGCGACGACGTCCGACCACCAAATATCTGAAATAGTACTCACTGTCGGACGACGTCCGGTCGTCACCGGACGGCGTCTGATAAGGTTCAAATTTGGGTGTTTCTCGCTGTCGGACGGCGTCTGGGGGGCGTCCGATCCTTTGCATGTGCACTGTCGGACGGCGTCCGGTCCTTACCGGACGGTGTCCGATCATTATTTTTAATGGCGATTGCATTGTCGGACGGCGTCCGGTGCCCGTCGAACAGCGTCCGGTAGAGGCTAACGGCTAGTCTTTTTGTCCTCTTCCGAGGGGCAACGGCTAGTTTTGCTCTTGGGGCTATAAATACCTACCTAGTGGCTGGCTATTTTGATGTTTGCTGCTCCACTTCACCTACCACATTCATAGCTCATCAATTAGGTGTTTTAGAGCCATTCCTCCACCCACAAAGCATCCAAAGCCACAAATCATTAAATCCCAACACCGAGCTTCATGGACGTCCTGCGATCCGGCATGATCGGGGCGTTTCGGGCTTGTTACTTTTGAAGACATCCTTCGTGGAGGCGAGGGCTTGGGAGTAGGCCTTGGCGTGTGGCTACTCTCGAGTTGGCCGGAGTGGCGGAACGACTACCAGGAGTGAGTGAGGCGCTAGGCTCGAGAGCGAGCCAGTCCTTGTGCGCAAGGGGTAGCCTCAACGGAGAGTAGGAGTTGCGGCTCCGAACTTCGGTCAAACAAACACCGTGTCACTCTCTCATTTATTTCCCGCACTTACTTTTCTTGCATCGCTTGTGTTTAATTGTTTGCCATGTCTTAGTTGCCTCGTAATTGCTTGTCGCTTCCGCTTACTTGCCAATTGCAACTAGGATTGGGTGATTATTAATATGATGCTCAATTGAGAATAATCAAAAGAATTTAGAATTGCCTATTCACCCCCCTCTAGGCCTTAGGATCCTCTTTCAAGTGGTATCAGAGCATCTAGGTTCTCCGGTATTAGCTTCACCGCTAGGAGATGGCTCAAGAGGGTCCTAGGATAGAAATTGGAAAGTTCCTATCTTTGATGGAACAAATTACAACTATTGGAGAATTAGGATGCAATGTTACTTAGAGGCACTTAGCTATGATGTGTGGGTTGCTTGTGAGACCGGCTATCCGGACCCTCCAGCCGGAACAATTGCTCTTGATGAAGTTCATGCTAAGTACAAACGCTTTAATGCCATTGCTAGAAATGCTCTACTTTCTAGTGTGTCTTCCGAAGTTTTTGATAGCATTTGCAATCTCACTAAAGCTAATAACATTTGGAAGCATCTTAGAGAAATTCATGTTGGTAGTGCCGAGATGCTTGAGGAGAAGCTATCTCGTGCTAGAAAAATATTTGATCAATTCAAGACGCTTCCTAATGAAAGTGTTAATGAATTGTTTCTTAGGTTGAACCCCATTGTCAATGAAATTGCCGGTTTGTTCGGAGAAGAAGGTCTTGGAAGACATTGACATTTGTCGGAAGATGCTTGATGTTGTGCTATTTAGTTTCAATCCACTTGTGACCTTAATTCGAGCATCCAAGTCAAAGCTCAAGAAGATGACACCGACAAAACTCCTCGGGCAACTCAACTCATATGAGATGCGGCTTCTTGAAAGTGAAGAGTCCCCGCTTAACAAGAAGTCAATTGCTCTTCCCGCCAAAGTCAAAAGTGGGAAGAAGAAGATTGAAGTTGAAGAAGATGATGATGACTCCGATAATGCAATTTCGGAGATTGAAGATTTGGCCCTCCTTGTCAAGCGGTCAAGAAAGTTGATCAAGAAGATGAGCTTCCGCGGTGGATCATCCTCTTCAAGGCGAAGACCTATCTCCGAAATGCGTTGCTATGAATGTGGAGAGAAGGGTCACTTAGCGGCGGATTGCCCAAAAAGTAAAAAGAACAAGCACAAGACAAGGAATCAAGAGGAAGACGAGGATGACGACAAGAAGAAGTACCGTCACTACCGCAAGAGCGATCAGAAATCGAAGAAGAAGAAAAAGGCTCTTGCCGGTCAAAAGACCTAAAAGGAAGATAGTTCAACCTCATCATCCTCCCAATCCTCCTCCTCCGAAGAAGATACTAGAGCTCATGGGTTAGCCTGACTTGCGATCAAGGAAAATGCCCCTCCGGCTCTTCCCAAGCAAAAGTTTTGTCTCACCGCCAACACACAAGAAGAGGTGATTGGGGAATGGATTACTGATGATGAAGGTTCTTGGGTGGACTCCTCCGACAATGAAAGCACCAAAGTGTCCGGAGTCGCCATCGACAACCCTACACCTCCCATGCGCCTCATGGCACTAGAGGAGAAGGTAACAAATGAGCACCTCTCTAAAAGTGAGTTTAAACTTTTGATTGATGATTTGAATAATGCTCTAGAGAAGGAAAAATCTAAGAGAAAGAAGTTAATGAAAGTGCATAAAGAGCTTGCTAATGAGTCTGAAAATTTGCTTGAAATCATGAAACTCTAGAAGATGATTATGAAGCTCTAAATTTGCAAGTTGAGATTCTAAAGAACAAACTAGCTAGCTCTAATGTTGAAGAAACTTCTCTTGATTGCTGAATTGAAAAATGCAATGTTGGTGTGACTTGTGACTTGATTGACACCGTGAATGGTTCACTTAGCTTATCTCATGACACATCTTTAAACTTGTCACCCATTATCACACCTAATGCTAGCTCATCTTCACCCACTAGTGCTAAAACTTTAAATGGAAATGCATGTTCTATTGGTACTTGTGGTGTTGCAAAATATGCTAATGAGCTAGTTAAGGAAAATTTACTTCTTAAGGATAGAATTGAGCAACTAGACTCTAGCTTGGCTAAATTGCTTGTGGGGAACAACTCTCTTGACAAGGTGCTTCGGGAGCAAAGGTACACCTTGGGTAAGCATGGTTTGGGATTTCATCCCGGGGATTTGCCCAAGGGCGGTTGGGGTAAACCCAAGCTAACTTTTGTTAAGTGAGGGACCCGTTGCCATATTTGCAAAAATGATAAACACAAAGCCATTGCTTGTCCTCTTGCAAAATCATCTCAATTCGTGTCTAAAACTCATGTGCTTAATGCTTGTTACATGCTTATGAGAAAGAATGGCTCTACTTATGCAAAATATGTTGGTGCACCCAATGAAAGGAAAGATGTGAAGGCTATTTGGGTGCCCAAATGTTTGATGACTAACTCGAAAGGACCCAAGAAGAAGTCTTGGGTATCTAAAACCCAAGCTTGAATTTGTGTGTGTAGGTGAACTACAAGAGCAGTGGCCGGCATTGGATATTTGATAGCGGTTGCACCCAACACATGACCGGTAGCTCAAGTATGTTCACCTCACTAGAAGAGAAGGACCCCGAACACAAGATCACATTTGGGGATAACTCCAAGCGAAAGGTAAAGGGTATAGGTAAAATTGCAATATCCAATGACCTATCCATTTCTAATGTGCTCTTGGTGGAAGCTTGCAACTTTAATCTCCTCTCCGTTGCTCAAGTGTGCGATTTGGGCTTTGATTGCTTCTTTTCGGTGAACAGAGTTCGTGTTGTTTCCACTAAGGATCAAAGTGTTGCATTTGAAGGCACCCGGTTTCAAAACTTATATTTGGTTGATTTTTCAAATCGTGAATCTTCTCAAATCAAGACTTGTCTTATTACTCAAACCACTCTTGGTTGGTTGTGGCATAGACATCTTGGACATGTTGGAATGGGCACTTTGAAGAAGGTTTTTAAAGATAACTTGGTTGTTGGAGTGAAGGATGTCAAATTCGAGAAAAATAGTTTATGTAGCTCATGCCAAGCCGGCAAGCAAGTGGCTAATTCTCATCCGACAAAGACTTTTATGTCTACATCCCGACCACTTGAACTTTTGCATATGGATTTGTTTGGCCCAACCACCTATGCGAGCATAGGCGGTAATTCTTATTGTCATGTGATTGTCGATGATTTCTCTCGCTTCACTTGGGTATTTTTCCTTGCAAATAAATCTCTTGCCGGTGATGTGTTTAAAAGATTTGCTTTGAAAGCTCAAAAGGAATTTGACTCGTTTATTAAAAAGGTGAGGAGTGATAATGGCACCGAATTTACTAACACAAATGTTGAGAAATTTTGTGATGAGTTAGGTGTCAAGCATGAATTCTCGGCGGCATACACTCCTCAACAAAATGGAGTGGTGGAGAGGAAGAACCGTACTTTGATAGAGATGACAAGATCAATGCTTGACGAGTACAACACGCCGCATGCTTTTTGGGCGAAAGCCATTAACACGGCGTGCCATGCCATCAACCGCCTCTACCTCCACCGACTCCTTCACAAGACCTCATATGAACTACTAGTGGGACGAAGGCCAAATATCTCTTACTTTCGAGTCTTCGGTTGTAAGGTATACATCTATAAGAAGAGGACTCATTTGGGTAAGTTTCAAAAGAGGTGCGACATTGATATCATGTTAGGGTACTCCTCTCGCTCAAAAGCTTTTCGAGTTTTTAATAATTCTACCGGGCTAGTCGAGGAAGCCTATGATGTCAAGTTTGATGAAACTAACGGCTCACAAAATGAGCAAGATTTGAGAAGAAATGTAGGTGATGAGCTACCACATGAAGCCATGGAGTTGGGGGAAATTCGACCCTCACCGGAGATGCCAAAAGATGAAGTTGTCCCTCCTTCCACCTCCATCGATAATCAAGCTCAAGACACCTCTCCAACAACTCAAGATCAAGCGGTGGACGGAGATGCAAACTTTGAAGTTGATCAAGCTCAAGGGGGAGGCATTGATCTACAAGTACCAGTCCAACAACACCGCTCTTTCTCCAAGGATCATCCCCTAGATCGAGTCATTGGCAATCTCAATCAAGGCGTAAGAACCCGTTCTCATACCGCTAATTATTGTGAGCATCACGCCTTTGTGTCTATTGTTGAGCCTAGGACCATTGATGAGGCATTGGCGGATGCGGATTGGGTGAACGCCATGCATGAGGAATTGAATAACTTCACCCGCAATGAGGTTTGGGAACTTGTGGAAAGACCAAAGGACCACAATGTCATTGGAACCAAATGGGTCTTCCGCAACAAACAAGATGAGAACGGTGAAGTGGTGCGAAACAAAGCAAGATTGGTGGCGCAAGGTTTCACACAAATCGAAGGACTTGACTATGGAGAAACCTACGCCCCCGTTGCTCGACTTGAAGCTATACGGTTACTCTTGGCATTCGCTTCTCTCTATGACATAACTCTCTTTCAAATGGATGTTAAGAGTGCTTTTCTAAATGGTTTTATTGATGAACTTGTTTATGTCGAGCAACCGCCCGGTTTTGAAAATCTCAAACACCCAAACCATGTCTATAAGCTCACTAAGGCACTATACGGTCTCAAGCAAGCTCCTAGAGCATGGTATGAACGTCTTAGGGACTTCCTCTTAGAAAAGGGATTTAAAACTGGTGCGATTGATTCCACATTGTTTCTAAAGCCTATTGAAAATGACTTATTTATTTGTCAAATATATGTGGATGTGTCGGGGATTAAATTACGGCCCATTGCCATGGCCCACTCCCTCACGGCCCAATCGAACAGCCTACCAGGGCCCAGATCCCTGGAAGGTTTTATCTGGCCCATATGCATCCTGCCGAACAGCTTCCTGGCTGGCGAGATGCGTAATGGCCAAGGAATCGTGTTTGAGTCCGTCTCGAACAAGAGTTCTGCACGGCTTCGTGAAGACCCGGACGTGGTTTCCCGGATTGGAATAGGAGTCGTGATCCCCAAGACTAGGAGTATGCCTTATCTGCCTCGGGATGTATTTGGCATGTTGAGTTCGTTGTGATCTCGTAGTTAGCCCGGCTCGATATTCCCTCGGTAGGTCGGTTTGCTCTGCACTATATAAACCATGCCCCTACGGCGTTTAGGGGGGATCTGATGAGGAGTTTTAGGACTTGATTTTAGCTTTTAGCATTTGGTAGACACCTGATCTTCGTTTGTACACCATAATCTCGCCGAGACTTGTTCGTCTCGTCGAGCCACCTCTTGTATTCACCTCTGATATATAAGAAAGGCTGGACGTAGGGCTATTATCTCTCCCGAGAGGCCTGAACCAGGATAAAAACCCCCTGTCTCCTGTTCGTTGTTGTTCGTGGTTGTTCGTCATGTCTCCTATCTCACTTCTAAAGAACCTTAGCGACTTGAGATCGTTATCTCAACCGTCGACAGGATGATATTATTTTTGGATGCACTAACAAATCTAAATGCAAGGACTTTGGGGAAATGATGTCCAAGGAATTCGAAATATCGATGATTGAAGAGCTCACTTTCTTCCTTGGATTTCAAATCAAGCAACTTCGAGAAGGGACTTTCATTTGTCAAGAGAAATACACAAAGGACCTTCTCAAGCGGTTTTCAATGGACGATTGCAAATTGATCAAAACACCAATGGCCACTAATGGGCATCTTGAATTGAATGAAGATGGAAAGCCCGTGGACCAAAAGCTTTATCGCTCCATGATCGGTTCGCTTCTCTATCTTACCGCTTCTCGACCCGATATTATGTTTAGTGTGTGCATGTGTGCTCGCTTTCAAGCATCCCCTAAAGAAGTGCATCTTGTTGCCGTAAAACGCATTTTGAGATATCTAAAAATCACTACTAGCCTAGGTCTTTGGTACCCCAAGGGAGCGCGTGTTGAGCTTCTTGGCTATTCCAACTCGGATTATGCCGGTTACAAAATTGATCGCAAAAGCACCTCGGGGGGTTGTCACTTGCTAGGACGCTCACTCGTGTCATGGACTTCGAGGAAGCAAAACTCCGTGGCGCTATCTACCGCGGAAGCGGAATATGTAGCGGCGGGGATTGTTGTGCTCAACTCTTGTACATGACACAGATGCTTAGTGACTTTGGGCTAAAATTTGAAAAAGTGCCACTTCTATGCGATAATGAAAGTGCGGTGAAAATAGCCAACAATCCGGTCCAACATTCCCGTACAAAGCACATCGACATCCGACATCACTTTATTCGTGACCATGTTGCAAAGGGTGACGTTGTGCTTGCCTACGTGCGAACGGAAGACCAATTGGCGGATATTTTCACCAAACCCTTAGATGAGGCACGGTTTTGCAAATTAAGGAATGAACTCAACATACTAGATAGATCAAATGCGTGTTGATTGGTTTTTGTGATTTTTGGGTCTTATTTGAATTTCTCCATTTGCTTTTGACCCTTGTCACATTTAGGGGGAGTTTAATTTCAACTCATGATTTCAAAACTCCCTCTAGTGGTGAAAAGATAAATTTGATTTTGGGTTAGCACATTTTTCTTGTCCTATGTTTCGAGCCAAAACAAATTTGAACTTATTAGACTATCCTTATCATTTTATCACTTCAAATCTCTAAAAGTTTTGAAAATCTTATCCCCTTTGAAAAATTTGCTCCATATGCATATTTGTTCTCTTGAAAATCATATGGCATCAAAATTGTTGAAACTATTTGAAAAGGAGCCAAAATTCAAAAACATGTGCTTAAACTCTAAAGTGAACCCCTATGCTCAATTTTCATGCCTATATGAGAAATCAAGGCAAAATTTGGGTTCACACATTTTCTTGATCTCCAAGATCAAAATTTGGTTTTTTGAATTTAATTTGGTTTCATTTGTCAACTTAGTATCTTATCCCTTCAAAATTAAAAATTTTTGAAATCACTTCAAATTGCTCACATTTGAATCTTTCTTGAATTTTGAGCAAAAATGGAGAATATCACTTCAAAACATTAATTTTATAAAAAATTCTCGCATTGGTGGGGCCCTCTGGTCAGGAGAGCAAGCAGCTGCGTTTTCAGTCTCCATCGGATGCCGTCCGGTCACGCTCAGACGCCGTCCAATAACGTGTTGCATGCACCACATACTTCCTGTCGGACGTTGTCCGGTCGCTATCGGACGCCATCCGACAAAGTGTTATCCGCGATGCGACTCGCCTGTCGGACGCCGTCTGGCCTCTCCGCGACCCCGTCCGACGAGGTCAACTGTGCGCTGTACCCGTACTGTTGGACGCTGTCCGATAACCGTCGGACGCCGTCCGACAGGGCCCAACCGCGCGGATTTTCTTATCACTTACCTCTTCGCCTCCCTCTCTCCCCATTTGATCTCTTACTCCTCTCCAAACCGGCACCGCCCCTGCCCCTTCTCCTCACCAGGGAAGACCCTCCGGCGACCTCCGGCGACATCCACCACCACCGACGGCATCCCCTCGTCCTCCTCTTCGATTCCCACCGCGGGGATTGAACGTGGACGGCCCGTTCGTGCGCCTCCGTCTCCGTCGAGCTCCCCTCCTTTCCCCTACCGGGAAGGGCCTTGGGGACGATCTCCTCGCGCACGGCGACTTCCTCCTTCCCTTTTAGGGCTCGGTAACGGCTTCCCTCCTCTTTTTCCGGAAAATTCTTCCGTTTACCGAGTTCTAGGTTTTGAATAGGTTTTTTCCCGCGCTCGTGTTCAGGGTTGGCTCGTGGTGGGGTTGGCACCTTGGTCAGTGGCTCTTGACAGTGAGATCGGTTTGTCAGTGATCTTTTGGTCAGAAGGTTGATTCAACATGTCGAAATCATTGAAGAAGTTTGGGAAGGCTCTGAGCAGGACCCTCAGTGGTCGTCGTGACAGCGGCAGTAAGGGCGATCCTGATTACATAGATGAGACGGCTAGCAGTGCCGCTCCTCCTCGCCCAAGTAAAGTGACTAGAGCAGATATTCAGCAGCAGCCTGATCAAGGAATACATTGGACTCGGGTTGCGGGATCTTCCTTTGCTACAACCGAGGATCTTGATGATGAGACATATGCTGAGGACCCGATTGATGAGGATGTCACTGAGACAGTGGTCGCTGAGGACGACCCCGTGGATGATCAGGTTCTGAAACTATCTATGGAGACACTGAGGAAGAAGAGGTCCGTCTCATATGCGAAGTGGTTCCCTCAGAGGCGAGAGTACACCAAGGATTTCAGGTTTTACACAAAGTTTCAGAAGCAGCATTACATGTGCTTCTCTGCACCCAAGGGTAGTCTGAGGGATCCCCACTGTGTTGACTAGAGCGAGATCACAGCAGTAGCAGGGCCTGAGGGGCATACCATATTCAGCTCCACTCTAGGCCTAGCAGAGTTGATCTCAAACAAAAAATTAACCTGGAGCAAAGAGAGGAACTGTGAGTTCTTTGCTACTTTACTGATTGCCGAAGACGAGACAGAGTCAAACTATTATCACTCAGTTGATGGACAGGTTCAAGGGATAACAGTGGCCGAGATGAATCACGCTTTGGGTACTCCAGATTCTGGCACAGATCTAAATGATGTGGCCTATGCAGATGCCCTCTGGAGGGGCAAATATCCTCCTCTTGAAGAGATAAGGTTCATGTACATTGATATTGATGAAGAAGAACTGAATATAGAGAAGGCAAATCAATTGCGCCAGGAGCCAGTTTTGATAAATCTTATCCTTCGGAGCACTTTATTTGTTCTAGGTGGCAACCGTGACAGGATTTTACCAATCTGTAGCTGGTTCATGCTTTATCTCCTGACGGGTAGAATTATAAACATTAGAGCTACTCTCATGGGCGAGCTTGATGATACCATATTCAGAGAGGTCAATAGGGCACTACCTCTAGCTCCCTATATTGGCCTATTTCTTTCTAGGACTCAGCGGGTTTCTGCAGATGAGGTAAAGAGTTGGAACAACAGAATCAAAAAGCATCAAATGAAAAATTTCTTGAACTCATTTGGGAGCAAGCCCAAATTGGATCGACCTGGCGATGATGCTCCTCCTCCAGCTCCAACTCCAGCTCCTGCTGCTCCAATGCAGCCTTTTGTACCAGCGCCAGGTGCGGGTTCTTCTGCGGCTGCCCCTCCTTGGTATGACGCTTTGCTAGGAGAGATGAGGAGTCTAAGGACAGAGATGAAAGAAGAGCTCGCAGCCACTCGCCAAGAGATGAATGAGTTGGCAGGACAGCAGACCTATCTGAGTGATGAGTTCGCCGAGTTCAAGTCAGCTTTACAGTACATGGGGGCAATGTTTATGCCAGTGCCAGAAGGGGCAAATCCGTATGCTTGGTATTCTCATGCCCATGACAGTTATCAGGCTTATGAGCAGCGACAGGTGTTCCCTCGCACACCTGCCTACCCACCACCAGTTCATCCTTGGGTATATCCTCCTCCGGGGCCTGCACCTTCTTCTGTGCCACCACCTCAGTCTTTCCCTCCTCCTGGTGCTCCAGCTCAGCATCCTCCTCCCGGTAAGATCCATTTTACTGGTGGAGAGATGTGTCGTTATCTAAACTTTTCCTTGCAACATTCTCCACCGACTCAGCTTTTTGATGATCAACCCTCTCCTCGGTCGGTACCTTCTGCAGCTCATTTCGCTACTTACAAGCGTCGCCGAGGGCCAGGATCATCTTCAGGTGGCCATGGACATGATGGAGGCGACGACATGGATGAAGATCCAGCAGAGTAGACTGGTTAGGAGCTTTTCCCTTTTGTGTCACTTGGTGACAAAGGGGGAGAAGTTAGAGAAAATAGCATGAGTTAGTGAGATGGGTAGTGAGATCGAGGTTTTGCCTTTACCTGTAATATTATTTGTTGCCTCGATACTCGGTTAAGTTTGTGATTGTTACTCTGTTTGGTTTTATGTCATTTGAACCGTGTTGGCCTGTGTTTTCAAATTTGTGCATGAATTTAGGGGGAGCTTCCTTTATTTGCACATCCTTGTGGTCGAGTTGTGGTTGTCTTAAATTTGAAATTGCTCGCATATTTGTATTGCACTAACCCCTTTTGCAGCTCAAAAATTTTATTCTCTCTTGGGTTGCCATCAAGTGCCACAAAGGGGGAGATTGTGAGCATCGTTGGGCCCTAATTTTTATTAGTGGCATTGATGACAAAATAAATAAATATTAAGTGCTAGGGGGTTTTTGGACTTCTCGGAACCCTAGCGAAGACTCGGCGTCTTTGTTAAACCCTAATTTGAAGCGTCGACAATTTTCTGAGCTGCTCCAAGGTTTCAAATGCGTGACTGGGCGAGAGAAGAGGTCACGTATAGATTACGAGTAGTTAGGTTTATTTCCTGTTTTTCGTCGGTTTTCAAAAGGGGCTTGAATATCTCGGATCTTGCCGGATCTTTGCGAATTCTCGAAAACTCGGTTTCCGTAGTCCACCATTTCTAAAAATACCCGAATATCCCTTTGTGAGATTTCTAGAGAGAGAGAGAAACCCACCTAAATTTTCCCCTCACCTTTTAGCCGAAAATCCCTTCTGTCGGACGGCGTCTGGAAAAGCCAGACGTCGTCCGACCAGCCAAATACCGAAATAGTACTCTCTGACGGACGGCGTCCGGTCGTCACCGGACGGCGTCCGATAAGGTTCAAATTTGGGTGTTTCTCGCTGTCGGACGGCGTCTGGGGGGCGTCCGATCCTTTTAGACATAATCCTTTCGGACGGCGTCCGGTCCTTACGGACGGCGTCCGATCAACTGTTTTTTTGAGGCGATTGTCATTGTCGGACGGCGTCCGGTGCCCGTCGACGGCGTCCGGTAGAGGCTAACGGCTAGTCTTTTTGTCCTCTTCCGAGGGGCAACGGCTAGTTTTATTCTTGGGGCTATAAATACCTACCTAGTGGCTGGCTATTTTGAGGTTTGCTGCTCCACTTCACCTACCACATTCATAGCTCATCAATTAGGTGTTCTAGAGCCATTCCTCCACCCACAAAGCATCCAAAGCCACAAATCATTAAATCTCAACACCGAGCTTCATGGAAGTCCTTCGATCCGGCATGATCGGGGCGTTTTGGGCTTGTTACTTTTGAAGACATCCCTCGTGGAGGCGAGGGCATGGGAGTAGGCCTTGGCGTGTGGCTACTCTCGAGTCGGTGTACGGGTGACGGAGTCCACCTTGCCGGAGTGGCGGAACGACTACCGGGAGTGAGTGAGGCGCTAGGCCCGAGAGCGAGCCGGTCCTTGTGCGCAAGGGGTAGCCTCAACGGAGAGTAGGAGTTGCGGCTCCGAACTTCGGTCAAACAAACACCGTGTCACTCTCTCATTTATTTCCCGCACTTACTTTTCTTGCATCGCTTGTGTTTAATTGTTTGCCATGTCTTAGTTGCCTCGTAATTGCTTGTCGCTTCCGCTTACTTGCCAATTGCAACTAGGATTGGGTAATTATTAATATGATGCTCAATTGAGAATAATCAAAAGAATTTAAAATAGCCTATTCACCCCCCCTCTCTAGGCCTTAGGATCCTCTTTCAATAGCAGTGCTGTCACCACCTACTACCTACCGCTTAGCCGTTGTATCAGGTGTCTGCCGGGTACTAACTAGTCTATACACCGCGTCTATACCTAACAGTACTACGTATCAAGGACGTCACTCGATACGCAATCCCACTAAATCTGGCATTAATTTCTATTGTGAGACCCAAGCACAAAGATTTAGCGCACAAGATCAAACACGAGCCTAATACCAACAGAGAGACAATGTATACGAAATAAACTTGTTTTATAAATAAAGGATAGGACTAAGTATTACCGATAGAAGACGAAACATAACTCACACCCGAGTTCAGCTCCGGAGCTCTAGTGAAGGGATGCCAACACGCCGGCTTCTCATCAGCACTAACTCTCCTCTCTCACCTACTCTACTTGATATCTGGGCAGCATAACGCTGCATTCTGTTCTTCCCGCACTTCTCCATGCCTTGTAAATGAGGAGAGAGGCTCTTTTTATAGCCAACCGTAGCAAGTGAGAGTGTGCCACATAGTGGGACACTCACCTATTCACCATTCAAAGGAGGATCCAAGGAGGCATCCAAGGGGGCCGGCCGATCCAACTTCTGTGCCTCTCGGCCCTCAGATTCGCCTAGGATACTTCTGTGCGATGTAGATTATCTCTTGGAGTCGGTATAAGGGTCTTCCATGTGGGGCCATTGATCTTCCTCAATGCACTCATCCTTAGGATCAAACCGACATTGATTGGAAGCTTGATATGGCTTCTAGGTGTGCTTTTAGGATCACCGGAGAAAACGCAGGTCGGTTTGGGACCAAGTGTCGGTTGGCCGACCGGTAATCTTCTCTGGTTCAGGCCCACTTTTTCTCAGTAGGTTCCTGAAGACACAAACTTACCAAAAACTGTGTAACTTTGTTAGCACATTTTATGTCCATGTTCCTTCATTTTGAAGCTATGTTGATGGTCGAAAGTGTATGAAAAACTAGAAATATTGACCGTCAACACACCCCCACGCTTAGGTCTTTGCTCGTCCTCGAGTAAACGTTAGTTTTAAGACTAATAACTTTGCAGAAATTAAATGACAAGCATAAAGGATATTCCAAAATTTCATTCAAATTGTGGGGATTAAAAGTGGGTAGAAACCTTATTTTATAAATGTTGCCAAATGGAATAGCAAGGAACAATGACAATGCTATCATAAGATCAGTGCAACCCAGAGTTTTGTATTTTGTAAAGAATTCTTGGCTCTTTTTTCTTAAGTGATTCTTTCAGATATCTCAAAAGTATTTTAACCTCACCAAGGCCAGTATAGCCTTAATCCTACCATCTAAGGTTTATGTGGAGCTCAGGGCAGGATAGTGGAGTAGTTGGTGATACGCACTTTCATCAGGTTAAAACTAGATCCTAATGAAGATCATGTTAATCTAATTTCCAATCATAAGACAATTAATGTTCAGGGTTGAGGGAGAGTATGAACTCACACTAAAGGAATAAGAATAAATACAAGTGTAAGGATATGTGGTACTAATGAGTCTAACACATTGGATCTTATATTTTAGGAATGATGCCCTCCTCCTTAGAAATCCACTCTTCAATTTTCATCCCTTTTTCAAAAAAAAAAAAGCAAAGAGGCTTATGAAGATCACTCTCTTTTCTTTTCTCTTTTTTCATTTGGGAGACTCAGAATGACTTGTCTCCCTTTTTTCTCTTTTTTTTCATGCCTCCGTCATATTCGGGACTTTTTGAAAAGTTTATGACAAGTGGATCATTTATTTTAGAGGACCATCATATAGGTAGGTATGGTGGCACCTGAAAATATGAAGGGTTTAATTTTTTATGGTGGAATATCTAGCGAAGGTGTACGCTCAATTTCAAGGTGGAATTTGGCGTTACCAGATGTGAAAAGGCTAGCAATCAAAAGGATACGTGAAAGAAAATGATTGGAATGGACAATACTTTCTTAAGAGGATTCATGGTTTAACCCAACCTAGTACGATCAAAACTACGAAAGAAGTTTCAAATATTATGCTAATCTTTTGGTTGTGGTAGGTAATAAGATTATCTTAAGAAATTAGAGCCAGGGTTTTTAAGATTCTTATGAAAAACTTCTGGGTGAACCAAATCCATGATAAGAAGGTCAAGTTTTATACTATATCACATTAAGCTAACAAATTAGATATGGTTAATTCGAATGAAATGTATCACATAATTGTAGAGTTATAACCAAGGAATACAATTTATGCATGTCAGCATATTACCAAACAGGGTTATAGTTTAAAGACATTTTCAACTTGTTTTTATCGTTTTAGTGTTGTTTGCTCATATCCAAGATGAAATTGAGAAAATAACAGAGAAAATTGAAATGAGTGAGCAGTGAGGAGTGTAACAGAATTTTTCGGCGACCAACCAATGCAGAAGGGGGGTCGGCCGACCTGGCCTCTGTCGGCCGGCCTGACTTTTGCCCGGTCAGATATAGTTTTTGTGCAGTGATATCCCTCTTCTCTGTATTTTATTACTCAAATGCACATGTGTTGACACCCAAATTTGGCAGGAAAATCGGATGTTGCGAAACAACTAATTATATCAGAATTATTGGGCCGAATCAGAAAATGGGCTGCATTGATAAAAGAAAGAAGCATATTGAGAAATACCGATAGTTACAAGACTTCAGAATAATTACGTCCTGATCAAAAGATATCTTCCACGACGCGGTGAAATAGGTTGAATCGGTATCGATTTTGTAATAGTATAAATAGGGCCTTAGGTCTCATGAAAACGATATACGACATACACAAACACATCTACTTTTCTCGAATCCAATCGACTCCGTCGAAAGGCTTCAACTCGCAGATAGAGCTATCTCGATGAGATAATCGATTCTCTTCTTGTAACCTGTATGCATGGCTGTATTATCTTGATCTCATGTATGCAAAGCATGTTAAACTGTCTCGGATTTTATCGATCTTTAACGTGTTCTCGCATGTTACACTGTCTCGTTTAATCGATCTGTAACATGTATTTACCCTGCAATGCCGATTGGTGATTTCTATATGTCTTTTTTCCTGAATCCGATGTATGCAACTGCCTCGTTTAATCGATCTTGCGTATGCCTGGTCTAGGATCTTGCATGTGTAGTTATTTACCGATTAGCATTGAATTTACCTACATTAGTTCTAAACCTTTAAATTAGTTTATCGGTTTACATCTAGATTTAGATCTGAATACTGTCTTGGCTTGACTAATTTATTCAATCTATTCCTTGATTTAATTTGATAAATTGATCTGAAGACTTATGACTAATTCAATTCATAAAAATAACAAAAAGAGATAAAAGATTTATATTTAAATGCTTATTTACATCTAACTGCTCTATCAGGCATTAAGCTGATAGATTTACAATCGGATTATTTAAAGCCGATTCCCAAAAACCTGATCTGGCTACTCTTAAAAGCTGATTAGGGCCAAGTCACTAACAATTTACTCCTTGGCAATTCACAGGTCAAATTGACTGGCACGCTTGGTTCTTGGTTGTGACGCAAGCACAGATTTGACGCTTCCGCACGTGTGTTCGCGAAGATCTCACTTTTCGTGTCAACAACATGTTAGCAAATAAGGTCGACCGGTGTAGGAAGTTGCACCAGTCGAGACAAACAACACTTTATTCATTTCATGCCAAAGCAAAGTTGTAGACACATACAATGAAAGCAAAATTTTGAAAACAAAAATAAGCGCCTAATCCTTTATTCCACTCTAGCCTACCCAAAAGATCAGTCGAAGTGTCGTAGAACTTCAGCGAACCCTTCGCCTTAGCGTAGCGCTTGAGCTTGGTCGTTGTGCACTTACAAAGGACAGAGAGATTGTCCTCGTAATTCATCATATTAATTTGAACTTCAGTCGTCTGCTCCTTTAGATTATTCTGCCATTGTTTCAAGGTAGTCACTATGCCACGCAGCTAGAGCTCCTCCTCATCACTGAACTCCATCTCACCACCTCGTCCACGGATTGGGGGTGGTGTACGAGCACTCCTCATCCCTCTCCTGGGGAAGTGGAGTTATCTGTCTTGGTCGAGAGAGGCTTCACCCTCACCAAAGGTGGTGAGAGGACCTTCCTGTAAATTGTGGTGGTCCTTTGCCCGCGCACGATGAAACGTGACGAGGAGTCAAGAGGTGCCTGTGGGGAGTACTCCGGCGATTTAGGCTCAAGCTGCTCATATTTCATGAGCGCCTTGCCCTTTTCCATGTGCAGCGCAGCCCTATGAGTTACATCAGGGCGGCCATGTGGCGGGGAGAGCATGAGTATCTTGGCCACGACCATCTTGAGGCTGAGTTGCCCCGTGGTCAGTCTCGATGGTGAAGGGGAACGTGCCACCTTCCCCTTCCCGATGGCATGTCGAGGAGAGAGTGGGTGTGCCGCACTTCGTGCGCCGCTACTGCGCAGAGGGGAGGCCGGCCTACCGGGTGGGTCGGCCGACCGGCTCCCAGTCGCCCGGCCGGTGGCCTAGCTTCCGATAGTCCTCCAGCGAGGACGCGAGCTTCTCCGACTGCACCGGTGAAAGGTTGATGTTCCGGGCAAAGCATGACTTCCCGGAGTTGCTTTTTGATGGCTTGTGCACCGGTGGGTTGGACGAGACGATTTCATAGATGCTATGAATGGATTTTGGGGTCTTATCAGCCATGTCTAAATGTGGATATTGAGTTGGCTCAAGGTGGTGGAAAGTGGCTAAGTGGGAGGAGGAAGAAGATGAATGAAGTGAATGGAAAGACCTCCTCCCGTTGGTTTTCAAATGAGTGAAGACGTTCAGGAGCTACAAAACCGGATGATACGCTCCCCCTTGGAAAGAATTTGAAAATGCGTGAAAAAGGGAGCCAACCGACCTGGTTGGGTCGGCCGACCTAGCCTCGGTCAGCCGATCAGCGTCCGGTCTGGCTCTGGTGCGGTCACTTTAGGAAAGTTGGTGTACTTAGTCCATAGATTAAAAAAAGGTTAAAAATAAAATTTTATTCAAATGCCCATTTATTTATCAGTCGGAGCTAGACCGCATTCAAGCAATCAGTCATCAAAGAATTTGAGAAGATCAACGTCCTCAAAAACAGGCATTTACGGTTCTAAAAAGATTTTCAAACGTTGCCCATTAACTTTGAAAACATTGCCATCATCGTCTTGAAGGGTGATGACACAAAAATTGGAAGCATTAAATATTGTAAAAGGACCTTCCCACTTACTGTGAAGTTTGCCGCACCCAAATAACATATCTCCAGATTTAAACCGTTTTACCATTAGTCGCTTGTCATGCCATCTTTTAGTTCTCTCCTTGTAAAGTTTTGGGCTATGGTGGCTTTTAATTCTGACTGAGTGAAGATCCATGTTCCAACATTTTATTGCCCAATGGGCCTTATGTTCCAACTCTACGGGTAGATGACACGTCTTCCTGTAAACGAGCTGGTATGGGGTCATACCGATTGGAGTTTGAATAGCAATGTGGTACACCCAAAGTGCATCACTCAGCTTCTTTAAGTACGTAAGTGCTTACCCGTTTTTGTGCGAGCTACCCTTCTTTTGGGTAGGCCCTGTCTTTTGTGCAAATAACTTTTTATTTGAAGAAATGGAAGAGTTCGGCTTAGATTTTTAGGATTTTCATACACTCAAGCTCTGTGATATTGAAGTGTTATTTTGGAAGTGTGTTAAAAATTTTAACCCATATTATAAAATAACTCTACTTATGTAATAAAGTCTGGTAATTTGTATATTTGAAAATACAACGGAAATCTAGTACCGTATTTTCGGGAATCTCCCAAGGTCCCGACATGCATCTCGAGGGGCGATATCCTCATTGGTAAACATAAAGGATGGACTGATATTTGGAAGGCTAAGATCCTAAGGTAGGTTAATGTTCTGTTTTGGGGAGTATGTGTCAACACTCAAATTTTACTTACCTTGAGAGTCGGAATCCCATGCACTAGTCCCTGGATCGGTACACTAGTGCGGAGGACCATATAGTCGATACAAGCATACATCGATTAACGCATAAATCCCTGAATATTACATGCCCAAGTTACGCCCTTAGGCAATTTCAGTAAGGCGTTCAACAATAGCCTTTAATACAAAACATAGTTCAGAGTAATTGCAGCTATCCAAAATATCTACCCAAAAGAATATCTCCTCGGCTATATGACTTGTAACCTACCGGAGCAACCCTAAGACTCGTCAGGCTCTCCAAGGTCCTGTGTATCGTCTTCATGGCACTCGTATGGATCCACCTCGATCCCATCGTCTAAAAGAGTATAAGTAGATGAGGTCGGCGTCATCCAAACGTTGGCTAGTTAACACTTCTCTTAATGCTAGAAGGCCTTGATTGGGGAGAGGTTTATTTTATTTGCATAAAACCAGATTTTAAAATTAGTTTAAATTACCCTATCTAGAATCGATAATTATAGTCCTTTAATACACAAGGAGTATAGCACCATGCCAAATACTATCCAAATCCCCAATCGACCAACCGACCATAACAACCAACCCTAGGATGATCAACCCTCAATCACGACACATACTTAACCTTGAACTTCGCCACACCAACTGGCGATCCAAAACCCGTACTCCGCGCGATGGCCACACATTGTGTTGGAACCATCCTCCAGATGATGACGATCTCCCGCACACGCGTGTTCTCCAGCGCCCCACAGGTAAGCCCCAGCTAACCCAAAGACAAGACACATCGTGCCTTAATCATCCATCAGGATGTCATCCACGGGGCAACCTTCCAACCATCTAATCTCCACCTCATTATTCCAAGACATTACCACACACGATCTATCCCGATCAACCGACCAAACCGGACGGACACACCACATAACCATACCCACAAACCACATCCAACCCATCATGCATATATTAGCCCTAACTGTCACATGTCATAACCCTTTTTAATGAATGAATAAATGACCGATGAATAACGGGCTAGTCGCTAGAAGATTTGTTCAATCCTAAGCAAGTCTAAGCAGGTTTTTACCTATTAGGTAGGGCTAAAGTTGTTACCAAACTATTCTTAGGCTAACAAGGATATGACAAAGCAGTCATGAAGGCTAGATAATACAAGGACAGGCATGTATATTTATAACTTGATTAACAAATGGGCAGTTAATAAGCATGCATTTTAATAATAAACAATATAGTTTGGGAAAATTGGGTGATGAACATGATTATATCGATGTTAATCCGCACTAGGGAAAGTCACAATCTCTCCCTAATACGGGTAAACATCTATAAGAGTAAGTGTTAACTTGCCTTGCTCCGGTGGGAGGTCTTCCTTCGTGTCACCAAACCTTCCCTCAGGATCGCCTATGTCCAATCACACATATAATCCAATAATTACTCACTGATGCAAAATGAAAAAACATGATGCATGCACGTGATCTAGGTCCTATCATCGGCACCACAAAGTATAAAGTTGGATAGCCATGCTATTTACGTATGATATGCAATGCATGCCCGAGTGTACTAATAACCCATAATATCATTGCATAATAACCAAGCGGCATCCCAAAATATGATATCATACGCTAAGGTAATACTTTAATAATTAGGGTTTATGGGCGACATGCGATGACGACACTTCATCATATGGCTCACCTGCGGAGCTAAATTTATCGGTGGTGGCATTTTCTAAGCTATCCTAAATATAAGGTGCAATTACAAGTTATAAGATATTATTGTAAATTTTCTAAGGTCAGCACCTATTTTAATTAATAAAGATTTCCTTATTATTTGATGGTGTTTAGACAAAAAAATTTCTAATAAACTTATTTGAACAAGAATTGCATTTTTTATAGTTTTATGTCACTATTAGGGCATTTATCTACCTTATTTTCTTCTCTCATGATTTTATGGGGTCAGACTCTATTTCTAATAATAAAATCTCTCCCAATTCTATTTAAGCATTTTCTAACTAGGAAAAACTACTCATTCCTATTAAATAGTGCATAAAACTAATTACATTAGTTGGTTACATATTTTTATAAAATCCAGAACAGTCTCATCTATTTACCTAAATTTTCTGGAATTTTTGGGAGCCTAACAATATTTTTAATAAATCTATAACTCATTCTGTATTTAAATAATTGGCTACATTCACGGGAAAAAGGTACACAGTAGCGGGTCGAGCCATGAATGAAGCCAAATTTCAAAGAAATTGATTCGCCCACGGCCAAGGCTACAAGGCTAACTCACGCGCCGACCTCGGCCAGCATCGTCGAAGGCATTTTTCGCAGTGGCACATGCATTGCATACGTCGAAGGCATTTTTCACGGTGCGCCTCCACTTATCCTGACTGGTGGGCCAAGGGCCCACATGGCAGAGACACGGTGCCGTGGGTTTGAACCCAGCGCGCAAGGGGATTATAATGGCAAGTGGGGTCCACCTGCCATCGACTCCGCAAGCTTTGGCCAGCATGGATCTTGGCGCACATCGGACGGCCCTCCGTCATCATCTTCCTCAGACCAGTTGACATGGCCGATGCCGACGGTGCTCAACGCCGCGGCGCTCCAGTCAACCATGGGCCAAGAGCGTTCCAGATCTATCATCTACAGCTCCTAGCGATCCTAGGGACGCTCGCGCCGAGGCCGGAGACGACTGGACGCGGCGGCGCGACGGACGGCGGTGGAGCCGGACGCTCACCGGAGTTGCCGAGCCTAGCTACTGATCTACATGCTATGGAAATGAATGGAGAGTAAGAAGAGGTGTAGGCGATGCTCACTGAACGCACGGCCGAGCATGGGGTGAAGCAAAGATGGCTGACGGCGAGGAGCTCGACGGCGACTGAAACAGGGGGCTTCGCAAGCATGCATGGCTCCTCCGGGCAGCTACGCAGAAATTAGGTGAGGGCAAACATTAGGGAGGTGCTCCAGAAGCTTTGTGGGGAAGGAATTGGTCTACGGCTAACGAATTTGACGTGAACGTCTTCGGCGCCGGCGCGGGAGAATTTGGGGAAAATGGAGAAACGGTGCCGGCGGGGGTGGCCTTCGGTTTTATAGGCGCGGGGCGAGGGGAGTACTGTCCGGTGGCCCATTTGGCACCACAGGGAAGAGAGAAGCTGGCGACGAACGCCTTGGCAGGACACATGACGGCGAAGCGCGCGCGTCGTGGCGTGTGTGACGGCCGTGGCCAGCAGGATGATGGCACGAGCGGTGGGGACAGATGTAGTAGCGGCATGCGATGGAGTAGATGTGACATCCTCTATTTTGTCGTATGTCACTTGTATATTCAAAACCCTAAAAATAAAATAGAAGGGAATTGTAATATACAAAACCCTAGATTAAACTAATTTAAATTAGGTTTAAGCCAAAACTAAAGCAAACCTTTTTAAAAAATTCTGGAAAAATTCCCATAAATCCTAAAGGCCACTATTTAGGCACCCTCCAAATTTCAAGTTCAAAGCCCAAGGTAATCTCATGTTTCCGTAGAGTGTTGTTGTTCTGTTGGGAGCTCGTCATACCCTTGAACTGACGAGCAAACGTGGGAGAACCAAGCCCAAACTTGGAGGATAGTTATTTGAGGCCCAAACCTACCCAAAGCCAGAAGCCCAAGTCAAAATTCGCGGATTTGCAAAAATACCCAATTTTGGGGAGTCCTAAACCTATTCGGATTAGAATTTGAGCCCAATTCAAATTCTACCCAATAAAGGCCTGCCCTAGGTCGACCAACACACTATATAAACACCCAAGACCCCCCATCACCTCCTGTCGACAGTTGGGATATCGACCCAAGTCAACCAAGGTTCTTCAAGGAGGAGATAGGAGACACGCCGAAACAACCATGAACAAAGAACGAACAGAGGCGGGGTTTTATCCTGGTTCAGGCCTCTCGGGAGAGATAATAGCCCTACGTCCAGCCTTTCTTTATATCAAAGAGGATTACAAGGTGGAACTCGGCGAGATCAGCAGGTCTCGGCGAGTAGTATGCGAAAATCTATCTGCCAAGGGTCCCTCTAAACGCCATAAGGGCCCTGCTTATATAGTACAGAACAAACCGACCTACCGAGGAATATCGGGCCGGGCTAACTAGGAGATCGTAATGAACTCATACATGCCAAATACAACCTACGATAGATAAGATAAGCTCCTAATCTTGGGGATCACGACTCCTAATCCAATCCGGGAAACCACGTCCGGGTCTTCTCGTAGCCGTGCAGAACTCTGTTCGAGTCGGACTCAAACAGGAATCCTAGGCCGTTACGCACCGTGCCGACTAGGAAGCTGTTCGGCAGGATGCACATGGGCCTGATAGAACCTTCCAGGGAGCTGGGCCCTGGTAGGCTGTTCGATTGGGCCGTCAGGGAGTGGACCATAGCAATGGGCCGTAATATTATCCCCGACAGCTAGCCCCCGAGACTCAAGTGGAAGGACTCACTAGAGTGGGGTCTTCCTCTTGAGACTCCAAGTCACGAAGAGGGAAATCTTGCTGCTACAAAGACGTATAACAAGCGACCGAACAGGTCATGGTTCAACCGAACAAGACTTGTTCGGGGCCAAACAGACCCGACCAGTACCGAGCAACTCTGTTGCGTCGAACAGGGAACAACGTCTGTCCGAAAGCGGGGCACTCACCTTCAAAGGAGACATCGAAAAATAGCCGTTGGCGATTCCAACAGTAACTTCCTATCATTGCAAGATGAAAACAAAGACCGCTTTACCCGGCCGTTGTGGTAAAAACTAGCCGTTTGTGACAAAACCGTTGCAGAGCCACTCATACGGGACTATAAAAGTACCCAAGCTGCCCGCGGCCAGCCACTTCTGCTCTCGCGCCTTTCCTCTCTAAGCCTTAGCTCCAACCACACTCAGCATCAAGCACCCAAACCCCATCACCAACCCTGCTCGTCCAGCCCTGGGGATCGCTATGGCCAAATTCACAGGCACTAGCTTGACCGAGGAGGACCTGAAGGTCTGGGAGGAAGAGGGCCACATCGACACCGGTAGCTGGAGGCTGCCCGGAGAGGAGGATACTCCGGAGCCGCTCGAGGGAGAATTCGTTAGCTTCGAACAGTTCGCACTGTTCGGGTTGAGGTCTCCCGAGAGCGACTTCGTCGAGGCCTTCTTGAACATCAGCGGATTAGAGGTGGCGAACCTCAATCCGAACTCCATCCTCCAGATGGCTGTCTTCGCACACCAAGCGAGGGCTATCTGGCATCGATCCACCGGTGGGCTGTTCCTCCACTATTACACAAGTGACGAGGAGCAGCTCGCCGCCTTCGGGCGCTAGGTGCTACTACCTCAAGCTCCGGCCACCGCCGACGACGACGTACCAGACGCCCCATTTGCTTTCGACTCAATGGGCGTGGTGGGTGAGGTGGTTCTACACAAGCGGAGCGGTGATGAAGCAGACTTGCCTTCACCGGAAGGCGCCGGCAAAGGAACCCCAATGCCTCGGCGGAGATGTCCGCCGAGGATTGGTACTGACAAGGAAGATCGCTTCCTCGTGAGCCTCGGGCTCACGGGCGAGGAGATCATTCGACTTCACGTGATAATGTGCATCGTCTGCGGAGGAGGTCCTATCCTTCTACAAGATAGAGGGATGGGAAGACATCACAAGGGAGAGCACGGGTAAGTGCCTTTAAGACTCAACCTCTTCATTGATCATTTCCTCCGAACAGGAATTAACGACTCCATCTGTCCGGGCAGAGAGGCCAACCGACGCATGGGTGACCGAGCGGGTCGACGCCATGCTGAAAGCGGCAAAGAAGGACGGGGAGGTCACCGGCGAGGTGGCGTACACCTGTCCGCGCAACGCGCTCGTCCGCACAGATGAAGTAAATCACTAATACCCAGCCTGTGTTGCTAGACTTGCACCGTTGTTCGTTAATGCTGACATTTGCTTCTCAAAACGCGTAGGAGGACCAACTGATCCTTGGAGGGATCGTAGAGGAGCTCTCCGGGTCAGAGAAGGAGAAGGCGAAGAAGGGCAAGGCTAAAGTAGCCACAAAGCCCAAGGTGGCGGCCGAGCCGACGCGGAGCTCACCGCGACACGGCGGCCGCCAGCCGTCGAAGAGACCATCTGTGGCGACGGAGCGTACCGAGCAGACCAAGCGGGCGCGCGGTCAGCCCAGTGGGAAGAGACCAAGCCCCTCCCTCCTCGCCGAGCAGAGCGACGAAGAGGTAAAGACCATGGCCCTCTGGTTTAGGCGTTACACGCAAGCTCACCTCGCCGCATGGATCGGCCGCAACAGTCGCCGAAAGAGGAGGCTCAAGAAGAAGTCACACGCAGGAAAAACTTCTGCGCTGCGAGAGGAGCGCCGGCTTACTGTAGAGCCGAGCTCGCCGCGAACACCCAAGGGCCAAGGTGGGGAAGCCGCCAAGGAGCCCCCGAGGAAGAGGCGGAAAGTTCCAGCGAAGAAGATCAGGATCAAGCCTCTCACGGCAGGTACGTAGGAACCGATCTTTAGATCTCTCAACCTTCTGACCGTATTAGACTTAACGCCCATCACTTTCTCATCAGCTGCCCAAGAAGAGATCGCCACAGACGACGTCGAGGCGGCGCTCGAGCGTTCGCTGCTGCCCGAGCATCTGCACGATGCATCGCGGGCGGTGAGGCTGGCGTGCCTCAAGGATAAGCTGGCGGCATGGAGCCTGCTCTTGTCAGGCTCCGGCGAGCAGCTCGACGCGCTTAAAAGCGCCGTGGAGCGGCTGGAGGCGAAGAAAGCGGCAAGGCCACGCGACAATGAGGCCAAGACGACAGCTCGGAAGCCGCCGAGGCGGGACCGAGCAGCCGGTTTCGCCGATTTGCGTCGTAGGGAAGCTCACCCCGAGGCGACGGATTCTCCGGAAAGGTGGTGAAACCCGATCGCGAGGAACAAGAAGAAGCCCCGAGCGAGTGGTTTCGCCTTGCCCAAGACGTCGGGCGGAAGAGAAAGAGGAAGAGAGAGGAGCGGAGACGAAAGCGCCGCCCATCGCCTCCCGCTCCCGAGAAGATGCGCCCAGCCGGGAAGAAGGGCGGATAAGAGGCGACGGAACAACGCACTGTCTCATCCCGACTGGCGGGCTTCGTGGACGATGGCTCGAGGACCGCTGCGCCATGGATCAAGCAACGACTAGGGAAGGTAAACACCAAGACCACGTCTAGCTCAGTTGGGTAGTTTTGCCGCGAAAGCGGCTAACTAGTCTTCTTTCTCAGGTCTTGAAGGACACCATGGAGGAGCTCGAGGACGGCGTCACCATCGAGCGGAGCGCCGTATTGTGGCGCCCTCGGGGAGCACCTCCGGACGAGGGAGTCCGAGGCGGGGCCCTCTGCACCAGCCCAAAGTCGAAGCCGGCTGAAGGCGAAGGTGAAGAGGCTCAAAGTCCAACTGGCCGAAGAGAGGCGTTCCTGCGAGTCTCTCCTAGGAGAGGCCGAGGAGCTTCGCGCGCAAGCCATTAAGGCGAGCACTGCGGAGGAGAAGCCGGGCCTCACGAAGTGGCTCGAAGAGCAGCTTGCCGACGCTTCCCAACGACGGGACCAGCTTGCGGCGGAAGCCAAGAGACTCAAGGCCCAGCTCGCCAAGGAAGAGCAGACTTCCGCGGGTCTCCAAGCAAAAATCTCAACCCTGTGGGCTTCACAGGGAGAGATCGAGGAGATGCGCGGGATGGCGGTGAGGGCGATCACCGCAGAGAAGAAGGTCAAGGAGCTGGACGAGCAGCTCAAGACGGCCGAGCAGCGAGTTAGCCAGAGCGAGGCTCTGACCGATCAGCTGCGCGCCAAGACCGAGGAGGTCGAGGCCATCCGGGCAGATGCTGCGGCACAAGCCAAGCGGAGCAAGGAGGAGATCGAACGCCTCCGAGCTGAAGCCCGGGAAGGAATCAAGGCTCAGGGCGAAGTCGTGCGTCTCAAGTTAGAAGTCGAGGAGCTGAAGGAGCAGCTTGCTCCTAAGTAGCGCCGTGGCTGTAACCCGAAAGGGCCTTGTACCTGAAACTTATGATTAATGCAATAAAATACTTACCTTTCTTCCTGCAAAAAAGAGCAGCAAAAAGACAAGAACGAACAGAAACTAAGAGAAAAGCGAACAGCGCCAGGAAGTTTAAGAAAACCGGTAGAGCGCTTTGCCTAACTCCCATTTCTGCCAGCGCTCGCTTGAAACCTGAGTTTGCGAACCCAAACAGTGCACAAGAAAAAGAGCGACACCTAGCCCCGATGCAGGCGATGCTCGAGAACCTAAGCTGCGAACTCGAGCACGCGCGTAGAGAGATAGAGCGACACCGCATTTTGCTCGATTTGTTCCGAGCTCGCTCGTTGGACGAAGTTAGGCAATTCCGAGAGTAACCGAACAAGGAAAGTGCCTCGCCATGAGGGCTTACGAGAGCAGACTTTACCAAGTGGTCGTGCTTAACAAGAAGTGCCTCGCCATGAGGGCTTACGAGAGCGCATTTAGCCGCAAGGTGGAAAGGCCGTGTTACGCAACCCTGAGTTTAGGAATTTATCAGAACTAGATACGGGCAGGGAAAGATCCTGAAAAGTGCGGAGCCAAGAGTTCGCAAGGCCGGGCAGCCATCAAGTGTTACCAGAGAAAAAGTAGTCTGAGAAGACAAGCAGTGAAAGAGGGGCACAGAGGCCGCGAGGATTCACTGAGGATTGGATTGAACTTTACATGGTGCCCGAGAGACTTGGACGAACTAAGGCGCGGAGTTTAACAAAAAGCGCAGAGGCTAAGCAAACAAAGAAAAGACCTACACAAAGAACTTACGAAGCTGGTCGATGTTCCAAGTGCTGGTCAGCTCTCACCCGTCCTCCATAGCCAGGCGAACAGCCCCCGGGCGAGTAGAAGAAACGACCGTGAATGGGCCCTCCCAGCGTGGAGTTAACTTGTTGGCATTGGACAAGTTCTGGACACGGCGCAGAACGAGGTCGCCCGCCTTCAAAGCCCTTGGTCGAACTGACTTGGCAGCCTGCCGGCGAAGATCTTGCTGGTAGCGCGCCATTCTGACTTGTGCCCGGTCGCGTGTGCCTTCGAGGAGGTCGAGATCGAGGCGCTTGCTCATCGTCAACTAAGTTGATCGAGCTCGTCGAGGCGTAACCGAGTACGACTTCGCGCGGGATGGCTTCGCACCATAGACCAATTGGAAAGGAGTTTCCCGGTTGCTCGGTGGTCAGAAAGCGAATCGCCCAGAGGACGGAAGGAACTTCGTCGACCCAGGCTTTGTTGTGCTCGCGGAGAGCAGCGAACACCCGCCGCTTGATACCCTGGACGATCTGTCCGTTAGCTCGCCGATCGCTCTATTGCTCGTGGATGCGCCACGAAGTTAAGCAGACCTTGGTGCCCAAATTGCTCACGATATTCCCGGAATAGCTCGCTCAAATCGGTACCGTTATCCGTGATCGACTTATGGGGATCCCAAAGCGCGTGACCACGTTGCTTTTGAAAAAGCGCATACCGCTTTGGCGTGAAGAGGCGACACGTGCTCGCCTCAATCCACTTTGTAAAAGTGTCTATGGCGACAGCGGTGTGTGTAGCCCTTGTACCCCTTAGGGAATGGGCCGAGCAGATCCGCACCCCATGTGGAAAAAGGCCAAGATGGGGGGATTGTTTGGAGCTCTTGGGCGGGCTTGTGTGCCTTCCGGGCGTGAAATTGGCAAGCCTTGCACTTGGTCACGATATCCGGGCATCTTGTAACGCATGGGCCAATAATAGCCCATGCTAAACGCTTTGCCGACCGAGTTACGAAGGAGGCGTGGTTGCCATGAGCACCCTCGTATGTCCCTAAGAAGGAACACACCCTCTGTTGTGAGATGCACTTGGAGAGAACTCCCGAGCACCTTGACGGTAAAGGATGCCATCCACAAGCTTGTATGGAGCAGACGCCTGTAAGCCGAACGCCGCTCGGCTCGTCGGCGTGGTCCCATCTGCAAGGTACCGGACAAATGGCGTTGTCCGATCCATGCACCTCGCTCGATAACGGAGACAGCACCACTGCTCTGTTGCCTCGTCCGAGACGCGATTGAGGGCTTGTAAAGGTGCTCGACGAGCACCCTGCCGGAGCGAGTTCGCGTGAGGATCCAAACTTGATAGCTGGTCGGCCCGAAGTTGTCCTTCACGGCACGAAGAGCACTTCAAAAATCGAAAATGCCGCCCAACTTCCTCACTTCAACCGGTATCGCGCCATTGAGTCATCGCGACCGATACTCCTTGTTAACTCGATTGATGACCACCGTGAATCTCCTTCACGCTAGCCGTTGGACACCAAGCGACTTGCGCTCTTAGTCCCGAGGAGGCCTCGTACTCCGCAGCGTTGTTAGTCGCCGCGAAGTGTAGTTGGATAGAATACTGGAGTTGCTCTCCTTGAGGGGAGATGAGAACAAAACCAGCCTCCGAGTTTCCAATGCGCGAGCCATCAAAAAACATGGTCCAAGGGGGTTCATCAGGTTGCTCGGGAGCTTCCTGGGATTTGGGCGGGCAAGTCCATTCAGCGACGAAGTCGGCTAGGACCTGTGACTTAATAGCAGTTCGGGCAGCAAATAACAGATCAAACTCTGCTAGTTCCATTGCCCACTTAGCTATACGTCCGCTCGATTCCTTGTTCCGTAGGATTGCTCCCAGAGGAAACGTGGTCGGGACCAGTATTTGATGCGCTTGGAAATAGTGGCGAAGCTTCCTGGATGACATGAGCAAGGCGTAGAGAAGCTTCTGGACCTCAGGGTAACGCTCCTTTGATCCGTGAAGTACCTCGCTCACGTAATAGATTGGTCGCTGTATGCCTTCCCTTTCGACCGTCAAGACCGCGCTCACCGCTTGTGGCGTGCAACCTAGGTACAACAGGAGCTGCTCGCCATGCCACGGGGTGGGAGGATTGGACAGGTATCGCTTCAGATCTTGGAAGGATCTATCGGCTTCTTCTGTCCACTCGAAACCATTGTGCTTGCGCAAGGCCTTAAAGAAGGGCAACCCGCGTTCGCCTTGACGGAAAATAAACCTGCTTAGAGCAGCCATCCGCCCAGTGAGGCTCTGTACTTCCTTTACGGTAGTTGGAGCCTGCATATTTTCAATGGCCTCGATTTTTTCAGGGTTGGCGGAAATACCTTGCGAACCAATAACATAACCGAGCAACATTCCAGATCGAACACCAAAGGTATACTTCTCTGGATTTAATTTTATTCGATGCCTGTTGAGATTTTGAAAAGTCTCGGCCAGGTCTTTTACATGATCTAGAGCAAGCTTTCTCTTTACAACTATGTCATCGACATAGACCTCCAGGTTTTTTCCACGCTGTTCTGGGAAGGTCTTCTCCATTAAGCACTGGAACGTGGCACTAGCGTTGCGCAGACCGAAAGACATGGTCGTATAGCAGAAAGTGCCGAAAGGGGTGATGAAGGCAGTCTGCTCTTCATCCTCGGGGGAGATGCTTATTTGGTGATAACCGGAGTAAGCATCTAAAAACTCAGAGTGGGCATCCATGATCGCATCGACCACCGGTCAATCGAGGCGCGGGAAGTTGTCCTTAGGACAAGCGGCGTTCAGATCGTGTGATCGACACACATCCTCCACTTGCCGCCTTTCTTCTTTACAATGACGGGGTTGGCTAACCACTCGGTGTGATCAACCTCGCGGATGAATCCGGCAATGAGCGGTTGCTGTCGATCTTTGATGATCCTGCTTGAATTCAGCGGCAAGCTTGGCGAACAGCTTTTTGTCCGCCGGACAGCCAGTTTGTGCTCAATGACCTCCCTTGGGACTCCGGGCATGTCAGATGGCTCCCAGGCAAACACATATGTATTAGCTCGGAGGAAGGCAATGAGCTCGCTTTCCTATTTGAGGTCCAGATTGGCCCCCAAGTGAACTGTCTTGGAAGTATCATCAAGGGACAGCGGAACTTCCTTGGTTTCTCCCCTGGCTGAAAGGAGACCCTAGGGCGTGCAGACTTGGTCTGCGGAACTTCAGGACCGCGTGGCGGAAGCTGGTCGACCAGGGCGAGGGACTGCTCGTCGCAATCCAGAGCAGCTTTGTAGTTGCCCTTGACCGTGATCACACCGTTAGGACCCGGTATCTTCACGCAATGGTAAGCGTGGTGGGACACGGCCATAAACTTACCAAGAGATGGCCTGCCCAAGATCGCGTTGTACACGGATGGGAAGTCGACCATGTCGAAAGTGATCAACTCTGTCCGGAAGTTGCTTGGGTTGCCGAAGGTAACTGGCAGGACAACCTGCCCCAACGGCTTGACGGCTTCTCCCGGAACAATCCCGTAGAAGGGCATTGCGACTTCCTTCAGCTTAGAACGAGGAATCTGCATCTCGCCCAAGACCTTAGCGTAAAGCAAGTCCAGCACTCCCCGCGTCTCGAAGTACACGGCCAACTCTTGCGTTGCTGATGGTCGGGGCGACCACCAGAGCGAGCCGCTGAGGCTTGGTCATCCCAGTGGGGCAATCCTCCTGAGGCTGAGGTTTTGCCTTTTCAACATTGTGGACCTCCCGAGCAGCTTCCTTGAGGCTGCGTCGAGAGGTATAAGCCGAGGAGCCGCCGATGATGACGGCGATATGGTTCACGGGCTCTTGATATTCATCATCATCTTCCCGATCACCATCGTCGGTTTGGCGCTTGGCCTTACTGGCATCACCTTGTTCGGGCAGGGTGGGCATTGGGCCCTTGCCGTTGTAGAAATCTTCGAGCTTTGCGGGCCAAGTTCTGCAATGGCGTATATCGTGCCCGTAGTGCTGGTGGAACTTGCAAAATAGGTCGCTCGGACCTTTCTTGCCTTGTCCGCCTCCCTGAGCAGGCTTTTTGCCCTTGTAGTTATTGTTGGGCTTCTTCTGCCCATCCTTGAGAGGAGGTGCGCGATCTATACCAGCAACGGTATTGTTCGCATCACCTTTATTCTTCTTCTTCGGGACTTCTTGTCACCGTGGTTCTTCTTGCTCTTCTTCTTCTCATCCACACGGGTTGGGCGGCAACTCGCCCTTGTCAAACGCCTTCTTGTCTTGAACGCTCGCCGCATTGGCATAGCGATCACCGCCTTCAACAGTCGTTGGCGGTCCAGGTCTCGTTAATCTCGAGATCTGGGTGACGCTCATCGCGGACTCTATTTTTGAAGGCGCGGACAATGATTCATCCGAGATGTTTGGGATCGTGTTGCGGATCTTAATGAAACGCTTCACGGTTGCGGAGGGTCTCCCGCTCATCCGGATCATCCGTGCAGATCATCCTCCTTGCCCGCACGCACGTAATGCTGACTCCGAAATTAGCAATCGAGGCGCCACAAAGCTGGTTCCATGAGTGATGGAACCCTCCTGCTGATTGAACAGCCACGTCAGAGCAGCGCCCTCAAGGACAGTCGGGAGGTAGTTAGACATAACGAGCTCGTCACCCCCGGCCGCCATGATGGTCGTAGCGTAGATGGAAAGGAATTCCTCCGGTTACGAGTCCCATTGTACCTCTCCATGTGACCGGCTTGAACTTTGAGGGCCACCGGACAGCCCCGGCTCGTCGAGAAAGCCTCGCGACCCAAAGCATATGACCGCCACCTTCCCGTGAGAACCTAGTCTTGAGAAGACGTTGGTCTGTTGCGCGGAGGAACTCTCGCTGAACGGGATGATTCGCCCGAGAAACTCTCTCCGAGACAATCCACCACGCTCTTTCCTTGTGGTTGTGACGATCGCGCCTCACACGGGGACCGTCTGTGATCATCGCAGACGGCGCTTGCCCCTCGTGGTCGCGATGACTACGAGGACTCGGCGAGCGACGGCGACCACGGGTAGCCTGCTCATGGACGGTGATCCTCCGATGGTGACGAAGGTCACGCGATCGATCGGAGCTGTCCGAACCATTCCGGGCAGCTTGGCTGCGCTGCCTGGAGGAGGAGTTGACTTCTCCTAGAGACTTTAGGCCTTCAGCCAATCGTTCTAGGTTAGAAGCAACAGCATCGCCCATACGGGCGAGGTCGGTCTGGTTGGTGGATCTAATCACCGGTTATGGCCGCGAGTCGTCCCGACTCGCCTAGGGTTCTGGGACCCTCGAAGCATCCGCGTTTTGCCGGACCGGAGTCCGGTTACGCGGGGAACTAACCCGGACAGGAGAAGCTTCTGCCGGGAGACTCGGCGAGGGCACGCGAGGTGGGTCGCGACGCGGTCTCTTGCACCGATCGCGGAACCGTGCCACAGTCTGGTTGATAGAATCGTCGAGGTTGCGGCGAATGACGTCTTGCTCGCGAAAGGCCGCCGCGACCTCGTCTTGATGCCGGCGAGTTAACTGCCGCCCGACTCGCCAACCGCCGGCCGTCGCAGGATCCTCGAGAGGTTCCTACATCGCCATGTTAATGCTCGCGGGGCGTGCGAAGGTATGCTAGGCGGTGTCATCATTTGTGTCTCCGGGTAGAATCTACCGACATAGCCTTGAATCCGAAAAATCTAAGCGATCAGAAGATCATCGGTCCCGTAATCATCGTCAATGGCGAAGTGCGATCTGCGGCTATCTTTGCCATATAGGCGGAGACCTCCGTACCAGATACGAAAAGTGTTCGAGATCGAACAGATCGATCTGAATCGACAGGATGAGACATCCCGTCTTCCGAGTCGAACCCTCGTGAAGCATCTACAGATCGCCGACGGAGTTCGACATGCTCGATCTGCGTGTCCCCACGGTCGGCGCCATTGTCGACGGTTGGGATATCGACCCAAGTCAACCAAGGTTCTTCAAGGAGGAGATAGGAGACACGCCGAACAACCACTTAACAAAGAACGAACAGAGATGTGGGTTTTATCCTGGTTCAGCCTCTCGAGAGAGATAATAGCCCACGTCCGACCTTTCTTTATATCAAAGAGGATTACAAGGTGGAACTCGGCGAGATCAGCAGGTCTCGGCGAGTAGTATCTAAAATCTATCGCCAAGGGTCCTCTAAACGCCATAAGGGCCCTGCTTATATAGTCTGTAACAAACCGACCTACCGAGGAATATCGGGCGGGCTAACTACGAGATAAATCGAACTCATACATGCCAAATACAACCTACGGTAGATAAGATAAGCTCCTAATCTTGGGGATCACGACTCCTAATCCAATCCGGAAACCACGCCCGGTCTTCTCGTAGCCGTGCAGTAACTCGCTCGAGTCGGACTCAAACAGAATCTTAGGTCGTTCACGCCGCGTCGACTAGGAAGCCGTTCGGCGGGATGCACATGGGCCTGATAGAACCTTCCAGGGAGCTGGGCCCTGGTAGGCTGTTCGATTGGGCCGTCAGGGAGTGGACCATAGCAATGGGCCGTAATTTTATCCCCGACACCTCCACAACTCATGCAAACCACATATCAAACCCTAACCATCAAGAAAACCCTAGCCTGAAGAGGTTTTCGAGGTAGAACTCTCTATGCCTTGCCCAAACCTAGGTGTAGATGTCTCCATTGCGTAGAGCTCGTCGAGGCGGTCCAGATGAATACTTAAATTGTCAGTTTTGGTGGAGAAACGCGCGAGAAAAAGCTTGCCAAAGTTTCGGCCCCGCCGCCGCCAACATTACCGCCGTCGCCTCGCCGTGCGCGTCGCCCCGCACCTCCTGCTCCCAACCGCGTGCCACCACTGCTCGCACCGCCGCCGCCGCGCTAACGCTGTGCAAGTTTTGCCCAGGCCGCCATGCGTTAGCACGGCGTTGGTCGACGCCACCGCCCGCCACACCGCCGCCACGCTCGGCGCATGCGCCGTTCCGCTGCCGCACCGCCGCCCAATCGCTTCTCGCCACGTGGCCTGGCCACGTCGTCGCTGCCGTGATGCCGCCACGCGTCGGTGCCGTGTTGCCCGCGCGTTGATTTGCCTATCCCTAGCGCCACGTCGTCGCTGCCGTGATGCCGCCACGCGTCAGCTGGTTAAACTGGCTTATTCTTTTCCATGAATTTTTGGTTTTGTCTAAACTTTCAGGATTTGGTTAGGGAGCATCCGAATTCCAAATTAGATGATTTCAGAGCCATTAAATTCCATAAATAGCCTAGAATTTATATATTTAATTGAGGTATATGTTCTGTTGGTAATTTCTCTGTTCTTATGTATTTGCATCAACGTGTAGATCGTCCGTGTTCCCACTGTTCGGCGTTCTTCCAGGAGTTTTCCAAAGGAGGACCTCAAGAGCCGGAGTTCTACCATGGCAAGATAGATTGCATCTTGCTCTCCTATTTTGCAAAACTCACCCGTTTAACTGCTTTATTTATTTTTCTCATGCATGAAATGATGGGAGGGGTTAGAAACCTAATTATTCACACTGCGTCATCTACCCTGTGAATTTAGCCATTTATTGATGCCTTAGTTATTTTCCTAGCCTATCATTGTGCCATTGTGGAATGAGGATTTGTGGTGGTGGTAGTCACCTTGGTTTAAGGACCCTTGACGTGTGCTTATCTGACCAAACCATACAAGCGTAACCATAAGTGTTAGCCCTAGCATGTCGGCTAACATGTGCTAGTCCTGACTTAGTAGTTGGCGAAAACTGTTAAAACACTTTACCTTGAAAAGATCGGGTTGCGGCCCATGGGCTCAAAAGGAGGACCCGAGTTGTCAAAACCTTAGAGGGGGGTATCGGTGTTAACAGAAGGAACTAATGAATCACCTTGTATCGTTACTTGGTCTAGGCTCCTACGGAAGAGCTAAGACGCAAAAGTATCACTAGGCTTATGGGTAAAGTGTGCTACACTCTGTAGAGGTTAAAACTATCATGATAGCCGTTCCCACGGTCATGGGAGGGGAGGAAGGTCATACATGGTAGACTCATGTGTTATTTAATAACCTAATGGGTTGGTTTTTTCTGAGTTATTCGAAGCTTGTGCAGTTTTGCAGAGAGGCTTTCGAAGCCGAGCTCTGTGTGTTACTTCGGGAATCTATTCATCTTTATTACTTGTTCAACAAATGTTTTTACAACACTTTAACTAATTTGACTAGAATAAGTGTTTATGCAAAATTAGCCATCTTGTTCTTGTTTATATACTTGCATTCATTATAAGAATTCTTGCTGGGTAGCCGTGTACTCACTATACAAACCACAGATATATTTGTTCAGGACCAGACTCGGGTCCAGTTTGCCCACAGGATTAGGAGGATTCTGTACTGGATTTCAATCAAGGCTAGCTGTCATTTGAATGGTCGGATTACATAGCATCGTCATATTTTTATTCCGCTGCATATTATTTGAACTTCCGCAACTCTAAACTATATTTATTGATCTTATTCAAACTATTGTAATAAGTGGTCGTGCTACAATTACTTTTGCATTAATATGTTATTTTCATAGTTAATTGTGATTGTGTTGTGATGCTCGACAATTGTCCCTTATGAGTAGCTAGCATTAATCTCTAGGACTAGCAATAGATCATGAGTGGATCCCGGTGAAGCTGGGGTTGTGACAGCAGAGCAGAGCCAGCGGCCACGTGGAAAAGGAAGAGAGAGAGGAAGAGAGGAGAGAGAGAGAGTTTAATTTAAATTTTTAAATTTAAAATTTGCCCAAAATTTGGCCTGTTACAGTATGTCACACAGATTTCTCGGTTGGCGAAGGATAACATAACATGTTTGGACATGGTTTGGATAAATGTGTAAGATGTAATCAACATAAATTTGTGCAACATGTTATCCTTCGCTACACTTTTGCCCAAGGGTTTGGGCTTTTCTTGATGACACACTTTGGAGCCGGTTGCAGTGTCTCTCACTGAGTTACGAGGATGGTGCATTGCAGCAACTGTTGTTGGATCTATTGTCAGCTCTAAAGCAGAAGAGAGATTTGTTGTTGCGAGCAGTAGGCCTTTGTTTGATAAAACCGTAACAGTTGCACTCCAATAAAATTTGTTCCGAAGGAGAGGCATAGCAAATAGGGGTTAAGGCAGTTTAATCTGCGCAATCTTATAGCCGGTGATACAGTGATCACAATGGCCAATTTTATTTGTGTTCATGGCAGATCTAGGTCGCATGTCATCGGTGTTTGAAGCAAAACTCAAGACTCTTTGGGGATTCTAGAATTGTCCGAAGTAAAGAACATTGTTGTTCAGTTTTGAACCGTCATAATGTCACAGATGTGGTTCTTTAAATGAAAATGGATGGGAGATCATCCGGACTTGATTCAATTAGCAAAGATCCTCTTTCTCAACCATCCAGATTGGCCTCTACAAGACTAGAATACAAGCATCGATTAACAAATGTTGTAGCGCACCACCTAGCTTGTGTGGCCGTTTTGTAATCACATGATTATGAATATGGAAGAGTCTTTAAATTGGTGAATTGGTTAATACGAAGGGCACGCTAGCAAGCTTCATATTTCTAGGAACAGGGGAACACTACGGCGTGTTTCACTCAGCACTAAAAGCTCATCGGTTGACATAGGACTAGGCTGATTAGGTTGATTTCTTTTATCGAGGGAGATCGGCTCAAACATATGGGCTACCATAGCAACAACGGCAGCGTGGAATCCGCCAGCATGATTTCCTAAGAAATTACACTGTTCTGTCGGGCACTTTTATGGGATTTAAATAAAAAGAATTCTGATTTGCACAAATATCACCATGGCATTCATAAACATTCTATTTTAAAGTGGGATGCATCACAAAAATGTCATCTCGGACTTTTTCCTACCTCTGAAACATTTCAAATGTACATCCAAATTTCTTCCTCTAAAATCCTCGCTCCCCTCCTTTCGTCCCATCTCTAGCAAGCTCTGGCTAGCACTTCTCCCCCTCCAAGCCAATCCCTCCCTCCTTCCCTTCTCGCTAGCGGCTCGGCCGCCCGCGCCATAGTTTTGATGACCCAAGGCAACGGTGGCGCATGGTGGCAACGACACCCACGAACGAAAAAAAATAAATCTTGAACTTTTGCATCACAGCAGCTATACCATTGCAGCTATATGATATTTCACATAATTGCATCAATGTAACTATACTTTCATTGCCATGTGGGTTTGTTTTCTGAACTTTTGGTCATTGTATATGTATGTTTACATCGATCTAGCTGCCGGTAGTATGCATACCTTGCCAATTTATTACTACTCAAGTCATTGGTCCATTTGTAACATCGATTTTGTCGAGTGGCGAGTTTGTTTGTCTGCTAATAGTATTGTTAGAAATGTCCACGTACACCATAGGAATCTCAAATACTTGCTCCGTTCATTAAAAGAAGTTGTTGTTTACTTTTGAACACACGTTTGACCATTTGTCTTATTCAAAAAAGTTATGTAAATATCATTTATTTTGTTGTGATTTAGTTTATTCGTAAATGTATTTTAAGTATGACTTATATATTCAAAAATTTATTATAAATATGTAAACATATAAGTCATACTTAAAATACATTTACGAATAAACTAAATCACAACAAAATAAATGATATTTACATAACTTTTTTGAATAAGACGAATGGTCAAACATGTGTCCAAAAGTTAATGACGACTTCTTTTCGTGAACGGAGGAAGTATTTTCTCAATTAAAATAAATGTATTAGAAGTGAAATCTTCACATGGTGAGAGCATCCCCAACAGGGCCTTCAAATTTTTCTGCATCGCTACAGTAATCACTACAGTAACTGCTACAGTGCAAACTGCTACTCACATGGGCCAAATTCCCTCCTAATGCATTTGAAAAATTTTGAAATAGAGGCCATTCTGGGGGTTGTGATGGGGATGCTCTGAAGATGATTTCTATCAAAAGACATAAGTAAGGTTCAGTTTTGAAATATGTATGTTTTGTTTGTCCATCAAGAGATAACCCTAAGTATCTCTATGGAAAAGTATACTTCACACCTTGTGTTGTTATTCACTGAGCCATTGGACTAAACATGTGTGGTCATACATAAAGGCACTCAACAGGTTGATAATAGAATTAATACTCTCTCCGTTTATTTTTATAGGACATATTTTTATTTGACAAAGTCTTTAGATGAATACTCTGATCATTAAATTTGTCTTATTACATGTTGTCAATTGTTAAAAAAAATTGTATTGAAAGAGATTTGAAATACAAAACTACGGATAAGTCTTTTTTATGCTAAAGATGTATATCAAAATTTACAAAGTTTGACTTTTTAGAATAAAAATGTCTGACATTTTGAAACAGTGGAAGTAGTTTAGATTTATATTGAAAGTCCATATTTTACCTGAATTTTTTTGCCATGCCAACTACATAGGGATGGTGCCCCTAGGGTGTTCTATCGACCTGACCATTAAAGGAAAAAAGAACCAAGCTGCAAATCTAATTAGTTAAAGTGAATTTACTAAACAAAGTCCACATGTATCTTCGTGCTTGGGGCTGATGTGCCATCTGTTACAATTAGGTCAATGGGAGGCCCATTCATGCTTAAATGTTAAAGCTAGAAAAGAATAGTACCATATTACTAATTTGTGTGAGTTCAAACCAATTTATAAGGGAGAGCTCTCATGCAGGCTCTTCGCTAAAGTTTTATGTTATTTTCTCTGTTAGTTGCATGTGTGACGATGAGTAGATTTGTTCATTCAATCCTTTGTAGCCTGTTTTATTTTCTTCTATGATAATTTGCGTAATTTTCCTAATAATTATATATGGAACTAAAAAAATAAAGCAATTATTTTCAACACCATGTTGTCAAATCTGGTTACTTGAGTTGATTTACTTGCAACAGCAATTGGATGATGATGTTTTAGCTCTAACAAAGACACTTCCAAGTAACTGCCAAATCAAAACTAAGATAAAATAATAACCAATTCATCACTGCAAAAGAGGTCCTTAATTATTTGATACTCTTATTCTCTTAAGTACTAGCCACTAAAAAAGGAACAAATCATGTTGTTCATTTGTGCATAAGACCTGTTTATGTTAGCCCTTACACACATGTTCCAGGTCCCCCATACGAGAAGTTGCCCTTTACAATATCTGTAAGAAGATAACATGGGGACTCCTTTATGATGGGCAGATTGTTCTCGATGTTATGGTACTGGAGTTGCGCGTCGATGAACTGGAGGTTCCCAAAAGACGCAGCGTTGAGAGGTTCGGCACGTCCACTCCCCATGGGAACAATGTCTTGCCTCTTTGAGAAACTCGCTATCCCTCCGAAGGAAATATTCACCGGTGTTTTCGACAACAATGGGAGCAATGGATCCGGAAAATAGCCCACCTCCGTAACATCGCCGTTCAGCACACAATGAACATGCCAATTACAGGATTTGGGATACTACAACCATGAAAATGATAATGATCGATATATGTAGCTTCGATTCTAAACAAGTATGGATAAAAGCACACAAATTTTTTCAGCCACTTCATGTCTCTGAACGTAACAAACCAATATATTCGTAATCATCACATTGGGCACTATTTTGTTGTATTAGTTCAATAAACTTTAGATTTAGTTCCAGTTAATCAATATTGATTGCAATTCCATTTAAAATTTGATATAATTTACAATTACTGCTATTTCTGATCCATCTTTTTAGCTTATGTTATTCTAAGCTAAAATAACATGCTTAAGTAATTGTTGGATCTAAAGCAAGTATTGACAATGTATGGTTCAGTGCACATAATTTCATTCAAATAAACAAGAACGCCATTAACTCCGATACAAAAATACCTTGAATATTCTAATTGTCATGGACGATTTCTGACCACCAATTCCTGATACATCCAATATTTCACCAGGGGCTATGGCTGTGCCGTTGTTGCGTATAAAGCCAGGGGAGCAAAAATCATTAAAGCAATGGTCGTCACCACTCTGGCATTGCAAACAAGGCAAATGCATTAGATCAAGGCTGCATATGCTTGCAGTTAACATATAAAAATATTTAAAATTAACATATGAGTTCCTACATTACTAAATTGTAAAAAACATATTCTAATTAAGTGTTCAGCAATCCTTTCCTACAAAGAACAGGGCATCAATTTTCATCATGATTCATGACTCGATAAGTGTGTGAGGGTCATTCTTTTTCAAATAAATGATTACTTAATACATAAGTTTGTCGAGCTTAAACGGAAAACTTACCCACCAATATGTGTAGAAATGTGTGTGTGATTTCTGAAAGTCCTGGTATAAATCTGGAAAAATCTGTATGAAAACATGAGCTAATTAGGTGTCGGGTATGTACATGGAAGTACTTATTTAGTTTGTTGGATAATAAATTTAATGGTACACTAAAATGAATATGTAATTAGGTGTCGGGTATGGTTTAGATTGATTTTATTTTTATGCTACTAGGTAATACTACAAGGATAAAATATTATATTCCTCCAAGAGATGTGCTCTAAATTAACAAATAAAACTAAAATATACTATTGTACAATTCACAATTATTATTGTAACGTCCATAAAAGAGCGCTCTTGTCCAATAGCCTTTGCCAGTTTATACCACGAACGATTTTTCGTTACATGTCCAATGAAACAGATCCTTCTTCCATTCTAATGCTTTTTCGGCAGTGCGATATGGGTAAAACTTGCAAGTGATGTCAAGCATACCTGCCATCGAAACTTGCTAGTGACACATTTATTCTTCCATTCTAAACTTGCAAGTGACACATATGAAAATATTACTCTTTAAAATAAATGATGTAAAGCTTGCGTACATACCTGCCATCCAACTTGAACCCCATTCTGTTTTCCGTTCACTTCATTATAAATGGATATTTGAGCCGCACTCATCTGCCCAGGTGCCAAGATTAGGCCATAGATATCCACGGTCGCTTCTAATCCATAAAAGTCGCCTCCAAGTTTCGGATTCCATTCATGTTGCGCAGACTACAGATATAGCATTTTTAAAATGAAAATGCATTGATACTGAAGATAGCACCTCAATTGCTCTAGCAGAATACGAGTGAGCAGCAAGAAAGATGCAAAATAAAATGAGAGCTTTAGGTAAGGGAATACGACACTAGACACTAACATAGAACATGTTGTCTTTATAAGGAAACAGGTCTGTGATGTTGCTCGAGGAAGATAAATCCCGATTAACTTGAAGCATCTCCCAATTTTTCCCCTTCAAAATCGTCAGAACAAAATTAAGATAAAGTACAGAAACTGTTCAATTTGCGAATCTGTTGGCTTGAAGATATTAGAACACAAGAAAGACGTACCTCGTCAACATATGACGCCAAGCAACCATTCGCGTTAGTAAAAAGCACGAAAAGCATCAGTATTTGTGAGGAAAATTTATCCATTTCAAAAGCTTTTTCTTTTGGGGGGTGGGTGACAAGTTTGTGGTGCCTCTTGCCACAGATTGTCTTCTTTATATAGGGCAGAACAATGCTGACCAGTTTGAAAATAGTACCTCGTGGCCTGCAAAATATCTCACATTCTAGGGAAACAATATATGTCAAACATATATATATATAGTAATATTTAAAGAATAAATTAATGATGGGATATGTTTTATTCGAAAGGAGTTATGAAGGATTCATGTGGAGGGGATACTAGACAAGAAGGCAGCACTATACATATAATTGAAGACATTTATTGCTTGCATAAAATGCGCTTACGATTGTAATGGCTAGGAAATCCACAAGATCATGATGTGCCCCTAGAAAAGAAGAATTAATTAGAACCATTTATAATTTTCTCTAAATATGTTGTCTATTAACCCACGCTGGGAGCGTGACCTAGCCGCCGCCAGGTGCGAAAAAAAAGAAGTTCGACGCCGGCGTCGATCTGTTCGCCGTCTTCGCTCCTGGTGGCCTTCGGGCTACCGGCGAGCAAGACGACGGCGGATCGACGCTGGCGAATAATTAGCCATAAGATTTAGGGTCTTTAGTCTAGCTAATAAAAGCCTTGCTGCGGCAACGCAACGGAGGAGGATGCAGAGCTTTGGCTTGAGCCTAGATCGGCGCAGCGGTGCTGATGGTCGGCTTGGTGATTTAGGTCGGAAGCAGGGCTTCTCTTCCAGGTATCCGATAAGGGCCAAGGTAAAGTTATCGAGTCAAGAAAGGGAAATTTGTTTTGCCCTTCTTCTTTTGCTAGATCTGTATGTTTCCAATCTGTTTCTTGCGTTGTAGATCTTAGTGAATTCGAGCAAGCCAGGTGCATTTTTCCATGGTTATTCCTTTTTGAAATGTTCCTCGAGTCAGACTTTCAAGCCTCTACGACTATTTCTTGATTTGATCTACCAAATCTGCTTCCCATGGTGAACGAGGTTGAAAAAGTTGAGGCCATGGTTTACTATGGTGGTTCTTAGAGTTTATGAAGACGATGGAATCAGAGAGAGATCCAAAGATGATAGATTTTTAGCAATAGACCCTTGCCATAAAAAATGTAATTTTTTGATTGTGTGAGGTCTGTAAAAGTGACATTGATTTAATGATAAGTTTCTTTTTTCTCAAAAAAATTAAAACCATTTATTTTCTTACAAAATGGTTAACTATCTAAGATTTCTTGTGCCTAGCACGGGGCATTTTTAGGGGTGCTAATGGGTTGGAGTGAAATGGGTGGATTGGGTTGGGTTTTATAATGGATTTCTTTGGATGGGTGGAAATGGTGTTGATATAGCTAATGGGTTGGGGGTGGGGTGGGTTTTTAGTTGAAATGGGTTAGGCTGGTGTGGGTTTGGTTTGAAAATGTTTGGGTTCAAATGATTTCAACCCACGGGTTTGTATTGAATTGTTTTGTATGGGTTGTATAATATACCATAAGTTTTTAAATGTGGGCCTCACTTATTTAGTTTGACATGCCAACTTACACATGAGTTGTTTTCATATATGTAGAGTCATAACAAAAAAAACAATCACATGATTTTGATATGTTTTAGTGTGAACGCAAGGCTTTTAAAAAAACTGAAATGTTTTATAATAGACCTAGCCATGGGTAGCTCGAATCGGGCCAACCTAAGCAGTACACTAGGACGGCTTGTGCTTAAGAGCCCGACAGTCGGGCCGGGAATGGGCTCGAAGAAAACACGAAATAGCATTGGTTCGGGTTGGGCTAGGCTTTTGGGCTAGGATTGAGCCCGAGACTAGGACAAGGCATCAAACCGGGCCAGGCTTAGGCCTAGTCCCGTGGAACCAAACTTTTCTAAGCCTGGCCCGGCCTTTGGACAAGTCTACTTTATAAAAAAAAACTAAATTCTATATGTGGACCCCATCTATTCTGTTTGATATGCGAATCTAAGGAAAGGCGTCAACGGGCAGGCTCTCGGTTGTGCTTCATGCACGGTGCAAAAATCTATAAGAGGGGCTGCAACAAGTTCTTCCACCAGCAGCAGCCTGGACACATGGAATGCAATGAACTGCACAATGCGGTGTGGCGAGCTAGATAATTCCATGGTGCGATCGTGGTCGTGTGGCATAGCATAGCGCGGCAATTGTTGTACGCGCTGCGGTAGTGTGGTGGTGCAAGCGCCATGAGTAAGGGCGGAAACGAGCCGTTCGAGCTCGGTTAAAAACTAGTCGACTCGGCTTGGTATTTTGTCGAACCCTAAAAGTGGCCTCGGTTCGGGCTCGGTGGCACCTCCAAGCCGAGCCGAGCCAAGCCGAGCCACGAGGCAGAGCTATTTTCGCATTAAAAAACTGTAAACGAGCCTAGCGAGCCAAACTAGGCTCGATCGGCTAGAAACAAGCCAGCTCGACTCGTTATTTTAACGAACCTCAAAAATGGGCTCGACTCGGACTCGATAACACCTTTGAGCTGAGCCGAACCGTAAGCTATTTTTTCATATGTGTCAGCTTCATTCATGTCATTTATGTGTGTGCGCTAGCGATGTTGTTTGGAGCTTCCGAGCAAGAAGACATTAGTATCATTTATTTCTTTTTTCTAGGACTAGTCTTAGCATGACATTTGTTAGCTGTAATATTTTTTGTTCTTTGCCTTTGAATTGTAAAAATGTTTTACTTGTGGTTGTGCAATAGACATATCCCTGGTGTCGACGGGTAGCTAACCGAGGGTTATCGTCGGCAATGATTATATATGGGATGATGCACAAGATCCAAACTCGATGGTAACACAAGACGGGGGGCCTTTTTTATACAGGTTCAGGCCCTCGCGTTGGAGGTAATACCCTAGTCCTATGCTCTAGGATTATATGGGGTATATGTGTACAAGATGATCAGGAGATCTCTTGTACGTTGTGTTCTCGGTCTCAAATTGTATTATGAGGCGAGGGTATTAGATTGGATGCTGAATTATGGCCCCGACCCCCTTTATATAGTGGAAGGGGTAGGGTTACAAGGAGGAGTCCTGGTCGGTCGCGAGGTAGGATTCCTATCTTTATCCTCTAGCCAGATACGTAGTTATCTGGGATTACAAATGTATATTTCCTATGAGGGATATACTTCTATCTTTATGTCTTTCCTTGCCGAAAAAGTCTTCTAGAGTCCGAGTGGTACCCGTCCTCATCCACCCGACTTGGTCCATCCCCTGTCGGGTGGTCTCTTAGGCTCGCCGTGTGGGTACCCGGGGTTATGTTATCCACAGTATCCCCCGAGTGCTTCATAGTCGAGTTGTTGCTGCTCTGTCGCACCTTGGATGAGTCATGCTTCATGCTGAGTGCTTGTAAATTATTGATGCTTCTTCCCGACTGGCTTCTACCCGCTATATGCCAGGAGACTGTGAAGGATTCATAGAGAGTTGTTAGTGATACCCAGCCCGGGATTGCCGGAATTCTGGCAGTCGGCTCTTTATAAGGCGCATCACTTTGATTTTGATGAAGTGGTACATGTACTCGTCTTGTGATGTACAGCTAGGACCCAACATGGGGCGTACCATTGGTTTTGGCTGAAGAGCCGAGTGGTACTTGTATCCGACCGAAGTGGGATACAGCTAGTGGCCCTGAGGGCATACCGTGGTTTTGGCTGAAGAGTCGAGTGGCACCTGTTTTCGATTGGAGTAGGATACAGCTGGTGGCCCCAAAGGGCATACCGTATTTTTATCCATCTGGTACCTATACTCATAGAGTAAAGCTATTGTCCCAACATGGAGCATACCATCCGGATAGGGTTTGGCCCAATGATACCTGTATCCAACTGGTGTGGCACACAACTAGTGTCCCAACTCCCAACATGGGGCATATCATTGTTGTTAGCTAGACGGTACATGTATCCGACTGGAGTAGGATACAGCTGGCGGTCCCACCGCAGGGCGTATCTTAAGGATAGAGTTTAGCCGTATGGTATCCATGTGGTGTACAGCGTCGGCCCCAACTAGAGCGTACCATCGAAACTCAATCCCGACATCACTGGTATCTGATCCTGACATGCAGTGACCCAACATATGGTATACCAAGAGATGGGTATTTTTCATAGCTCTGCCGGTAGTCGACCCGACATGGGGTGTACCGAGGCTAAATTTAGCTTAGCCCAGCTGCGCTTATAGCCACTGGTTATGACGCGCAGCTGGAAGGCCGTAGTTAGCGCTCAGGGCGCATGGTGGCCTATGGCCAGAGGCGTAAGCGTATAGTCGTACCGAAGTTGGCGTGGGCGTGTAGCTGTGCCATAGACTTGAATGCTCGAGGAGCGGGCGTAGGCGTGTAGCCATGCCGGGCACTCGCTGAGCTATAGATTTGGTCGGTCGAGGCGCGGGCGTAAGCGTGTAGCTGTGCTAGGTGCACGCCAAGCCGTAGTTGTAGAAGGTACTTGATGAGGTAAAAACCCATGAACCCTATAACATGTACATGTAGGATTTAGGCACTATTTGGATGAAAAAATAATCACTCGGATGTAAAATCCGACTGCTTTATTTAGATAATCATTATACTTTTGCTCCTTTTCCTTTTTGATATTAAATTCTTCCGAGTAATCTTTCTTTTGTTAAACACTATGCCCGACAAGTCTAGCCCCCGGGCGTCAGGAATTGGCTCATGACTCTTTTTCCAGGCACGCGTATCGAGTGACTAGAGTTCGTCGTACATGGGATCAGAGTTTCACTACTTGGAATAACCACTCGGATTTATTTGCAATCATTAAGAGAAAGCAACAAAAGTGCACGCAAGTGCACCTATTAGGTGTAGCCCCCGACTTACTGCTTAGTCGGAGACCGACTAAGTAGCAAGTCAAGAAACAATTTAGATTTATATGAAAAGATTATCGTACCGAGTGTTCAGAAACCTCGCTACCAGGTGTAGTCCGAGGTATAAACATGGACAATCAATCACAGAGAAAGATCAAACACAGGGGACACAAAGATGTATGGGTGGAACTTCTGTTTATTAATTGTCAGATCTGTTATACAATGGGTGCTCCACCTCTTCTTATATAGTACTGCTTAGGGTTTAGGCCAGGTCCATAAGTGGGACCCATCGGGGTAGAGCCGCCGGCCGACCCTAACCGCTTTCATCTTGTGTGCCGGCTGTCCGGCCGGGCTCCCCCCACGGGTGGTTTTCCAACACTCCCCCTTGGACCTTGCCAGCGAGATGCATATGCCTCATCAAAACTCCATCCAAAAACCCTGTGGAAAAAAAAGATTGGAGAAAGAGTATATAGCATACGCTTGCTGTGCGCACGATTTGCCTCATTAAAAACCTTATGTGAGAAAACTTCAGGGAAAAACTCACCAAGGGAAAAAGAGTACAAACCATCCAACATCGCATTCAATCTTCTAGATCGAGTTGGGTACTCCAGTTTCATGCCAAAGTTTTAATTCAGGGCGTGTGAATTATCTCCCCCTGAATTCAGCACTTCTTTGAGCCTGATCATTCCAATACCCCTAACACACCTTTCAAAAGAGGCGATAGGTAATGACTTAGTGAATAGGTCAGCCAAATTCTCATAGGATTTGGTGTGCTGGATACTAATTTCGTTCAACATATGCACGTCATGCGCATAAAAGAACTTGGGGTCGATATGCTTAGTAAGATTACTTTTCACATAACCCATTTGCAACACAAGCGATATTATCTTCATAGATAATTGTAGGGGTTTGCTCAATAGGCAATCCACATGACTGCAGAATGTGTTTCACTATTCTTCTCAACCATGCACATTCACGAGATGTTTCATATAATGCAATGATTTCCGAGTGGTTTGTGGACGTAGCCACTAGCGTCTGCTTGGACGACTTCCATGACATTGCAGTGCCACCACATAGGAAAACATACTCAGTTTGTAATTTACCAGAATGTGGATCCGAAAGGTACCTAGTATCGGCATAACCAACAATATTCATATCTTGGTTCTTCCTGTAGAACAGGCCAAGATCAATGCTTCCACGGAGGTATCGAAAGATAACCTTTATTCCGTTCCAATGCCTCTTCGTGGTATTTGATCATGTCGAACCAACGTGTTCACGGCGAATGCAATATCAGGCCGTGTACTGTTAGCAAGATACATAAGTGCTTCTATTACAATTAGGTACGGGACTTCCTGTCCGAGGATTTCCTCCCCCTCTTCCCTGGGTCGGAAGGAGTCTATTTCTTTCAGCAAAGATCTCCCTATCATAGGGGTTCTTCAGGAATAGGCTTTGCTAAAGCCAAAGCTTTCTAAAACCTTCTGAGTATATGTCTCCAGGTGCATTAGGATCCCATGAGGGAAATGCTCGAGCTGCAAGCCTAAGCAGTGCTTAGTTTACCATACGTCAAGTATGAGCATACTTATTCTAATTCTCTTCTTCAATTTATATAGTGACTTTCAGAGTTTCACACTATATGTTTCTATTTGCTCTATCTCGGTTACGGAAGGTGATACTGCAAGTATCTTTATTCATAAATCCGAATCCAAGTCTCTTATACATATATTCAGTAACAACATCTTTCAATTCAAATTTTACTCTCAACTTCAAGTTGAGTACTGCTAATAATGAGGTATATCTAAAGGAAAAATCATGACTAGGGAATAAGCTTCTTCATAAAGCGTGGAGCTATCAGCCTTGTTATGTACCATTCTAATTTATTATTCTTATTTCTCTTCTAGAGAAAATGCTAGTATACCGTGGTAATTGCCTTCTTTTATATGGCATATATATGTCGACTTTGGCTGTTGCCCTTCATAAGTTCCCTTAATAATGCAATTCATATGACCATTTAGTCATGGGTGCTTCGTGCACTTCAACTTGCTCTGCATCGCTATTTCCCATCACGGGAGCAAGTTCCTTTAGTTCTTATCGCCGGTGTGTGCACACACTTTGGTCGATACATTCATTCATTTATTCCTGCCATGGAATATTTAAGACTGGGAGTGCCTCTCTAGCAGACTTCTCTCTAGCTAACAGGTCTCAACTGGCTCCCCTTCACTACTTGGGGCATTTTTAGTGATTTGGTCATGATAAGCCCTCTTTCCCTTTTTCCCTAGGCGTCCCCAGGTACTTCGGGTCGGAGGAACCAGACTCCTTGTTCATTCTGAGGCCTTTGAATAGGTTGAGGGGTACCTTCAATTCTTTGGTACTTCAACCCTCTCTGGCGCATTACTTAGAGTAATGCAACTTAATCATTCCCTTCATATCACGAAAATGGTAATTCAGTGGTAGTTTCATATATACTTCAATATTCTTCATGACTTCTATTTCTCTACGAGTGCAAAGGTCATGCACGAGAATTTTATATGCTTATTTTCTTGGCATTCTCATTCAGGAGTTCTAATTCTCCCCCTAATGACGGAAAAATATTCCTTGTCAATAGTGGTATGGTACATATAATTCAAAGTGAGAAACTTCATGATGACCCTTTGCATGCACTAGTTGAATGTTGTAGAACTACATGTTCTTTTTAAAAAATGATTAGGGATGCTCCATGTAAAACTTCATGTCTCCACACATTCTTCAAGAATTACAACTCTGCTCATTAACCGGGCTAATTATTCGATCCTTTTTCAATTCATATGACTGCTAGTCACTCTGCAAGAGGTGGCATGCTATGCCTATTCACAGTGCTCTGCTTCAAATCTTATCATCAAATGTCTTTAAAATAAAGTCACTAGTAGTGTCCATTGCGGCGGACTTCATATGATGGGATGAGAAAATTCTTTAATTCCAGTGATCTACAAGATCTTCTTTTCAAATGTTTCATTCCTTGTGTGAGAGTAAACTCGATCACATTTAGAAAACAGTGTTAAGCACTATGAAATACCAAAACTACCCTGTTAAGGGCTGAATTGGAACGCAAATATCCTACTAGAACCAGTCCAGAGATTCAGGGACTTTGACATTTTCTTCATAATTCAAGGTTTAATCTTTAATTTCCGGTGGCACATTCAAGGCATACAAAATCTTCAAGATTCGAAAAATCTTCACGATGATATTATAGCCCGGTGAGTTGTTTGTGCAATCCCTTATCATTGCAAACTAGGAAACCCAGAATACACTACTGAAAACATAAGAGTTAAGAGCTTCTAAATCCAGTCTTCTAAGCTGGCATGCACTACAAGTGCATTAAATCTATTATAGTGTAGCCCAAATTCATATTGGAGGTATTACTTCTAGTAATGCTTTTCTTACATCCGGCATTCTTCATAATGCATGAGCATTCAGTGCTATTCTCTTCATTTGTTTATTCATGAAACATGCACGGATGCCTTTAAATTTAAGAGGCTCCATAAATGCTCGGGGTAAACAACGCTTCTTAAGTGCTGATGTAATACCCAGTAATATACCCGTGACTCTTCATGAGCAAGCTATGCACAGATCGCTACTATCGATTTTTCAAATTAATACTAACAGTATTCTTCAGGATAGATACGGGTATATGAGCCCTCTTCAAATGCTATTTGTTGTTCTACAACAGTGTTAATAACCTCTAAGGGCACTATATAGATTATAAGTTGCAATCAGGTAATGGCAAGATTCATGATTCAAAGAATTTATAAATTGATTGTAATTTTATATATACTGGAATAAGGGCAAATGCAAAACCCGTCATGAGAATTAATGTGCGCTCTTCTAAAGCTTCAATTCAAATATGCTCTTCAGGAACTTCCAATTCATGCTAAAAATTCATATGTCTGCTAGCAACCACAATTTAGAGTGCAAATTCATAAAATACGATTTAAAATGTGCACCCACTACGTGTGGGTGTGCTCCCGAAACCTATAGGCCGATATGGCAATGATTGCCTCGAGCCACAGGCGATCAATGGTGCGGGAACACAGTTGACAATAAAATTGCTCCCAGAGGCTTCTATCGCTAAAAGGGCAGACCCCATAGTCAACCACACAGATGTAACCGAGCAACGGCACGACAGGACCGAGACGGTTATTCTAGTTTCAATGACATATGTCGAGATCTTCGTTTCTCCATGCACATTATGTGCGATTGCAATTAGAACAAGGGGGAGATTTGGGAGTCTCTGCAAGAGTTTCCATCAACAATGCCAAGTAAAGCTTCTGCCAATGCTTTTCATTCTTCTTTGATCGATAAGCCATAATTGAATGCATAATCATGACAAATCATAGACCAATCTTCCAAATGCCACATAATTTTCTGACATTATGCCTTGAGGGTTCTGCCCTTTTAATGGTGGAAATAAAATGCGACTTCTCCTTGTGTTATCTTTCTTAAGCAATGGACTTTCTCTTCATAGGCCAATTACTCTTATTCTCTCATTCATGCCCTTCTTTAAAGTTTAGGGCTTTCTCTCCCTAGTAGCTTATCCGTGACTATACAACCAAAGTTGCAAGCACTAGGAGTTATACTTAGGTGAGAATGGAGATTATATCTCGAATGTGATCTTCTTTATCACAAAAGAGGAATTGACTATTTTTCATGATTTGCAGTCTCATGCATGCCCCATTCTCATATAATAGAAAGGATAGTATACTGGAGCGTCCAAAACCGCTTCTTAAGTGCGGTATGTTGCTCATGCATACACCAATACTATATCTTCATAGAGGGGTGCCTTAAGAAAGTACAATGCAGGGTTGTTCCGCACATCGGTTTCTTATCCTTTTGGGGTTCTAACCCGATGGCGGCCCAGAGCTTCATGCTACAGGGTACAATTCAATAGTCCAATGCCCAAGTGAGGTTGCTCTGGCTATGCAATGCCAATACCTCAAATTCATATTTTATTATACTCGACATGTATACTTCAGGATTAATTCATAAGATTACTTCAAGTAATCTAATTAAATGTGGTGCGTGACATAATTAATTCTCATGTATTCCAGTAATATATATATATTCTAGCATGCCATTACCAATTCAAAGGCATAAATAATAACTGATAATTATAAAGGCAAATGCACACAAAGATTGCACATAAATAATTACAGAATTAAATAATGCTTCAAATTCAAAGCCGGGTGCAAACTTCAAGTCCCCAAGATGCTGAAAACCCAAAGATCATGTTTTCAATACATTTGAAAATCTAGTAAGGCATCGAAAAAATTTCTAGTAATTTCCAAGCTTCTAATGCAATTTTCATTCTCCCGAAAAACAAGGGTGCCAAATTTAAATTCCCGAGTTGCAAAACATGCCAAAATTCAAATCTCGGATGATTCTACAAGAATCAAAGGGGTTTTCTGCAATTTCACAAATATTCATGGGCTTTTTCAATTTCTTTTGGAAAATTTCCGCTTAATCTGGACCATTCGGTCCAGCATACGACCTACTGCTAGCAAGGCTGCACGTAGTCTTTTATGGGTTTGAAAACAGGTAATTTTCAAAACCTAACAGGTGATTCTGCAAGAATCAGGGGATTTTCTGCAATTTTTAGAATTTCAGAATCCTTTTCCGGCCTAAAGGCCTTCTTTTCTTTTCCATTACTGCAGTCCAAAAATCGAGCCACGGCTGGGTAGCTCACTTCTGAGCGTCTTGACCCAGCCGGCGAAGTCTGCAGAAGGCGGCCAATAGCGTGGCCAGTCTTGAGGCGGCCAATGGGCGCGGCAGCATGACGCCTTGACCCGGCAATGGCAGATCTTGGCGGCGGCCGAAGCCGGCGGCAGGCGGCCATGGCCTTGGGCGCGCATGAGATGCCCAGCGTGGCGCCGCAAAGCGGCCAGCCGGGTGGCCCATCTGGGCGCATGAGAAGCGCGTCTAGGGTTTCCCCTAGCCACCGCCGGTGATGAGCACGGCGGTGCTCGCAGCGGTAGCAATGTATTGTAAGAGGAGGCGGTGGTGCCGCAGGCGGGGCCTCGGCGGAGCCTTGATGGTGATCTTCTTGGCAGCGGCGGGCGTCTTGTGGCGCTCACAAATCCTGGCGCTGCTGGCGCTGATCGTCGCATGCAATCGGCGGCATGGGGCGCGACCAAGGTGTCGGCGAGACGCGATCGGCGCGTCGGCGGCGGCCGCAGAGGTATCGCGTCAATCTGTTAGATTGATTTTACAATTCCCCAAAACGCATTTACTATAAATTTCATGCAAATTCCCAATCTACTAAGGAAAAACACCATAATTCTTCTTGACCTGCAATCAAATTCAAGCACAGATCAAGATCTACGGGATAACCGGTGCCAACATATACCTTCGTGGTAGAAGTGGTTGCAGATCGTTCTCCCTCGTGGATTGATCGGCACGTCAAGGAGCGAGCGTGCTGATAACATGTCGAGAAACCTCGCTACCGGGTGTAGTCCGAGGTATAAATGTGGACAATCAATCACAGAGAAGCTCAAACACAGGGGACACAAAGATGTATGGGTGGAGCTTCTCTTTATTAATTCTTAGATCTGTTATACAATGGGTGTTCCACCTCTTCTTATATAGTATTGCTTAGGGTTTAGACCAGTCCATAAGTGGGACCCACCAGGGTGGAGCCGCCGGCTGGCCCTAGCCGCACCATGTTGTGTGCCGGGCCGGGCTCCCCCCACGGGTGGTTTCCCAACACTGAGAACTTAGCTCTGATGTAGGCGTTGGCGTGTAGCCGAGCCGTAAACTTGGGGGCTTGTGGTGCAAGCTTAGCCATGTAGCCGAGCCAGGCGCTCGTGGCGCGCAATGGCGTACAGCCGAGCTAAAGACTTGGACAGTCATAGCGCGGGCATAGGCGTATAGCCGAATAGCTTGTCGCCGAGCCATACCGAGCAGCACATGCTTGCCGAGGCCTCGTCCGTGGTCGGCGAAGTCGGCCGTAGTCATAAATGATCTCCACGCTATTGGTGTAGCTTGATAAAAGTTGATGAAAGTCCTCGCTGGACTTCAGCGTCCCACGAGATGTGGCACACCCAATCCTCATGCCGTGGCTGGCACCGACGAGCTTTTCGAGCTCGCTGAAATTTGCGACCTCTCCGCGCAGTCTGTCTTAAAAAGGCGTCACGGTCGCATCTGAACTCGGATTTAGACGTTCTTAGATTCGTTGGAAAGATAACGAGATAAGTTTTCCAACTCATCTTATATCACCCCGAAACTCCTTTTGAGTCAATGGGAAAACGGGATACAAGTTCCGTTCAGATTGTAAACGAGAACAGATCGCATCTTTTTCTCACGTTCGTCTCGCGGTTGATGAAGCCGGCGTCGCACGATGAACACCATGATCGTCGAGGCTGAGTGATTTGCTGCTGATGGCGGTCACCACCCAAGATTCATTCTTCATCGGGACCTCACCGTATCCGAGTCGGTAATTAAGCCCCGGCGCACTACTCAGCGGTAGGAGGCAGTGGCGTTCCCCAACACGACCGGGAGTCCGAGTGATGCGCTGTTGAATTCCCTCTCGGATCGGATCTTCTCCGGGTTCGAAAAAGCGTTGTTGAAGTCCTTGGTTGAGTTTGCATCGTATCCAAGTCGGGAATTGAGCCCCGGGCACACCACTCGAAAGTAGATGGCGGCGGCGTTCCTCGACCCGAATGGGAGTCCAGACCAAGCGATGTCAATGTTCTTCTCAAACTGGATCGGATCCGAGTCCGAAAGAAGTGTTGGTCGTCAATTGTTTGGAGAAGCTCCTTACTGTTCCTTGATGTCCTTGGAGGTGTGCCACGGCCTAGCCGCACGCCGCAGCCTCCGCAGATGGGCTTTACAAGCTTGCTGAGATTCGCGACCTTCCCGCACAATCTGCCTTCAAACGAACGCCCCGGACACATCCAGACTCCGTTTTAGGTGTTCTTGGGCTTCACGGAAAGCTGACGAAATTATCTTTCCAACGCATCCAGTCTCATCCTAAAATTCCTTCTAGATCAACGGAAATTGAAGAAACAAGATGACGTCCAGAATCTGTCTTCGAGTCATCGCCGTATTCGAGTCGGGAAGTGTGCCATTGGCGTAGTACTCATGAGTAGATGGCCGTGGCGTTCCCAATCCGAGCAGGAGGTGTTGTTGTAGTTCCCGACAGATTGGATTTGATCCGAATCCGAGAGGTGGAGTCACTGAAGTCATTGATGACGCAGTCGGCTGCCGAAGCAGAAAGCCTGGCCGGGGGCAGAGACAACGGCGACTCCGTTGATTGATGCCATCGAGCTCGACGAGATTGATCTTGACGCTGCCCCTACCTGGTGCGCCAACTGTCGACGGGTAGCTAACCGGGTGTTATCGTCGGCAATGATTATATATAGGGCGATGCACAAGATCCAAACTCGATGGTAGCACAAGACAGGGGGTCATTTTTATACAGGTTCAGGCCCTCGCGGTGGAGGTAATACCCTAGTCCTGTGCTCTAGGATTATATAGGGTATATGTGTACAAGATGATCAGGAGATCTCTCGTATGTTGTGTTCTCGGCCTCAAGTTGTATTATGAGGCGAGGATATTGGATTGGATGCCGAACTATGGCCCCCTACCCCCTTTATATAGTGGAAGGGGTAGGGTTACAAGGAGGTGTGCTGGTCAGTTACAAGGTAGGATTCATATCTCTATCCTCTAGCCAGATACATAGTTATCCGGGATTACAAATGTATCTTCCCTATTAGGGATAGACTTCTATCTTATGTATTTCCTTGCCGAGAGCAAGTCTTCTAGAGTCCGAGTGGTACCCGTCCTCATCCACCCGACTTGGTCCATCCCCTGTCGGGTGGTCTTTTAGGCCCACCGTGTGAGTACCAGGATCTATGTTATCCACACCTGGTTAGTGAGAGTCAGAAGTTTTTCCTTTATTATCTGAAAAACTAAAGACACACCTCCTCGACCTCTCTTTTTACGGTTAATTCTCCTCTAATGAAGCAATAAAACTTTGCCCTTCATTTAGCAAAAACAACTGTTTTAACTAGTCAATGATAGTCAACACCCTAAATTTGTGAAGTTTTTTTTTCACAAAATCCAAATTAAATTTCATATTTCGAGTTACTCATTTTGGAAAGTCAACATGCAAATAACAAAAGTAGATTACGAATTTGAGACAATGGTTTTGCATGAAAAACCTTTGTATGAAAAGAATCATGCACACAAATTGACAAAACCTTAACTACTTTGGACCTACACAGTTTTGCAGTCGAGAAAATTGGTGAGAAGCCACAATCGTCGTTGGGCTTCACAAAAATGCCATCCCGCTCGTGGGATTTTTTAAAATTCCACCCCCATCGTCGCGCCGCCAATTTCCATGCCATTTCTTCGATTCCGGCTCGTTTTACCGCGTGAAAAGACACAATGCCCCTGTTGCTAGCTGCGCCCTTTGGCTTATGTCCTCGGTAATTCGCCATTTTTATAAATTCATACATTGCTTAAATGAAAAACTTGTCTACATGAAAACGATGCGGCTTGAAGTTATCTACAACTTTCGTGTTCAACCCAAATTCATTCGAGCAACATAAGACCTCGAAAATGGCGAATTACCGAGGACGGTGCAGTCGGACCGAAAGCAGGAAGCGACAAAAATATTTTTTATAAATTCATAAATTGCTCAAATGAAAACATTGGTCTCGAAGTTATCTACAACTTTCGTGTTCAACCCAAATTCATCCGAGCAATATAAAACCTCGAACATGGCGAATTACCGCGGACGGTACCGTCGGCCGGAAAGCAGGCAGCGATAAAAATATTTTGTATAAATTCATACATTGCTCAAATGAAAAACTTGTCTACATGAAAAAAATGCGTCTGGAAGTTATCTACAACTTTATTGTTCAACATAAATTCATCCGAGCAATATAAGACCTCGAAAATGGTGAATTACTGAGGACATAAGCCGAAGGGTGCAGCTAGCAACAGGGGCATTTGTGTCTTTTCGCGTGGTAAAATGAGCTGGAATCGAAGAAATGGCATAGTAATTGGCGGCGCGACGATGGGGGTGGCATTTTAAAGAATCCCATCAGCGGGATGGTATTTTTGCGAAGCCCAACGACGATCGTGGCTTCTCACCAATTTTCTCTTTTGCAGTCCCCTAGGGGCTTCTTTAGAATTCAGATTATATATAAACAAACTCCACCTTTCGATGAATTCCACCATGTAGAAAGTGAATAAAAACATCCATGAACTCTCCTTAAACAACAAAGCAACCATCGTCCTAAAAACCTTTAGGACTTAAATTGTAAAACCAACTAAGCTTAAGCATAGCTATGACGTAGTAGTAGGAACTAATTTTACCATCGAATCTGCACAACTATTATCAGTTTTACCTTGCAACTTTAACATCACATTAAGGAATTACACTATGTGCTTTGTCGTTCGATAAAAATCTTATCCTTAGTAAGGATATATCGTTGTATCACAAGATATTGTAATGTAAAGTGTAACCCTGCAAAGCTTAGTGTATAAATCTCTTAAGACAAATAGATTCCTTAGAAACTTCATAAATAGCATACACATAGTGTTGTTTTTTAATTAACAATAGTTTGTAAAAATTTTATTAATTAATAGCATAATCACCAATGTGAACACGTAACCCGTCAAAGATCTCTTTTATCCAAACCACCAATCTCTACTATTATAAAGCACCTTGTGGTCGTGGTGGTGATAGTTCGAACTTTTAATCCGGACCATCCATCTCGCAATGCCTCATCTGCTCCGTCCGATCTACCTTGGCGAAACCGCCCGTCGCCCCTAGGCACGATCCCATTGCCATTTCGCCGCCCCCTCCATCTCCCTCATCCGCCTTGCCTCCCACACCTAACCCGCGCCCGGCCACCTTCCCTCTCTCTCACTGCCTGCCGCCCTCCATCTCCTCGCCTGCCTGCCGCCACCTCCGTCCCTCACCTCCCCTGTCGTCTCCCCTCCCTCCGGTGCCACTCGCCCCTTCATCTCCCTCATCCGCCGCCGCCTCCTCACCCTAACTTGTGCCTGGTGGCCTCCTCCTCTCCCCCCTTTCTTGCCGCCCTCTCCATCTCCCTCCACACTGCCGCCGCCACCTCAGTCCCTCACCTCCCCTAGCCGTCTCCCTCCCCTCCGATGCCACTTGCCCCTCCATCTCCCTCGTCCACCGCCGCCCTCCCTAACCCTAACCAGCCTTGCCGCCTCCTCCCTCTCCCACCTTGGTCTGCCGCCCTCTCCTCTCCATCTCCCTCGCCACCTGCCGCCGCCGCCACCTCCGTCCCTCACCTCCCCCCCAGTCCGTCTCTCTTCACCCTCTCCGTGCCTCTCCTCCCTCACCGCCGTCCCTCCTCTTCCTTGCGCCACCCCGCTTGCAGCGCCTCCCCTCCCCTCACCCATGGCCTTGCCGCCTCCTCCCTCTCTCCCCACGCGCGCCGCCCCCTCCATCTCCTCACCACTGCTGCCGCCACCGCCGCCACCTCCATCCCTCACCTCCCCCAGTCCGTCTCTCTTCGCCCTCTCCATGCCTCTCCTTCCCTCGCGCCGTCCCTCCCTCTTCCCACCACCGCCGCCCTCCCTCTCCCTACTACTTCCCCTCCCCTCCGGTGCCACCGCCACACAGAACCCTCGCCCGGTCCCTCCTACTACAGCACCCCGCCTCCTCCATCTCGATCTCTTCTCTCCTCCCCAAACCCTAGTCTGCAGATCCCCAGTCCCAGCGAATCCGGCGCCGCCACTCCGCTCCTCCTTCGCCGTCTCCTCCGCTCCATGCCTCACTCTTTTATTATAATTTCCCATGATGATGTAGAAACTATTATGGACAACTACATTTCCTAATTGAAAACAAAGAAGAACCATTCAATCTTGACACACCATCCAATCCCATCTTGAAATCAGAATTTGACCACTCATAGAACTAGACACAAATATAGTTATGTATGTCTTTAGAACAAGCTTCAACGCAAACAACGGTTTGATTTTTTTTAATATGCTCTACTTGATAAAGCGAAAGCGTTTATAATTCGAGATTTTCAATAAGCAAAATCAAATTGTTGCAGCCACTACACCGATACCTCTTGTTGTCAATTTTGTTATTGTGTCATTGTAGATGCCCACTTGTTTCTTGATCACGTTTGGCCTCTCTTAAGAGGATCTTTGATAATACTTGCTCGGTTAGTTATAAGATTGTTTAGATAATGAAAATGATTCCGGCATCTACATCTTGAGATGTATACAGTCTATGGTCTGAATTACAAAAAATGGTGTAACACCGACAAGCAGAGTAAAAGATGCCAACAAGTTTAGGATAAATTTATCCCATACAAAACCTAATACGAAGACTTCAACCATTATTAGGAAAGAACTCCATTAATTTCACCTCGAGTTGTCGGCACACCTTTATTAGTTGTGAGATATGAACTTAACGAAGAAGAGAAAAGGAGAGACAAAGACTCGCTACTTAACTTATAATGAGTATATAATAGATTTTATGATACTTGTCATCTATTAGATATGTCATATTTTGTTTTAAAGATATCCATTATAGATGTTGATATTTTTTATCTATAAGTATTATTTTTATAACTAATGGTTAACTACGCCGTTGGTACCATTTCGCCGTTGATATTTGGTAAAGGAAATTTATCATCAGTGTCATTACAAAGTAGTCGATTTTTCAATTTTGCCATTACAAAACGCATGTTGTTATTGATGTCATTATTTTTGCAACAATATTTCATAGTTGCCATTCTCAGGTGGTTTCCAAGCATTTACAACATACCATTACAAAACGCATATTGTTATTGATGTCATTATTTTTGCAACAATATTTCACAGTTGCCATTCTCAGGTGGTTTCCAAGCATTTACGACATATATTAAATCAAAATACCAGCAAAAATACACCTGACATGTGGGCCCCATACGTCATACACTCAACCCTTCTCCTTCCTCCTTCACTGTTCTACCTTCTTCTTCTCCTTCCCTCCTCCTCTCTCTTCTCTCTCATCTAGGTCCAACAGCAGTGGCGGCGACGGCGAAGGGCGCCGGCAAGCTTGTGAGTGCCTCCTCCTCCTTCGCACCCACGTCGACGAGCTCACTCGTGAATGGTGTAGCGAGCTCGTGGGTGGCAGCGGCGGCGAGCTCGTGGGTGGCGGCGGCTGCGAAAGGCAGTGGAGGTGGTGAAGGGCGTCGGCAGCGAAGGGCGACGACTGCGGCAAGATCGTGGGAGCCTTATCCTCCTTCACACCCACACCGGCGAGCTCTCTCGCATAGAGCGTGGCGAGCACGTGGGTGGCAGTGGCGACGACAGTGAAGGGCAACGGTGAAGGGCGGCGGATGGCGGCCTAGCTTGAAGCGGTGGAAGGTGGCTCGGTCACGAGCTCCGGTGAGGTGGAGGGGTGGGAGGAAGAAGGTGGAGGAAGAAGAAGATGAGAGGATGACACTCGGGTCCACACGTCAGAAGCATATTTTGGTCGTATTTTAGTTTTGTATACGTCGTGTGTCCTTCTAAAAGCCACATTAGCATCTTTGATATGATAGATAGTTACAAAACTAGTGTCATGTAAAACAACAACGACTTTGTAATGGTAAATCTGGAATAAACGAACTTTATAAAAAAACATTTGATAAAAGGCACAAGGGAATTCGAGAATGCAATGTGTGTGGGGCTTTGGGCTGACGACTGTTACAAATTACAAAGTACGAGTAGTTACGCTGTGTACAAAACCCTAGTAGATAGATAGATTATACAAAGTACAAACCGGTTTCAGGCTTCTCTTCTCCTCCAATCCACCAAACCATGGCCGGCAATACCACCGCCGCCGACGCTCCATCGGCGGTGCCGCCCGTGGCGGTTTCCGCCGCTGAGGACACGCTGGCGGCCGCGGAGTCCGTGGGAGACCACCTCGCGGAGCTTCTCGCGGCGGTGGCCGAAGACCCCGATGCCGTGGCCGAGCTCCCCCCTCTGCACCGCGCGCGCGCCTTCCTCGCACTGGCCCATGCCGCCACCTCGCTCTTGGCAGGCAGGAGCTCGCGCCTCACTCTCTTTGTAGCCTGCATGGCGTCTGCCTGCCTTCTGATTAAATGTCTTCTTTTTGGGGATTCTCGCAGTGCGGCTGAGGTGTTCGGGGATTGATCCGGGCGAGCACCCTATCAATAAGGAGTTCGTAAGATCTCTTATCTCTGAGAACTCTATCTCGTTATTTGGAAAAATTGTCAACAGTCCACCTGGGTTTTTTCAACGTGCAAATTGTTTTATTCTGGATTTTGTGGATAAAATAAGAGCTTGTCGGTTTCTAAATTCACCTTAGACATGTTTCGGTGTTAAGTGGGGGTGCTGGTTTTTGGCACAAAAGATTTGGAGTCTCTGTTGTCAGAGCAGCTAGTTGATTTATGTCATAAGGGTTTGGTCATGACAATTTTTTTGACAGGGGAAAGTTCCATTCTTGTGATTATCGGGGGAAAGAACTCTATGTGGGGCCTATTCTGGATTCATTATTTAGCCATTTTTAGTGCGACGTATTTTTGAATTGTGCTTCTTTTCTTTGCAGGAAAGGTTAAGCCTGTGTCAGGAGAAGTTAAATCGATTTCAGGACTGGGACAAAGGTAATTTATTGCTAACTCACTCTTGTTGCATGCCTACTTATGCATGGATATGTAATAACTGCTTGAATTCTGAATTTCAGCACCACTACGCCCTACCACTACTGTGAATAAACAAGCAGCGGCGAGGTTCATTGGTCACTCATTGCCCCATTTGACAGCTGGTACGTAATTACGAGGTGAATTGTATGTGCTCAGTTTTCAGTTTTTGTGGTATATAGTTAAGATTTGATTCTTGTTATTTCAGATCAGAAGAGGAGCATGCAGGCAATTAGTAGAGGAGAAGGAGCGGGCTGGTCTGGAAAGAAGAGAAAATCGCAACCATTGCCACCTAGGAAGTCCGTCCGTGCTGCTGCCGAAGAATTCCTCGCTAAGGCTTCCCAGGAGCTTATTGGGTGTAGCGACAGCAGGGTGAAGGGCCCTGTTAGACTTATTCCTGATGACGATGAGGACTAGATTATTTTTCATATGTTGGTTTTGTGCAGCTCTCAGGTATTTATTGCTGCTTCTCAGCGTACGTAATCTCAATGATATTGTGAACGTGGTCTAACATGGTTATTTGTATGGCTCTATACTGATACAATGTTAAATAAATCACAAAACTATTATTTTTTTAGCACCCTTTTGTAGGGTAACATGTCAGTACAGGGTACCTACCATCAGATAAAATTTGCTCTCTTAGATATGTGTAGGATGTATTTTAAACACTTGGAAGGTAGCGCTGTATATTTAATGTTGCAGAAACATAGAAAACCAAATATGCACTTATCACTTTGTTATAACGTTATCTTGGCACCTCCAAGATTACTCTTCTGTCCCCCTCTGCTCAGGATATTAAGTGCATCCATGGTATTTGGAACATTTTGTGGAACTAGTTGCAATGTCTAATGTTGACAACAAATCGTTTGGTGATGGCTTGTAGCACTTAACATTATGACTTGTTGTGCACTATTCTCTCCATTTGTACACTGTAATATACTATTCTGCTATCTAAATTTTTAATAATGTTAATGTTTGTATATTCTGTTGCATGTGACTATCATGGTGCCTTTTACTTCGAAGAGATAATTCATCAAAGTGCATATGGGCTTGTGATAATATTTTTAGCCTGAGGCAACATGATATGTTCATGTCAACTGTCAGATACAATAATTTTCCTTATCACTAATGTGTGTTTTTCTTGATAATTGCACAATTCTTCTAAGCCAGAATGGTTAAAGTTCCGTAGAATTTCCTACTAATATTATAAGGGCATTGCCCATAAGACTAATTCTACAAAAAGTTTACTATAAACCCTAAAACTATAAAAGCTGCCTCAACTCTAAGGAACTTTGCTCGAAAAAACTCAAGGAACGCATAGTGGGGATATAATACAATTGTACCCTTTAAAACATTGTCAATATATAACTTCACCCGCTTTCAAAAAATATGTTAACTTCACCCAAGTCCCAACTCCTACAGTGCAAAGACGCAGACAACATTTTCTAAATGCTACTTCGAAGTTTGTAATGTATTCCAGTGTCATCAAAGGTGCAAATGGAGCATCCATGGCGACTTACAATATTGAAAGATGCCTGAAGCTACTCCATAGCATCACCTGTCTGACATGGTACAAGACGCTAATGCTTCGCGTGGCCCTAAATCTATCGCAGTGTTTTGGTCCATCACCCATGAAAGAAAGGGGGAAAAGGATAAATTAGCATAGCAAGGATGACTCCATTTGCATGTGCTAAAGAATACTGCTTGTTCTATTTCAAGCAACAGCAGAAGTCCTGGTAGAAATAAAATTTCCTAGATCAGAAACACTAAATTGCTAATCACTCCTAAATTCTCTAATGTATCTTAGGCTGTCCAGCAACTTGGCAACTCAAGTCGCCTTTAATTGTGTTGTTGGCTCCATATATAAATATGTGCTCCAGAATATGAAGATATAATAGTTTTTACTTAGGTATAATTGCTTATGATGTTCTACAAGAATCTTGTGTGTAATCTAATTTTTATGGTGTGCTGCGTTTGTGTGCTATTTCCATGAAGAAAGCATGGAAGTTTGTGGTTGAGGGGAGAAGATATCGTCGTGTATAGAAACATGTTTTTTTCTTAGTTTTCAATTAGATATGGTCATATGAAGTATTTGTAAGTGTTCATTTGGAGCAATGTTTTTATTTTTATGGAAGTTGGGAGTCACTTTTTGCTGTGATGCGTAAGAATGATAAATATACAATTTGGATCAGTAACATTCTGCAAACTGCTTTCATTATGTGATCATACGGATTGTCAAAACCTGCTCTATTTAAATGCACTTGAGTTTAAGCATACAGTGCTTCTCTTGAATCGTGGATGACCTTTTTACTTTAACTATGTATTCCACCTTCATGCAGATGAAAAATGGTGGTAGTTTGGCAGGTGACCTGCCTACTTCAACTCTGCCTAAAGCAATGTGGAACCTCTGGATGATGAAGAAAATTTTGCTTGCAGTGGTGCCTTCGTGTACATGGCAAGAGGAAATATTTTATTAGCTTTGGGGCTAACGCTGCCAATTCCTATCTTTCTAAAAAGAAAGCTGTCTACTTTTTTTGGTTGGAGGAACTTGAATAATTATGTAGTTTGTGCTCTGCAACTGCAAGACCTCTGGTGCTTAATTTTTGTACATCTTTCTCGAATGGGGATGGGACTTTTGTGGTGGAGTTTGACCTTGTGGAAGGTTTTGAGAAAACAATTTTGCCAACGCGATAACCGGTTTTATCAGTGTAGCCCAGTAAAAAAATATTGGCTGAAAAATTCTGCCGCTTTTGAACGTGTACCCTATTTAAAACAAAAAGAAAACAAGATCTACTGCATGCATTCTTTGATTGGAAATTTTGTTTTTGTCAATGGAAAGTTCGTCTAATTGAATTTTTTAATATCACCATTAGATAATGTTTTTGGGCCCCCTACGTTTAGTTTCAGGCTAACAGCCCATGTGAAGCGGTCCTTTTACCGCTTGTTTAATTAGTAAGTAATAAATTTAAAGGAGGAGAAAGTCTATATTACATCCTCATCTAAAACCCTTGTCTACATATCCCTCATGAGCTATTAAACAAGGTATTTTATCCCACGAAACTGCAAAACTGGTACAAATTACACCCTGCATTGGTTTCGTGGAAGGTTTTGTCACCGTCGCATGTCCGGTCAGAGTATACACAAACAATCCAACATATATAATATTTGTGGAGCCCATGTGTTATGTCCTTCCTCTCCTCTTCTTTCATCTCTCCTCTTTTCTCTCCCGTCTTCTCTGAGTCAGTGAGCCGGTAGGGCGGGGCGACGGTGGCACATAGGCAAGGAGGTGGTGCGGCCTGGGGCAGGGAGATGGAGTGACCTGGGGTGGGAGTGGACGGCGGCGCGTGGCCTAGTGCAAGGATGTAGCACGACTGCGGGGGCGCTGCCTGGAGCGGGACGGCGGCATTGTCAGGGGCGGGGAGGCAGCGTGCGACTAGAGGCGGGGAGGCGATGCAGTCAGGCCCATGATGATGGTGTGACCTAGGCGGGGACGGCGAGGCTTGCTCCTGGCGGTCTGTGACACAGCGAGGCGGCGGTCGCGGCAAGGCGATGGAATTCAGCGACGAGCCGATGTTCAAAAGAGGGGATGAGGAAGAGAGAAAAGGTGGCGCGGGGTCTCGGGGGAGGAGTCGGTGTCGTGGATTGTGGCCGGCGACGAGCTCGGCGGCGAACAAGACAAGGAGGGATGACGGCGCACAGAGAAGCCGATCACCAGTGACAAGAAGGGAGGAAAGGGCTGCGACTAAGCAAGAGGGAGGTGCGGGGAAAGTGATGGTGGCGCGGGTTTGAGCTGGGGAGGGCTAGTAAGGCTCGACGACACGAGGACCGTGGGAAGGGGCAAGGAGGGGCAAGCAGGACGCGTGGTAGCTCGGCGTAGAGCGGGCGATCAGACCCCTACGCCGAGCCCGACCAGGACGCGTGGCAGCCCAGCCGAGCAGGTGGGCATCGGTCCCACTTGGCAGGTGCCCGCGCGAAAGAAGGAAGAGGCTTCTCCGCTAAGGCCTCTCCAACGTTCAATGTATCCGCGGCATTAAATGTAAGGATTCAGGCGTGCGAGACTGAGAGAGATGATTGTCCGCACTGTAGCCTATCCGGCGCACTGTAGCGGTCATTCCATCACTGTGCGGTGGCAAAAGCAAAGAGGCGCTTGTGTCAGGTGTCTCCCACGTCCCGTCAAGCCCAGGGACCGGAGGAAGCCATTTAAGAGGCGGACATCAGCAGGAGCAAGTGGGCGGCGCGGTGATCAGGGTCCGACCAATGGGATGTCTCCGTCACACACACACACACACACACACACACACGCACACTCTCTCTCTCTCTCTCACCAGTTATCCGCCCCTTCTAGTAAAAAAGGGAGCGGGGGCAAAGAGAGGGGGTTTTTTTTTATCCCAAGCTGTTCGTACACACACCACTGTAAGAGCTCTCGAGCCGGAGTGTTCTGGATCTCAGTGAATATCACCCTCGTAGGAGTAGAACTGTTACCCACACCGAGGGTCCGAACCTAGGTAAATCGGTTGTCTCCCTGAGAGTGCGAGCTTGAGCGATCTAGTGGCGAAAATTCCCCCTGACCGAACTACGAATCTCTCACAAGACAAATCTGTCTGGTTCGAACACCGACACAGTCAAACCAAACGCATACTCTGAATAAGTTTAACCAGGCTTAGATCAGCCTGGTTGAGATGGTACGAGCTAGGCTCAGCATCCCCTTAATTCATGGTTGAATTCAGTTTTATTGGTTGAAACATAATTTATTATTCGTATAGACTATTTGGTGTAATATTTTATAATAATTTGGTTTTATTGGTTGAAACATAATTTGTTATTCGTACGGACTATTTGGTGTAATATTTTATAATAATCTGTTAGAACTCTGTAAAATTTTATTGAATGATCTGAAAAATATCTTTTTAATAATTTTTTTTCATATTTTATCAAAAGTTTTTAATTTTTAATGCACTAAGCCAACGGAACAACTGAACCGCAAACAAAAAAAATGCATCTATCCCCTCCAAGAGAATTCCAAGCTGCTCTCCCTATCGCAGGCTGTGCCAACTGCCAAAGTGCCAAGGTAGGGAGGGGCAGATGGGTCATTTCCGAGGAGCAAACAGCAGTATTTAATTGGCAGGACTGCGATGCGACGCACACCACCCACACCACGCAGTCACGCACCAATGGCGCCATCATCCCCCCTTGCCCCTGCCATCAATGTCGCCCCCATCTCTCAACCACTGCGCCTCCATCACGATGCCGCAGCTGCGCGCCCATATCCGTCCACCTTTCTCTCTCTACCTCGATGGAGAGAGGACTCCGACCCCCCCTCTCTCTCCAGAGTCCAGACAATACACGCGCAGGCCAAGAAAGTAAACCGAGGAAGAGGACTCCCTTGAATCCTTTCGCTCCCCCATGGTTCCATCCCAGCCATCCATACGGGCATGACGTTTCTAGAGAGAGAAAAGGAGCGAGGAAAGATGGCCGCCACTCCGTCATCGGCCATCGCATTCACGGCATCATCAGCACCAGCTGACCGCTCCGCGCTGCGCTGCACCGCCGCCCTTCGCCCACACGCCGCTTTCTTTCTCTACCAGGCACCAGCGATGGCACGGGTTCCGAGAATGCCCAAGAAGCGGAGCCCGAGCCGCCTCGTCGTGGACATGGACGGAGGAGGGAGAGGGGAATCAAAGCGGGAGCACGAGCCGGGGAAAGGAGGAGAGACAGCGCCCCCACCGGCCACAACGCCCCCCATTACCACCACCCATGGCCTCCTCTCTCTCCCTACCACTACCGCCGCTAGTGAGAGAAACAGGGGAGAGAGAGAGAGAGAGAGAGAGAGAGAGAGAGAGAGAGAGAGAGACGAGTTTCTTGGCGTGCTGCTGCTCCCTGTTCCGAAACTCACTCTACCATGGGGGCCTTTTTGGGTTTTTGGCAGCACCTCGCTCGCCTCTCTCATCCACCCCATGGGTCAGAGCGAGGAGCCCTCTCCTCCTCTGAGGAGAGAGAGAGAGAGCAGGAAAGGGGGAAGCACCGAAGCAGGCGCAAGAAACTTCCCCCACCTCAACCTCCCCTTCCGCTTCTCCCACCTTTATTTCTTGGCGCTGTCTCCTTCCTTCCTCGTTCCTACCTCCTCTCTCTTCTTTCTCTCCGTCGGGTTCGGGTTCTTGGGGAAGCCGGGGTTGCGGTGAGGCGGCGCGGCGATGAGGAAGGGCAAGAAGGTGGTCCTGGCGCAGCCGGCGGCGGGGCCGGCGAGGGTCATCCACGGTGGTGGCGGCGGCGGCGCTGGAGAGGCGCACAGGGCGAGGCTCCGGTACCTCAGCCTCCTCCATGACTACCAGGAGCTCTCCAAGGTGGGTTGTTGGGATTTGGGAACCCCTGTTCTTTGCTGTGATTGGGTTCTGGGCTGCCTGATCTGAACATCTGATCTCATCTCATCTCATCTTTGTTTTGATTTTGGTTTTGTCGTGGACTGGTGGGGTTCTGTCGAGTTTGATCGATCAGATCTTCGTTTGTTCTTGGTTGGATTCCATGGTTTTTTTGTTTGGTTTTGTTTGTATTTTCACAGATCTGGGGCTTCCTAGGTTAATCTCCTGATTACAACTCTTGCGGGTTATATCTACTCGTATTTCCCTTTTTTCTTTTTCTAACTCTCTCTGGGCCTGCTATGATACCTTTATGTGTTCCAAATTGGTTGAGAGCCGTACTAGTTCAGTTAAATTAATGTGTTTTACAGAGATGAGGATCATGGGTGATGCTTTCGGTTATTTTATAATGCACAGTTTGATAATTGCTGATGATTGACTCATCTGTAACTTCCATCAGGACACTGAAGCAAAGAAGAAGAGATTGCATATGGAGAAGCTGATGAAGCAGAGGCTTTTGGCTGAAGTCAAGTAACCATAATTTTCTACTTACATGTGATTTTCATTCCATCCTGATGATGAACAGCTGTTCCTTATGCATAGCATACACCTATAATACCACAGGTTTCTGCAGAAAAGATACAAATCCATGTCTGAAAATCCCTCGCAGACCGTTGTTTACAGACTGAAGAATCCTGCAATGCCACCTGCATCGCGGGCTGCTGCTTGGGCTCGTGACGAAGATCACCGGGCATCTCAAGCTGTTGGAAGCTCAATCAAAGGTCCATCCTCAAGCAAGCAAAGGCAGCTTTATGCTCCAAGAGCATCTCAAGTGATTGACCTCAATGAGGCTTGTGAACCGGTAATAGTCAGGGAACCCTCAGTTTGCCGGTAGCATTGTATGCATAATTTGTTATCTGAATATTGCTTGGTTATTTTCAGAGTTCCGAGGAGATGGAGGATTTTCATGGTTACCAGCAGCCTCAGCCTGGTAGGATCAATCAGATGAAGAAGCACCCAATGGAGGGTGGTGTTGCCCCTGGTCCTAGTGACGCAAAAACACCTGCATTTTGGGATGTACGAAGTTCTGTAGGAAGAGCTGGCAAGAGGAAGATCTCATGGCAGGATCAACTAGCTCTAAGAGTATAAGGTTGATAACAATACTAAGGCCCTGTTCTTTTCTGCTTAACAGCTCAACTAGCTCTAAGTGTGATAGTGATAGGAACTGCATCTTATCTCTGGTCCTCGATCTGTAAAAAAATCCTCAGAGGAATCGGGGGGATGGATATTTGCTCCTTGCACATGATGAAGCCATATAATCTAGCCCCTCCGGGAGTATCACTGGTTTGCTTGGTTTCTTCAGTGCAGATGTCATCTCTGGATAGCAATTCCATGGCTACCTGTGTTTGTGAACAAGCATGAATGAAAATCTAGCAAGGGTCTTCTTGTAGGAACGGCAGATTTCCTTTTGTTCTTGTAGAATTGTAATTCATGAGCTCACCTTTTTAATGTAAACACTAAGCTCATGAAAAAAGGAAGAAGAATATAATATATTACCACCTTTGCTTGAAATGGTTACTCCTTTTGAAACATCTTTAGTCTGTTAGATTATGTTGAATTCGTCACTGTATAAAGACATCTTTGCTACTACTTTTTTAGCCCATTTTGTTTATCTCACTTCTGTCGTCAAAGCCCTTTGATCAGCATGGGACCATGGGTTGACAGCAGCAGGAGAATAAATACAACGCGGCACCAAATTTTCTGTTCAAATTTCTAGACATGTGATAGATATACAGTTTTAGAATTTATGAACGTGTTTGATGAATGTATGCACATTTTGGCATAAAATGTTGTGACATCGCATACCAGTTGAACTAGTAACAAAACAAGACAATACAACAGTTAAAAGGAATTTGTCTGATTGAAGTGATATACACGAAATGAGGCATTAAAAAATTAGTAACAAAACAAGACGCCTGTCATACAATGACAAATCCAACATTGGCAACTTTATGTGGCACAAACAAAAATTTTCATATATATTATGCTTGGTACAATTTATTAGTAAAAACATCGAATCCAACAATATGACCTCGAATCTATGCGAATTAATCAGGTGGCATTCATGTTTTGACCCGATCACGGTCTCACTTTTCACGTGCAAAAAAAATGATATTCTGACATAAGTTTGTCTCATCATTTCGTCACGTCTGCAGTAACATTTCTTGCAATTGAAGATTGTTTGTTTTCTCAATGCATTGTTTGGAACACTCCATGATCATCTTCACTCTTCTTTCCGTCTACAATGCCAGAGGTGCACAGAGGGTGTCCTGCCTGCTAATCATGGAATCACTCAACCACGGGTCTAGGCGATGATGTTGCGCTTTCCTAGCATTACTGCATGATTCATAGTATGTGCTTGGATTAAACTGCTAATTAACTTGGTACAATTTATTAGCAATAGTTTTGCATTACTGTCTGGAGAGGTTCTTAGCTGCTGGTTGATTTTCCCACCCTTTTTTATTCGGGTTTTGTTTAGTTTTGTTCATTTGAACCAAAATTTATCATTTTTGTACGATCATCCCGTGTAACATTTGTAAATTTTTTTGAGCTTTTGTAGAGTTTTGTCTAGAAAGATCTCAAAAAAATAATGTTTTTATATTTTTTTTATATTTTTTAAATCTTTTTTAAAGGTTATCAACTTTTGGCTCAACCGAACCAAATCAAATCGAATCGAGAATCAAAGAGGGCCGCAGGGCTACTGCTACGGAATCATATTATCAAATCTCCCTAAAGTTCAACAAGAATCTTAGGTGCAATTCTGCAAATCCTGCACTTCCACATGGTGATTGATGCCTATGGGCGAGAGTTTCAGAGTTCAAACTTCAAGCTTGTTGGTACGAAATATAGCAGCTTCATAGTGCAAACTAGGCTTGTCGGTACGACATTTTGTGAAAAGTGGAGTTCTTTACATATTCTTGGATGAGCAGAAGTTTCAATAGCCTGCAGTACATCATCTGTACATGTTCTTGGATGAGCAGAAGTTTCGATGGTCTACGATGCTTCCGCAATGGGGCACTTTAGTTCTCTCTTGATACACACCGCAACATGGTTGTTTGCAAGTTTGCAACTCACCACTTACAAAATACCGAGTTCTATCTTTTATGAACCAAATCAAATATTATTGACCTCTGGGCTGGGATTCTTCAGATGCTCCCGAAATTTAACATGATAGCTACCTGAATATTCCATACATGTGCACACGACACTTGTACTGGGAACTTTTACCAGGATTCCTTCTGTATATGACGCCGTGCGCTACTGGATAGTTCTAGCCTTCTTTCTATAAGTCTGCAAGTTAATCTAGGCAAAAAAACTGCACACAGAACACTGCAGATTGATACATGAAAAAACATTCGACTACATTTTTATTGGATTGATGCCCAAAATGCTAATTGTTAATGGTGCCTACACACGCAATTCTGAACAAATTTAGCCTTTCCATCCATGGAGGCAATTATAAACTAACCGTAATCGGTTACGATCGATATCGCTCTGTCCGTACCTGTATTCATATTTTTTTACCGGATACAAATTTGAATATGAATATGTCAAATAAGGATACAAATTCCAGTAATACAAGATAACATTGGTTACGAATACGGGACTGATATAGATTGGAATGGACATAGATACGAATGTTATTAGTTGAATAATTCAAATTCAATCTTAAAATTTTTGTTCCATCACAAAATTGGACCAAATTTAAATTTTGAAATAGGATTTTATAACATTAGAAAAAACTGGAGAGTTTGTAAACAAATATTATTATATTGGTCCGGATTCAAAAATCCAATTTATATTAAAAACTTGGGAGAAGACCGAACATAATTTTGAGAATTATCAAAAGTAATTGATTTTTCAAATTAATTTTAAAATTAGGGAAAACACCAATAATTACATGACGCCCTTAAAAAGCACCGGATGTAGTAACAGTCTAATAGTACCAAATCGCCAAAGGAACAATATATGTATGGACTATATTAGAGGTTTTATTTGGATAATATCCATATTTTATAGTTGGATATTATTCGAACAAAAACTCCAATATTTCATATCCACCGGAAAATTAGTGCTTCTATCCGTATACACGTCAAATTATCCATATACGTTTCCTTATTTACAAAAATAGTCAGATATCCACAAAACTATACGGATCATTGTCTGATCGATTCAATCAGTCGATTGAAAAATATTCGTACTTTGTACAATTTCCACCGCTATTTAAGGCTATGTGATCCGGTCGGTTTGGCTATTCACGATATCATGGTTCTTCCCATGGTTTCTTCTCGCGTGCAGCTTTTTCTTGTTTCGGCTTGGGTTTAACTGAAGAATCAGCTTAGGCCGATGTTGCAATGCGGTGGCAAAATTAAGTATTTTTCAAGTTAGAACTTAGTAGGGCTCGTGATTATACACCATAACTCACTGTTAAGGGCAGACGTATAAAGAAATCTGTCACTAAAAGTACCGAATCAGTAATGGACTGTCTGCCAGAAATTGTGGAGATATGACCGGTGGTTTGTCTGCCGGCAAATATATGTGTTAAAGGCGGATTATCTGCCGAGCATAGCTGGTAGGCAAGCTGGCGCGAAAACGAAAAAAATTAGCTGAGCGGGCAAAGCGGCGCCAAACGAGTTTTTTTTATCCTCCACCGCCTCTCTCTCTCACGTTCCTCACATATCTCCTCCCCCAAATCTGTCCCCTAAATCCCTAACTTGCAAGCTCGTGCCGCTGGGATCCCCTCTCCAACTCCGCTGTGCTGTGATCCCGCCGCTCGTGCCGCTTGGATCCCCTCTCCAGCTGCCCGCTCCTCCTAGCTGGGATCCCGCCGCTGTGCTGTACCGATGCTTGAGGTCAGGGGAGGCGCTGTACTGCTGCTGTATTGACGTGGAAGACCAACCTCGGGGTTGTACTGCTGCTGTACTGCCATGGAAGACCGCTGCTCCTGCGAGCTCGTGGATGACCGCCGCCAAAGCTAGCTGACCACCGCCGGAAGGCTAAGGTCAGGGGAGGCGCCGGCTTCCCTCTCTCCCCCTTCCCATGCTCACTCACTTCCTAGATCCCTTTGTCTTGTCCACTCCATCTCTCTCTAGTGCGCGCAGCACCTCGTCGTCCGTCAGAGGGCGGCAGCCCCGAGGTTGAAGGAGATGACGCCGGGGTCACTCTATTAATCAGAGGTTTGTAGTGTCTCTCCCCTTCCCGCACCTCACATCTTCCCCTAATCCCTAACCCGCAACTCTCTCCCATGGCAGCCATCTCCAGGTCCGACGTTGAAGAGGCCTTCGGACGTCTAGGAAGCGGCTTAGTAACGGAGGCTTGCTCTCTAGTGGGTGTTGGGCTTAACGGCGTGCAATAGTTCATCGGAAGGATTAGCATTGGGGTCACTCCATTAACCAGGTAGTATCTTGGTTCTGCACATAGCTGCCATGCTCTTCCTCTCACTAGATAATTCATGAGTGCCCCTTAATAATTTTCTCCACGTTAGGTATCAGTGGAACTTCAATATGAAAGGTGCCATTGTCCAGTAGGCCTGTTCACAAATAAGTTTGGGACGCCATCACAAATCAGCAGGTCTGTTCACCATTGGTTTTGTCTTATAGCTGTTAAGGTTTTAGGTATGCCACACATAGACCTACTGATTTCCAAAGGCTTGGATGTTTTGTCTTTGAACTCACCTCTAATTTTGAAGAAAGCATATGAGAATCACTGCTTTCAGCAATTAATATATAGAGTGTAGTTCAATCAACAATATACTTTAATTATATTGGATTAAAATCTGGTTGTGGAAAATTATTATGCATGCATGCTTCTTCAGTTTTGTCCATACATTAGAAAAAATAAATATTCTCAGATGTGTGGCACATATTGTTTGTAATATATGTTCACTTTACAATAATATATTGGCTCTTGTAGATAGCTCATAGTTGTGTAAAGGATCTGATGCCATGTAATTAGCGTTGATAATACCTATTCAAATTTTTTTTAAAAAGGAACCAATGCCATCTCATTTTGTTTGAACTAGATTGTTTTTAGCTCACCCTTCTGTAAAAGAAATAATGTCATTTTTTTTTCAGTCTCTATTTGGGTCAAGACATTTGGTAATAGATCTACTTGGTCATTATTGTGAATATCTTTGCTTTGGGCTGGAATATTGGAGTGAATCCTCGAATTGCATTTAAATAGACAGGTATGGAGGTATTTCACTCATTCGTCCATAATCTAAGTTTGTCCTTGTTCCTACTTGTGTGTCTATCATGATGCATTATGATTTATAGCTATTCTTATCTATTCAATGAGGATAATTTACAGTTTTTGTTCAGATAGACGTGTTAGCTTTGTAATCGAAACATGGATAAGGGATGGATGGACATGCCTAGGTACATCATATATACATTTCCTATTTCAAAAAGATGTAGGTATTAAGAAATATGCCCAGGCAAAGTATAATAACTTATGAATAAAATTGTAGGAACACAGTTGATTACATACAAGGGGTTGAAAGGTTTATACAATTTGTTTTCACTCATTCAGCAAAAAGAAATAAGATATTATGCCCTTGTAAGAAATGTGTTAATTGCTCTTGGAGAGAAGTAGACGTTGTATTTGAGCACCTGATTTGTGATGGATTTAAACGTGGGTACAAACTCTGGATGTTTTATGGGGAGTTATCATCCTCTTTTGCAACTGAAGGGGTCTATGTAGAACAAAGGGCAGAGGATCGTGACGAAATACCAGAAATGCTTAGAGATATGGCATGTGGGTTAGATGGAACCGGGGATTTAGGTGGCAATGATGATGGTTTAGGGGAGGGAAATGCATATGTGGATGACTTTTACACACTAGTAGATGATGCAAGTAAAGAATTATATCCTAGGTGCAAGACTTTCTCAAAGCTAAATTTCTTAGTCCGATTGCTCCACATTAAATTTCTTGGAGGTTGGAGTGACAAAAGCTTTGACATGCTAATGGATTTGCTTAGAGAGGCATTCCCTGAAGGCTCAACTCTACCAAAAAAAATTTTATGAAGCAAAGAAATTGGTTAAACGTCTTGGTCTTGGGTATATAGAGTAATTGGTCCCTCCAGTTTTTTTTGTAATTGCTTGTTAGTGCAAGCTTAAACTTATGAATGGTTTAGTAGCTCCAGATTGTATTTATTCTTTACTGCTTTGAATGATGAGTGGCTTCAAAATATGATATGTTTGGTGCTGCATTTGAACCTTAATCAAAGAAGATGAAGAAGAACAGTGCCATGTATGAATGCTTTGAATATGCATCTTGTGATTATTTCTTGTCAAAACTGAGGTATTTTTGTTTGCATTCGCATCTTTTTTCAGGTAGTAGCCGGACTTGAAATATGATTACCCACTTGTTGATATGCTGACAAGATACTGGAGTGGATTATCGATCATGCTACCTTTTAGGATAAAGGGAAGTGCTGCTAGCAGTAGTCTTTTGTGTTATATTTGGTCATGGAGAGAGTATATTTTAGGAATATATTAAGTCCTAAGTCATGTTCTGGACAAGTTATGTGATGTTTGCAAGATGTGCTTGCAAGCTGTGATTTTTGGACAAGTTCTGTGATGTTTGCAAGATGTGCTTGCAAAATGTAACTTCTGATCCTGCTGTTTTTTCTTTTGGGATAAAGGATTGTGGTGCTACTTATGTGATGTTTGCAATATGTGACTTCTAATATTTGAGCACTCCTTTTATGATTTGAAATATTTATGGAAGATGTAACCATCAATTTATAATGTTCTGTGATTGATACCTGGACATTCATTTTTCTCTATGATGTGTTTGATTTCTATGCATTGTAAAGATATCAAGTGCTGGAGAATTGTGACTAGAAAATGAATGCAGCGATGTAACTGTTTTTTATGTGTCATGCGGATGATATGTGTTCATTTGTATGTCTGCCGGGAAAAGTAGAGCATAGCAATGGCATACTATCTGCCGGGAAAGCATTGCTAACAACGACACACTGTCTGTCGGGAAAGCATTGCCAACAACGACACAATGTCTGCCGGTAAAAAATGTCTGTCAGTAAAGAGAATTGCTGACAGCTGGGTTCCCGTCGGACGCTCTTGGCGGACGGTCTGTCGGTGTATCTCATTGCCGGCAGATGGTCTGCCACCAAAAACTATTATTCCCGGCAGACTGCATGCCACCATTGCTATGTCATGGTGTTTATATGGATCTCCTTTCCTCCTCCGCTTCCAGATTTCTTGTTAGAGCTCGCCTTCTAACTATTTTGTCTAGAATAGCTCGTCCTTCTGTCCTCCACAGGTCCTAGATGTCCTTTTTCACATTGTTTTATCTTAACTTATTTTATCTTCCTAAGGTGAAAAAAATGGCACCTTACTGTCACTATAGGGTGACATGCTCCTTTCATCTCAGAAGGTATAAATTGGGCATTCCAACTCCGAGTGTCCAGAGCTATGTGATTTTAGGATCGGGGGCAACTCATAGGGCGTTCGTGCTCGTCCCTCCCGGTCAAGCCATGTCTCTACCTTCGGCGGTCGCTTATGCGCCAAAGAAGTGGGGATCCGGTAGGTGATCGTGGGGGGACGGGCCAGGAGCTTGGGTGGAAAAATCTGTGGCAAAGACTCCTTGGGATCTGAGTTTTTTCGTGAGCAGATGGAGTAATAAGGTGTGTTTTTTTCCTTTCCTTGTTTTAGCCAATAAGAGATATGTTTGAGTCGATGTCGATGTGGATGAGGAAGATGCAGAGCCCCGATGGGGGATCGAATCCTTGCGGCAGCGACGTAGTGAGTTATAGATCTCAACAATGGTGGGCAGCTCTTGTTAGTAAAGTCATGGAAAGGGGCAAGATCTAGGATGAGTCAGGGATAATTCAAATGCTAGCAATTTCGTGGACGATGATGACAGTGATTGAAGATTGTTGTTCGTTGTCTACCTCATGTGCAACCATGACGGGTATTTGTGCTACCACTACTATTGTTGATTTTGATTTTCCTTTCCGTCTCCCTATGTGGATGAGGCCAGAGGTGATGGAGACGGCAACAACGTAGAACACGACAATCTTCGTTTTCGGCGATAGCAGGAGAATCCCTAGATCCCTATGTTTTTTTACAGTCAGGTTCTTTATGTACTCAGTTGTAATTTGGCTTTTGGTCGGAGGCCTTTCTGTAATAGTATTTGATATGAATGAAGTGTTATCCCTTTTTTTAAATAAAACTCCGAGTGTCTAATTATGCCGCATGAGAAACAGGAATAGGGTAATTTCGCATACACTACATGAGCATATCTATATAAATAGAATAGTCCATTTATACATAATGGTAAAGAGGGCTCTTCTACGATCATCAATTCCAGAAATCCATACAAATACGAAAGGGTTTTTTATCCTTACCAACTCGATCTTGTTGCACCTGGTAACAAACATGCATAAACCATTTCTCGAAGTATGTATCTGGATAGTCCAAAGTCTCGATAATTAGCTTGAACCACATGTTGCAAACAACCAAGAGCCAGTCCGAATTGATCTTGTAACAGATCCGCAACCGAACAAATACGTTTACTTTTCAAGTGATTCGTATCTTCATCATCAAGTATACCCGTTCCAAATTTCATTCCAATCAAATGATCCGTAGCAGTAAACACATCTCGTGGTAATAAGAATGTATTGTTCTGAGGTATATCAAGATTCAGTCTCCGATTCATATTTCGTCAACCCATCTTTCCTAATTCACACTTTTGTTGAAAAAAATCCTTTTGTAATTCCTCACATAAGGACTCCGAAGATACCAAATCCCCGCCTATACAAGCAAATTGTTGATAAAACTCCAAAATAGCCTTTTCTTTTGATTCAATCCTTTTCTTCTCCTTAGCGTTCGGGAAAGACAAGAAAATTTCAGGGTAGAAAACATTATCTAGAATTTCTCTTAGATTCGAACCCATAGCTGATGATAGAACTAAAATAGATTTTTTTTTTGTTTTCTACTCATGCAAGCCCATATCCTTTCTTTTTTATCAATTGCTAATTCCTATCTTCCTCCCCAATCTGATATTATAGTCCCGGTGTAGATAGAAATTCCCTTATGGTCTAATTCGGAGCGGTAGTAAATACGAGGACTTTGCAATATTTGATTGATCACAATTCGGTATATTCCATTTATTATAAAGGTTCCAAAGGAATTCATTATAGGAATGATTCCAATAGAAATAGTTTGCTTTTGCACATCAAAACCAAAAATTAATCTTGCGGATACATATGCTTGTCAAGTTTTAGAATCAAATATAGATCCAAATTAATGTACATTTTTCACATTCTTGTACTAGGAAGAAAGCTAAACAAAGGCACACGACTTTTACACACTACATGGCCCAAAATTTTCATTTTCTTTTATGACTTTTGAAGATTTGGATAACATGAGTGGATTCTCACCAAAACTCATTAGATCTTAGTTGAAATCCTCCTATTTTTGGACTTAGCAAAAGTCCTAAAAGATTTCGATAACTTTACAAAAACCCCATTAAAACTTTAAAATTTTGAAAGACGCAATCTTGAATGACATATTTGAATTTTGCTTAAAATTAAAATTTATAATGAACAATTGGGCCTTGGCCCATTTACCACATCCCAATGCGCTCTGAGGCGGCCCATTTGAGCCTACACACATTCTCTTCTTCACCCTTCGAGTGACACACTCTCTCCCCTTGCACACACACACACACACACACACACACACACACACACACACACACACACACACGCAGACACTCTTCTCTCTCTCTCACTCTCTCGCTGACTGTTCAATCGTGCGATGTGATGGCTTTGTCCTCACCTCCCCTCTTGTTCCCCTGGTGCAACTCCACTCCCCCGCCCCTGCCAGCGCCTTCGCCTAATGTACGGCTAGTTTCCCCTACCAAAATGCCAATATTGCTTCCAACGCTGGCTGGTCTCCCCTATTAGCACCGCCATGTCAACTGACAGCTTGGAGATCCTCGTAAATTTATATTCGACTCTATAGAGAGGTTACTCACTAGCTGCCCAAAACAACTTAGGTGAGTATCCTTAATTGAAACGAGGTAAATCAGGACATCTAAATATGTGTCCCATGATAGCTTTCATGATTAAACACCATGATACACATATTCTCATAATGATCGATGGCTCAACACATACAACATTAGATATAATTTGTATTGATCTAGATTAACACCATATGAGTTTAGTGTAGTAGAACCTCAAGTAGTTTAACAACATAGTGGAAGACTTAGCATAAATAAACCAAGAGAAAGACCATCGAGTATGCTTCATAATGCAAGGGCAATTGATTGAAAAACTCCACATGTTGCTCGCTAGATCAATCATGTCCCGCTTGATATTAGCATTCAACTGTATGATCGCATTTACCTGAAATTGCAGTAATTTTGTTAAGTATAAAAGGTACTCACATTAGGAGGTCATATACCCATAATCATAATTTGAATGCATCAAAGGAAGGTGTAAGGGGTTATTTTGAGTATAAATGATATTTTGCTAGACAAGGACATAAGTAGATTGTAAATTGTCTTTTAGTAAGCATTTTAAAAATATAACCATATCATAGCCACCATCACTTCCTCATCATCATTCGTAAATTTTCAATTTTCATCATATCATAAATTTGAACTTCCTGTCCATAGGACTCCTTGCCCTTTTATGAACAACACCACAAGCAACTCCATGCTCGGAAAAGAACCACAACCCTACAACTTCCCAAAACCATCCCAAGTTCTAACAATGGTGGCTAAAACTTCGGGTATTGTTCTTAACCATGAATGCGACTGTTCAAACAGTTTTATACTCTACAAAGATGTACTTTACCCGCATGATGTAACAAGATATGCCTAAGCTCTTAGATGTACATGCTAACCCATTAGACCACCCAAGTGACTTTAACCCCTCCTCAAAACAACACGATAGGTGATGACACGAGACAAGGAATAGGTGTGGAGGCTAGGAGCCGGTAGCAAGTCTAGGGATAGCTATGCCCCTTCCCTCTTTTATCTATCTTAAGGCACAATTGGGCCATGCTAAATAAATCCTAAGTCCCAATCAAGGTATTACAACTATCCTCACAGACAATTACTCAATTACCATACACTTGCACTAACATAGCATAAGTGTCCAAGTATGAAATGACAAACTTTCATATACTTGATGAAAAATTAAGGATCAGTGGATCCTTATCATTATATTAGCTCATGGGGATTGGTGACTAATACTGACGAGGGTGTATGTTGCCTCTTTAGAATAGGCCGGGAAAAAATTGGACTAGGCCAGCATGGCCCGAATGGCATGCCGTGTTGGGCGATGGGCCACCCGGCCTGCCTTGACTGTCTGGGCCGTGCTTGGACCAGTCCGGTCCGAAATGAGACATGAGTCAATAGTTTGTGTATTTCAAGTTATTCTGTTGCTTAGATGAACTTATGTTCAACAAGAAAGTTGTAGATAATTTCGAGTCGCATCTTTTTCATGTGGATAACCTTTTCATTTGAGCAGCATATGAATTTATAAAAATTATTTATTCACTGTCTACTTTAGGGCCGACAATGTATGAATTTATAAAAATTATTTTCTTCGCTGCCTGCTTTAGGGTCGACAGCACTGTTCTCGGTAATTCGCTAATTTCGAGGTTTTCTGTTACTCAGATGAATATCAGTTGAACATGAAAGTTGTAAATAATTTTGATACGCATTTTTTTACGCAGACAGCTTTTTCGTTTGAACAATGTATGAATTTCTAAAAAAACACTTTTCTTGCTGTCCAAAACCGGCCCGCCGTGCTTTTGGGCCGTGCCAGGCCTAGAATTTGACACTCTGTTTTGACCCGTTTTGCACCGGTCCAAGACACGACAGGCCCGAGTCGAGCCGGCACGGCCCGGCCCGATTCCCAGCACTACTTGTCCATTAGAGTGGTGCGAATCATAAATAGAGGACACTACTGCGGATCGGGGTAGGCCAAGCGGCTCGTAAGGCCTGTGCAAGCGGTTTTAGAACCACTTGCGTGCAATCATGATCGATGCCCGACGGGCATCACAAGCGGCTCCAGAGCCGCTAGTGAAGCCCCTCTCGCAAGCGGTTCGCGGCGCGATGGCGAGGGAAGGCGTGGAAGCCACGTGGGGCTCTCTGCAAGCGGTTGGAGCCACGAACCGCTTGCAGAGAGCATCTCATAGCGTTCAAGAATCGCTATGTGAACGTGTAGTTTAATGGCCACCTGGTTATTTCATTTCTGGGGCGGCGCAAATAGATATTTAAATATATATTTCGGCAGAGATTTTTATTTGTCGCTTAAATTTAAATACATATAGGATGAGCATATAATTAGCGATCAAACAAGCTTAAATATATTAGATAATACATGTAATAATGTACACTTTATATGCACCGGCCAAATTTACAAAGTTTATAATTAATATACATTGTGCAAAATGGACAACAGTTCATTTTTTCTTGCGGTACTCTTCTTGACGCTCTTTGACGACGTAGAAGTCGTCCCTAGTTCGCTCGTGTTGAATATGGATCTCGATAATGGAACTCGCTCGGGGTTAATGACCTCATCGAGAATGAAGCCGAACAGTTGTTCTCGTAATGCGAGCACCGATGATGTGGTAACACTTCATATGTTTATCCATGTCGGGCCGCCAATTCAATTAAAGTGAAAAATAAATAAATACGTGCACCCATAATGTAAATTAATGGAGCACATAAGAACGTTATTAAGTTGTTGCTAGATGCATGGTTGCGTGCATATATATACGAACCTCTTCAGGAGTTTGAGGCTCAAGCTCGCCGTGGCACATCATTTGGATATAGTGGAACACATAGTAGCCACATAGGTTGTTTCCCGTAGATTGTTGTTTTACCTATGGTCGATGCGAGGCAATTACATATCAGTAATAACAAAAAATATTAATTGACAAAGGGCAATTACGTCGTTTTAGCGTACCCAGTCACTTAGCTTGATATCGAATTCCTTCTTAAAACGTCCTTTCTGAATCTCTTGAAAGCTCAGGAACGCCTTGTTAAGGAGGTCAATTATCCACTGGTATTCCTTTTGCGGTTTTCTCCGTGAGTCTTGGACGATGATCATGCTTTTGTCAAGCCTTATGATTATAAGGATCCAGTGGAACCTATTTATATATTGCAACAGTTATGACATGTAATTAAACAATATATAGTGTGCCATCAGGTGCCTTAAGCAATATAAGAACGAGATGTTAGTGAGAACATCAGCACGTACTTAAAGTTGAATGGCAGAAGTATGTATTGCTTGTAGTGTTGTTGTACTAGTGCATGTACAACGTAGTCGTGGATTTCCTTTGGTTTTCCAGGGTATTGCCCGACTTCCTCGTTGACCAACCAAGGGTCAAGGAAGCCAATCGAGTTCGGCTTCTACTTTCTAAGTCTTTGTATCTCCATTCTACAGAAAATGGGTTAATTGAGTTAATTAATTAGGGTTCTCGGCAAGCAGCATGTATAGATATATATATACATCTTGTGGAGTCGACACTCACAGCACCAAAGCAGTCATGAAGGACACGTTGATTTGGCGTCTTCTGGTACACATTGTACCGATCTTCAAAATCAAGATTTATCAATTGATCATTCCTCGAAACAAATGTTCTTCTTGAAACGAGACGCAACAATGAGCATATCCTGGCGGACTTGTGTTCGCATACCATTCATGGCGCGTCGCGATCTTGATCGGTAGTTTCCGTATGTCCTTAGGGTCTAGCAACGGTGGCCCGGCTTAAATGGCCACCGACTTGTGCCGTTGGAAGATCATCGGTTATTCCACAGGCGGCATCTATGTTATCAAGGCCGCTTCCTCATGAAGTCATACTCCATCTAGAGCGTTTTGCCTCCTTCGTTTCTTCCTTGCTCATGTATGTGCCCGGAGGTTGTTTACTCTTGAAGACGTGCTTTCTGATAGTTCTTTGGTAGTCGGTACAGAGAGGCGGTCGGTGCTGACTAGTTGTCGCGAAGAAGTCCGCGATGTTTGAATCAATTCGTTCATTTGGCGGTGGATTTGTTTTAGCTTTATACCCCTCTATCCATGCGTCCACAGCTTTCTTCGACTCGCTCTTTAGCTCCTCCGACGTCATCTCATAAAGTGTTTTTTCAGGTTCCTTCATTCTCTGTCTGAATGGGAAACCGGCCGCCCTGCTGCTTGTTGTCGTTCTAGCTACAGGAATGCTCCTTTTGCTAGCAACCTTCTTACTGGGGGGAGATGCCGGCTCCGTTGTTTCTCTCGGAGGCTGTTGCTTCCTTTTGCTTTGAGGGGCTGGCGGCGGTGTTGGACTTCTGCGCATAGCGCTAGCGGGTGGTGGAGTGCTTTGTCTCACCGGCGAGGCGTTGCGTGGTGGCGTGGCCTGTCTTGGTGGAGGAGGTGAGCTCCGTCTCGGTGGAGTGTTCTACTTCTGTCTCGGTATAGATGTCACCTCTGCACCATCAGGAAACACGATGTACTTTGTCGGTGTAATAAATACCGGGGTACAAAGAGCCTTAGGAAGGCCGGGAGGGCCCCACGCGTCAGGCGGGCGAGCCCCTCGGAAGGCCGGGAGGGCCCCACGCGTCAGGCGGGCGAGCAAGGCCCCGTGGCGAGCCCCGGAAGGCCGGGAGGGCCCCGCGTCGGCGGGCGAGCAAGGCCCAGTGGCGTGGGCGAGCCCCTCGGAAGGCCGGGAGGGCCCCAGCGTCGGCCAGGCGAGCAAGGCCCCCCAGCGTGGGCGAGCCCCTCGGAAGGCCAGGAGGGCCCCACACCAGCGGGTGCATGGGCGAGCCCCCCGAAGGCGAGGCGAGGCCCCACGCGCCAAAGGGCGCGTGGGCAGCCCTCCGACGGTGAGGCGAGGGCCCCAAGACCAAAGCGGGCGCTGGGCGAGCCCCCTCTCGAGACCAGCGAGGGCCCAGCGCCCGAGGCGGGCCAAGGCAGGAGCTTTGCGTATGAGTCTTGGACGAAGGCTCCCCGCCGCTGAAGGACGAAGCGCATTTAATGAGACATCACGCGCGGATGGACAGAGGAAGAAATGATTACCGCTACAGTGACACTTGCAGGTCTGAGCGGCTGTCACTGTGGCGCAGAAGAATTGACCGGCAGAGAGAAGAGTTGCTTGAGGAGGCCGCCCGTGTCGGGAGGAGTAGCGGGCCCCACCCGCAGACTCACCGGTGTGACTATCTTGGTCGAGGCCACTGCATGGCACGCGAGGCGAGGCTGCTTGGCGTGGGCGCGGCATGTTTTCGCCTCTTCGTCGTGTCTTGTCGATTTGTCCGAGAGCATCAGATCGCCTACTCCTCGGCTCTCTCGCATGACCCAAAGTTTGTATAAAAGGAAAGGAGAGAGGCGGAGAGGGAGGAGGCACGCAGTGGTAAGCATTCGTGCATTCAAACACTCTGTAAACACTTTTCCTTTCAACCACAATCGAAAAGAGCTAAGGCTCGGCAGAGTAGGACTATTACCCGCGAGGGGTCGAAACAGGTAAATCGGCGAAGTCGCTCCTTGTTGTGCCCGACGCCAAATCGAATCGAGCTTGATCGAGTTGGCTAGCGACTAGAAATCGACCAGGTGTGATCCGCGATGGTTGAGCGGAGAACACGCCGTCAGTGGCGCGCCAGGTAGGGGGCGCTAGCATCGATTCAGGCTCTTCGACCTTTCTTCAGGAGGCGATGGCGGAGCGGCAGTCCGCGACGGAGCAGGAAGCGGCCGCTAGAGCCGCGGCAGAGGAAGCGGCCGCGGCGATGGCGGTGGATCACCCGGACGGTGGCCGCCCGCCTAGGGTTGGAGCCCTGGCGGAAAGCAGCCGCCTCGGCCAAGCTAGGCGGCGCCTGGCCTTGGAGGAGTGCACTCCAGCACAGAACCTCCACGCGGCCAGGGCCTTGCTGGAAAACCCACCGGTTCCGGTAACTCCGGACTCCCCGGCGGCGCCGTGGTTGGCCAGCTTGGCCCGCTACGTCGACGCCGCCGCGGCGGTGGTGCAAGTTTCGGGGGGCGGGGGAACCGGCGTTTCCGCGTCCTCCCGTTCTTTGTTGCCCTCGCGCTCCTCTCGCAGATCTCCTGGTGAGGGGGGGCGGGGCCAAGACGACAAGAGCGCGACCCTACGGGGCTCGGCCGGCGGCGGCCGGTGGCGCGATCTCGGTCCCATCTCGAGGACCGCCACTTGTCTGCATGGAGAAGACTGCGGGACAAACTCCGCAGGGTCGCGATCAAGACGCTGCATCGACAGCGCTGTCGCCGCGGCGCTGGGACCAGCAAGAGGGTTCCTGAGCTGCCCGCCGGTGAGGTGGCGCTTCTTGGCGCCGCCTAGGCGACGAAGCGGGCGGGCGAGACGCGTCCCAGAGCAGGAGGCTCCGGCGTCGGGTGCCGCGCCTTTTCTAAGGAGTCTGCGCCGCGTCCGGTGGCGGAACGGTTTCGTCCGGCCCCCATTGAAAAGTCTGACGCTCCACCAACCCCGATGAATTTTTGCAGATCTATACGACGGTGATGCGGCCGATCGAGGGTCGGGAAGGTTCCGCGAACTACTCCCCGCGGTCCTCACCGCGCGAGCCCGCCGTGGCTCATGAACCTGCCCCGAGTCCGTGGGGTCATGGAAGGAGCTCTCGAGCTCTTTGTCACCAACTTCCGTGGCACCTTCGAGCAGCCCGGTAGAAGACGACCTCCTGGCGTGGGAGCGAAGAAAGGAGAGTCATTGCGCGACTATATTCGGCGCTTCAGTCAGGTCCGCAACACCATCCCTGACATCTCCATCGACGCCGTAGTCACGACATTCAGGCGAGGCGCCCGAGACCCCAAGGTCAAAGAGAAGATGGCCACCCGCAAGATCAAAACTACGGAGGAGCTCTTCACCTTGGCGCACAAGTGCGCCCTTCAGCGGAGCTCAGATCCGCCCGGCCATGGCGGGCCACCATGGGCGGCGAGGCCGGAACCTCGAGGAACCCCGGCGGCAAGGACAAGAAGAAGCGCAAGGCGGCCGAGACCGGGCAGGTCATGGCCGCCGAGCGCGACGACGACGACGACGACCGCGGCCAGCCGCGCAATGGGCGCGGCGGGCAGAAAAGAGGAGGAGGTCGCGGCGCCGGCGGGTACGGTCCCAGGGCGGCCGAGGCGGCGGTTATGGCGTCGCCGTGGCGCGACGGCCCCCGCGGCCGCGACGAAGGGCGAAATCATCGCCCCCGTGAGTGGGACGGAAGGCCCTACTGTCCCATTCACCGCAACAACTCCCACGACTTGGCAGATTGCCATGTCGTCAGCAAGATGGTGGACAAGCGAGTCCACGAGCAGCAGCCAGAGCGTCCGGCGATGGCAAGGGCAAGGAGACGGCCGCTTGGTTTTCAGCAGGCGGAGCGCGAGGTTGCCGTCATCCACGGCGGTTCGGCCACCTATCCGTCCCACGCTAGCTTCAAGCGTGCGATGAGGGAGGTGTGCGCCACCGTGCCCGGCTTTGGGTCGATGAGGTTTGGCGTGGTCGGAGCAACCGATCGCGTTGGTCAAAGCCGATCACCCAACCAAGACCGCCGCCTGGCATCTCCCGATCGTGGTTGCACCCACGGTCCGGAATGTAAAGCTAGGGCGGTCTTTGGTAGACGGAGGAGTTCCTCAACCTCTGTCCGCCCGGGTTGCGGCGCCCAGATCAAAGCGGGAGCTTCGCCAGCCCCATTCTTGACATCGCGCGGGCCGAGTCCGTCTCGGCTATCGATCTCCGGTGACCTTCAAGCTTCGACAACTTCCGCACCGAGATGCTCGAGTTCGAGGTGGCGGACTTCGACCTTCTACAACGCCATACTAGGTCGGCCGGCCGACTGTGTTCATGGCGGTGTGCCACTATGCGTACATGGTGGTGAAGATCCCGGCCACCGGCCCCATTGTTTTGAAAGTGGACCGCCCGGAGGCGCTCCGCTGCGACAAGGACGCCCTCGCGCTGGCGGGGCGACAGTGCCTGAAGGCGAGGCTTGACTTTGGGAGCTCCTCGGCGAAGACCCGTGCCTCCCGGTTCGTCCGCGGAGGTTAAGGCGGTCTCCGAAGCGAAGTCGACCCGCGAAGACCGCTCGGGTGGCGCCTCTCGGCGCTTAAATAGGAAGCGCTCGTCTCCTTCCTCCAGTCTAACGCAGACGTGTTTGCGTGGCAACCGTCCGACATGGCTGGGTCCCGTGGAGGTGATTGAGCACAAATTGGCGGCGTTCCCGGCCGCGACCGGTCATGCGAAGGTCCGGAAGCGATCGGTGGAGCGCCAGAAGTTATCCGCCAGAGGTGGACAGCTCTTAAGGCGGGGTCGTTCGCAGCGCCGCCCATCCTGTGGCTCGCGAACCCGTCCTCGTCAAAGAAATCTAACGGGCGTTGGAGGATGTGCGTGGACTTCACCGACCTCAACAAGGCGTGCCGAAGGATCCATACCGCGCCCGCATCGATCTCATCGCCGACTCAAGCAAGGGTGCGGCAACAGTGCTTTACGGATGCGTACTCGGGTACCACCAGATTAGCATGGCGAAGAAGATGAAGACAAGATCGCTTTCGCCACGCCCATGGGCGTATCGCTATACAAGGATGGCGTTGGATGAAGAATGCGGGCCCAACCTATCGGCGGGCCATGCATATCGCTCATCGCCCCAAATAGGGCGGAACTCGAGGTGTATGTCGACGACCGGTGGTGAAGTCCAAGAAGGCGGAGGAGTTGATCGCGACTTGGAAGAAACCTTAATCGAGGAAGTCTTGCATCAAGCTTAATCCAGAGAAATGCGTGTTCGCCGTTCCGGCAGACCGCCTGGGATTCCTCGCCTCCCGAGGGGGATTGAGGCGAACCTCGACAAGATCGCAGCGATCGAGAACATGAAGCCCCGACGCGACTTCGCAGATGCAAAGGCTTGGTGGGCTGCTTGACCTCCCTGGGCCGCTTTATAGCTCGCCTGGGGGATAAAAGTCTCCCATTGCTCAAGCTCCTAAAGAAGACCAATCAGTTCGAGTGGACGGCGGAGGCGCAGGAGGCGTTCGACGGCCTGAAGAAGTATCTTACCTCCCGCCTGCGCTGGTCGCCTGCACCAGGCGAGCCGTTGATCCTCTACGTCGCGGCAAACCCCCAGGCGGTCAGCGCGGTGCTAGTGGCGGAAAGAGAGGGCGTTCAGCGCCCCATTTACTACGTCAGCAAGGTCCTCCACGACGCCGAAACAAGGTATTCACAGCACCAGAAGATGCTCTACGCCGTGCTGACGGCATCCCGAAAGCTACGCCACTACTTCCAGGGGCGAGAAGTCACGGTGTTGACCAAGTATCCCTTGCGGGAGATCCTCTTCAACCGTGAGGCGACGGGTCGCATCGCCAAATGGGCCATGGAGCTGGCGGAATTCGATCTCAAATTCGCTCCCCGAGTGGCCATCAAAGGGCAAGCTCTGGCGGAGTTCATTAGCGAGTGGACTCCGGTAGACACTGAAGCTGAAGGTACCCCAGCCTCCTCGCCGTGGACTCTCTTCTTCGACGGCTCATTCCGGCTGGAGGGGGCTGGGGCTGGCGTCGTCTTGGTGTCTCCCACCGGCGATGTCGTCCGCACCGGTGGTCTTGGACTTCGCGCCACCAACAACGTCGCGAGTATGAAGGATCGCCGCCGGGCTCGTGGTGGCCGACCCTTGGCATCCGTGGTCGCAAGTAAAAGCGACTCTCTCGGTCATCAACCAGCGAGGAAGGATTTCTCCGCCGGATCCCGTCATGGCGGCCTACCTAAGCGGAGGTGCGCCGTTGAGCGGCACTTTGAGGGTTTGGGCCGTGCACATCCTCGCCGCGACAACTACATGGCGGATGAACTATCCCAGATTGCCTCGTCAAGGGCACTGCTCCGGCCGGGTCTTTGAAGAAAGACTTACGCGCCGTCCGCCGCAGACCCCAATTCTGGCGGGACGACGCTTTCGACGCAGCTCCACCTCTCGAGGAGACGCCATCGATCTGCCGCAGCTTCCTTGACAGAGGAGGAGGCGGAAGAACCTGGCGAGGCGGTTGAGGCGAAACGCCGGCCAAGGCGAGTACGCCGGCGACAATGTCTGTAACGCCGCCACACTCATCCGGAAGGTCGGTGGATGGATCCGATCCTAGCCTACTGCGGGATGGAGTGATCCCCGGCGATGCTGCGTCGGCCGAGAAGGTAGCGCGCGAAGGGCTGCGCCACGCCCGGTAGGTGGGGACCAGACGCTGTGGCGCAAACGGAGTTCTAAAGAAGTGCGCCACTCGGAAGCGGGAGTGAAATTCTCTCCGAGATCCATGGAGGCATGTGCGGGAGCCATTGAGAGCCGGGCGTTGGTTGGGAAAGCGCCACGGTTTCTATTGGCCCACCGCCTCCGTGATGCCTTCGAGTTTGGTGAGGAGATGCGGCGTGCCAATTTCATGCTAAGCGAGATCCACCGACCGCCCAGCGCCGCAAACTATTCCGCTCTCCGCCGTTCGCGGTCCGGGGCCGAATATTCAGGCCCGTTCATGGGCGCACCGGAGGATATACTCATCTGTTCGTCGCCATCGACAAGTTCACTAAGTGGGTCGAAGCCTCGCCGGTCCCGGCGATCACATCCGCAGCGGCTATCAAGTTTATGAGGAGCATCTTCGTCCGGTTCGGCGTCGCCAACAGAATTATCACTAACAACGGCGCTCAGTTCAAAAGCGCTGATTTCCAAAACTGGTGCGAAGAGTTGGGTACCAAGCTGTGCTTTGCCTCCGTTGCGCATCCGAAGAGCAATGGGCAAGTGGAGCGGACGAACGCGGAAGTACTCAAAGGGCTCAAGACAAGGGCGTTCGACCGCCTGGAGAAGCGCGGCAAGCGCTGGGCGGAAGAAGTTCCCACCGTATTGTGGGCGCTGCGGACAACTCCCAACAGAGCCACTGGCGAGACCCCCTTCTTCCTGGTGTATGGCTCTGAGGCGGTGCTCCCATCAGAACTCGCCTTCGGCTCCCCAAGAGTGGCGGCGTTCAGCGAAGACCAAGACCCTGACCGGCGTCAGGATGAGGTGAATCTCCTGGAGGAGATCCGAGACAGGGCGGCTATCCGGGCCGCCAAGTATTAGCAGGCGCTGCGCCGTTATCAAGCAAGACGGGTGTGTGTGAGAACACTGGCAGTGGGCGACCTCGTTCTGCGCAAAATCCAAGTGTAGGCGGGGCGCAACAAACTGTCTCCCCTGTGGGAGGGCCCCTTCAAGGTGGTCTCGATCTCCGCCTGAGCTCGGGCCAAAGCTCAGATTCGAGGACGGTCGCGAATTGGCGAACACTTGAACGCCGAGTACCGAGGAAGTTCTACCAGAGGTAGCAGTCCAAGAGCTTTTTTTCGGCCTTCCTTTGGAGCCGAGCGGCGAGGTCTTCTTCCTTCACCTTCGCCTCGGGGCTGCGTTGTACAAAGCCATCTTCAATAAGAGATAAGTTCTATCTCCTTGTGGGCATCTGTTTCTTCTTTTGCCTCAAGTCTGTTAGAAAGCATTCCGCTGAAAAGTTGGCGTGAAAAAAGTACTCAAGGCGATGGCCCCTTAGTTGTAAGGATTTAGCGCCACGACTCGCGGTTGGGCAGGCGGCGAAGCCGGAAGGCGGGTTCTAGCCCGGTGTGTCGGCTCGGTTCAGGCAATGCGCCAACAAATGGCACCAATGACTAGACCACTTCGAAGCTAAGTTCTCGCCACGCCGATGTCTCGGTCGGTTCAAGAAGAGGCCATAAGGGTTGAAGTAACCAGATGCCTAAGGAAACAGCGCTCACTTGCGGCAGAACGTTCAGTCTAAAACCTTTGGCGGCCAGGTGCCCCGATTCAATTCCACAAGTTAAAGTTGTGCGAAGTTCAAGTGAGACTCACAACAAAAGAGCAAAAGTTCGTTTGCATTGATAGGCAACAATTACAAGGCAAAAGGCGGGGAGTCTCGCCACTCCTCCGGCCTTCTTCTTCGCTGAGCGGCGCCCCATCATGGACACGCTGGTCGTGGCGGTGTCAACCCGCTACCGCTCAAACCGGTCCGGTGGCGCCAAGGCTCTCCGTGGCGGCGCCGAGATCAAACGCGCGCCTCGAGCAAGACAGTTGCTCAAGATGAACCGCTGCCGCCGAGAGCGCCTTTGGCGGCCGTCTTTGATCGCTTCGCGTCCGCAGCGCCGCCGGAAGGACGCGAGGGCTTCGGCGGTTCGCCCCACGGCGCCGGCAGCATCGCGGCCGTCTCCTCCAATGGGGATGCAGGAACACCCAGTGGATGCAGTGGCATCCGGAAGCCATGATGGCGGGCGCAAAGATGTCGGCGAGGGTCCGGAGGCTTTCGAAGTGCTCCAGCGGAGGTCTTCGATCCGCTTGGCGGCCGAGGCGGCGACGGCTTTACGCCGCAGCTCGCTGGTCATCGCCTCCTTCGCGGCGGTTTCTTGGCCAAGGGCCCGCCGCAGTTCGCCGGCAGATCGCTCCGCCAAGGCAAGGGCTTCCTCCCGCATCGCCCAAGTGCGGGAGAGGGTGCGGCGCCCAAAGGAACGCCCCACGGGCGGTCACGGCCGAGATGGCGGCAAAGACACGGGCGAGGTGGCTGAGGGTTCTCCGCCGCCGCCGACGACTCTCATGTCATGAAGCAGCCTCCGCCGAAGGAGCGACGGCACGCTGGGCTGGCGAAGTCGCGTGGAGCGGAGCTCGATGCCCAGCGTCCGCCTGCTCCAAGCGGACAAGGTGGTTCAGCGAAGCCGGGCGGGGAGCTCCAAGTCGCTTGTTTGTGGCGGCGGTGGCGGCCGGTGCCGTCACCACCGCCGAGCCAGACGCCGGCTGGGCGCGAAGCGGTGCGGTGCAGGAGCGCCAACACAGAACAGCGCCCGCGCAGGAGCGCCGGCGAGGAGGAGCGGAAGCGGCAGCAGCGGCGCCAATTCTGATGAGCGCGGCAAAGCAGCTCCGAAGATGGTGCGGCATCCTCGGCGCGCCTTTTATCGCGCTTGGGAGCCATGGAAACTTGGCGGTGGCGGCGAAAGGCTTGGTGGCAACCAAAGACAAAAGGTCAGAGTAGCCGCCAAGAAGGCAACGGACAGCTTGAAGACTTAGCGCGCGGAGGGATTATCGCGGCCGAGAGGAGTATCTATAGGCGTGGGGCGGAGCCCGACGGTTTGATTCCGCCCGCTGGGGGCGCCATCATTGCCCGCGCTTATGGTTTCCGCGAAAGCGGCGTAGTTCCCCGAGGAAGATCGTGCAGTGGAGAATCGACGACGGCCGCGGCAGGGTGGGCCCCCACGATTCGCCTCCGCCAAGAAGAAACGGAAAAGTCTCCATGTGACGGTTCACAGATCATGGTGGACCCGGGGCCCTTAGGAAGGCCGGGAGGGCCCCACGCGTCAGCGGGCGAGCAAGGCCCCATGGCATGGCGAGCCCCTGAAGGCCGGGAGGGCCCCACGTCACAAAGGGCGAAAGCAAGGCCCCAGCCAGCTGGCGAGCCCCTCGGAAGGTCGGGAGGCCCCACGTCGGCCAGGCGAGCAAGGCCCAATGGCGTGTGGATTCGAGCCCCGGAAGGCAGGGAGGCCCCACGTCAAGGCAGGCGAGCAAGGCCCAGCGTGGGCGGCCACTCGTAAGGCCGGGAGGGCCCGACACCAAAGGGTGCATGGGCGAGCCCCTCGGCGAGGCGAGGGCCCCACGCGCCAAAGGGCGCGTGGGCGAGCCCTCCGACGGTGAGGCGAGGCCCGCGCCCAAGGCAAAGCGGGGCTGTGGCGAGCCCTCTCGAGACCAAGCGAGGGGCCCAGCTGGCCAAGCGGGGCTCAAGGCAGCGAAGCTTTGCGTATGAGTCTTCGGACGAAGGCTCCCTTCTGAAGGACGGCAAGATTTAATGAGACATCCCGCTGGATGGACAGAGGAAGAAATGATTACCGCCATGTTGACACTTGCGTGTCTCGAGCGGCCGCCACTGTGGGCGCAGAAGAATTGACCGCAGAGAGAAGAGTTGCTTGAGGAGGCCGCCTGTCGAGGAGGAGTGTAGGGCCCCACCCGCAGACTCACCGGTGTGACTATGCGGGTCGAGGCCACTTGGCGGCATCGCTGAGGAGCCAAGCCGGGCGCGGGCAAAGCAAAGACGTTGCCTCTTCTGTCGTGTCTTGTCAAGTATCGAGAGCTTCAGATCGCTTACTCCCCGGCTCTCTCCGCCAGCCCAAAGTTTGTATAAAAGGAAAGGAGAGAGGCGGAGAGGGGGAGGAGGCACGGTGGCAGAAGCATTCGTGCATTCAAACACTGTAAACACTTTCCTTTCAACCACAATCGAAAAGAGCTAAGGCTCAGCAGAGTAGGACTATTACCCGCGAGGGGTCCGAACTCAGGTAAATCGGCGAAGTCGCTCCTTGTTGTGCCCGACGCCAAATCGAATCGAGCTTGATCGAGTTGGCTAGCAGACTAGAAATCTGACCAGGGGTGTGATCCGCAGTGGTTGAGCGGAGAACACGCCGTCATACTTCTTCCGCCAGAGGATGATGTTATGTACGGCCTCTCCAAGCTTGGGCACATCGTCTCCTCCAGCAATATCGAGCTCCATATCCTCAACCGCCACCACCTCGCCCACCGTGACCTTAGAGTATCCCGCGGGTATAGGGTTACTGATGGAATGTCCGCCCGACTCCACGGGTAGGCTAAAGCGTAAGCCACCTTGAGGGTGAGGTTGTGCGCTTGGACGCAGAGCTCACATTGGCGGGCACGATGATGTCGCCCATGGGATAACGGGCCTGCAATTCATCGGCCAAGCACGTTGTTTGACGCAGAGTCGCTTCGCCCGACCGGAGTCAGGGGACTAACCACATCTACTTTCGGAGGCATGACGATAACCCCACCTGGTCTTTGAAGACTGGCGATTGCAGCTTGCACTTCCCGCTTTAGCATTTCGCCATGTTTTCCTTATGCTCCTTGAGCCCTGCTCGATTTCTTTGACTGTTGTGTTCTCTTACTTTTCTTCTTTCCGGCTCCCAGTATGTGGCTTGATCATTTGAGAAGCCACCATCCACTGAGACCGCTTGCCAAGTCCTCGTGTCCTTCCCGGATGCTCTGCTCCCCGAAAAGCGCGACGTAAGCTCGTCATTCTCCCCGTCTACCACCAAGGAACCGTGACGTTGCTTCTCGATGGCTTCCACAATCCTTTCTTTCACGGGTTGCACTTGTGGTGCCATCTCCATTTTGCCATCATCCTTGACCTTCCTCCGCGGGCCCAAGGTCTAGTTATGTATGAGCTCCCGATCTTCTGCTTGTGTACTATACCCTTTTTTCTCGAGCTCTTCTTCCTGCTTCTCCCATTTTGGCATAGTTTTGATGTAACCACCGGACCGAGATGGTGGTGGTATTTTTCTTCGTGCATTGGCCTTGTTCGCGCACTTGCGGCCTTGCCTTCACCGTAAGCGGCTTGTACTCCTTGAATGCTTGCCGCTGATCCGCTAGCTTTGATACTTATTGAAGTCCGGGTTGTTCCGGTCTCCACGCATTTCTTCGAGCTCGCTCTTCCACGACCGAAAGCATAATGCCATCTTGCTCGAGTAAATTTCTTGCACTTGTTTTCGTAAGCCGTCTAATCGTGAAGTTTTCTTTTATATCCTTCCGAGCAGCTCTTTCAGAGTCAGAGGAACCTTGGACCATGTCTTGATGCTAATAGGACGTGATCCTCACAATGATTCCGCTGGCGTTGTTGAAGGGGGCAAGTGCCGACATAGGGGCTTCGGGCTTCCCAAAGGGTCAAACTTGAGTAATCACGCACTTTGTCGACGGCTTTTTGTTAGGCCCTCGATTTGTTTGATTGGCCGTTGGACGCTTCCGCTTAAAAAACAGAACACGGTCGAGGCTTATTGCTATGAGACGGTAAGAAACGGTCATTTTAGTGTTAAGCTATATATACCTCATACCGCCGACATTAGTTTCACCGCGGTTGGATCATCGGCTTGAGCATGGATTGCGTGATCACCGGCTTGAGCCGAGGCACTGGTCACCGGCTTGAGCCGGGCAGCCTGATCACCCATTGATCTACCGGTTGGCCTCATCGTAGCTTATGAGAGTGCCCATCGCAATTTAGTTAAGTAGAAAATCATTTCCGATCGAAATCAAGATCATCGTGTCCTGAGGCGCCATCTATCATTGTGCATGCACGCCAAATAATAGAACATTTAATACAACATATATATCTCTTTTTATTTGAAAACAACATTTCAATACAATATTTGAATACAACATATACATCTATTAGATGTCATCTATCTCGACACCCATCAAAACATACAATATTTGAATACAATATTTCTCGACACATGACATGAAAGAATTTGGGTCGTGCCGGCCTGAATACAATATTTAAATACAATATTTGAATACAATATTTCTCGACACCTAATTAGGTCAAACGGCCTCTAGCTCGATGGCTAGTCCCCCAGAAATCGGTCCACTGGACAAAGAGGGAAAGAATTTTGCGAGGGGGAGCGTCTGGGAAGGGGCCGCGGCGCAAAGCTCAACTCATGATCACCGACTTACTTGAAAAACATGGCAGCCACTAATCCAACCAAATCAGCTTGTGGTGTGGTTGTCTTTGTGTGTACGATCGATTAGTGTGTTGAACATATTGCGATATAAGCATAATAAATTGACCAAATATAAATAGAATGAGCAAACACATAACAATGCCATGGAATAGATTATTTATCATGTACTCTATAGAAATGGATCGTAATATGGCAGCCAACATATCGCTTAATAAATCACCATTGACATTATTAGGGAGCTCTCAGATTTAACTAATAACCGGTTGTAAAACAGCCTTCCTAGTTATAATTTAGTGATTTCACAGTGCAAATACAATCTGAGATTAATATCAAGGTTTAGACAATCAATCTTGCACTGCTTTTGGAAAGGAATTAAGTTCGTAACATCCCAATTTAGCCAATCGTAATCGCCGATCTACAATTATTCAAGCCACAAGCCATCGGACCCAAATCTATTTATTCTCGAACTAACCGAACAGCACAAAGTGCTAAGCAAAGGTACCAGAAATAAACAGATCATCGAGCAATATGAACAAAGACACTAAAACAGCCGATGCACTAATACGATCAAGATAACAAGCGCCCAAAGGACTAATTCACAACAGTTCATGGCATGAATTGGGATGAACACAATATAAATCCTAACAAAGGCAGAAATTAATTGAATCTACCACAAGATATAATCAACAAATGTATTTATATATGCCTCAACCAGATTATCAACACAGAGCAATAAGGGTAAAGCACATTATAATACGATATAAGAAGCTTCCAAACTAAAGATTTAGCCTCTAATTCAAGAATTAGATCCCCAAAATCTCTAATTGGTACATCGCACAACCAACCACAAGGGGAAAGCTACGTAAATTTTACTTAGCGATAGGAGCATGACAGAGGAGAGCAATAGGAGCATCAACACTCACACAAGATTCCGTCGAACACTACAAGTGCATCACAGAGCAATGGGGGCAGGGGAAGGAAGGGGCTCGATACTCGCCCTTCAGATTCAAAGTGGCGGGAGGAGGTCCACGCTAACGGGAGCGAGGGGCTCACCGGCGAAGGTGCTCGCCGCGCAGGTGGCGGAGGTCGGCGCTGCAAGACATGGTCGAGGTCGCGAGTCCCACGCAGTGATCGACGACGGCGAGGTGGAGTGTCCAGAGGCGGCCGCGGCGGTGCTCGACGACGGCGAGGTACGGCCGTGGCGGTACTAGACGGCGGCGAGGGTGGCGGCGGGGGGCGGCGAGATTGCGACAAAACGGTTGAGGGAGACAGGGGCAAAGGACTTAGAAAATTTCGGCCGCGAACCCTCTACCTTATATAGGAAGGGCTCTACAAGCGTTAATATTACAAACCACTTGTGAAAATACCTCTACAAGCGGTTCGTAATTTTAACCATCAGAGAACACTTTACAAGCAGTTTGTAGAACGAACCGCTTGTAGAAGCTTGTAGCGCGATATTTAAAATTTCGAATTTCGCCTCCCGAACAAAGAAGGGCATCTTCAAGCGGTTGGTGATTAAAACCGCTAGAGGTCATTTCTACAAGCGTTACGACAAACCGCTTGTAGAAGTGGGTCCATAACACATGCCGAGGCTTGGGACGCACCATCTATCGATAACGCTAAGAAAGTATTGCGCCTTCTCTCGTTGAAATGAAAATTCTCTCACTTGGCTAGCGCGTGGCGTTTAAGTGCGTGCTCTCAGGCTTTGGTCATGGTTCGAGCCGCCATGCCTTGCCTTTTTATTTTTCCCTTGCCTTTTATTTTTTAGAAATATTTATCGAGCCCATTATTTTGTTCCAAAAATACTAAAACTATTTTTATATTACTTTCATTTCTAAATATGTGATTAACCCATTATTCTTTACAAAAATACTAAAAATCTTTTTGGCATTACTTTCATTTCAATATGTACTTAGCCCATTATTTTTCCAAAAACTAAAAATCTTTTTTACATTACTTTCATTTCTAATATTTACGAGGCCATTATTCTTTCCAAAAATATTGCTTCCACCTTATAAATTCTTAAAATGCAATTACATGATAACATAGTTGAATCTACCACATAATATATTTAATATGACCACATAATAAGGGTCATCCTAATCATTTACATTTTTGTCTTTACAATTCTTCCTTCATCGTGATCATGGCAGATAAAGTGAGCATCCATGCCTCGTGTCATCCAGATGCTTATGTCGACATCTATCGCAAATGGAGGGATCTCATCGAACTGATCGTATTCTTCCTTGTCAAGAACGCCCTCTACTCCGACAATCCTTCGCTTGCCTTGGAGAACCACGGTCGCTTATCGCTCCTTCTTCTTGTCTTTGATTTGATTCTTCTTGGTCCGCTTGACATGTCCAATACGTAGAAGACTGTCTCACCTCTTTCGCGAGAACAAATGGTTCTCTCAAGTAGCCGATTTCTTGGAGGTCGACGGTAGTCATGCCGTATTTGTCGACATTCACGCCCGCCTGCGCTTAGTTTTACCCATTGGCACTTAAACAATGAGACCTTCAAAGGCCCATAGTCGAGCTCCCATATCTCTTCTATGAATCCATAATATGTGTCCACCCCGCCTCTATTGTCGGCGGCTTCTATACGGACACCGCTGCTCGGTTTGTGCTATTGTTATCTTGTGATCTCGTAGAATGTGTAACCATTTATCTCGCACTCGCCATCTCACTATTTCAACGGATGGTCCCCGAGCCAGCGCTGTAACCTGCTCATTGTTGGACTTGCTCTTGAGGATATGGTTTTGTAACCATGCTCTAAAGAATCCATGTGTCTCAAAGTGTTATCCACGACGCCTTCTCTCGAACCGGAGACGAGAACATTCTTGTGTTGGAGGACATGCGGGCGACATCGCCGATTGCTTCAACACGTTGAAATGTGCTTGCTTAAATGTCCAAGATCGCTGCATGCAAGTACTTTTCTTACAAGTGTCCCTTTACTCGTAGCCCGCCTCATGGCGTGATATAGGACGCCGATGGGGTCTAGATCATCAATGTAGTCCACACGTAACTCAACTACCTCCTCTGTGACATAACCCTTGGCAATGCATGCTTCGCCAAGAACGGTTACGTACATACTTCTTTAGTACGCCATGTACCTCTCGAAAGGAACATGTGTGGAGATAAACGGCCCAAGAATACCTATCTCTTTGCTTAGATGAACAAAGGAGATGAACCATGATATCAAAAAGGCAGGAGGAAAGATCATCTCGAGGCTAACCACACTTTGTACCACGCCACCGCAGCTCACCCAGCTTTTTTGGATCGATGACCTTCGGGAAATAGCGTTGAAAACGAACACGCCTTTGTGATTGTCCCCTTACCCACTCGAAAGCAAAGACATCTCTTAAAACCACCGGAGCAAGCTGTGTCATCAAGACAAGACAGTCATGGATTTTATATGTACAATTTTGTTCTCTTTCATATTTACTTAATCTCTTTACGCTTGACGAGTATCCTAAGGACCTTCACATCGCTAAGACACTCTATTACGCTTTTTTTCTCTTCTTTGCTTGGAGTATAACTCACGTCAGAGATACAGCTTGTTCCGCACTTTTTTTAGGGTGTAGGTCCTTCCTGATGCCCAGGACTTCAAGGTTGTTCCGAGCACTCACTGTATCTTTCGATTTCCGAGAGATCTATATATCCTAGGAAGCTCACACAGACGTTCTTGGTGATGTGCATGAAGTCCGTGAGTGGCGAACATCCAAATCTTCCCAAGAAGGCAAGTCCCAAAATATTGACTTCTTCTTCCATATGGGTGCATGGCCATCCTCATCATTAAACATGATTTGCTTCCCTGACCCTTTCCAAAAACTACCTTCAGATCCTTCACCATAGCAAACACCGCTGCCACTTCGATGCCTCATTTGGGAACGATGTTCTTCCTCTCCGTTAAATTCTCTGCGCTTTTCCGCAACGCTGGGTTCAACAAGAAACCCACGATGCCCCATGTACACCATCTTCGAGAGCCTTTCATGTACGTACATCGGTTTGATCCAAACGCCGCACACACGCTTTGAAGTTTTGCCGCTTAGGCGACAGTTACAAGTTACCGCCACCGTTGATTGTTACAAATAACATTGCACGAGGTTGAAATACTCCCTTTGTATTCGTCCTGCACCTTTACACCGCTCCATAACGCTTGAAGATCTTCTACCAAAGGTTTGAGGTAGACATCGATATCATTTCCGGGTTGCTTGGGGCTTTGGATCAACAACGCATCATTATGTATTTTCTTCATGCATAACCATGGAGGAATATTATACACACATAGTGTGACCGGCAGTGCTATGGTCGCCGCTCATGTCTCCGAAAGGATTCATCCCATCGGTACTCAAACCAAACCTTATGTTTTCGACTCGTCTCACAAGTCTTTGTACTCCGACGACCATCCTCCATCATGAGCCATCCGCCGGATGCCTAAGCATTCCGTCGACCTTACGCTTCTTTTTGTGCTAACGATCATCTTCGTGATGCGCTTTGTTTGTAAACATACATTCCAGCCTTGGAATCGAGGAAAATACCACAACGCTTTTGCCGGTGCTCTCTTCTTCACACGCACCCCATCTACTTCACCGGATCGCCACGCTTCGCCTTATACCGGGTTCCTTGCACACCGGACATGCATCCAAGTCGGCATATTCACCGCGATATAGGACACATTCGTTCGACATGCATGTATCTTTCAGACTTTCAATCCTAAGGGACACAGACCGGTTTGGCTTGATACGTGGATTCCGCAGGTGTTATCTTCCGGAGCAACTTCTTTATGAGCGACAAAGAACTCATCGAAACCCTTATCCGACACACCATTCACAGCCTTCCATTGCATGAGTTCCAGCAGGGTGCGAGCTTTGTGCCCCTTACCACAATTTGGGTACAAAAGAGTTCTCTCGTCCTCCAACAATCCTCGGTACTTCCTATATTATTTGTCCTCTGTGATATCTCCTCTGCACACGCAAAGATCCGTCCAGTCATCATCCACACCAAACCGATCACCTTGTGTATCCTCTACGCCCTCAGTATGTCGTCGCGTCCAAGCATACCATCATATGTCACTTCGTCTTCATCGGCTTCTTCGTCGCCTTCTATGCTTGTATGCTCTACTTCGTCGTGGTGAGTCCAACATGTATAGTTCGCATGAAATCTCTCATCAACAAGTGGCCTCAGATCCGCCCTCGCATTGAGTGCTCTTTCTCGTTTCGCAATCTACGCACGGACACCGTGACGAAGCTTTTCGAGGCAAGTCTCAAATACGACATCAAGAAAAGCATTCACGCCATCGATGAACTCCCTTGTCCGACGATCCGCATACATCCATTGCGGTTCATCTCGCACCAATTAAATTAATAAGAACACTTATTATATTTTTCAAATTAAAATATTTAACTCGAAATAACTAATTGTTATATTTTTAATTACCGCTAAACTTTCTTGATTTTTATAGCTAAACCAACTAAATCTCACAAATTAAAAAACTTTTTTCAAAAATATTTTTAATTACATTTCATACACAAAAAAATTATTACCAACCTAGCAAAAAACCTACACCTATTTAGCTCTATAGCAATTGAAATAATCACCCTACCTACTATTTTAAACTAATGTGAAACTAAAATCATCCAATAGATCACCACATTGCCTCAAAAGATCTAGAAGGAGAGCTAGCTAAGGCACCAAGAGCTAGATCTTGCTCTCTAAAACAAATAATCACCCCTACCAACTAATTTCAACATCTTATACATCATCAAAAAAAGGATACAAAACTAATATGAGACTTAAAACCCCCAATAGATCTACATCTTACCTCAAATTATAAAGAGAGAGAGAGCTATAGCAAAACAAACACCCTTTAATTCAAACAAGATTATTTAATATTTCTCCACATCCAATGCAAAAAGATAAGCAATGTCCATATGAAAATGATGTTGAGACCATGTTTACTTACCTTGAAACCTTAATTTGGAGCTATTAGCCTCAATTAAAAATTTTGACAAAGACTTCCCCGCATGAACAATTCGGCCGTCACATATCACATGCGAGCTCGCTCGGGAGGAAGAAGGGTTAAATGCGCTAGGCGGGAAGAAAAAAGTATATGGAAGCGGTTTGTGATACATGCCGCTTGCAGATATAGCACACTGTAAGCGGTTCGTATCACCAACCGCTTGAAATCAAGCGGTTGGTGATACTGAACCGCCATAATGTTCTATTTCGCAAGCGGTTTGTATCACGAACCGCTTGCATATGCCCTTTTCCGCCACCCTTCCACCCATATTACGAACCGCTTAGGCGATCGGGTCGCAAGCGGGTTAAAGCCAGCCGCTTGTGATGGACCGCTTGTGAAGCCCCAATCCGCAGTAGTGAGGAGAGCCACCGAAGTGACGTATATAGGTCATCGCCAAGCTGCCCCATCGAGTCGTGCCTCGCTACTAAGGCGCCATCCGTGCGGCACGAGGGCATGAGGCTGACGGAGGTTAGTCGCCGGCCAGGACGGGCTGGTCGCAGGCAAAGGAGCCTCTAGAGTGGGAGTGATGAGAGAAGTAGAGAGGAAGTGTGGGGGGTGGTACCTTGTGCTTAAATTAGGTGGAAGGTAGGGGTTTATTTTGAAAAAGAGCAGGACAAGGGGAAGGTGCTGCATTGGATCCGGAGGCACAATCGGACGCCTCGTGAGTCTTGACTCGTCTGGAACCCAGCGTTTACGTGGGAGATGTTTTTGGGCGTCCACACCAGTCACCATGGCCATTTCCGTGCAAAGTTGCAAACCTAGTTAAGTGACGGCGCAGTTCAAACCTCAAACTTCAAAGTTTTTTTTTTTTTGAGCGAACAAACTTCAAAGTTTGACATCTGCGGCTGCTCATTAATAACTTCTCCTAGCAACTGATACGACCTCGATCCATTATTATTCACACTCGGTTCCCCCAAGTACGTACGTTTTTTTGGATGAATGTACATCACCAGTTCATCAATTCAGCAAACGTAATAATATAAGTGGAGCAACCAAGCTGTCTCAAAAATAATTGGAGCAACAATGGAAGGCCGTATAACGCATTGAAGAGACAGAGAGAGAGAGATAGAGAGAGAGATAAGTACTATATATATGCTGAACAATTATGGACTGATATGGAAGCATGGTAATATTCAGAATATATGCTGAACAATAATAGGTTGACAAAAGAATGATAGTCCTCCACCCGTTCCTTTGACTAAATATTCGTCTTATTCAAAAACTTAGCGCAAACATGAAAAAATATAAGTTATACTTAAAGTACCTTTAATGATAAAACAAATCACAACAAAGTAAATGATATTACGTAGTATTTTCAAATAAGACGAATGGTCAAAGGCATGTTCAAAATTCAAAATCGTCAAATAAAAAGGGAGGGAGTAATGTTTTTGTTGTATTCATGTCTGGCATTGAGGGAGTAATATTTTTGTTGTATTCATGTCTGGAATGCCAGGTAGGAGTATTTGTACGCAAGAGTACCAATTAATATGTCACAACAGTGGAAAGCACCATACTCATTCCATGTAAACCTAGGTGCTTAGTGACGGTACAGCTCAGAGTGGAGACATATCTCTGGCTAACAACTTAAAATAACAACACTGATATGATCATATGAGTATGACTTCAAACACAATTTTCATCCATTATTCACGCCGGCATTCTTCGCATCGCCGGGCCGAGTCCGCCTCACAGGGCGGTCGATCTCCGTGACGCTTTGAGGTTCGACAACTTCCGCACCGAGATGCTCGAGTTCGAGGTGGCGGACTTCGACCTCCCCTACAACGCTATACTGGGTCGGCCGGCGCTGACCAAGTTCATGGCGGTTTGCCACTATGCGCACATGGTGGTGAAGATCCCGGCCACCGCCCCATCGCCTTGAAAGTGGATCGCCTGAGGCGCCCGCTGCGACAAGGACGCTCGCTTTGGCGGGGCGACGGCCTGTAAGGTCAAGCTTCAACTCTGGGAGCTCCTCCGGCGAAGACCCGTGCCTCTCCCGGTTCGTCCGCGGAGGTTAAGACGGCCTCCCTGAGCGAGTCAGACCCGGCGAAGACCATTCGGGTGGTCGCCTCTCTTAGCGCCAAATAGGAAGGCGCGCTCGTCTCCTTCCTCCAGTCTAACGCAGACGTGTTTGCGTGGCAACCGTCCGACATGGCTGGGGTCCCCAGTGAGGTGATTGAGCACAAATTGGCGACGTTCCCCGGCGCGCGACCGGTCATGCAGAAGGTCCGGAAGCAGTCGGTAGAGCGCCATGAAGTTATCCGCCAGGAGGTGGACAAGTTTAAGGCGGGTCGCCCGCATGTCGCCCATCCTGTGGCTCGCGAACCCCGTCCTCGTCAAGAAATCCAACGGGCGCGGAGGATGTGCGTGGACTTCACCGACCTCAACAAGGCGTGTTCGGCGATCCGATTCGCTGCCCGCGATCGATCTCATCGACGACTCGATTGCGGGGGTGCGAAAGTAACAGAAGCTTTCGGATGCGTACTCGGTACCACCAGATTAGCATGGTCAAGAAGATGAAGACAAGATCGCTTTCGGACGCCCATGGGCGCTCATCGCTACACAAGGATGGCGTTCGATGAAGAATGCGGGCCCAACCTATCGAGGGCCATGCACATCGCCACCGCCCCAAATAGGGCGAAACTCGAGGTGTATGTTGATGATCTCGTGGTGAAGTCCAAGAAGGCGAGGAGTTGATCGGCGACCTGGAAGAAACCTTCACCAACCTGAGGAAGTACTGCATCAAGCTTAACCCAGAGAAATGTGTGTTCGCTGTTCCGTCGGGCAAACTGCTGGGATTCCTCGTCTCCCGTGAGGGGGATTGAGGCGAACCCTGACAAGATCGCAGCGATCGAGAACATGAAGCCCCCGACGCGATTTCGGCAGATGCAGTGCTTGGTGGGTTGCTTGACCTCCCTGGGCCGCTTTATAGCTCGCCTGGGGGATAAAAGTCTCCCACTGCTCAAGCTCCTAAAGAAGACCAACCAGCCGAGTGGACGGCGAGGCGCAGGAGGCGCTCGACGGTCTCAAGAAGTATCTCACCTCCCCACCCGCCCCGGTCGCCCGGACCGGGCGAGCCACGATCCTCTACGTCGCGGCAAACCCCTAGGCGGTCAGCGAGGTGCTGGTGGCGGAAAGAGAAGGCGTTCAGCGCCCCATTTACTACGTCCGCAAGGTCCTCCACGACGCCGAAACAAGGTATTCGCAGCACCGAAGATGCTCTACGCCGGCCGACGAGTCCCGAAGCTGCGCCACTACTTCTGTGGGCGAAGTTACGTGTTAACCAAGTATCCCTTGCGGAGATCCTCTTCAACCGCGAGGCGACGGGTCGTGGTCGCCAAATGGGCCATGGAGTGGCAGAATTCGATCTCAAATTCGCTCCCGAACGGCCATCAAAGGGCAAGCTCGCGGAATTCATCAACGAGTGGACTCAGCCGACACCACGAAGTCGAAGACACCCCAAAGACCTCGCCGCGGACTCTCTTCGACGGCTCATTCTCGCCGAGGGGTCATCAAGGCCGCCCGGTGTCTCCCATCGGTGATGTCGCCCGCACCGGTGGTGCTGGACTTCCGCGCCACCAACAACGCCGCGAATATGAAGGATCGCCGTCGGGCTCAGGCGCTTTCACCCTTGGCATCCGGCGGCTACAAGTAAAGGCGATTTCTCCTGGTCATCAACCAGCGAGGAAGGATTTCTCCCGCCGGATCCCGTCATGGTGGCCTACCCGGCGAGGTGCGTCGGTTGAGCGGCACTTCGAGGGCTTGGGCCAGGCACATCCTCGCCGCGACAACTACATGGCGGATGAACCGCCCCTGCATTGCCTCATCAAGGGCACTGCTCCGCCGGGTCTTTGAAGAAAGACTTACTGTGCCGTCCGTCGCAGCCTCAACTCTGGCGGGACGACGCTTTCCTAACGCAGCCCCACTTCGAGGAGACGCCACCAACCTCGCCGCAGCCCCGGTTGAGGGAGGAGGCGAAGAACCGCCGAGGCGGTTGAGGCGAAACGCTGTGCCAGCGGAGTACGCCGGCGGCAATGTCTGTAACGCCGTCACACTCGGCCCGGAAGGCCGAGGATGGATCCGATCCAGCCTACCGCGGATGGAGTGATCCCCACGGCGACGCGTCGGCCGAGAAGATAGCGCGCAAGGCCAAGCCACATACCGGTAGGTGGGGACCAGACGCTGTGGCGCAAACGGAGTTCTGAAGCGCGCCACTCGGGAAGCGGGAGTGAAATTCTCTCGAGATCCATGGAGGCATGTGCGGAGCCATTCAGTGAGCCGCGTTGGTTGGGAAAGCTTTCGCCACGGCTTTATTGGCCTATCGCCTCCGTGATGCCTTCGAGCTGGTGAGGAGATGCGGCGTGCCAATTTCATGCTAAGCAGATCCACTAACCGCCCAGCGCCGCAGCACCATTCCACTTTCTTGGCCGTCATGGTCCGGGGCCGATATTCAGGCCCGTTCATGGGCGACCGGAGGTTATACTCATCTGCTCGCCGCCATCGACAAGTTCACTAAGTGGGTTGAAGCCTCACCGTCCCGGCGATCACATCCGCAGCTGCTATCAAGTTTATAAAGAGCATCTTCGTCCGTTCGTGTCGCCAATGTAATCATCATCGATAACGGCGCCGCTTTAAAAGCGCTGATTTCAAGATCTGCGCGAAGAGCTGGGCACTGTTATGCTTCGCCGCTGCGCATCCGAAGAGCAATGGGCAAGTGGAGCGGCGAACGCGAAGTACTCAAAGGACTCAAGACAAGGGCTTTCGACCGTCTCGAGAAGCGCGGCAAGCGCTGGTCAAGAAGTCCCCACGGTGTTGTGGGCGCCGCGGACAACTCCTATCAGGCCACCGGCGAGACCCCTTCTTCCCGTGTATGGCTCGAGGCGGTGCTCCCATCCGAGCTCGCCGGCTCCCCAAGGGTGGCGGCGTTCAGCGAAGAACAAGACTCGACCGCGCCAGACGAAGTGAATCTCCGGAGGAGATCCGAGAGAGGCGGCGATCCGCCGCCAAGTACCAGCAGTAATCGTGGTCGTTATCAAGCAAGGCGGTGTGTGTGAGAACACCGGCAGCATGGCGACCTCGTTCTACGCAAAATCTAAGCGCAGCGGGCGCCACAACCATCTCCCGTGGGAGGGCCCTTCAAGGTGGTCTCGCCTCCCGCCCAGCTCGGGCCAGCTCGTGATTCGAGGATGGTCGCGAATTGGCGAACACTTGGAACGCCGAGCACCGAGGAAGTTCTACCAGAGGAAGCAGCCCAAGAGCTTTTTGGCCTTCCTTGGAGCCGAGCGGCGAGGTCTTCTTCTTCACCGCCGCCACGGGGCTGCATTGTACAAAGCCATCTTCAATAAGAGATAAGTTTTGTCTCCTTGTGGGCACCCGCTTTTTTCGCCAAGTCTCGTTAGAAAGCATTCGCTGAAAGTCGGTAGCGTAAAAAGTACTTAAGGCGGATGGCCCCTTAGTTGTAAGGATTTAACGCCGCGACTTCAGATTGGGCGAGGCGGCGACGGAAGGCGGTTCTAGCCCGTGTGTCGGCTCGGTTCAGGCAATGCGCCAACAATGCACCGCGACTAGACCACTTCGGAAGTTAAGTTCGCCACGCGACGTCTGTGGTCGGTTCGCAAAGAGGCCATAAGGGTTGAAGTAACCAGATGCCCGAGGAAAAGCGCCACTTTCAACAGTAAAGCTCGCTCTAAAGCTTTTGGCGATCGGTGGTTTAGCCCGAAAAGGTCTCATAGAAAACATTCGCCGAAAGTCGGTAGCGAAAGTACTTATGGTCGATGGCCCTTAATCGCAAAGGCAAACGCTTATAACTTACGCTGGTGCGAGGCAAAGCGGACGGAAGGCGGTTCTAGCGGTGTGTCGGCTCGGTTCAGGCAATGTGCCAACAAGCACCGCGACTAGACCACTTCCTGAAGCTAAGCGCCGCCACGTAATGTTTAAGTCGGGTTGCGAGAGGCCATAAGGATTGAAGTAACCAGATGCCTAAGGAAACAGCGCCACTTGCGCGAACGTTTCATTTAAAGCCTTCGCGCCAGTGCCCCGTTCAGCCCGCAAATTAAAAATTGTGCGAAGTTCAAGTGAGACTCACGCAAAAGAGCAAAAGTTTGTTTGCATTGATAGGCAACATTTACAAGGCAAAAAGACAGGGAGTCTCGCCATCCTCCTCGTCTTCGCCTTCCGCCGAGCGGCGCCGCCATCATGGACACGGGCGGGCGGCGGTGTCGACCCGCTACCGCTTCAAACCGGTCCACCGGCGCGAAGGCTCCCGATGGCGGCATCGAGATCAAACGCGCGCTCGAGCAAGACAGTTGCTCAAGATGAACCGCTGCCGAGAGCGCTTTGGCGACCGCTTCGACGCTCAGGCCCGCAACGCCACCGGAGACGCGCGAGGCTTGGGCGTTCGCCCCACGGCGCCAACAGACGCGAACCGCTCTCTCCAGCGGGGATGCAAGGTAACACCCAGTGGATGCGGGCGCCCCGAAGCCGCGTAGGCGCGCGGAGCATGTCGGCGAGGGTTCGAGGCGCCTGCGCCCAGTGGAGGTTCGACCGCTTGGCGGCGAGGCGGCGGCGGTTTACGCCGCAGCCTCGCTGGTCATCGCTTCTTCGCGGGCGGTCTCTTGGCCAAGGGCTCGCCGCAGCTTCGCCGGCAGATCGCTTCCGCCAAGGCGAGGGCTTCCTCCGTGACGCCAGTGCGGAGAGGGTGCGGCGCCGGCGAGCGCCTACGCCGGCGGTCACGGCCGAGATGGCGGCGGCGCCCGTGACGCGTGGCGAGGGTTCTCGCCGCTCGCCGGGCGAATCTCCGCCGCAGAGCAGCCTCCGCCGGCGAGCGGCGGCGGTGCTGGGGCCGGCGAAGTCGCGACGGAGCAGAGCTCGACGCTTCAGTCATTCGCCTGCTCCAAGACGGACAAACAGGTTCAGTATGCAAAAGCGCAGCATGCTAACCCTAATGTGAAATATGCGAAGCGCAGGAAAGCCAACTGGCGGTGCGCTCAAGGCGAAGCCGGGCGGGGAGCTCCAAGTCGCTTGTTCTTGGCGGCGGTGACAACCTGACGGTCGCAGCCGCCGCTGTTGGCAGCGCCGCGCCGCGCGCAGTGGCGCCGGCAGAAGCACCAGCGCAAGGCAAAGAGAGGCCGACGGCCGCCGCGCCGCGCAGAGGCGCCAGTGTGGACGGAGCGGAAGAGACCGGCAGCAGCGCCGCCGCTCGAAGAGTCGCCGCCTCGCCCGGTGGCGAGCGGCGGGCGAGCAGCAGGGCCCCCGCCGGAGAGGGCCGGCGGTGGCGGCGAAGCTCAGGTTGGAGGACGAGCCTCTTTGACTCGTCTCTCCTCCTCGCCGCCATCATCCACGGCGAGGATGAGGCGGCGCTTCCCGGAGGCGCGGTCTGAGTCGGCCGCCGCGGCAGAGGTAGTGGCGCCGCGGAAGCTTGGGCGGTCGCCGAGGCGATCGCGGATCAGAGTGGCCCCTGCCACTTGGACCGCAGGACCAGAGACCTCCATGGGGGCGGCGACTCAAGTATTGGCTGCGCCCGTGATCCCGATCGCAGAGGGGAGGATGCTCGCAGTGAAAGTGTCGCCGATCGGTGGTGCCAAGATAACCCGCCACCGGATCCCGAGCGTCGTCCCAAGACGTTTCTGGTGGATGAACGAAAAGGAAACCATAAGATATATTGGCGAGAAGGAAAGACGACCGCAAGGTCGCGAAATCCAAAAGAACGCGAGTATTCACCTCCAAGAGCAAAGGCGGGTCCGTCGTTGTCGCCAGTAGTACGCCCAAAGTGACGCGCTCAAGCGAAAGCGGCAAAGGCGGCGCCGCAGAAAGTCCGCCACCACGGGTTCGGTGAGCCCGGCGGCGGAGCTCGCAATGCGCGCCATCATCGTGATCTCGCATTCGCATTGGATCGTTTAGCCGGGCCCCCGGCCGGCGGTGGGCTCAAGGGATCTGTCGGGAAGGACAAGATCGCCGCAGCTCGCCGGAGTCTTCCACATACACCACCGCCGGTGCCGCCCTTCCAGCTTGGACTTGACGCGCGGCAGTATGAAGGCGAGGCCTCGAAGCGCGAAATAGCGACTCCCAACCGCGCCGAAGCGCGAGCCGTGTGCAACATGAAGAGTCGGCGCCAGAGCGGAAGGCTTGGCATCGCCCCACGAACATCTCGCAGAGGTGGGCGAAGATGGCCAGGGCCATGATCGAGTTGGAGGGAAGGTGCGCCGCCTGGATCCCATAGAAGGTGAGCACCCCCAAGAGGAATTCGGAGTACGGCGGGACAAGGCCCGCCAGCATCGCCCTGGAGAAGGTCACGATCTCCCCGGCGCGAGGACTCGGCATGTTGGTGCCGGCGCGGAACGGCGGCGGTCGGCACGAAGACTCAAGCCGCGCCACCGATCCTCATCGACAAGTGGAAGCAGCGTAACAGCCTGTAGGTGGTGCGGCATCCCATGGCGGCCCTTGCCGCGCTTTGGGAGCCATGGAAAATTTGGCGTGGCGCCGGCGAAAGACTTGGTGGCGAAGAGAAAGAAGGCTCTGTGGTGGTAGTGATGGAGGCAAGTAGCGGCTTGAGGACTTAGCGCGCGAAGGATTAGCCGCGGCGCCAAGAGAAGTATTTATAGGCGCGGAAGCGCGGCGCAACGGTTTGATTCCGCCCCACGCTGCTGCTGTGCCATCATTGCCTCGCTGTTTGGTTTCCGCAAAAGCGCGGTTCCCAAGGAAGATCGCAGGCGCAGCGGAGAATCAGCGACGGCCGCGGGGTTGGGCCCCCACGATCGCCTCCGCCACGCAAAAGATAACCAGACATCGGCGCGACGGTTCGCGATCACGGAGGTCCCGGCTACTGTCGGTGTAATAAATATCGGTAGGAAGAGTCCTCGAAGGCCAAGAGGGCCCCACGCCAAAGCGGGCGAGCAAGGCCCGCCGTGGGCGAGCCCCTCGAAGGCCAAGAGGGCCCACGCGCCAGCGGGCGCGAGCAAGGCCCAATGGCGTGGCGAGCCCTCAGAGGCCAAGAAGGCCCCACGCGTCAAAGCGGGCGAAGCGAGGCCCAATGTGGGGGCGAGCCCCTCTCGAAAGGCGAGACGAGGCCCCACGCCACAAGCGGGTGCGTGGGCGAGCCCCTCTCAAGGAGAGGCGAGGGCCCCACGCGCCAAAGCGGGTGCGCGGGGCAGCCCTCTCAAGGAGAGGCGAGGGTCCCACGACACAGTGGGGCCCGCGAGGCAGGGAGTGTTGCGAAGAAGTCTTGGGACGAAGGCTCCCTCGCCGCTTGAAGGACGAAGCGTATTTAATGAGACATCACGGCGGATAGACGGTGAAGAAATGATTATCGCCATGATGACCTTTGCGTGTCCGGCGGCCATCATGCGGGCACGTAAGAATTGACCGCAGAGAGAAGGTTTGCTTGAGGAGGCCGCCTGCGTCGAGAGGAGCAGTAGGCCCCACCCGCAGACTCACCGGTGTGATGTGGCGGGTCGAGGCCACTTGGCGGCACGCGAGGGCGGGCGCCGCAGCGGGGCGCCGCACGCTGCCTCTTCTGCCGAGTCGTGTCGAGTATCGAGAGTATCAGATCGCTTACCCCTCGGCTCTCTCCGCCACCCAAAGCTTGTATAAAAGGGGGAGAGAGAGGGAAGGGTACGATGCACTAGCATTCGTGCATTCAAACGCTCGTAAACACATTCCCATTCAACCACAATCGGAAAAGAGCTAAGGCTCGCAGAGTAGGACTATTACCCGCGAGGGGTCCGAACTCAGGTAAATCGGCGAGTCGTTCCTCGTTGTGCCCGACGCTCAAATCGAGCCGAGCTTGATCGAGTTGGCTAGTAGTTTATAAATCTGACCAGGGGTGTGATCCGCAGTGGTTGAGCGGAGAACACGCCGCCAAGCCTCAATTAAAATTTTGGCAAGACTCTCCCCGCATGAACAAATTTCGGCCCGTCGGTGCATATCTGCGAGCTCGCCGGGAGGAAGAAGGGTTAAATGCGCTTAGGCGGGAAAAAAGATATGCAAGCGGTTTGTGATAAGCCGCTTGCAGATATAGCACAATCGTAAGCGATTCAGATCACCAACCGCTATAGATTATTTCAAGCGGTTGGTGATACGAACCGCCATAATGTCCTATCTCTCGCAAGCGGTTTGTATCACTAACCGCTTGCATATGCCCTTTTCCGCCACCTTCCACCGTTGGCCACGAACCGCCAGACGATCGGTCGCAAGCGAGTTAAAGCTACCGCTTGTGATGGGCCGCCAGAAGCCCCGATCCGCAGTAGTGAGGAGAGCCACCGAAGTGACGTATATAGGTCATCGCCAAGCTGCCCCATCGAGTCGTGCCTCGCTACTAAGGCGCCATCCGTACGGCACGAGGGCATGAGGCTGATGGAGGTTAGTCGCCGGCCAGGACGGGCTGGTCGCAGGCAAAGGAGCCTCTAGAGTGGGAGTGATGAGAGAAGTAGAGAGGAAGTGTGGGGGGTGGTACCTTGTGCTTGAATTAGGTGGAAGGTAGGGGTTTATTTTGAAAAAGAGCAGGACAGAGGGGAAGGTGCTGCATTGGATCCGGAGGCACAATCGGACGCCTCGTGAGTCTTGACTCGTCTAGAACCCCAGCGTTTACGTGGAAGATGTTTTTGGGCGTCCACACCGGTCACCATGGCCATTTCCGTGCAAAGTTGCAAACCTAGTTAAGTGACGGCGCAGTTCAAACCTCAAACTTCAAAGTTTTTTTTTTTTTTTTTGAGCGAACAAACTTCAAAGTTTGACATCTGCGGCTGCTCATTAATAACTTCCCCTAGCAACTGATACGACCTCGATCCATTATTATTCACACTCGGTTCCCCCAAGTACGTACGTTTTTTTGGATGAATGTACATCACCAGTTCATCAATTCAGCAAACGTAATAATATAAGTGGAGCAACCAAGCTGTGTCTCAAAAATAATTGGAGCAACAATGGAAGGCCGTATAACGCATTGAAGAGACAGAGAGAGAGAGAGAGAAGTACTATATATATGCTGAACAATTATGGACTGATATGGAAGCATGGTAATATTCAGAATATATGCTGAACAATAATAGATTGACAAAAGAAAGATTGACAAAAGAATGATAGTCCTCCACCCGTTCCTTTGACTAAATATTCGTCTTATTCAAAAACTTAGCGCAAACATGAAAAAATATAAGTTATACTTAAAGTACCTTTAATGATAAAACAAATCACAACAAAGTAAATGATATTACGTAGTATTTTCAAATAAGACGAATGGTCAAAGGCATGTTCAAAATTCAAAATCGTCAAAAAAAAAGGGAGGGAGTAATGTTTTTGTTGTATTCATGTCTGGCATTGAGGGAGTAATATTTTTGTTGTATTCATGTCTGGAATGCCAGGTAGGAGTATTTGTACGCAAGAGTACCAATTAATATGTCACAACAGTGGAAAGCACCATACTCATTCCATGTAAACCTAGGTGCTTAGTGACGGTACAGCTCAGAGTGGAGACATATCTCTGGCTAACAACTTAAAATAACAACACTGATATGATCATATGAGTATGACTTCAAACACAATTTTCATCCATTATTCACACTCACGAGTCACATGCTTCCCGTCCGAACGTACCTTCCTGGATGAATGTAACTGTGCATCATCATTTCATCACATCAGCATCAATAAGAAGAAGTGGAGAAACAAACAAAGACCATATATTCCTTCAAAAAAAAAGGCCATGTATATATATGCTGAACAATTATATACTGACGGAAGAACTGTAATATGTAAATTTTGATGTATTCATGTCTGGAATGACAGGTATGAGGGTTCCTTAGCAAGAGTACCAACTAATGTGCCAACAACAGTTGAAATGTTGAATGCACACATGACACGTACGTTATTGCTAAAGTTCAATGCACATCATCATCAGATCCGATCATCGACCAAGCCGTCTCGTCTTCAGCTCACCTGAGCAGCCGTTCCCTCGGTGGCCGGCCTTCCGTCATCCCTCGCCTCCTCCACGACTGCCACTGCAGACACGGCGGCCACCGGCCGCTCCTCTGCGAGAGGGACCTTGTCCCAATGCGCCCTGGAGTAGAGGAGCTGCAGGATGCTGTCCTTGTCGCGGCTATAAACGCCGCACTGTCAGCACGAGAGCGTGCCATCTTCATGCTGCAGGCACTGTGCACATCTTGCCCTCCACCTGGATCTTCACCTCTTGGCCAGGCAGCGGGATGGCATCGGTCTTGGTGGGTTCCCCTCCTTGTGTCGTGGACCTTAGAATCCACGCCCTCTTCTTGATCAGCTGTGGAAGAATCGTCTTTTATCTTTGCAGGTTCGATAACTTCCATGGGCGCCGTGGAGATGCCGGCACCTGCTACCTCCTCTTGCGCCATTGTAAGTTTAAGTTCCACCTCTCCCGTTGCCTGTCTATTCAAGGAGTCATTTTGCAGGGTTTGGCCCATTCCGGCGACGGCACGTGCAGCTTCATTAGACTTGGCTTGCGACAAGACAACCGCCTCCTTCCCTCCTGCCCCTACATTACCGGCGGTGACTGTCTTCGCATTCTTCTTGTGTTTCTTTCCTGTCAAGTGAAAGCGCATGGCATGTTCTGATGGCGTCTTCACGTTGCAGCACTCGCAGAGGACACCATCCATCAGCTGAACAGCGTGTTGAACGTTATCAATGTCGATGACTACTGTTTGGAAGCAGCTACCAGTGACAGGGACCGCAGGCACCACTTCATTAGAGTTGGCTTGTGACAAGACAACAGCTTCCTTCCATCCTGCGCCGACATTACCGGCGGTGGCTGTCTTCGCATTCTTCTTGTGTTTTTTTCCTGTCAAGTGAGACCGCATGTCGCGGTCTGATAGCATCTTCAAGTTGCAGCACTCGCAGCAAACGATACCATCCATCAGTTGATCAACATGTTGAATGTTATCGATGTCGGTGACCACCGTTTGGAAACAGCTACTAGTGATAGAGACCGCAGGGGCATGAACCTTCTTCACCTCTTGCCTTGGAGCTGACGAGGTCTCGTCGACATTGGTGACAACCTCTCGTCTCATCAACTTTTCCATTTCTTGCAGCTTGTAGCGATCACCAACTTTGCCTGCTACAGTAGTTAATGCTCCAATCTTCATCTTTCCATCCGCAAGTTTCACATCCACAGAGACGCTCGTGTCGTCGGCTTTGGCTTGCGGCATAGCTGATGCCACACAAGCCACATCCTTGGCCTTGCCTTGTTCTAGGCTGACCTTAACTTTGTTTTTGTACTTCTTCCCAGCCAAGTGAGATTGCGTGTCGCTCTCCGACGACGCCTTCACATCGCAGCATTTGCATAGCACGAAGCCGTCCGCTCGCCGCACGATACACGGCACGCCATAGACCATCATGATTGTCGTTTCAAGGTCACCAGTAGTGACAGTGGTAGTGATAGCTTGTGTAGAGCCCCACTTCATGTCCTTGGCAGCGGCAACAGTGCCCAACTCCAGTGGCTTTCTAGGTTGACGCTGCTTCTGGGCCTTCAAGATATGATGGTTCCCCTCGAGGTGGTACATCATGGTGACCCGATCAGTGGTCCTCACGTTGCACACCTTGCAAAAAAGGTAGCCATCCATCTGCAAAACCTCGTTCATCGCACCGGTGTTCGTCAACATCATGAACTTGGTCGGCGTGTAGAGGCCCCTCCCCATGAGGTGGTCTTGCATGCCTTTCATGCTCGTTGCCTTGGTGCTGCAAACCAAGTTTGTAGGCTTCTGCTTCTTTCTACTTGAAGCAGCCCAAATGGCAGATGCGGCGGTGTCATACAGGTTCTTCCGCTTGACTGGCAAGGTTGCTGATGCATTTGCTTTTGAGCTGGCCTGCATAGGGTGCAATATTTTTTTAAAAAAAGCAGTGATCAGGTTTTTTATAGAAGAACAACTATTTCATCAGATAATAAATGCACTTTTCTCTGTGGCTCCATCAATTGAATCTATATTTAGGGTTTGTTCTCATCAGCTTATCTTATTTGAGTTATTTGCTTATCTAACTTATTTCTTAATTTCAGGAGTTTTTTGGGATAAAATTAAGCATCAGGTGCACTTTGTTTCAATTGTGTTTTAGATCCCTTCGACAAGATTTCAAGATAGAAACAAATAAAGGGTTCAAAAATCAAATTATTTTTAATTAAACAAAGATAAGTAAAAAGGGAATTAAGTTAAATAAGTCAAAAAAGTTGATGATAACTTTTAAAATCTATACTTTTTTGTATGTCCCTGCTTTTCTTTCATGGAATGGGTCTTTTTGGCATTGGATCAGATCTGACAACAGGCTATAATGACAGTACTAATTCAAGTATTGAAGGCAACCAGGATTCATGACCACTGGCAAAAATTTGGGCTGGTGACTTCTTTCTGAAACAAGGTACAGGTTTTTCCGGCTTGCAGTTTGTGGTGCAGCAGAAACTATCTTATACATAATGGGCAAGTCATCCTATTTTTACTTGTTTGGTGTATATGTGGATTAAAACAGTAAAATAATTTAATCATACAGGAAGTATTTAAATTTTACTTTATCTGTATATGGTTGACAGGTTTGCATGAATCAGGAATTTATGTGGCATTCAGATGTACACCCCAACATGAAAGCGTGAACTAATGGTCTTGTGAATTATTTGATTCTGTTGTAGCATAGCCCTATTCAGGCCAACTTTCCTATATTGCAAGATGTTTGTTTCCTATATAGGGTACTTATACATATAGCTCTAACCAAATAGAACCTGATTATGAGTGAAATTGATCTGAAGGTTCTTGCATCCGTTTAATAGACCACAAGGATCTAAAATTAACTCTTAACTAATAAGTGATCTATTAAACTAAAGAATGTGCAAGCACAGATATCAAGCCTAAGCAGCAGTCGGCAATGCCGATAATCACAGATGACTAACAAACATTTGCAGACTTACATAATGTAGATTACAGAGAAAAAGGCGAAGGACGCATAGGGAAATAAGTTACAAAGTGATTGATGGCAGATCAAGGAATGCATTGTAAAAAAAAAAGAAAGAAAACGGATCTAGAAGTTGCTGCTGTATTGCAGCAAATTAGTTAAGAGGATAAAATACTGAGATATTTATGAGAAGTGAGAACCATGTCCATGTATATACTAGGGCTAGCTTTATTTTCATCATTTATACCAAATTACACACAATCAAACCATGTGATTGTGCTGGAACTATAGGCACAGTACAAAAAACATATAGAGAACTTGAAATATTGGTGTAGCACCACCCTAAAAGAATGACATATTAATATTTGCCTCTAATAGAACCTAACTGATGATATACCATTGTGAACAAATAATTGTAAATAATATGCCATTCTATAATGTACCACTGTAAACAAATAGTTGCAAATAATGGCATTTCTCCCTTATAAAAACAATTAGCCTATTCTTGCCCTTGACCATTATAACATTTTTTTCTGGTGTAAAGCGGTATTTTTGCCCTTGACCATTGGCAATGGCCTGGTCCTGCTGCTCACTACATGCAAGTTTATTATTACAGCAATTAGGGTTGTCTTCATGGATACTGTTTTAACTGATTGGTTGTATTACAAACTGCAATGTTCTAACTCTGTAACTAGTTGGGATAAAGTCCATCTATGGTTACTGGACTCAGCAGTTCGTCTAATATTCATGCTCAGCTCTTCAATTCGTCCATTTTTTTATCCCTCGTTTAAGCTGCGTAGAACCCGGCCTTCAGCTCTTAATACTAGAGGAATGTCCCATCCAAAGCTGGTTTAAGGTTTAATGATTCAATTATTTCGCTGTTTGGCCAGTAGTAGCAGCATGCTAGTGGTATTGCGAGCAGAGCTGTGGCCTTAGCATGCAGCAAGAAGAACAATAATATTAGCATGCAGCGAGGAGTAGACCAGGGAATATGACCGCTAATTGCCAAGGGTGAAAACATCCTTTCGCGCGGAGAGAAAGCTTTAGTATAGGTTGACTGCTATTATATGTGAGAAATGGCATTATTAACAAGTATTTGTTTACAGTGGTATATTGTTAGTTAGATTCTATAGAGTGTCAAATATTGATTTGACATTCTTTATAATGTCGAATTGTCAATTTTCCTAAAATATAATTCAATCATGCACATAGTTCAGTAAATAAAAAAACAGCAAGCGACATAGTCTAACTACATTGACTACCGCTCCTGATACAAAGAAGAGAAGGAAACCTCGAGTACAATCGGAGACGGTGAGCCCGTCGTCATCATCCCTGCTGGTGCTGCTACAATGTTTAGTGCCTCAGCACGAGGGCCTGCCAGCCGCCCGAATCCAGATTGCAGGGGTACATTGCCTTCTGTTATTTGCCATGGTGTAATCTACATGCCAACCAGAAAATATGAACTAGCTGTCTTGTGATCTATTAGATTATGCTGTATGATAGCCCTTTTAAGGGAGTTTCATAGATTTTGAGGCACAATAGCCAGTCACATATTCCCTACAATCTTGTAGCGTCCTATAAGAATATTGCACATTAGCTATAAATGGTTACAACATTGATCCCATAAGAAACATAAAATGGGAAGACACAAAAAGAAAATCCTGAACTATGCTAGATTATCAAATTTGATCAGTACAGGAGGACATGTTACACAATTTGAATAATCGAGTATATGGTGCAAATTTTTCGACTATAATATACCAACATGGCAACACGATACAATTGAATTTTCTTGACAAGAAACAATTTAAACACTAACACTGTAGTTTATTAATAAAAAGGAGAAGAATGGGGAATTAGATATTTCCCTTTGGTTCCTGAAACCAAGGAGCTGTTGTGCATTGCAAAGACACCTGATCCGGAGTTGCAACAGTATTGCACCACATCACAGGATAAAATTACTGTAACTTACTAGACTGTGTGAGAACTATGTCCATGCATATTCTTCGACCAGTTTTATTTGTGTTTCAATATTTTTGTGTGATTTTGGGATGTAGTTAATTACACTCAACCAAACTATGCAGTGCAGTTGTGCTGAAACTGTACGCAGTTCAAGAAACTTGTACATGCAATTCATAGCACGACAATGTATGAAGTAATTCCACAGAGAGAATCATGTATGAAACAACACACAAATACAAGTTGCTGCAAAAGATAATGGCAAAATTGGCCGACTAAATTTGCTCCCCTTGCTATATACTTTACAATTTTGCCTCTTTGCCACATAATGCTCTAATTTGCTTTCATTTGCTAAAGACAGTCTTGCCAACTTGCAGCATGAAGGAGTGAGAACCTTTGTGAAAGGTCCATTTTGCCATTCATGCATTAATATTTGAACAGATATCAAGCAAAATTGGCTGAGACATTGTAAATTTGCTCCCTTAGCAAGGCCAGCGAAGGGGTGGAGGTGGGGCGGCTCCACATAAGTTGCTCGATGGAGTGAAATGGATGGGGGAAATCTCAAACTGGATAGGGTCACTTTACATACATTGCTCAGGGCAATTTAGTCATTTTGAAAATATTATTTCAACTCCATGGCTACAAGTTGGTAAGAGTGTGAAGAAAATGAAAGCAAGATTAGAGTGTTATGTAGCAAAGAGGAAAAATTGTAAAGGAATATAATAATGGGAGCAAATTTATAGTATCTCTCAGCCCATTTTGCCAAAGATAATTTGGTAATGCACATGATTCAGGGATAAAAAAGAAGTGCACAAAGCGAATCTAACAACCTTGACCACCGATTGTAAGAACTTTGGCGCTGCAACAAGACACGGTCTCCGTGGAACTAGTACACAAAAACGTGGCAGAAAAACTTGCACCGGAGAGGGAATAAGCCCATTTTACATACCCAAACTATTTAGAAAGCCCACTTAATCCCCCAAACTATGAAATGGTTCATTTTACATGCCTGAACCCCTAGAGTGGTATTAAAGGTGGTTTTGTCATTTACAATAAGATAAAGTCTACTTTACACTATAAAATTATTGATAAAAATCTAATGAACCTTAAAACAATAGAAGAATATTAAAATATATCCAATTACTTTAAAATTTGAGTATACATATTCATTTATTCATTTATTTTATGATTTTTTATAGTTCAGCAGGTTTGTTGGACTTTTGGAACTTTTTAAATAATTTGAGGGTGCAAAATAGACTTATTTAAACAGCAAAACCATCTTCAAAACCACCATAGAGGGCTATTTGCTTCAATTTTATGGTTGAGGCATGTAAAACGGTTGCAGTGTTAAATAGTCTTTTTCCATAGTACTCCCTCTATTTCAAAAAATAAAGTGTCTATATGTATTTAAAAAGTCAACGTTTCTAACTTTTGAGGAATAATTGAACTAAAAAATGTATATGTTCAGTGTTAGGCACGTGGTATAGTTGGATTCGTATGAGAAAGTACTATTATATTATGTTAATTTTGTAGTTGTTGATGATATATTGTGAAAGTAATTAATGGTGAAAGTTATATGCGGAGACTATATGTAAAGAAATTATACATCCTATATTTTGAATCGGAAGGAATTCCGACCAGAGAGCGATGGAACAAGCAAATGTAGAAGCGTAAGAACAAGGGAAGCAAACCTCGAGTACACTCGGAGACGGTGAATCCGCCGCCGTGGTCGTCGTCCCCGCTGGCGCCGCCACACCGTCCGATCCGTCGGCACTACCGCCCGCGGGCCGCGTGAGCCCCGGTCGAAGCAACGGGAGGAGCTGCTCCATGAGTTCGCGCCGGACCTCAGCCTCGAGGGCCCAGTGCTCCGCCTCCTCCCGCAGGATCCGCTCCCGTATCTTGTCCTTCGCTGCCTGCCGCCGCTGCACCTCGTCGGAGTCATCCGGAGGGGGCGGACGTGGCACCACGGCCCGGTTCTCCACGTGGTCTCCCGTGGCACCGCCTCTGTGACCATCTTGCGCACGCATGCCATCGCATCAATAAAAAGGAAAGAAGATCGATCCAGAATTCGAGAATCGAGATCGAGGGAGATGGTGAATGTGAACCAACCAGATGGCACCGCCGCCACCGCCGTCGCGATCTCGCCCGCGCACCCGGAGCTAGTGGACGCTGCCGCCGCCGTGCCCGTCGCCGGAGGAGAGATGCGGTCGTCGCCGGCGCAGTACTTGAACTCCATGGCAGACAGTCGGCCGGTTTTTCTTGGTTCAGAAACTCACAAAGCTGACGGCCCAGCGACATCGCTGCCTACTGCCTAGGATGGCGTAAAAACCCCTGGTATACGAGGTGGCCAACGGACCGGCCCGGTTCAGGCCCGTTTGGTTTGTAACAACCATTATGTGGACTAGGATGGTTAAAATTTGAATTAAACGACCGATTCACCCCCTCTTGGCCTACGTTTCATACAAGTGGTATCAGAGCACAGAATCTCTAGTTGCTTATAGGCTATTTGGTTGGCTGCATTTACATAGATTTACATCTATAAATGCAGAATCTTACTTTTTTCTTGTGTTTGGTTGTCTGCATCTGGTTTTGAACCTGACTCTGTAGATGCAAGATTCTCTGCAGCCTGGCTCTGGAGAAACACAGAAAATGAGCGTTTCTCTGGATGCAACGCATGGCGGACTCGTGTTCTATACATGGGGCCACAGTCAATCATCATAACAAGCCATGCATAGACTCCGAACGTGGCAGATAAGTTTTTATTTTTCCTTTTTTTGTTTGTATCTTTTTATTAGCATATCCGATTACCGAACCGATTCAAAAAATGGATTTCTGACATTTTTCTAACAAAACTAGACCACACTAGCTACATAAATTTCAAAATAATTAAATTTCAAAATATTCGCCTACTAAACGTTCAACCAAACACTGTCTCTGCATCTGCACATCCCGTATCTCACTAACTTGGCTGAGTCGGACGGGCCAGGCTCGTGAGAGAAGGCAACCAAACAGCCTATTAACCGCATAGAGATGGCCAACGGAGGTTATGTAGCCATCAATAGAATTTCATTCTTTAGTGGTACTAATTTTAGCTTTTAGAAGTTGCGCATGAAAGTATATCTCCAAACCATGGGAATGGATATTTGAAAGGTCGTAGAGTCTCCTCTTGGTGTACACTCACTGATGGTGTATCTCCCATACCCGTACAAACCAAACTCATAGAGACGGATGCTAAAGCCATGAACGCGTTATTTTGTGGCTTGAGCATGGAGGTTATCAACAAAGTTAGCAACCTCACTAGTACACACGAAATATGGATCACACTCATTGAGATTCACGAAGGCACTTCAGCTGTTAAGAAGGGTAGACTAGTGGTTGTCAAGGAGGGCTATGATCAATTCAAAATGCTTTCAAATAAAAATGTCAATGCTATGTTTACTCGGCTTAACCCAATCCTTAACGAGTTTAAGAGGCTCGGTCACACCGTTGCAAATGATGAAGTGTGCAGAAAAATAATGTGGATCCTCCCTAAGAAGAACTAACGGGATATTATTACCTATCTCACCAACAGTTGTGATGTGGAGAAACTGGCACCTACAACTTTGCTCAATAAGATCACCACGTACGAGATAATGCTTCTCAATGATCCTGAGTATTCCCCTGCTTCAGTAAATAATCAAGTAATCGCTCTTAAGGCCAGTGGATCCAAACAGAGTGATCTCAAGTTAAGTCAAGCTGAGGATGATGGTGAGATGACATTGAGTAAGCTCGAGGACGGCTTCCAACACTTTGGCTTGTTTGTAAAGCAAACTGGCCAGTTCATGTGCATAAATGGCTATGGAGACAAGAAGAAGATGAGCAGAAACACCCATGCATCATACCGATGCTATGAGTGTCAGAAGAAGAGACACATCGGTTCAATGTGTCCCTAGAAGGGCAATACCAAGTAAAAGAACAAAGGAAGGGAGAAGAGCTATAGCGAGAAGCCAATACAGAAGGACAACAAGAAGAAGAATACCCAGAAGTCAGGGTTTAAGAGTCGCTTCTTACAAGGCAAGAGACTAGCCTTTGTAAGAGAATGGGTGACCGATGACAGCTACAGCTTTAGGAAATGAGTCAGTTGATCAAGAGTGGCCACCATGGCGATAGCTGAGTCCGTGCCGTCTCCTACAGTCTTGTTACCAAGATGCTTCACGGCGGTTGCTGAGCCTCGAGAGTGGAACTCTGATGATGGGTTTTCTTCCACTACTTTCTCTACATTGGCAAAGGCTTCACCAACTGCTACTGGCACTTCCAAGAGTCTGATGGCTCGACCTGATGACGAGGTGAGTGATTCCGGTTCTGACTCAGATGTGGATATTGAGGGCATGCGTGATTGTCTTAGAGAAGCTTGCGAGCGCTATAAGAAAGAGCACTGAAGAATCTAGAGTTTGGTAAAACCTTGATGGCATTGCAAACTAAGTGCAATAATCTTGCCACTAGATGTGATAGTTTAGAATGTGAGCATGACACTTTGTTAGGCTCTAACAAAACTTGTCATCTAAGTGCAATGTGTTAGAAGAAAAGCTTGATGCTTTAAATGAATCTCGAGATGATCTCATGACTACATATCATGCACTTAGGGTGAAACATGAGACACTTTTTGTAAAGAATGATGAGTTAGTTACCTTACCCCTTTCTCAACTAGTGGATACTACACCTGGTGATGCTATGGATGTTGCTTGTGCTATGCTTGCTACTTCTGTTGCTATCGCCCTGCTGTTGACTTGACTCTTACTTGCCCTGATATTACTCATGATTGCAATATGATGGCTCCCACTTCTACCGATTCATCTACCAATGCGTTAATGTGTACATCTGATAATTGCAAATATGCACTAGCTGCTAGGGAACTCACTATTGAAAATGTCGAGTTGAAGTCTAAACTTGAGAAGTTAGAGAAAGGGCTTAGGAAGTGTTATGAGGGTAACTTGGCCTTGGACTTGCGGTCGAATCCGTCGTGGTGGGGGGTCTTGATCTCGGCCACTAAGGAACAAAGAAAGTCCTTCCAAAGGGGTGGCTTGGGTTTTACCCCAGAGAAGCAAAAAGGGAGGAAGAAATCAAGTGTTTTTCGAACATCTACTATAAGGCAAAGTTACTATCATGCTTACTCCAAGAAGAAGAAAAATCAAACTCAGAATAGGCATGGTTGCAACTTGTACTCTAGAAACAATGCTTTTAGGATGTACAATGGGTACAACACATGGTAAGGACATGCTAGGCACTATAACTCTCCCACGTGGCAACCTCAAATGCACTACAACACATGGCATGCTCCTAGATACAACACGTGGTTTGGTCTTAGGCAAAACCTCTGGAATGGTCCTAGTAGGTATGGTCACTTTCATGCTTCTAGATTCAATTCCTAGCAAAGGTCAGTTCCACCTAGTAACCAGCATGTTTTCAATAGACCAAAACCTCAAAGAGTGCATGTTGAGATGGATGGCAACTATTTGCTCAAGAGGAGTAGGCATGGTAGTGTGTACGCCAAGTACATTGGGCCAAATTCTCAAAATGAGCGCCGGTCACAAGTTTGGGTGCTTAAATCACAAGTTTACTCATTTGCTTCTAATGTGAAGGCTAACTCTCGGGTACCCCCTGTTTGGGTCCCTGAGTTACATAAGTGGTCACTTCTTAATGCAGGTGAACCACCGGAGTGGAGGGTGTCATTGGATCAACGACAGTGGGTGCACCCAACATATGACCGGCAACACCCGATTGTTCATCTCAATGGAGGAATGAGACTACCTTCCCAACAAGATCACTTTTGGAGATGGAAGCAAGGCCAAGGTACTTGAAACTAGTAAGGTAGCAATCTCTTTAGAGATTTCAATTGACAATGTCTTGCTAGTTAAAACTTTGAATTATAACCTTCTCTCTGTCATCCAAATATGTGATTTGGGGTTCCATTGTCGATTCTCACCCGAAGGCATGACGGTTTTGCACGAAAATGAAAAACTTGTTTTCAAAAGTTTCAGATTTCAAAACCTGTTTCTTTTGAACTTTAACTCGACTGTCGCGTCCATCTCGACTTGCCTAATCGCTAAAGTCTCTCTCGGTTGGCTTTGGTATAGGCGTCTTGGGCACGTTGGCATGTACAATTTGAAGAAAACTTTGAAGAACGAGTTGGCACTTGGTTTGGGGATGTGAGGTTTAAGAAGGATAAGTTGTGTATCGCCTGTCAACAAGTTGCCAACCCTCATCCCGTAAAAAATGGCATGTCTACCGCTCGCCCCCTTGAACTCGTGCATATGGACTTATTTGGGCCAACTACTACTGTGAGTATTGGGGAAAATTTGTACTACCATGTGGTTGTGGATGACTTTTCTATGTACACTTGGATTTTCTTCCTTCCTGACAAAACCTAAACTGGGGATGTTTTCAAAAAGTTTGCGAAGAAAGCTCAAAATGCCTTCGATTGTACCATAAAGTGGGTGAGAATTGACAATGGAACAGCGTTGAGTGTTTCTGTGATGAGTTAGGCATTGATCAACAGTTCTCGGTCACCTACACCCCTCAGCAAAATGGGGTGATCGAGAGAAAAAACATAAAACTTATCGAAATGGCGAGAACAATGCTGGATAAGTACAAGACCTCTGACCTATTCTATGTTGAATCCATCAATACTGCTTGCCATTGCATCAATAGATTGTACCTACACAAACTACTGAAGAAGATGTCCTGTGAGCTGCTGGTAGGGAGGCGTCCCAATCTCTCCTACTTCAGGGTGTTCGGTTGTAAGGTATACATCTACAAGAAGCGGCAGCACTCGGGTAAGTTCCAGAGTAAATGTGACACTAGGATCTTTCTGGGCTACTCAGCCTGAGGATTATTTTTCAGAGTGTACAATAAGTCCAGTGGCTTTATTGAGGAGAGCTGCGACGTCAAGTTTGACGAGTCCAAGGAAACCAAGGGGAGCATGAGAATCTGGATAATGTTTGTGGAGAGCCTCTTGCTCGAGCTATGGAGGAGATGCCAGTCGATGATGTGAGACCAGAGGCAATCAGAGAGAGTGAGCCAGTGAGTCCACCAGCCACACCTGAGCTAGTGGCAGATTCAAGGGGAGTTGCTTCCCAGCCTCAGAGCTCTATTGATGATTAAGCTCCAAAGAGTGAGACAGATGATGAGACACTTGAGCAGCCGGTGGATGCAACAACATAGTTGATCAGATCACATCATACCATTGCTAGAGACCATCCTGTGGACCAGGTGATAGGAGAGATCTCCAAAGGAGTTCTGACCAGATCTAGGGTAGCTAACTTCATCCTTCACGATGCCTTTGTGTATGAGTTTGAGCAGAAAAAGGTGGATGAAGCTTTGTGTGACCCTGATTGCATCAATGCAATGCACGACGAGTTGAACAACTTTGAGAGAATCAAAGTATGGACTTTGGTTGAGAGACCCACGAACTGCAATATGATTGGTACCAAATGGGTCTTCAATAACAAGCAAGATGAGTTCAGGCTGGTGGTTAGGAACAAAGCTAGTATTGTGGCATAGGGCTTCACGCAGATAGAGGGCATTGATTGTGGCGACACATATGCTCCAATGGCAGGTATGGATGCTATCAGGCTGCTTGTGGCTTTTGCAACATGTCACAACATTGTGCTGAAGCAAATGTATGTGAGAAGCGCATTCCTCAATGGCTACATAAATGATATGGTGTACGTAGAGTAACCTCTAGGGTTTCAAGACCGTCAGCACCTGTCGACAGGTAACTAACTGGGGGGTCACCGCTGGCAATGATTATATATGGGGCGATGCATGCAAGATCCAAACTCGATGGTAGCACAAGACAAGGATTTATCTGAGTTCGAGGCCCTCATGGCGGAGGTAATACCCTACGTCCTGTGCTCTGGAATTATATGGGGTATATGTGTACAAGATGATCAAGATGACCAAGATGTAGATGTGATTCTCCCGATGCGGATGTAGGAGATGGCCTCATGGGATCTGTTCTGCCGAACTATGGCCCCTACCCCCTTTATATGGTGTAGGGGGTGGGATTACAAGGAGAAGTCCTAGTTGGTTACGAGGTCAGATTCCTATTAATTAGGGATTACAAGTATACCTTCCCTATTAGGGATAGGCTTCTATCTTCATGTCCTTTCTTGCCGGTCAAGTCTTCTAGAGTCCGGGTGATACCCGTCCTCATCCACCCGACTTGGTCCATCCCCTGTCGGGTGGTCTTTTAGGCCCGCCGTGTGGATACCCGGGGTCTATGTTATCCACAGCACCCAACCATGTATATCAACTTAAAAAGCTCTATATGGTCTCAAGCAAACTCCAATGCAATGGTATGAGAGACTTCAAGACTTCTTAACTGAGAAAGGCTTCAAGGTCGAAAAGGTGGACAACACCTTGTTCACTAAGGTTGTGGACAGAGAGCTCTTCCTTTGCCAGGTGTATGTAGACGACATAATCTTTGGGAGCAACAATGAGACCTTATACACAGAGTTCAGCGACATGATGACGAAGGAGTTCGATATGTCCATGATGGGGGAGAGCTTCTTCCTGGGGTTTCAGATCAGACAGCTTCAGATAGGCACCGTCATCTCCAAAGAGAAGTACGTTCAGAACTTGTTCAAGCGCTTCGGGCTTTCTGATTGCAAGCCGATCAAGACTCCCATGGCGACTTCTAGAAACTTGGACCTCAACGATGAAGGTAAACATGTCGATCTCAAGTTATACCGCTCAATGATTGGTGCACTTGTATACTTGATTGCTTCTAGGCCAGACATTATGTTCAGTGTTTGCATTTACGCTAGGTTTCAGGCATTCCCTAGAGAAATGTATATGACTGATGTGAAACGAATCTTTCGCTACCTGAAACACACACCTAGTTTAGGCTTTTGGTTTCCGAAGGGTGCGTAATTTGAGCTTCTAGGCTATTCTAACTCAGATTATGCCGGGTGCAAGATTGATCGTAAGAGCACTTCCGGGGCATGTCACTTCTAGGGTAGGTGTCTTGTGTCATGGGCGTACAAAAAACAAAACTCCGTGGTACTATCTACTGCTGAGGCTAAGTATATAGGGCAGGGAGTAGTTGTGCACAACTTCTTTACTTGACACAATCATTGTTTGACTTTGGGCTTAAATTTGATCATGTACCTCTCTTATGCGACAACGAGAGCGCGATGAAGATAGCGTGCAACCCGGTCCAACACTCACGGACCAAACACATTGATGCCCGTCACCATTTCCTTCGGGATCATGTGGCGAAGGGCGACATTGTGCTTGAGCACGTATGGACGGAGGACTAGCTTGCCGGCATCTTCACCAAGACAGTCGATGAGACACGCTTTTGCAAATTGAGAAATGAGTTGAACATTTTAGATAAGTCAAACATTGCCTGAGTCGATCGTGTGGCTATGTCATTCATTCCAAATATTTTGAAGCCAGTTTGAGAATTTATGTGCTTTGCTTGTTATACTTGATGTCATTCATTGTCTAGATGTTCATCACATGATTTTAATAAGTATAGCATGTGTTTACCTTGTTACTAGCTCAACTCGTGTTTAACTAAATATATCATGCAATTGAAAGTCATGAGCATGTGTTAAGAGGGCTATTGTTTCTAGTCTCATTTGATTGCTCTAAACTCTTTGGTTTACCATGTGATTCTAAATCTAGATTGTGTTATTTTATTTTGCATATGTTTTTACTTCGCTAAATTGAGCAATTTTGAGGTTGAGCCAAATTTGTAAAATGAGATAAAATGTGAATAAGGCCACATTTGGCCGTACATGTCTCACCAATGACTCCTCGATGAGATAGCTTGCCATGGCATTGGGTATGAACTTAAGGAGAGTTTTGGATGACCGAGACATCCATCTTCAGTGTCATGCTAGGTGGCATCGCTTATGGATTGAGACATGGCAAATTTGAGAAAATGCAAAGTGCAAAATGTGAAATATCACTACAGGAAAAGGATATAGTTTCGAGTGCCCAAACTTCAATCAACGGCCATCACCGATCCGTCGATACAGTAGGCACTTTCTCGACGGCCACTACAGGGTCGTCGATAGTGAGCACCACGGCTTCGTAGTCTCAACGGCTATAAACAAAACCGTCGAGTATTCAAAACCGTCCGTGAGGGCACCCGAACGGCGTTAGTTCTCTCGACGGCCGAACATTATGCCGTCGAGACAATGCTATTTTAAATATACAATTTTCTTCCTATATATCACAGTTTAATTGATATTTATTTTTTAAAAGGAGAAAATCAATGTAATAATTCCTATTTATTACATCATTTCATAAGTTTTGATTGATAGTTGAAATTGTAATTTTTAAAATTAAAGTAATTTGTATAGTAACTAACGAAACATCCGATACCGTACGATAACCAATAACTTAGCCAGAAAACACCCCATTCGATAGTGTTCGTCGCGTTAGATGCTCGGAAATTTTTTGTATTTTCGCTGATGATTGTGTTTGATACACAAACGTCATCGCATTGTTTTTGTGGAGCAACAAATTTTGTTTTGTATTTTTAGAAATCAAATTACGTCGGGTTGACCGCCGAGAGCAACAAAGGCTAAAAACCCTTGAGACAGTAAGTTTTCTCGACGGTTTGCCAAATAACCGTCGAGACTGATACACTCTCTCGAGTGCAGTCAAAGGAAACCGTCTAATATACTTTGTCTCGACGGCTACCTTGTAATAGGCCGTCGAGTCAAGTTGGTGTCTGTGTCGACGGCCGTAATAAAACCGTCGAGTGAGTGACCCTCACAGGCCCCAACGGATACACTTAGTATCGACGGCCACCAAGGAACCGTCGAGTGATGTGAGCACTGTGTCGACGGTTTTCTTGAGCCGTCGAGTGAGTTCATCTCACCAGATACACTTAGTGTCGACGTCTACCGTGTGGCCGTCGAGTGAGGTCACAACTGTGTTGACGGTTGACCTAATGCCGTTGAGAGAGATCCATCTAAATCGACGGCTTTCGCATGGCCGTCCGAGACACCGTGTATTTTAACGTCGCTGCGGTGGGACTTAGGCACAAATGTGCCTAAGTCCCACCGCCTCGCCCGCTGCCGCCACCTTCTTTGCCGCCGCCGCCAGCAGCCGCCGCCGCCGCCGGTGCCGCCTCGTTGTCTCGCCGCTCCCACCTTCGGTCCCGCGCCGCCCACGCAACCGCCGCCTCGTCCCCGCGCCTCTGTCGCCGACACCTCCGCCGCCCACGCCGCCTCCGCCGCCGCCGCCGCCGCCCGGTCCCCCGCCGCCGCCCACGTAGCCGCTGCTGCATCGCCCGCCGCCGCCGCCGACGCCCGCCACTCGGCCCCGCGCCTCGCCGCCGCCCTCACCGCCTGTGCTGCTGCCCCTCGCCCCCACGCCGCCCGCCGCCTCGGCCGCCTCGCTTGCGCCGCCGCCTCTCCTTCGCCGCCTTTGCATCGCCCCCTCCCGTTCTCTCCATCATATCCGACGCCGTCCCCATCGTTGACCGTCGACGTATGATGTAATGAAGGTTTTTTTCCGTACTTGCTGTGTAGTGTCGACGGCCATGCATCATTAGTCGATACTAATTTGGATTTAGTTAATATTTTATGCAAATAATTAAAAATTAAATTAATTTTAGAAAAAATAAATAATAGAAATAAATGTATAGTTAATAATTTTCTTTACTCTTTTGTAGGTTAATGCAGTGAATAAATTAGGCAATTAATAAATAAATAAAATAAAATGAAAACAAAATAATTTGTTTTAGTGAAAAAATTAAATTAAAAAATATGTGAAAAAATTAAATAAAATATCTGGACAATGTAGTCGTCGATACTACACAACGTCTGGACATGATCTCTCTCGACGGCTGTTAGCGGTCATCGATAGTACATGACTAGGGAAGGCTGGGTTGGTGGGCCCCGCTTCTCCTTTATCTCGACTGTTCATTTGTGGCCGTCGAGACTAAGCCCGTCGCACGGTAACGGCATCTGGTGCACTTAACTTGACGGTTTTGTGCATGGCCAAGCCGTCGAGACTATGTCGCTCTCTTGACGGAGTTCTCTCGAGCCGTCGAGACAAAGCTATCCCGACGGCTTGTGCGCTTTTTTCGACGGTTTTGGCACTCAAAACTGTTGACGTTTCCTGTAGTGTGTTTCAAAATGCGCTCAACCAAAATGATTTAGTCTCAAATGGGCTTGGTGATAGTATGTGTAGCTTGTAGTGCATCTTCGAGTGCTATGGTGCATCATGTGTGCCCTTTGAGTTTTGGAGCAACTCTTGATACTTCTACCTCTTGTTCACCTCATACTTGTTCTAGGTCATAATAACTTGAATTACACATCTATCAATTGTGACATTGTGACCTTGAGATAGCTAGATTATGAGTGTGGTGGACTTGTGGGCATGCTTGCACTAGTATAACCTCCAAAGCTCTTAATTTGCTCTTAATCTCTTGTTTGCTCCTTTGTGGTCATTGATGCCAAAGGGGAAGAAATAATTGCAAATCTATGCTTTGGAAACACATGGGCATTGGTATGCTTTGGGATGCTAGGGGGATAATTGACTTTGGGTCATTGGCATGCTTGGAGACGCAAAGGGGGAAATTGACTTTGGGTTACAAGTGGTAGGATTAGAAGATGCTTTGCTCCTAGGATGGAGATTAGGATGGATATGCTTTGCTCCATGTCAATTGTCATGTGATGCTAGATAGGATGTGATGGTACTATCAAGTGGTATGCATTGATTTAGAGGGAGCCCATGTCTATACGTACATTGCACTTCATTCAATTGGCCTAGTCTCTTGTATTTGTGCTATGTTGCCATGTAATATTTTTGAGCTAACCCATTGCACCAGAGATTGTATTTTGCGCCTTGTCATGTTGGATTTGCAGGTGTTATCATCAATTAACAAAAAGGGGGAGATTGTAAGATCAAGCCTCCCATGGGCTGAATGATTCTGGTAATTGATGGCAACTGGGCTGTAGAGCTGGATCACGCCAAGATTAAGGACATTTGTTTCCTAGTTCTTTTGATTTCTTGCGTGTGTGTAGCCTAGGGCCAACATGCCTGCCGATCGTCATATCTCTGGCTACAGGGTCCCACAGAGTACATCTCCGGTCTCTTATCCTCATTCTTCTTCGAGAGAGTTTGGGATAGTTCCAGAGGACACCAAGGGGTAGCCAGCTGTCTGAAGTTTCGTGGCTGTTAAGTCTCAAAGCCAGATATTTCCTGTGGGTGCAAAACTTCTCGCCTAAGTGTACAAATGTTCCCGCCGAGTTCACAAGTCGACAAACATGGCACAAAACCGTAGGCGAGACATCAAGGGAGAAAGGAATAGCCAAAACGAAGTGAGCTGCGAAAAAAAACTAGCCTCGTCGGACTGAGTCCGACGGATGAGCGTGTCAACGGCTAAGTCCCCAAAATGCAACCCTTCTGTCGGACTAGGTCCGATCACCGTTGCACCTGGTCAGACCAAGCCATCGACTCCTAGTGACTAAATCACTAAATGCAACCCTTCTGTCGGACTGGGTCCGACCACCATCGGACTGGGTCCGAACAGGCCACTCCCAGAATGAAACACTTCATCGGACAGGGTCTGACGGATTAAACTGCATCACGGAAAATTCAATCTGCACCGTCCATTCTTAGGGTTTCGCCTTGTGCATATAAATAGGAGTCACCAGCATGGGGGAAAGCGGGAGAGCCTCATTTTGCAACCACCCCAAGCCCTAGCCCTTGTGAGAGATCTCCCATGGTTCCCACCTCCATCTAGGGTTTCATGTGCTTGAGAGATTTTGGGAGAGAGAGAGAGGGAGAAGAAAAGAGGAAGAGGAAGAAGAAGGTGCCCCCTAGCTCCTCTCAACCATCCACAAGTCTTGCCCCTTCTCCCATGGGGGTCTTGGCCTAGCTTCCTGGTGGGAGAGAAGGGGTGGTGTTGAGGGACGGTCTCCGGTCTTCTGCTCTTGGGACTTCATCGCCGGGGAGATCGTCGCCACGCCATGGGCTTCATCAACCGAACGACTACATCAACCGAAACTCTCCATGTATCGGGGGTCACTTCCGTGTGTCGAAAGTGCGTCGCCTTTATTCGTTGGAGGTCGTGTACAAAACCCTCCGTGTGTCGGGGGTCGGGGCCGTGTGTTGGCGCCGTGGATGCGAGGAGCTTCTGCGTGTGGAAGAACTCATCAATGTGTGAAGGTTTGGAGCTCGTCTACCATGTGTTGGTGAAGAGCTACCACCGAGTGGATTGAGGATCAGGGGTGTGGGTCCTGGTTCGCCTGTGTGGTGAGCTACCTCAACAGAGAGTGGGTGCGCATGTGTTGTGCACCAAACTTGGTAAAAAAACTCGGTTCGCACCCTTCTGTCTCTTGCATCATCTAGTACTTCATATTGTGTATTGCTTGTGTGAACCATCGAGCTACCTATTCTCTGTTGATTAATTGTGCCAACGCTTCCGCATCTAGCTCATAGGGATTCATCGGTAGCTTGGGTAAAAACCGGCCAAATCAATCACGTAAACAAAGGTTAAAATTTAAATTAGGCGTCCGATTCACCCCCCCTCGGCCTAGGTTTCCTACAATAAAAGAGAGCTGGTTTCATGGTATCACAATATAATCAAATAAAGTCGAGAGCTAGGTAGGGTGATTTTAAAACTATCTTACCAATTGCCTTATACAAATAAAAGAACCTCTCTTCCCTTCCTTTGAATCATAAATCATTAATTGCATTAGGAGGGATGTTCATTGTTTGGATGACAATGACCTTGCATATTTTGACTCTTTAAATGGAGGTCAAGATGAGGATCCATATGATTGTAACGAGGACAACAATCAATGATATGGCAGCCATGAAGATGTCTAGGGTCCTCCAGTTGCTTGCAGATGTGCATAGCCAGTGGAAACATCTTTTGGACACATACTAGTTCCGCTGTTATCCAAACTCTGACGATTCTTTTGTGCTAAGGCGTGGATGTCTGCCTTAATAATACCAAGCATGCAGGTGCGGAAACATGTTATATGGAGTAATATTTAGGGCAAACTTCTATGTGCATGTGATGATATCTAGCTATATGTTGTATGCACTAGTAGACTGATCCAGAGTCCAGTGCATGAAACAGTAGCTCTCAAGTAAATATAATTTGAGCGGCAGAAAATCGCCCTCCTCTTTTATTTTCACACTCTTTTATTTCCACATCAATGTGATATTTAAAGAGACCCTGGGTGCTCACATTAATGTCCCTTTTCCTAAACAAAACAAAACCCCTGCCCATGCAAACATCTTAGTGTAAGTTGAAGGTACCATTTATGTGATTTTGGTGATTAATAACAAATACATTTAATAATAGTGATAAATTTATTGATTGAATAATGTCAAATATCTAATATGCTTATTACTATGAAATTAATATGTTTATTGTTAAGATTGATTTAGACTCCTTCTATTTAGAAGGAAATCATATATATCAAGTGAATAAGTTATTCATCTGTAAAGGTAAATTTAGGTAATTTTTGTGAGGCCAACATTTTGGTTATCTTACTAAGCCTCACTCAAGCAAATGAGATGAATATGCGAAGTTGGGATTTGCAATTCCATATTTTACTCATAATCGTCATTGTGTTCCTCGTATGCAAACACATGCTATGAATTGATTGAGTTTATATCATGTCATATCAATTTGAGCATAAATATATTATGAACATGTTGTTTGCTATGAAATCTTTTCTATTATATGCCATGTATTAGTGATCCCCCAATTGATTCACTAGATGGACCCCATCGTGTTTAAATGGCTTTATGTATAAATGCTAGCCATAAATATTCTCATTATGCACATATTTTGTGAAGTCAATTTCATATAATATATTGTCCCCTATATTGATCTTGTTAGAGGTGTGAATGAACTGCTCAAAATAGATGGGCCCAAAATGTGCTGTAATATACATGTACAGGAGAGAAGGCAAATAAGCAAAAAGGTCCCTATAGAACTATACAATAGCAGGGATAGCTATTCTAACATATCCAAGTTAATCTTCACCATGATATTAATTTTGTTAGTGCATATAGGTCTAAATCATGTATTCTCTCGTATGCGAAACTGTGCGGGGTAATTCGATCAAAACAATCAAACCATGTCATACAACATAAACAACGACTATTTCATAAATCTCCCATTAACAAACGTATGGAAAAAAAACCGTACCATTTCATCCTACCAATCAAATGCATGAACCATATATTATACCATTTCGTACAAGCTCATTAAACCAAGAAAACACAACCTCATACAGTGGCACGCAAAAAAAAAAAGAAATAATAGAGGACGGATGTCCGTTCTGACGGTTTGCGACGGACGTCCTCATGCTGTTCGACACCCTGGGCTTCAAGAACGACGCCTCCCTCATGTCCTCCGTCATCACCGGCCTCGTCAACGTCTTCGCCACCCTCGTCTCCATCTTCACCGTCGACCGCCTCGGCCGCCGCAAGCTCTTCCTCCGTGGTGGCTCCCGGATGATCGTGTCGGCTCGTCGTCGGCACCCTCATCGCCGTCAAGTTCGGCACCTCCCGCATCGGCGAGATCCCCAAAGGCTACGCCGCCATGGTGGTGCTCTTTGTCCGCCTCTCGTCGCCGGCTTCTCCCGGTCGTGGGGCCCTCGGGGTGGCTTCGTCCCGGCCGAGATCTTCCCGCTCGAGATCCGCCCGGCGGGCCAGAGCATCAACGTCTCCGTCAACATGCTCTTCACCTTCGTCATTGCGCAGGCCTTCCTCACCATGCTCGGCCTCTTCTATTTCTTCGCCGGCTGGGTCGTCGTCATGACCGTCTTCATCGCCCTCTTCCTCCCGGAGACCAAGAACATGCCCATCGAGGAGATGATGCTCGTCTGGAAGCACCACTGGTTCTGGGGCCGCTTCATCGTCTAGCTAAGCATAGAGCTGTATGTAGCGAGACAGATTAATATTAGATTATTAGTACAAGTTGATCCATATATGGGGCACCAGAATTTTTACTAGAAGTGGAAGAGTTATACAAAGTTCGCGAAATGATCACAAGGGTTTATGCACTAAGAACAGGCAAGCCTTTTTGGGTTGTATGCGAGCGGAACGAGTAGGGCGAGCTTTGGATGAATCGATCTATTATCAAGCAATCTTATTGGGAATAACAAGGGCTTCCCTGAATACTCAAAGTTTCATATCTGAAGCAAGTTTTCAAGAAACTGCTCGAGTTTTAGCAAAAGCTGCCCTACGAGGTCATATTGATTGGTTGAAAGGCCTGAAGGAAAACGTAGTTCTAGGGGCCCAATACCGTGAAAGTGAAACTTCCCAGATCCAGGGAAGCTTATCATAAAGGGCTTCGACAAGGGGTTTTATTCGTTCTTTGGGCAAAAAGATAAAGATCGGATAGATTCGAACCGCAATTACAAAGGTAATAACTACTATGCCAGTCCAAATCATGATCTTCACCAACAAGGTTCACGTGGACGCCGGCCGGCCTTAACTTTTCATTGAAAAGCAACCAGCTATAATCCGCATGTAATTAGTACTATCCAGTTATAGTATGTGAATTCATATAATTTGAGCGGCCTGATGAATCCTATCCAGTTAATTAGTACTAGGTACATATGCACGTACCATGCATGAAAATTCATATTGCTCACGGGCTTATATTGCTTTAATCCGCCCATCATCCATTTAGGATTGTTAGCTTTCCTCCTTTTGCCTTGCTGCTCCATCCCGATGGAGAGACGCTGGCGGACAGCTCCAAGAAGGCCCGGTGGCAGCCACGGGAACGGCAGGCCGAAATCACAGCCGTCGCCGCCGCAGCCGCCGCCGGGAAGGGCCGAGCTCGAGGGCGCTACAGTGAAGAAGCCGAGGTGAACGCAGGTGGGAGGTGAAGGAGGCGCTCGACGGGGCGGGGGCGGGGGCGGCGGCGGCTAGGGAGGCACTCGAGGTGGAGGAGGCGCTCGGGGTGGCGAGGTGGAGGAGGCGACTAGGGAGGAGGCAGAGGAGGAGGAGGCGGGCGGGCGGCGGGCGCGGGCGGCGAGGCGACGGGCGGCGGCGAGGTGGAGGAGGCGACTGGAGGAGGAGGAGGGAGGCGGCGGCGGCGGCGAGGCGCCAGATGGCGACAATGAGGCGCAGGCGGCGGCCGCTAGGGAGGCATGATTAGTAGTGTATGACAAAGACCCGAGTACTCAGGAGCTAGTTCAGAGTTCGCGAGGGGCGCGCGTGTGGCAGCATACGGTGCGTGCAGATCGTGGCATGAGTAGTGCGTGGGTGCGAGTTGTGGCCGAAAGGTTGTGCGTGTGTTAGCCTATAAAGACACGTGTGATTGCAGTAAAGTGTTTAGAAAGAAACAAGAGAAAAGGCACGAGCCGTGTGTGCCAAAAGCCTCTGCGTGTGCTCTTCTTCTATGCGTACTGTGTTGTTGCTTGTGCAGCCGTATGAGAGCTGAGTGTTTTCTACATAGTCTCACACAATGGTATTCATTACAACACTAGTTCAGGATCATTTCTATTGTGCGTAAGAGACTTCACCAATGGTTTATGTTGGTTTATATTTGTTTCAGCAAGTTGGTTCATATTGTTTTACATAAAAATTTAGATAGCTTCATGAAAAATTCAGGTCGGTTCAGGTTGGTTCAAGTTGTTTCAGCTAGTTTCATTAGAAATTCAGATAGATTCATGTTGGTTCATATTTTTTTAGGTGAAAAAAATGGGTAGGTTTATTTGATACTCAGGTTGGTTCATATAGTTCCATAGAAATTTCTTGTTGCTTCAGGATTTTTCTCGTAAAAAAGTAGAAAAATTCATGGAAAATTCAGTTTGGTTTAGTTTGTTTCAACTAGTTTAATAGAAAATTTAGATTGGTTTAGGATGTTTCAACTAGTTTCATAGGAAATTAATATTGGTTCATGTTGTTCTAGGTAAAAAGGCAGTTATGTTCATGGAAAATTCAGGTTGGTTCAGATAGTTTCATAGGGAATTCATGTGGGTTCAGGCATTTTTATGATAAAAAAGTAGATAGCTTCATGGGAAATTTATCTTGTTTCAGGTCGTTTAAGCTAGTTTAGTAAAGAAATTCAGATTGGTTTAGGATGTATAAGCTAGTTTCATAGAAAATTCATATTGATTTATGATGTTTCAGCTAGTTTTATAAGAAATCATGTTAGTTCAGGTTGTTTCCGGTAAAAAAACAGCTAGGTTCAAGGCAAATTCAGATTGGTTCATATATTTTTCATATAAAATTCATATTGGTTTAGAATTTTTCTGGTAAAAAGGTTGATAGTTTTATAGGAAATTCGGTTTGGTTCAGGTTGGTTCATATAGGTTCAGCTTGGTTCAGATTGGTTCAGGTTGGTTCATGTAGGTTCAGTTTGGTTCAGGTTGGTTCGTAAGGATCAGCTGGGTTCAGGTTGGTCATGTAGGTTCAGGTTGGTTCAAGTTGTTTCAGCTAGTTTCATTAGAAATTTAGATAGGTTCATGTTGATTCATATTGTTTTAGGTGAAAAAAATAGGTAGGTTCATGTGAAACTCAGGTTGGTTCATATAGTTCCATAGAAATTTCTTGTTGCTTCAGGATTTTTCTCGTAAAAAAGTAGAAAACTTCATAATGTTTCAGCTAGTTTTATAGGAAAGCATGTTAGTTCAGGTTGTTTCCGGTAAAAAAATAGCTATGTTCAGGGCAAATTCAGATTGGTTCAGATATTTTCATAGAAAATTCATGTTGGTTCAGAATTTTTCTGGTAAAAATGTTGATAGTTTCATAGGAAATTCGATTTGGTTCAGGTTGGTTCATATAAGTCCATGTAGGTTCTATTTGGTTCAAGTTGGTTCAGATTGGTTCAGGTTGGTTCATGTAGGTTCAGTTTGGTTTAGGTTGGTTTATGATGACGTCACATATTTTGTCTTTTAGCTCATCCGTCCAAATCCTCCTGGACGGAGCACCGTACTGTATGGGCTCCTAAAAAAAAAATTGACCTTATTATTACCTTCGATGGTTTGTTTTGGGATGTTCTGCGTGTAAATAAAAGCTGTGATTCTTTCGGTGTGTTCAAATGGATATTTGGGTCCACCGTTTTCACCCTCTAATAGCAGTCGGGAGATAATGTCGTTATTGTTTCACCGATCGCCACTCCCTGGAGCATTTTTACTTTTAGGTTAACGCCTATTCATATTGTTGACGGCAAATTTTATGGCGGAACTTGTTGGATATAACAGCGCTTTCAAATTTATTTTAATCACATAATAAGGTCATGATAGACTAAAACAACTAACTGTTTTTAAAAGCACGAATATAAATTAGACGTACATATAGATGCAACATACATATCGGCCTTGTTTGTTTCAGATTAACATAGATTTGTGTTTTACTATAGCAAATTTGTGACTCCCTCAAAATATGTTTTAACGAGTTCAAAAAATTATGAAAAAAATATTTTACAAACTTTAAAAAGTACTATTTAAAACCCCACAAGAATGACTGCAAAACATTACATCATTTGGCTTATACAAAAATAACAAATTTTCATTTAATTTAATTTAATCTGAAACAAACAAGGCCATCCTTAAGTATATGCTCATGCACAATCACTACGAATAAACCGTGACATGAAAATAACCTGGTATGAAACATGGAAGAGATCATGATGACCCCACCACGGCAAAGGTGCGTCAAAGCAAATTGCGGCGATGGCTTAGAGCAAGTAGACGGCGTAATAGAAGCAGACAACAACGTAGTCGTGTCTAGCGCTTCGTTAAAAAAACTTATTCGTCGTTTCCTAGTGTAGAATCTCAACGGCAATGGGTTCCGTAGACCTACTCTCCTACTCCCCGATGCATGCTTGAGCAGCGGGACAAAACAGACTATTTTGTGGCAATACAATAGTGTGGAGAAGGGAAGAACCAGAAAATATAATCTCAAGTGTGATGCTCCTTTGGTATTTTTATACAGAGTAAAGGGAGTGTCATTCTCTTAGCATAATAAAAAGTCTTTGCATAATTTAGGATGATTATCTTCAACCAGAGATAAGATTCTAATGGGAGGTCATACCTGCAGAAGCATGAGAATCCAGTTTTAGTGGACCATTCATATAGGTGTCATGCGCACGTGCACACACATCGCCTCGATGGAAGGCTGCACCTGTGCAAGCATGAAGACCCGATTTCATGGACCATTCACACGGGAATTGTACAACAGAGTAAAGGGAGTGTCATCCTCTCGGTAGGATGCGCAAGGATGAGGTCCCGATTTCGCACAGGTGATTTCGCACAGGTGCGGCAGAGTAAAGAAGTGTCATCCTCTTAGGAGGATAAAAAGTGTTTGCATAATTTAGGATGGTTATCTTCAACAAGAGATAAGATTCTAGTGGAGACCACACATGCGTAAGCATGAGGACTCGATTTTGATGGATAATTCACGCAAATGTCATGCACACGTGTGCACACCACCCCGACCAAGCCCGGCCTGTGAACGAGCGCATGCATGGACTTTCTCTCTCATACATGCACTACAGGAAACGACTCTCTATGGGCGGCCAAAATAAGTGTGGCGGCGAAGAGCACGACAATACAATGTGTCGTGGTCAAACTATACGCCGATATAGATTGAGGAAGTATCGCGCCATATAAAGACCGCCGACAAACATTAGCCCTCTCCCACCCGCCGACGAAAATTCAAATTAGTTTCCGCCAATTATTCTATGTCGGCGGCTAAAATAATACCCCGACATTGCTCCTCCCGCATTTAAAAAATAACGGTTTGAACGGTTGAACAATAAAGAGGCCCAGCGCGGTCGGCAAAGCGACGCCAACGCCATGTGGGGCCGAAGGATAGCGGCGAGGAGCTCGGGCGGCCATCCGTGTCGGCGGTTTATAGTAGGCCGACACATAAAAATAAAAAGGGTATGGCGTGTCTCGAACCCACGACCTGTGGGGAGCCATCGCCGCGCCGCGCGCTGTTAACCGGGTGAGCAAAGTAGTTTATTCAACATATGGTGGCTACAAATTCTTTTATATGTTGCCGATTCCATCAGTGTCGGCGGCTATGTGCTATACCGCCGACACTGGTGAGCTCTGTATCGGCGGCATCCTCGCGCCGCCGATATCGACCACGCCTCTAGCCCGCCTTCCCGTCGCTCCCCGGGCCCACGTCGCCGCTAGGTCCCAAGAGGCTTTTAGGACCATGCAATGGCCATGAGACCTCATTGGACCTGCGAGCGACGTCTCGGCTCGAAGCCTCAAGCAACTTCCTTTTGAACGGTAACCTCGTACAAGCCCGAGAGCCGATACGACGTTAGCGTTGTGAGGGAAGCTGCCGGTGGCTTCAAGCCGAGACGACGCTCGCCGGTCCAATGTGGCCTCATGGGCATTGCATGATCCTAGGAAGTCTCTTGGCACCTCGCGATGGTGACGTGGGCCCGGGGGAGCGACGGGAAGGCGGCAGGCGAGTTGATGTCGGGGTTTTATGCTAAACCGCCGATACAGATTAAACAATATCGGCGGCATTATATATGGCCGCCGACATTAGTGAGCTATGTATCGGCGGCACCAGCTTTAGCCGCCGATACTGAGCCTGCCCCCTCCTGGCCCGCCTTCCCGTCGCTCCCCCTGGCCCACGTCGTTTCGCTAGGTCCCAAGAGGCTTTCTAGGACCATGCAATGGCCATGAGGCCTCATTGGACCTGCAAGCGACGTCTCGGCTCGAAGCCTCAAGCAACTTCCTTTTGAACGATAACCTCGTACAAGCCCGAGAGCCGATACGACGTTAGCGTGGTGAGGGAAGCTGCCGGTGGCTTCGAGCCGAGACGACGCTCGCCGGTCCAATGTGGCCTCATGGGCATTGCATGATCCTAGGAAGTCTCTTGGCACCTCGCGATGGCGACGTGGGCCCGGGGGAGCGACGGGAAGGCGGGCCTGGGGGGGGCAGGTTCAGTGTCGGGGGTATTTGGGTGTACCGCCGATACAGAGGAAGCAATATCGGCGGCCTCAGGTATGGCCGCCGACATTGGTGTACTCTGTGTCGGCGGTTTACTATGGCCGCCGACATTGCTTGGTCACCTCGAAAAAATAAGGGCTCGTGCGCTAAGTGGTACACCACTTAGCGCACGAGCAGGAAACCCCAGCCGCGCCTCTCCCCGCCGCCGCCGCCTGCCCGCGCCTCTCCCGCGCCCGTCGCCCGCCGCCGCCGCCTCCCAGCGCCTCCATCGCCCAGCGCCGTCATCTGCCAGCGCCGCCGCCTGCCGCGCCTGCCCGCCTCTCCTGCCGCCGCCTCCCATCCCGCCGCCGCCTCTCCTCGCCGCCGCCTCCCATCCCGCCGCGCCCCCCCCCCGCCTCGAGCCGCCTCTCCTTCCCCCTCCTCCGGTGCTCTCCCAGCCCCTCCTTCTCCTCCTCCCGCGCCCGCCCTCCTTCCTCCTCCCGGAGCTCTCCCGAGCCCCTCTTCTCCTCCTCCAGCGCCCGCCTCCCCGCCTCCTCCTCCACCCATCGGCCTCCGAGGTAATCTCCTTTTTTTTGTGTAGTAGCTATACCGACGACATTAGTGCATGTTAATTAGGTACTTAACCATTGCTAATTATGTATTGTTAATTAGAATTGTTAATTATTTATTTCTAATTATTCATTGTTAATTACTTATTGTTAATTACACATTGTGGCCTATTTTGTATTATTTGAACATTGTTAATTAGTTAAATTAGTGCATGTACGATAGTTAGGCGTTGTATCATGTACGGAGCCATAGTCAAACCTGCTCGGAGGTGCAACACAATTTCGTAAGGAACACGGACGGTGATTCGTTGTGTTCGCTTATTTAAATACGTTGTGCTTCCGAGCTGTCCACGTTTTGGACAGCCCACGGATGTTGGTATGAGTATGGGGTCGTGGCCATGGGAGGTGCACGAAATGAGATTCGGCGACATAACCTGTCGTCCTCCTAGTGCATAACATAAGCTGCACGCTGCACCGTTGTTGCACTTTGGGGACTATGGGGTTATCCGCCGAATTTCGACTTGCACCTCCCTGCGGGCCACGATCCCGCACTCATACCAACATCCGTGGTGGGTAAGCCTCCTATTTAGTTAGACATGGACTTATAGGTAGTAACGCCGATATAGGACATATAGTTGTGTATAGTTGAATAAATGCATAGCTCTAGAATTTAAAAACATGTTTGATTGTACATATAGTAATTGCTTGATGGAAGATCGGCGGTGGATGTATGATGGATGGAAGAGGTCAGGCGACATACTGACGAGTGGTTCGATAAAGGCGGAAGCATTCGTCAAGAAGCTTTTCAAGATTCCCTAACCCTAGCGTAGCAAAGGTGCCTTGTCCTTGCGCGGTGTGTTCGAACACACCAAGAGGTCAAGAGGGAAATCAGCGAGCACATCTCAGAGGCATGGCTTCAAGGCAAACTATTTTGTATGGGTATATCATGGAGAGAGGAAGCGTCGCGCACGAGCCTAGCCCCGTGGATTTTGGGAGGGCTACGATGAGGTTGAGGTCGACAGGTTCGACGAGCTAAGGGATGATTTGGAACAGGCTTTTGATATCTCCCCCGAAGAACAGTCCGAACCACTTGCACAGAAATTCGAGGACCTCCTTCAGTCTGCGAAAGAGCCGCTCCATGAGCGAACCGACGTGACTGTGCTCTCGGCGGTGTCGCGTCTAATGGCGGTTAAGACGAAATACAACCTCTCAGCCAATTGCTTTAACGACATGTGTAAACTGTTAGATAACTTACTTCCGGCTGTTCACAAGATGACTCCAAATCTATACGAGTCGAAGAAGCTTCTAAGCGTGTTAGGCATGCCATGCGAAAGGATAGACTACTGTCCAAAGTTCTGTATGCTTTACCGGAAGACCGATTCTGGGTTAACTCACTGCAAGAATTGTGGTGAGAGTCGGTTCGTGCTAGTTAAAGGACGAGATGGTGTAGAGAGACATCAACGGTTGCTCGAAAACCTTCCGCTTTCTTTCCCATCTCTCTCACCGCAACGCCTCAGACATGTCCAAGTCCACGGCTAGGCAAATGAGGTGGCACAAAGAGGGAAACGTACAAAAGAGGGTGTGATGATTCATCCGCCGATGGAGAAGCGTGGAAGCATTTTGACCGGCAAAGACTCGAATTTGCAGCGAACCTGTGAATGTGCGCATTGGTCTATCCACCGATGGGTTTACACCATTCAATATGACCTCGCACCCGTACTCATCTTGGCCAAGATTTGTCGTCTGCATAACCTTCCACCGGACTTTGTCGAAGGAAGAGTACATGTTTCATCATATCATACCGGGCCTAAGTCACCGGGAAAAATTTAGACTTATTCATGCAACCACTTATAGAAGAGTGAGTGACCTCTGGACCAATGGTATCTTGACACATGATAGCTATAAGGGCGTAACTTTAGGATGCGAGCCGCCTATCTTTGGTCAATTCATGACTTTCGGCCTATGGTATGTTTTCCTATTTGGAGCACACATGGAGCTTTGTCGTGCCCTAAATGCTATCTCGACAATCGATTCATTCAAATTAAAAAGGGGCAAGTTTTCTTGGTTTGATCTGTCACCGTCGATTTCTTCCGCCTAATCACCCATTTAGGAGGGAAAATAAAGCGTTTCAGTAAAGGAAGACTATTAGAACCAAACAAGCACCAAAACATTTAGAAGTCGACGATGTCATCAAATGGCATGAACGTTTGGAAAGAAAGGGTTACCATGACGAAGACTATGGGAAAGTGCACCATTGGACTCATAAGTGCAAGATCTATAACCTTCCCCACGAAGAGACCTCAAGCGACCTCACAACCTCGACACGATGCACCAGAGAAGAATATGTGTGAGGCCTTAGTCAACACTGTTGGGACATCCAACATAGGACTAAAGATAACACGAAGCTCGGTTGGATTGCTTGTGATATGCGATCGACCGAGATGAACCTCCCGGAAAATGGGATGAAACCTAGGGCAAAATACTGCCTGACACGTGCCGAAGTAAGGGAGATCCTAGTCTGGATGAAGGAGAGGGTGAAATTTCCAGATGGTTATGCTACGAGCCTTCGTCGTGCCATTAGTATGGAGCAATGCAAGTTAAATGGAATGAAGGCTCACGACTACAAAGTCTTCATAGAGCGTTTATTCCCCGCCGTATGGCGTGGATATTTTGACGACTCTATTTGGAGAACTTTGTCGGAGCTGAGTTTCTTTTATAGAGAGTTGTGCGCCAAAGAGATATCCGCCTCGAGGATGGAGGAATTGGAGAAAGAGATCGTTGTTTTTGTCACAAAGCTGAAAAAGATATATGTCCCTGGGTTTTTCAATTGCATGCAACATCTATTGGTGCACTTGCCACACGAAGCAAAATTAGGGGGCCCAGCACAGTACAGGTGGATGTATCCTGTTGAACGGATGATGAAAAATCTCCGTTTGAAAGTGAAGAACGAAGCACGAGTCGAGGGAAGTATTGCCGAAGCTTGGCTGACCCAAGAGATCGCATACTTCACGGATAAGTACTTTGCGACAAAGAACAAGGTCCATGTGCCGCAACCGAGGTATAAGAAGGCACGTCGTATAAGTACTTCTAACCTTGACGTGTTCAACGACCAAGCTGGACGTAGCGTTGGCAAAAGCTCAACACGTCAATTGGGTGAGGAGGAAAAACTTATGATCCAGCTGTATGTGTACGACAACATGGATGAAATGACCGTTTACATCGAGTAAGTGAAGACAGTTCTCACTTAAGTCATAAACTTATAATTATATTTCAAATGAACTAATGAAACACGTACTCTTGTAGTCAATTCATGCAAGAAGAGTGGAAAAAACCAGGTGAACCCTCGTCGAAACAAATTGACAATCTCAAACGACGAGGGCGTGGACAAGACCATCCTAACTTTCTTACATGGTTCTTTTACCACGTAAGTTGTTTTTCTAATAACACACCATATAATTACATTACTCAACAATACATGTTATATTGAATCTTTTCATGCATGCTTGTCCTGCAGTGTCAAAGACATTCTAGCGTGCACAATGATCTCCGTCAAATGTCACGTGGATGCAATCGTACAATCAAGGTTCATAAATGCTATGATTGTCATGGGTATCGATATCGGTCCGAAGCGGCGGAGTCAGCCCGTCCAAATGCAACCACGGTGAATAGCGGCATCGTTAGTTATGTCACAAACCCCTTAGGAGGTCCAGACGTTGAGTACTATGGTGTCATTGAGGAGATCCTCGAAATATGTTATGAAGGCGGCAAGAACCAACTTTCGATCGTGCTGTTTCGGTGCAGATGGTTCGATCTGGACAGTGGGGTGCGACGTACCCCTGAACTAGGACTAGTTGGTTCATTCTCAAAGGCCCGACGTGTTCATTCTCCCCGAACAAGTTGAGCTAGTGTTTTATTTGCCGTACGCCCACCCCAAATATAAAAATTGGTGGATTGTCCATAGATGTCATCCAGTTGGCGGATTGGACGCCCTCACGGAAAAAGACTACGAGCCGAATCTAGACGTCGGACCATTCCAAGAACACGAATTAACAGGAGAGTTAGTTGTTGATATTGGGGATGTGCTAATAGAAGAGGAAATACAAGAAAATGAAGAGGACAATGAGGAAGAGGAAGAAATAGAAGAGCACAATGAGGAAGAGGAAGAAATCGATGAGGAGGAGGAGGAAGAGGAAGAGGAGGAGGAAGAGGAAGAAGTCAAGATTTTGAGGCATTTAATTTTATAGGTGGATCATTTAAATCATTATCATTTACTTCAATTTATAGACTTATATCATTGTCTAGATTTATACATATATATCTTTGTCATTTGCGGGATGACAGGTTGTTTGAAGAAGGCTTTGGAGAAGGTGAAGAAGGGCCCCAAGAACCTCTTTGGGAAGAAGGCCTCGAGGCGCCGGCAGAGACGAGGGGCTTCGAGGAGGCGGCGGCGCCTCACCACAGCAGGAGGAGATGCCGACGTGGGACGCCACCGACCCACAAAGACGAGGAGGCTACCGACGTGGACACCCCGATCCACGGCTACAACTTGTCGAGGTGCCGCCACCGCTTCACACTGGGAGGTGCGTCGTCCATGCCAGGAAAGTGTACTACACTTATACTTTAGAGAGTGTCAATTTTTTAATATATGTCTAGACTCATACACATTTATCATGTGCGCACAATGTATTAGCGGGAGGAGGCCCTCGCTCGGTGACCGAGGATGACAATGCGGGCTTGCAGACGAGGAATACGAGGATTCGACAAGCTTGGAGGGAGTGGGCTGGAGGACACGGGTTCGAGACCGACGAGGAGATGGATGGCGGGGATGCTTAGTGAGGAGGAGCGGGGTTGCAGGAGGCGCAGTGGAGCCCGCCGAGGAGGGGGCCGACGAGGAGGATGAGTGGGAGGCCTTTGAGTCTCAAGGGGTCTTGGCTCCAAGAGACACCGGGGGCGAGGCAAATTGAAAAAGGCTCCCAACACACTAGAGGAGAGGGCCATTGTTTGCATTGCAATTGGACAAAGGTATGTGTGCTAAGTACAAATCTTTCCATTTCGATGCATGTTATTTCATGTATTATTTGTGGATGCATTTTATTTGAATGTATTCTATATGCAGTGGCCTGTTTTGCCAGAACAAGGGGGAGGCGCCTGAACCGGGAAAGCGGCTTGGTGTGCTTGTCAGGTCCCTCTACCCCGGCCTACTTGGAGAGAGGGGGGATAGACGCCCCGCACTGAGCTGGCAAACATCAAACATCTTGATTGTGGCAGGATGAGTACACTCAGGCCTTGCGGGAGAAGCACGGGGAAGAGGCTAACCCCGACGTGATGCCGGTTGACCCTGTCTTCGTGTACGACCACTTTGGTGGGTGGGCTCACGGCAGATACGGCGGTTTCAACGCCGTCGTGCCGCCCGACGGGTACAAGCCGAGGTCGAGACGCCGCTAATGACTTCATGTGGTGACCGTGCCAGGAGGAAGCTGAGCAAAGATCGCTGAATTGGAGGAGCGGAACCGGCACCTTGAAGAGGAGAGAGAGCAGGAGCGGAGGAGCGAGAGGAGGAGCGAGGGAGCGGCAAAGTGCCATGGAAAATCTGAAGCCGTCCAAGAACAAAACTTGCTCATCATGCGCATGTACCAACAGGTAATTACACATGCATTGCTCGCCAAGTTGTCTTTCTAGCTATGTTTAGTTCCTAACTTCTCCTATTGATCAGCATGGCTTCCAGATGGCGGAGACCGGCGGCTCCAGCCAGCCACAGATGCCTGCTGTGTTCACGCCGACGCAGGACCCCCAACCACACGATTCGCCGCTTCTCCTCCGCTTGCGTACACCGGCACATTTCCGATGGCCTACTTTCCACCTGCACCGAGGCCTTCACCAGGGGTTAGTTTCCAAATATAGTGCATTGCCTCTAATTTGGTATCTAGATATAATGCATCGACTCTAATTTTGTTCAATTTTCATTTCATCCAACAATGCTTTGCCTCCAATTTTACAAATCTGTCATTTCATCTTGTTTTGCAGGCGTCCGGCTCAGGCACAGCTGCGCCAGCGGTGATTGCTTCGCAGGGCGATGTGGATAGTGGAACTAGGTCCACGGCCGAGGAGTTTGTCGAGGGTTTGTTCAGCACCAACCCGAGTGCGACTTGAGTGGCGGCGGCGGCCCGCACTTGATGTAGTTAGGGACTTCATTTCATACTTTTCATATATTTCATCTGTTTCAACTATGTGCCTTTTATGTGGATTTAATTTGAACTCTAGTGATGACATATTACTATGTGGTGCGATTTTTGTTATATGTTGGGTTGTTTCATCCATTTGGCCATAATTATGGATGAAATTGTGTTTTGTGATTGTTTCATCCATTTGGCCATAATTATGGATTAATTTGTGTTTTGCGATGATATGGATGTATTTGGGCTCGAAATCGTGGTGGTGACCTTCTATATATGTGTGGATGTGAATGTGTGGATTGGAAAATTAATATATGTTGTGAATTGTTTAATTTTGCAGGTTGAAGTGAATGGTTTTGAAAATAGGCAAGACATTTTTTTGCCGCCATAAAGCAATGTCAATGCATTAGCTAATACCCCGACAAAGATTAAGACAATGTCGGCGGTATTATTTTACGCCCCCGACACTGACAACGCGCCCACTGTTGCATGACCATAAAACAAGCCGTTAGTGTCGGCGGTATTATATAAGCCCCCGACAAAAATCTAATGCACCCACTGCATCTCGCGCCCCATTTCACAAGATCTATATCGGCGGCCTATAATGCCGCCGACATAGATCAGCCGCACCGTAGCCCTCCCCTGGTTCCGTCTGTGTCGGGGGGGCCGCCGATATAGATATGCTATGTCGGCCGTTCTGAGTCGGCGAAGCAATGTCGGCGGTCGACCGCCGACATAGACCAATATCGGCGGTTATAGGGCTCAATATCGGCGGTTTTGGCCCCCGACACTAAGGCACTTTCCTGTAGTGATGAGCTAGTGAGATAGAGCATGCTACAATATTTAAATTTGTGTCTCCCACCTGCTTCCACTTCTAGCAGTTTGGTATTAAAAGAAGAAAGCCTCTAGCATACTCCGTCTTAACCCCATGGGGGTGAGAGCGTTTTTTACCGTCCATCATCTATTATATGGCTGATGTGGGTCTTCGTAAGATGATACTCTGGAAATAGAATTCTAGGATATGTTTGGGAATGGCTCTAAGGGCAGAAATCCTACTCTCTTTTTTTACGGCGCGCGGTTGCTATCCACTAATTAGTTCTGCACTTCAAGGCCTCCGTGCGGCACGCACAGCGTTAGTCTGCCCGTCCGATGGCGTGGTGGTGGTCCGCGGCGAAGTCCACAGCAACAACTTCAGCTTGCGAGGCTCCAGACATGAACTCCATACATGATACTAGCATATACGTGCAACATACGTGTATATGTACGGATGTACATACGCACATGCATGCATGGCCATGCGGATACGTATATGCATGCGAGTGCTGTCTCCATAAGCTTCCGCTCCGGGGTCTTGATGGCGCCGTTTCTCATCGGCTCCTCACCGCAACTCCATGGCGGCATCATGAGCGGAGTCAACGCAGATACTGGCACAACGTTTGAAGGCTGGAAGGCAGCAACAAGCGGAAGGGCCAGTGGAGATAGGCCATCGGCGGAGTCGGTGAGGTCAGCTCGGCGGCGCGGGGAGCCGGAGGCCCGGAGCCGTGCAAAAGCGCGAGACCGACGGCTCGAGGTGCTGCCGTCATAGATCATGCCCCCACCGCCGCGTGCTTAAGGACGGAGACAGGGACGACGCCCTCCGATGGCACCGATCCGAGAGAGTGGGAGCCGTCGCCGCCCGTCCCGATCCGATCCGATCCGATCCGAAGGAGAGGAGGCCGAAGCATGCCAGCCACTAGCTTGGAATTGGATAGGCCGGGAATGGGAACAAGTCATTGGGAATTGAAAAGAAGCGGGGTCTCACGGAAGGTTGAGTTAGATTAGATCAACGGTTAAAAACAGTTGGGATACGTGCTAAAAAAACTACTTAAAAGGAATCCCACCTCCTTTTCATTTGTGGTTTTTTGAGATTTATAATGAATTATCTCAGATGTGCTAGGCCCATTTATTTTAACATAACGATGAATACCTCAAATCCTCCCCCAACAAAACTACCCAAAAAACGGGACAACGTTTTGAGCAGAAAAGGACGAAAAATTTCTTTCAAAATTTCGTGAAATTGACTGTGTGACCAGCTAGCATTGCCGCATGAGCATCTACTTTCACGTTGCGACCAATAGGTAGGGTCAATCAATCAATCTTGCTAATGCCATCAGTTTCATGTGACATAAGAATAAAAAAAATGAACGAAGTAATAATTTTCTGCCTTTGAGGCTGAAAGCATATGATATCCCATGCCCCTTTTTCATACTGTGTTACATAACATATATATTGGTCTAACTTGGCGAATCATCTATTCAGATCTTGCATGAGCAATTTCTCATGGAAAAAGCTCTTGCATAAACAAAAACCAGACACATATACTGAAAATTTTCCATTCTTCATGAAGATATATAACTACCATGAATACATAGACAAGGAATTGCAATGAATTAGGACAAACAAAAAACATATGCACTCGATTCCACTAAAACTCCAAACAGCTCCATGGTAGTACTCATGCCATCCATGTACAGGTATTCATACCTCAAAAAAAAAACACATAAAATACTATACAACCAAACCCCATGTAACTGACAACCCATATTGTAATAAACCATAATCACACCCTGCATTTGCACATTTTTTCCAATTCAAAGTCAAATATTGACAGGCATTTTTTCTTTTTCACAGTGAATTGCCAAAACAAAGCTAGCTAAACTGGTATTACATCGGCATTTGTTGTGTCTTCACATCTCAAGACTAGGCCATCAAGGCTAGTCGGAAGGATGCACTTGGCCCACTGGCAGCCAATGGAAAAGGGTTCAGATGGAGCAACAATCATCAGCACATTGTCATTTCTTTGAACAATCCCCATGACACTCACGGTGCTCCCCTCCTTGATGTATCTGCGGTGTACATGGACAAGTCAAATGAAATGGATAGCTATTATTCAATAGTCTGTCAGTACAATGGAAATGATTTCATGCGCATGTAATACATATGCAGAATCAGAATAAATAATAAGAGTACCCTTCTTTTAAGCGCATTATCCGATCATCACTTGAGAGATTCCTTTCCCGTAGCCATCTCAGGAACTCAGGAGACATGTCCTTGTTTTCTGGGTTTATGTCAATAACAATTGATTCATCAACATATGGATTTACCCGTGCACCACATCCTGTCTTGACCAATGCCCGAAGCCCAGATTGGAAATCAGAGATGTAGAAATCAACTGCATGTCGCTGCCATGTTGCAAGGAAAAGGATAATGTAACATGATTAGTGTGATAGAGCTGCAATAGGTTGGATTCCTTAATTAAATCCCTATAGCATCTCATGACTGTGGGAAACCAGCTCCTCATGACCTTCTACATCTTCAAGATTATCAATTTCATGTTAAAAAGAAACTCACCTCCATTGATCGTAGTCCCCAGGTAAGTCGGCGGTGCTGAGTGTTAGCAGCTTTTGAGTCCCAGCCCCTATACTCATACAAGCAAGTGGAAGTGTATACACATCTTGGAACCCTTTGAAATGAGGACTCGAGGGGGAAATTTCCACATGTAACAACCTGTGATGTTTGATATGCTAAATTTGGACTGCCCATAATAAATAACAAAAGAGCTATTGCTTTAAACTGTCAAAACCATAAGCTAACCACAGAAAGACTAAATTATTTACCGAGAAATTATAATATCTACAGAAAAATTGTTAATATCATAGTTGCTCATAAATTATCTACAGAAAAATTATCGATTTCAAGTCCATGTACCAGGAAAACAATATGTTGATTTTCAATGTTACATGACATTTCCTACCAAAGATCAGAACTTTAGGATGGATTGTGTGCTTGATATCCATATCTGATATATTTTTTTAAGTAAAACATTTTCTTTTTTTTAAAAAAAACCTATGTATAAATAACCTAAATAGTAAATACTAAAACAGATGGTGGCATTAATATAGTGTGAATCAACACAGCACGCCATTAAAGAACATACTCGCTATCACAGAGCTGGCTAGCAATACAATGGTAACACGATTATCTGGATTGTAAAGAATACATTGTATGTGTGTGTGCAAAGCCACCAAAAATAGCATAACTTAAGAATTAATTCTAACACAAGGAAGCGAATATAGGACATAATAAAATGATAAACTAAATGCAAAGCATCGAAAGTAGGAATGTAATAATTCAAAGATACCCAAAAAAAAGTCAACAGTGTTTCACATACCCCAGTAACCTTCACATACTGTCCATCTTTTGCAGTTCTAAGATCAACATCAGGATAATGTGTGATGAACCCCATCACACCTCTTCTTCCCCAGCAAATGTTCCAAATCAAGAGGGCAGCAACAAAACAAAATATCACCACGACAACAACCAGCAAAATCGGATTATGAACAGCACCAAGAATGAAGCCACCTGCTACAAACCCCATCACAAATAGCAGAATGACTGCCCAGAGTATTGGCTTTGGCAAGCTGCCCTTAATCGAGTAACCATCTTTCTCATTAATATTTGTAACAGCCTGGTTGTGAGCAAAGGAGGTGGCACGCATCTTCATTGATACAGTAGAATCAAGAGGGCCTGATACTTTACGCGCAGCACCAGATGAATTAAGTTGTCCTGAGGAGATAGGCCCTGATGTGATCAACCCAGTTATAGGAAGAACAGGAGGTAGGGGGCCAGAATTCTGGCGAGCCATTGGGGTCACTCCTCCTGACTGGGGGCCAGACGATTTCTTTGTCGGTTCTCCATGCTTATTGAGCGGTCCAGAATTAGACTTTGCTCTGGCTGAACCTCCAGCACCTGGAACAGCTGATGAAATAGAACCAGAGTAGTTTGACCGGCCGACGGCATTCGAAACTGGTCCAGAGTTGGAAGCAGCACCACCAAACGAAGTATTCCTTGAAGGTTGATTACCCAAAGGACCAGATTTCCGTGACTTCTCAACATGGAGATCAAACATCTTCCCAAGCTCTCCAGATTTCTTGATGTCCCCTCCAATGTATGGCATAGCTGCGGAGCAAATGACTGGGGCCTTCTCCTTAGCTTGCTCTGGTCGGCCCGAGACATAAAGCCCATTGCTTAGCTGGTGGGATGGAAACCGCGAACCCATGTTGGGGATCCAACAGATTCAGCTATAACCTCAAATTACAACAAAGTAATAGTATTGTGTATTCACGTGAGACTACCAAGCTTTTGAGCATACTACTAACATTCTCAGATAAAACCAACTCCCCGCATCATCACCTGAAAAAAAAAGTACATGATGTAACTCGCATCAGCTTGGGTTTAACCAAATAATTCGGTAATGTCATCAATAGGAACCAGCTTTATAACAAACTATACAAACAGGAAAAAAAATCTAAAAAGAAGTTAGCATTCTGCACACAAGGATCACTGAAGATGAGACTTGCAAGATCTTTAGCTGAAGAACCTTCTCACAGCGTTTTAGGGTTTTAGCAAGTCTCAAAAGAAGGTAACAACTCAACCAGTTCAAGGTGGTGACTGGCTGATGGTCTAGCAGTTCTTTCTTCAGAGGGAAGTATTTTAGCTACTTGCCAGAACCTAGAAATAACAATGCTGACACATAAATCTGGACCACCGCAAACCGGGGCCGAGGTGCACTGTGATTGAGTAGAGATGAACCACTATGGAGTAAGGAGTGCGCATATGGAACATATGACCTACCCTGGTGCACGTGCACAGCCATGGCCTTACCTTGCTTTGCCCCTGTACACAAATACTTGGAAAATATAGCGCTATTAATTAGGTAAGGAGAAATTCACATGATCCTTCCGAAATTAGCGAGAGAGACATTCACACGATCCTTCCGAAGTCCGATGGTGTTGCAACGTATACACTACTATGCAAGCATCATCATGTTGTAACAGCAAAGAGCAAAACTTAGAAGTAAAGCTTTTCCCCACATAGAGGTACATGCAAATGATGTGGGCTGGAGCAAGGAATAAACAACATAATACCCACCGACACTAGTAGATCTCAAAGTATAGCTTAAAGCTTCAGCAAGGAACTCTGACAGGTACATGCCAACATAGTTTCAACATGAAGCAATGCAGCAACGCATTGTACAACCTTCAGCACACTCGGTGGGCCCCACCAAGCCATTCCCGAAATTTCTAATAGTCCATGGATTTGTTTCTCCGTGCTTCAGCTTAAAATCTAAGAACACATTCTACTCGCTACAACCATAACCTGGAGATTGAATCCAAGAAAAAAATTCTACTCCCTAGTAGACCGAGAAAAGCTTCAATTCTACCAAGGAAGGCATCTCAATGCCACCACTCCAGATCCGAAAACGAGTGCCAGATCCAGGCGAATCCCTCACAGACCAAGAACACAAAGCCCCCCGCAAAGAATGCACGAACTAACACTAGATCCAGCCTCCTAAAGTACCAAAGAAGAAAATCTACTTCCCACTGCTGCTATCTCCATGAAAGTCCAACCAAAAAGCGACAGGTATCAGGAGGGAACTGAAAATTTCCAGTGGCGGATCCACCGCCCGGGCAAGGGGGTTTCAAATTCAAAACTGGGAGAAAAAAAATCGCATAAAAATCCTAAACATAGCACAAGTGTTTTTGAAGCATTTGCCACAGAGAAAATTTGCTGGGTGAAATAACAAACGGTTCGGTCCATTTTGGATCAAGTCCGAAGTCCGAACACACAAAACAGGGGGAAAAAACCAAAATGTGAGAGAGAGGGAGGGAGGGAGAGGACCAGAGTGGAGGCGGCGGCTTGGCACTGGGTCTGGGCGACGCGGCGGTCGCCGGAGGGGAGCGGCGGCTCGCTGCCGGCTCGCTCGCAGTGGTGGCGGGCGAGGCCGCGAGGGGAGCAGAGCGGAGCGGAGCGGAGCGACCGATCGCGTGGGGGACAGGGGGAGGCAAGGCAAAGCAGGCAGGCAGCGAGGCGGAGGGGAAACTTTTGTTCACGCGTGCGTGACCCAGATCTCGCCTGCTGCTGGCCGGCCCGGTTACTGTGCAAAATAGGCCTAGCGGGTTTTAGCATGTAGTGGTGGCCAACGGGCCGGCCCTGTTTAGGCTCGCTTGCCAGTCCAGTCGGGTCTAGCGGGCTAATGGGTCAGGGTTTTGCATCATACTATCTGATTGGTGATTGGTTTGTACAGTGACCGGCCCTGTTTAGGCTCGTTTATATTACAAATGGGTCTTGGAAAGCCGAATGGAAAGTTAAATAGAATATATTAAAAATTATGTAAACGAACTATATGATTTATATATTTTACCAAACCATAGGCCTTGTTCTTTTCAGCTATTGTAAACGGCTGAACAGCTGAACGGTTAAAATGACTGAACTTTAAGAGCTTCTCGAGATAGTCTTGAGATTCGAACCCATTTCATTTGACTTGTTTTTTGAACCGTTAGGACCCACATTCAAATAAGCGAAAAAAAGGACTAAAAAACTCAAATAATGTCTTTTTAAAGCGTAGATAAGTCGTTACACTGTTAAGCTGTTAAACTGAAAAAAACTGGACCATAGAGTTTTGTTTCGGTGCTTCGTGTCGTGTTCAAAAAATTTGAGACCAAAATTGACGATTCAAACAGATATGCTCCTCTCATTTACTCTAAGTACCCACAAAATTTTATATTCTTCGCGTTTGTTCCATGTTTCTCAAAATTGCCATTATTGCTTCACACTATTTACACAACAGATTTCGCAAAATCCAAAAGAAGTAAAAAAAACGCAAAAGGAAAATTGAACAGTGGGATTTTAAGCCATTCAAATCGATGATTTTGGTCTTGATTTTTTTCAAACACAACGTTAATTTAGGGACCCAAAAATCAAGTCAAATCTACTGTGTGCTTTTACATGTTCTATCCCCTAAATCAATTAGGTAAAACACACAGATAACAACTCTTGGATCATTACCACTGCTACGGCCAATAAAGTACTGGCCAACACAGCCACTTTTACGGAGTTTTAGGCATGCAGGCCCTTAACAATGGAATAACATTGTTTGGCAAAAATCAAATAAAAGCCTTATTTGTTTTAGATTAAAGCTAACTTGAGTTTTGCTGTAACAAATTTGTAAACCCTTTAAAAAACATTATAAAAAATTTAAAAAATTCTGAAAAAGTTATTTTACAAACTTTAAAAAGAACTATTTCAAACCCCACAAAAATGATTACAAAATATTATATCATTTGGGTTGTCGCTTGTCGGGCCACGCCCTCGAGCCTCGCTGCCGCCTGTTGGGCCAAGATCGTGCTTAGACCACGCTGCGCGCCACCTTCGGGGTAGCACATTGACGGCTGGGTCGCACGAACCTCGTCGTCGGGCCCTGCCCGTGTCGCGCCTAGGCTACCACCTACACGGTTGCACCTACTTCTGGGCCGCCTATTGTCCTTAGGCCACGCTCGCGCTGCCTAGGTCACACGTGGCCTTGCCTCCTAGGCCGTCTACGTTGCGACCGCGCCGCGCCCTAGTCCACCTCCTACTGTTGTTGCACCGCGCAGCACTGACATATCACCCGTATTGGCGCCGTGGCGGTGTGGCTCACCAACGACGCTAAAAACGACAAGAAATCCCAAAAATGGATGCACAGGGATGACCAGATGGTTAACGGAAAAGGAGAAGATGAAAATGTACTACGATAAGAAAAAAAATTGAAGAAAATGGCAAACTTCGACGAGCTCTCCAGTGACAAATTCCCATGGCACCGGTTTCCATGCCTGCGGTAGAAGAAAAAAATGGGTTCTTTAAGAGTTCAACATGAGCATAGTTAAATTACTCGAAGAACGGAGACTTACGGACCACGGAATCAAAGAAAGAGAGAAAGGGAGGGGGGGTGTTGCTGTGCTTTATATAGGAACGAGGGGTGTGGAAGCAAGAGGGGGGGCAAATTGGGATCCCCTGCAGTAGCAAGTGTAAATGCAAGGTGTACATTTTGATCTGAAAACATATTATAACTTTTATAAATATGTCATACGGTATCCAATTTGTACGAAATAAATTTTGTAATTCATCTAAAATCATAACGAACCCATTTTTGAAACTTTTTCATTTTTTCAATTTTTTGAATTTTTAAAATTCAAAAATTCAAAAAATTGAAAAGTTTTGAAAATGGGTTGTTTAGGATTTTAGATGAATTACAAAATTTGTTTCGTACAAATTGAACACTGTATGACATATTTATAGAAGTTATAATCTGTTTTCAGGTTAAAATGCACACCATGCATTTATACTATCGACTGCAGCAGGGATCCAAATCGGTGCCATCACAAGAGAAACCGCAGCATTAAAAGAATTGAGGGCGTTGATTGGAATTAAGGAAGGGAGAGGGGAAGGGCTACAGTGACGGTGATTTACCTCCCTGGCAGCGAACCATCGGTGCTGGCGATCAGGAAAGATCGATTGGCCAGCCACCTGGGTTGGTTGGTCAGCCAGCCACCTGGGCTTGGTCAGCCGGCCCACAAGACAAAGGAGAAGAAATGGCATCCCAACAATTAGAGAAAAACGTTATAAAAAAACAATTAGAGAAAAACGTTATAAAAAACAATTAGAGAAAAACTAGGGAAAAGAAAAGAAGGATTAGGAGATTAGGCCCAAGCCAAACAATTTTTTATCACAATTTTACTACCGCTTTCACGAACAAAATAAATATTTTTCTATTTTTAAAATTTGAAATAATTTTGCTTTTTACTACTATATTTAAGATACGCAATCTAGGTTACACAATTCAATAAATATTTAACAAAAGCTCTTTTATAGAAAATAATATATACAAAATTTTCAGGCAAACTTCCAAGGATTTAATTTTATTTATTTTTAAAGACTAAGCCTTTTTTCAAATAAAAATTATGTTTATATTTTAAAGTAACCTACTCATTTTTATGCTTCCAAAGATTTTGAATTAAAATTTTCAAAGTGATTCTATGCAATGCATGATTTTCTTTTCATGAAAAATGAGGATGTCACAGTGAAGCACGTGCTTTGAGAAGCACCGTGGCAAGACTCTCAATACTATTGCGCTTTGTTTTATATAATCTCTGAACTATGAAACCAATTATTCTATCCTCTAAAATAATAAAACTGATGCAAATAACCTCCAAACTACTTTGAAGAGTGGTATATTCATTTGGCCGTCCACTTGGAGGGATTTGACACCATGTCATCACATATGGCATCACAGTCAACAAATGTAGAAGCCACATCGACAAGCCCACACGTTACGCTAACTCATCTAATCTCTTCTTCTACCTTTCTCTTTATCACCCTTCTCTCCCCTCTCTTGAATCTCTCTACTGTCAGCCTTCTTAGCAAAGCTCCAAACCACCACCTTTCCTAGCTCGCTTGTCTTGGCTATGCTCCGCGGTTGGCCCCTCCTAGCTTGCCGCCATGCTCCAAAGCCATGGCTCATCCTGCTCTCGTCTCACCTAGCTTACGCAGCTCGATTGTGCTTCAAGACGGTCACCCCCTCCCAACATGCTACTTTACTCCAAGGCTACCGTTCCTCCTAGCCCAATGCCACCTACTTGGCTGGCCATTGTCCCCTGCTCGATACCATAACCTTGACTTGACAGTTTACGCTCTCAACCCCAAATTGTCACCATTGTGTCTCCGTCACATCAATCACTGTCTGTTGCTCACGATCGCCTTGACCCAACCATGTCACCTCAACCACGATGACAATGGCCTCGTCAAACACAAGTAGGACTCCACCCTCAACAGCGAGTGGGTGTGCCTATTGGGGCGCACAAAGAGGGCCTCGTGGTAGCATCAAAGTCGGGCGGCGACGTAGTAGAGATGGTGAGGTGGCAAGGGAGGAAGGCGCGGGGCGACGATCGGGAAGGTGAGGCAATGAAGGAGAGGGAAACCAGGAGCCGAAGCAAGTCGAGTGTGGAGACAAAGACAGAGTTGAAGGCCAAGCGATGGTGGGCGAAGCCACGAAGGAGGCACGTGAAGGCAGCGACGGTGGGGGGACAAGGCCGTCGGAGAGGCGGCGACAGAGGATGGCGTGGAGGAGGAAGCGGTGGGAGGATGGAGTGGTCACCCATGATGTGGTCGAACAGAGAAGAGAGGGGGAAGGGGAAGGGGAGAGGGAGAGGGAGAGGGAAGAAAGAGGAGATAAGAAAGAAAGGTGAAAGGAGAGAAGGTGACTTATATGTGGACGGTGGTCGAACCCGGTCCGATAGAGGTGAAAGCACAGGAAGCAAGAATCGTCGGACCCAGTCCAACGGCGGTCGGACCCAGTCCGATCGTGGTCGGACCCAGTCCGCCCAGCTACAGAAGGGAACAATTTAGGGTTTGTGGTCGGACCCAGTCCGATGAGCACTGAGAATGCAAGGCTTCAGGATTTTGATCACACTAGGATTTTTAGGTATTTGTGTGAAGCTTGTGGACTCAGGAAAGGCTAGGGATTCATGCGAAGTAATAACTCGGCATGATCGAACCAATTAGACCCCTCTTGAAGCATGGGCAACAAAAGTAAAAAACCTAACTACTCCTACATCTACACATGACCTCTTCACTCGCCCAGTCATGCTTAGAACATCTTGGAGCAGCTCAAAATGTCGCTGATGCCTCGCTAGGGTTCCAAGTGGAGAGTAAGAACCCCTTAGCAATAATCATTGAGCAAATATCCACGTCATCAATACCACTAAAATAATTAGGGCTCAATAATGCTCACAACTTGTGTTCAATATCTTAAAGTGTCTTAACTTGTGTGTTAACTTGTGGTCATTACTAATAGTGTATACTCTTCTGTCAGTTTTGTGAATTTCATTACTCCATTTGAAGATTCGTCATCATGCACATGTGATGAAAATATTCGTCACAAAAATAGATCGTGACACTGACGATTATGAACCATGTCATCACATTTTAGTGACGAAAATTTTTGTCACAAAATAAGTCCATGTTAGATTAGTGATTACACGATGCCACGTCACACGACACCATGTTCACGATGACCTGGATGACACGTCGAATATAGATGATGGTTGGGCTCCATGTCATTGAAATTCTATGACAAATGTTTTCATCACAAAATAATTCCACGTCAGATGATGATGACATGGCGCTGGATGACACATCGGATATGGATGTGTACTGAAAACAGTTCCATGAAAATTTGTATATTGTCATGGATGTATTGAGTTCTGTGACGAAAGGAACAAATTTGTCATCGCGTTTCATATGTGACGGAGATAATATGTCGATCTTCCATTCATCATAAAGTCATGATAGAAATGTATTAATGACAAATATACTGTTTTCGGTGTCACATCTGTTTCATAACATATCAGCGTTTGTCTAGTAGTAGCTGGTTACCGCGCTAGTCGGAATCGAGTAGTACAAGTTGATTTCGGATTATGGTTCCAATGATATGCTATAAAAGAGTCGACAGTTATACATAGTAACAAAACGGGTACAAATATCGCTTGACTAAACCCAATCTAAACTACGGCACGGCTACAAGCCTACGCCTTTGGCCATGAGCCACCCAGCGCCATGAGCGCCAACTACGGCTTAGCTACAAGGCTATGCCCTTGTTACGTTTTAAAAGGGCCGCTAGTTGTACACTGCGATAGAGGGTACATATATCACTCGGCTAAAAACCTAGCTTGTGACATGGTACACCCCATGATGGGCCGACTATCGGTCACCGCGTCAAATGGGACTTGGGTACCTACCAAACTAATTTGAAAACCAAATTCTTCTGCTGTAATGCCCCATGATTGGGCCGACTACCAGTTATCGCACAAGTCGGAGGCAGATACCGTGAGTTGATACTAGATTAAGGGTTTTTAGGGTATGCTCTAAAGAGAGGTGTCAGCTGTACACAACGACAATTGGGTACAGATACTACTTGGTCAAAATTCATCCTACAAGGCTACGCCCCATGATGGGCCGACTGCCAGTATTGCGATAAATCGGGCTGGGTACCACTCGAAAATTTCAACAAGAAGCCTTATTGAGCCCTTCACATTCTCCTTGCATGCAATGGAGCATTTGACGTAAAGAACAAACCAGTCGGGAAGCGATGTGAAGAACTGAAAGCACTCGGCATGAAGTATTACTTGGTTGGAGTGCGACCAGAAAGGCAGCAACTCGACTGTAAAGGACTCGAGGGATACCGTGGAATACATGGACTCCGGGTAGGGATGGTAATGGGTACAAGCCCACTGGGTATCACTGTCCCAAACCCATACCCGCAAAAAAAATCTGCCCACTAAAAGACCTATACCATGATGGGTACGAGTTTTTGCTCGTGCCCATACCCATGCTGGTTTCAGATACCCACGGGTTACCCATACCCGCGAACATCAACACGACAACACTTCAACAATCAACACATGTGGCGTGGACTTCGCAAGTGGCTGGTGGCGGCGGCTTCTACGCAACCAACACAAGTGATGTGCATGTGCGACAGTGGGGGACCTAACAAGTGGCGGGGCAAGGGCGGTGGAAGTGTTTGGCGGTGGCTGTGCGAGTGAAAATAGGCAAATAGCGTTGGGTGCCTAGGTGGCCACTGGCCAGGGTAAGGAAGGTTAGGGATTTACGGTTTAGAACATGAAAATGGGATGAAACGTGTAGATATTTTTATTTGGGCATATTTAGTATTTATTACGGAATGCTGGGTTTTCATTACCCATGGGTTTGCAGGTTTGGGTAGTACATTACCATACCCATACCTACGTACCCGCTGGGTTTGTGTTTTGACCCATTAGCAAACCCATGGCAAGATAAATTAGCCCAAACCCGTACCCTAATAGAGAAAACCCATCGGGGTTGCGGGTAATGGGTACCCATTGCCATCCCTAACCCCAGGTTTCTACATGACAGGCTGCGAGGACTAACCAACAGGGGGTGGGCCGAGCTGGCTACACACGCACGAGGGACACCCGGCCTGCCAGCCAACCTTGTGTGGCAAGTACAAAATAAAGATAGAAGTCATTCCCAAATAGGGAAGATATGATTGTAATCACGGATAACTACGTATCCGATAAGGAAGGATATAAATAGGAATCCTAACTCGTAACCGACTAGTACTCTAACTTGTAACCCTTCCCTACACTATATAAGGCGGGCAAGGAACCCTGGTTCGGCACATCTACATCCATCCCACATCTCTAAATACATTGCAATACACAAGATCATAATCACTGAGCACAGGACTATGGTATTATCTCCTCCGCGAGGGCCTGGACCTGTATAATCCCTTATCCCATGTTACCATCGAGTTTGTGATCCAGTGTATAACCCCATATAAATCATTGCCGACGACACCCCTAGTTAAAAAAACGTCGAGATACAGCCTCCTTTTTCTTATTAAAAAACTACTAGTTCCCCATGAGTTGATTGCTTCTCCGCATCGAAGGCTACAACCACCACGCAGGAACAACCAATTTTTTTAAAATTGATTGAGGTTATTTGTTTGAATCGGCTTGCTACCAAATATAGTTCAAGACGTAGATGAACAACCACGTACACATATGTAGAGAAGACGAGATGTAGGGTGGTACTCTGCTTTATTAATTTCTGATTGATTACAATACATTGTTCACCACCTCTATATATTCATAGTGATAAATAGCTTAAGGTTTAGGCTAAGTCCAATGCGGATAGCCCATCGATAGGCCGAGTAAGATACGAACTCTAGCCCACCTAGGGGTTCCGCAACACTCCCCCTCGACCTTGCCATCAAGATGCATATGCCTCATCAAAACTGTATAAAAGTCCAGTGGAAAAATTTTAGGAGAAAAAGTATATAGCATATGCTTTCTGTATGGATGATTTGCCTTGTTAAAAACCATAGCTGAGAAACTTTTAAAAAAACTCACTAATGGAAAAAGAGTACAAACCACCCAACATCACATATGATCTTGATCAAGTTGGGTACTCAACTTTCTTGCCCAAAGCTTTAATTCTGAGTATGTAAAGTATCTCCCCCTGAGCTCAACACTTCTTTAATCTTCATTATTCCAATGTCTCTAATGCATTTCTAGAAAGTGGAAGCGAGCAGTGATTTTGTGAAAAAATCACCATAACTTAGTGTGCCAAATATTTATTTTATTCAACTTATGCATTCTATGAGTATAAAAGAACTCAAGGTTGGCATGCTTCATAAGACTGCTCGTCACATAACTCATATTCATTTGTGCTACACTTGCAATATTATCTTCATGCTATTTGGGGTTCAATTCAGGAGACTGCATGTCTTACCATTATTCTTACCATGCACATTCATGAGATGTTTCACTCAATGCAATTATTTCGAGTGGTTTGTCGATGTGGACACGAGTGTTTGCTTCAACGACTTCCAAGACAATTATGTCCCACCACATAGAAAAACATATCCAGTTTGCTATTTACTAATATGCGGGTTCGACAGGCACCCAACATTGTCATAACCAACAATATCGAAATCTTGGGTAGGCCAAAATCAACGTTTCCATAAAGATATCAAACATAACCTTTATTACATTCCAGTGCCACTTCATGGGTTTTGCATTATGTCGAGCTAATAAGTTTCACGACAAGATGCTATCTCAAGTCGTGTTCTATTTGCAAGATATATAAGGGCAAAATACTTAAGAACTCCGGTTGTACTTAGATATGAGACTTTGTCCCCCAGTATTTCCTCCCCTCTTCTCTAGGTCTGTAGGGGTCCTTCTCCTTCTGTAAAGACCTCCCGATCATTGAGGTTCTGGAGAAATATACTTTTCAAAGTGAAACCTTTCAAATACTTTTTGAGTATAGGCCAATTGATTCACTCAAATCCCATAAAACAGATTCTCGAGCTACAAGAGTAAGCAAAATTTAGTTTTACCTAAGTCCTTCCTTTCAAATTCATATTAATGTATGTTAATACTTCTTCTAATTCTTGGCTTCATTCTATATAGTAACTTTCAAAGTTTCATACTATATATTTCAATTTGCTCTAGCTTGTTTTCGGAATAATGATACTTCATTATCTTAATATACAAAATGCGAATGCAAGTCATTTTTCATATAATCAATAACAACATCCTTAAATTCAATTTCACTCTCAACTTCAAACTGAGTACGGCCAATAATGAGATCAAATATATCTAAAGGTGTCCCATGATCGGAGAAAAGGTTTTTCCTAAAACCTTGAGCTATCAACTATTTTGTTTATCATATAGTTCATTATTCCCGTTTCTCTTCCAGAGATATATATCGACATTGGTTGTTACTATATTCATAAATTCCTTTAAATTTACATATCATATGACCATTTCTTTATGGAGTGTTTCATGCACTTCTACTTGCTCTACACTGTTATTCCCATCACGGGAGTAAGTTCCTTTAATTTATTATTGCAAATGTGAGCACTCACATTCTGCTCGGCTATATGCGCATTTTCTTCTATAGGTACTTCTGGTAACGCTATATTCAAATCTAGGAGTGCCACGATAGAAGCCTACTCTCCTGCTAGGTCTCAACTTTCTCTCCTTTACTCGCGGCATTTTCGTGATTGGTTATGATAAGCCCTCTTTCCCTTTTTCCCCGAGCGTCCCCAGGTAATTTTGGATTGGAGAAACTAGACTCCCTATTCTCTTCTAGAGGCCTTAGAACAGGTTGAGGGAAACCTTCTTTGGTATTACAACCCTCGGCTCGAGCATTAATTCTAATAATACAACTTAATCATTCCCTTCATATCACAAAAATGATTAGAAAGTTTTAATTTCTAATTTAACATATGCTTCAATAACCTTCTAGACTTTCTATTGCTATGCTAGTTCAAGAGTCATGCATGGGAATTCTCTATGTTAGACACGTATTTTCTTGGCAATCATATTCAAGGGTTTTAATTCTCCCCTAATGATGGGAAAAATATCCTCGTCAATAGTTATATGGGTACGCATACTTCAAATTTGGCAAATTTCATTATGGCCATTTGCATGCACTGGTTGGATGTTGCAGAACTACTTGTCCTTTGTAAAAGTGATGAGGGATGCTTTCCATAGAACTGTATGTCCTAATGGTTACTTTATAAATTACAGCTCTGCAAAATTAACCAAGCTGCTATTCAATTCTTTCAATTAATGCATATGCTAGTCCATTCTTCGAGTAGACATGCTATGCTAAGTGCTCTGCTTCAATTCCCATGATCGAATGTCGTTAAATAAAATTCATTAGCATTGTCCATTGCAGTGGACTTCACATGATGATTCGGGAGGATATTCTTAATTGCGATGATATACAAGATCTTCTTTGTTAATGCATTGTTCCCTATGTGAGAGTAAACTCGATCACAATAAGGAAGCAGTGTTGAGCACAAAAATACCTGACCACCCTAGTAAGGGCTAAGTTGGGTTTTAAATATCCCACTGGATACGGTCCAGAGATATAGCTATATATATTTTTCATCCGCTTCATAATATATATTTTCATAATTTCCGATGGCACATGCAGGTACGCAAAATCTTCGAGATTCAGAAAATATTCATGATAACACTGTAGCCCAGCGAGTTGTTTATACAATATATCATCATTCCATAATACTGAAAATGGTAAGAGCTTCTAAAACTTGTCTTTTAAACTAGTATGCATGAGCATGTAGTTTTTGCCCAAATTCATGGCGGAGGAATTTCACTAATGTGCTCTTCTTACATCATGACACTTTCATAATGCATAACGATTCAATGCTATTCTATTCATTGGTTTCTTTCAAAAATTCGTTTGCATGGATGCCATTATATTTAAGAGAGTGCAAGTATATTAAAGATGCCATTATACCAGCTAAATGGTAGGAGGCACGTACAGAGGCTACAATAGCCGGTGGCAAGCCCTGACGCATCGACACTGCCGGGACGAGGTTCGGGTAAGCACGACGGATACTACAAGAAAAGTGATTATCTGTGACGAATACGCCGTGACACTATTAACTTTTTTCATGGAAATGCACGTTTCTGTGATGAGTTATTTTTGTTCGTCATTACGCGCATCGCACACCCTCAACCCATATAATTTAGTGTTGAAACAAGAAATTTCCTCATAAAACAACAATATAGATTGCCATAAAATAGATGAACCGATGTTTGTATATATAAATTTTGTAATATAAGGCACATTTTAATACGGTTTAGACCTACTGTACCCAGAAACATCTTTTATTGTGATGAGCACCCACATGAGTTGGGAATAAGAGACGGTTTAGCTATAACCATCTTATATGTTAGTTTCTTTAGAGACGGCTACATTCTAAGTGTTATATGTCACTTGCATTAGATATATTTTTGTAGTTACAATCGTCACATATGAGGTACGAGAAAAAATCGCTTTTACATTAAGAAGCATCTTCTATAAATATGTATTATACTACGTTTTATTATCTACAATCATATTTTTGTTTAACAATGGTTGTATGGTAAAAAATGTCGCATAAAAGTACATATTTCACGACGGTTTGTAATAGTGTCTATTTTGATTATTTGGCGCTGTGATTTAATCAATCCCTAACCCCCTTTATTTAATCTGCAGACCAAAGGCCAAACCAATCCCCAAATCACTAGCCCAAAACCCTAATAGCCCTGTAGCCGTGAATCGTCCCATGCCACCACACCGCCACTCGCGCCACCTTGCACTCACGCCGCGGCGCGTCCGCTGCCGCCCGTCGGAGAAAATTGGCCATTTGCCACTCTCTTCGCGTGGCTCGCAAATTTGCCACTCCCAAAAATGGCTTTGCAAAATTACCACCTACCTCGTTGACACTTTGTTTCCCCTGCCATTTCCCCTGTTTTATTGCTTTTCTTTATCATTTCCAATTAACAGGCTGGTGAAAGGACAAAAATGCCCCTGCCTAAACAATCATCCTGTTTCAGAGATCTCCCGCGCCTGCCGGCTGCGTGCTTTCTCTGTTTTGGAGATCTCCCGCACCCACCGGCTGGGTGCTTGCTTGGTTGGTAGCTGAAGGCAGGAACAGGTTGCCGGCCACCGTGCTCACCTAGGCCAGGATGAGCCAGGCGTTGTCTTCGCGGCCACGGAGATCGCTGCTGCCGAGGCCACAGCTACGGATTTTGGAGAATCACCTAATAGTTTCAATTTGTAAAACCATTACGGCGACCATAGTGGGTGTGAATGGGAGCCTTGAAAATTTTTCATCGGACAGTGCTCCTCACACTTACCAATTTTCCGAAATATAAACACCATGACAACTATGTATACCCCAAAAGTGCATGGATAAGACCCATAAAAATATGAGGGGATTTTCAATCACAATCCTGTTTGTCAAGTGTCCAAACAAAAGAAAATCAATTCAAATCATGCTTTAATAAAGCACTTCATGCCAAATCACTAAAGTCACTTTCTAAAACGTGAAAGCAGATTCTCCAGAATTTGTTTTCACTTGGAATAAAGAGATGGTGGCTTCTAGTACTCCAAAAATTGTGCGAATTTTTCTCCCTATGAAACCATGAGTCATGAAGCATTTTATTCCAAAAACCTCCGGACGCACCAGCCTCCAGCTGTCCCCGCTCAGCGTCAGCCACGTACCAGCCGATACCTTCAGCACTGAGGTGAGCACACACGAAACCAACACCTTACCTCTCCTGCAAGTTAACTTCACAAACATCATAAACCTCAACATCCATGTACAAAAGGATCATTTGAATGCAATTAGCCATACAATCGGTTTGAATACAAATTGTCGGACACTGTAAGTCACCACCGGACACCGTTTCAAATTTCGCACCCCTTTCGACAAATGTTCTATCAAAGTACATCAAAATCTCACCAAAGTAATATTGTCACATATATTCATCATAACGTCAGGGTATCTTCCACATGGATCTCAACATAGTTCGAACTATGCCGTTGAAGGCAATTCTGTAAGTGCAATGCCAATCGGCAATATATATGACGTCTTTACGGAATGTTCTCATGATGAACAATCTAGTCAGTGTAATTCACATGATTTGGATAGGGAAGGGTTAAGATGCCATCATTTGATTATATTTCAGAATCTTTCTAATGATAATCTTGGTTCTCAGCAAGAATTTATTTTTGAGAATTTTGGTTCATGCACTCATGCTCACAACTGGGCATCATTTTGGCCTTTCCAATTGAAGGGGTTTTCTTCAAGTCTTAATACATCATCTGCTTCTCTGGATCCTATCCGGTGTAGTTTTGGTGATGTGTGAAGAAGTACCCTCTCCCAACAAGAAAGCAAGGCGGCTTCATATATGACATGTAGATACATCATTTTGTTTCTCATTTGTGCATTGATGAACAAAGATGCATTTGTCTTTGTTCCTTACCTTCTAGTGACCATGCCTGGACTGTCCTGTAGTATATGTTCTCTAGTTGGCCTTTGTTGGGTGCTAGGTTCACCTGGCCTTGCCTCTGTACTGTTCTTTCTAGGCTCTCTTCCTGCAGTTAAACAATAAAAATTATTTTTCGCATTAGGTGATAATTTAATGTTTGAATGAAAGAGCAACAGTTGCCTTTTTTAAGTGCCGTGGAGTGGACCCTTGCTGCAGGATACATCCTTCCAAAGCCATGGAATCTTTTTCACCAAATTCTTCATAAGATGGAAAAAACATTCCCTTTGTTCAGCATTGGAAAACAAATTGTTCACCGCATTTTCTAAGCCTTTGCAAGCATCTGTGCACACCGCAAGAAGTGGAGGATCTCCTATTGTCTCACAAGCTATGAACCCATAAGCAAGTGGATACATTCAATTGTGACCATCAACTGTTGTAGCTGAGGCTAGATGGCCATTCCACCTTCCATTCAGTGCGGTAGAATCTATACCCAAATATGGCTTACATCCTTCTAAAAAACCATCAATGCATGGTTTAAACGCACAGGAAAAAGATGAAAATACACATTCCCATCTATTTCCAGTACATCAATCTCCACAACACTTCCAGGTGACCTCATAAGTACCTTAGCCCTGCATCTGAATAGCAGCTCAAAACTCTCTTCCCATTTACCATAAACCTCTGCGAGGGCTTTTTCTCTCCCCCTCCAGACTGTGTCATATAAAATTGTCACAGAGTGTTCATCCTGTAACTTTTTTGCAATTCTTTAGCACCCATTCTAGGTGAATTCCTAAGTATACTCACGGCCTTGCTAGCTATCCAATTCTGAGATGGTGTTATGGTCTTCACCCTGCTACTTGAAATATAATCATGTCGATCAACTAAAACTGTCACCTGCACATAAATAACTAAAAACATAATGGATATTAGATAGTAAAATATGACATAAACATGCACATAAATGAATTTAATAATTGAATTTTAAGTATTTCACCTTGTCAGTACTGTTATCATCCTGTAGAGAGGCAACAATCCTCCAGGGGCATTCTTCAATGGACTTGCAGAACCTCTAAGTTTCTTCTTATATGACTTCTTTGTGCCTAGATCAAACTCCTCATTGATGGCAAATTGCCTTATAGCCAATCGGAATTCCTTCATTGATGGGTACATAGTGCCAAGATCCATTTTTGGGTGATCCTTATCACATGTAATCACTATCTCATCTGGTATGACATCACTAATAGGAATGGAAACACCTTCATCATCACCCCCTTGCTGGACCATTGTACAACTATTTGGTTCAGCCATCTTTCCTCTCTCATCCTTATCCCTCAAACCCAAAACCACATATAGCTAATCCTCACTCATCAGTTCAATTCTACCTTCATCATCATGTGTTATCCCAATCGACATTTGGATCAAGTTCCATGCTCGCCGGCAGCCCATCGAAGCTCTCCCACTAATTGCTATGTATATCCATGAACCTGTAGTGTGGCAAAAATCAAAATGCGAAGTGAAAAAACAGTTAACACAGAGTTAAAATGAGAAGCGAAATCTATTTAGAATTAACAAGAACACATTAAAAACCAATTTTTTTATGTATGACGGAGTTCGGGCTTTGGCAGCGCATGGCATCAGGAAAAAACAGTGCTATAGAAAAGTGGGACAAACAAGCAATGATGGATTTTTAATCAAAGTTTAGGCAGTACATACTAAACACTGTGAAAATTAATCCATCGACTACCAGGAAACATTAATGATGCTTTCAAAACATAACAAGGCCTGATTGAACAAAGGATTTTTGGATAGGTTTGCATGCTTACCGACAGAGGAACAAGGCCTGATTCAAAAAAAAAATGGGCATGCTTGCTTACCGCGGGAGACAACGGGCGGCATCCTGATTCGGAATCTAGCGGGCGGCATCCTGATTAGGAATCCAGCAATCGCGTGCGGCCTGGCCCGCGGGAGACGACAGGCGGCGTGCAGGAGACGGTGCCCGGCGGCCCAGTGCACTGGAGACGGAGGGCGGCGGCCTGACGCGTTGGCTCTCAGGAGACAATGGGCGCGGGAGACGTACAGGCGGCGGCCTCGCCAGATAGGTAGCAATCCGGTATTTGATTAGGCAAGGGCATTGTAGTCCTTTCATGTGCCTGAAAATTGAAAAAGAAATACAAAATGAATAAAAAGAAAAAAGGGACTCCTCCTTTGTGATCTCCATCGTCACAAAATATGGATTATTACAAGTCCTATGCAAGGTTGGATTGTATTTGGTCATACTTTTATAGTCTGCACTATCTCAGATATGCCCAATTATGATGCAAATGATATGATAGTATACTAAAGCTTGAACCACTTCTAAAGTGTAGTACATTGCTCATGTATACCTTACTGCTAAATTTGTATGAGGGGTGATGTCTGAGAAAAAAGTGTCATCATCGACAAATCTCATCCATACAGGGTTCGAAGCCGATGGGTACAATATTATTGTCCAATGCCCAAGTGAGGTTGCTCTAGCAATGCAATGCTAGTCCTTTAGGTTCATGTTTTATAATATCTAACATTAATATTTCAAAATTATTGCATACGATTACTGATTGTTATTCAATAGAAAGTGGTGCCTGACATAATTCATAAATACATTAAATCTCACCTAGTCCAGTATGTCATATTCTAACATGCCAATGCCAATTCATAAATGGATATTTTCGCCACAAATTATAATGGAAAATTTAAAGATTCATTGCCAACATATAAATAATAGTAAAATAATAATGCAATTCAAGCAAAAAATTGGGTGCTAAAAATAAATTCACGAGATGCTAAATGCCAAAAATTCAATTTTTCGACGAATTCTACAAATTCCATGTTTTTTTAAATTTCCATGCATCGAAAAAATTTCGTCTAATTTCCAAGCTTCTCATGGGTTTAAATGCAAATTTCATAGGCCTTGAAAACACTTCCTGTAATTTCAATAATAATAGGGAATTTTCATCATTTTTATAATTTTTAGATAATTTTGTAACACTATCCAAAATTTTAGGACTTTTTCTGTAAAATCTAGGGTAGTTTACGCAATTTTCAGAATTTTCAGATTTTCCATAAAATTTCACTTTCCTTTTTTTTTGTTTCCTTAGCCGCCATGCTTGGGGCAGTGTCCATGGGATGGGGCACTGTGGCAGCTGAGGCACTGAATGGCGGTGCCCGATGCGGTGGGTCGGCGTGGCACTAAGACGCGGCGGCGGCGGCGACTGTGGTTGCGCTGGCCCGGCCGAGGCGTGCAAGGCAAGGTCAGCCGGGATGGCACATGGCGGGGTGCAGCGAATGCAGCAATTAGGCCGTGGGAACGGCGATGCCCGTGGCGGCGGCTGCGACACATTGTAGCGGGGCCGAATGGCACCACAGCGGCGATGCTGTGAGGCTGCGGCCGGCGGCGGCAGCGTCACCGACGGGTTGGCGAGAAGCGTGCAACGGCGGTCGGGCAACGGCCAAGCGGCGCGTACGTGCGAGCAGAGGCCGACTGTTGGTGTGTACAACACCAGGGTGCCCTCTCCACCGCTGCATGGTGGGGCCCATGGAGGGGTTAAGAAGGAAAGCATGTGTAGTTTAAGTTACTCAACCAGAGCAGGAGGATGTACAGGCCCCACTACAAGGTGGTGGCCCAACGAGCAGGTGGGCGACCAGGCCCTAGCACCAAGCAACCAGGACACGTGGCGGCCCGGTGAGCAATTGGGCGACCTGGCGTGCGAGCTCATGTGCAAGCCGAAAGGTGGGTGCATGGGCCCCACTATTAGAGGCACAGGACGAAGGTGGGAGTAAACTTTCTTGCTAAGGGTTTCTCCGGAACGCACCTACTCCAGACCATTTAATGTGACGGAACAAGTCTGACGGGGTGCATAGGGCGTCTAACGGCATGATTGCCCCTATCTCGCTCATGGCGTCAGCTACAAAGTAGCCACTTCGATCACACGGGCTACAACATAGCAGTGAAGCGCTCGGGATAGGTGGATTGCCATGTCCCATCCAACTTGTCCCTCTGTCAGACTGTGGGTAGGCGGGACGACGAGACGGACTAAGAGACTAGGAGGAATTATGGCTACAGTGACCGGACCAATAAATGTTTTTTCCGTTTCCCTTTACCCAAGCTTGCCTACAAGTATATAAGGGGAGGTCCATCAGTGGATCCATGGTATATACAAGTAGTAAGAACTCAAGTAGGACTAGGGCTGTTACCCACTATGGGGGTCTAAACCTAGGTAATCCCGGTGTGTTCTTGGGCGTTCTTGCCCAATTTATCCACGTGTGAGGAAAGGAGAGGCGATCTAACTACGCAAACCCCCACTGCCGAACAAACCGGATTAGTCAGTGGAAAAACCTACCGGCTGAAACACGCTAACACCGGCATAGCATGTGTGGGCACAGTGGTTCGGCGACATGGTTACACGGCTGGAGAACATCGGACAAAACCGATCTACAAGATCGATTCGAGATAACCCGCAAAAATCAAATGCCAATTGCATTATTTGCCTCCCTACCTCGATAATTAGAGAAGACAGGTCCATATGGCTTAAATTTGTGTGAAATAGCTTATTTGTCATATTAAATGCTTCTCATGCATTGAATGTCAATTTAGAACTAAGATTGCATTATTAGGCTAGTTAGCTCAATAATTGGAGAAGACAAGTGCATATGACTCAAACTGGTGTGAATTACCTTATTTGTCGCTATTAAATGTCTATCTTGCATTGATACCAATTTAGGAATAAAGTTGTGTTATTTTTCTTCCTAGCTCGATAATTGGAGAATACAACTACATATAGTTCAAAATTGTGCGAATTAGCTCAAACTTAATACATCTTCCATGCCTTTTCACTACAGGCTATGTTCTACTATCAGTTTGGCCAAATATTCAATTGCCTGCGTTTCGACCTCCGCCGGGCTTTTTATTCCAAGAGACCAAGAGACACAACATGCAATAAATTTACGCCTTCGTAATACAATTTACTAACTTCCTTCTATGTGCGCTGTCTCACAAATCCTCTCTTCATTTGATTAGTGATGTGCGACACCACCTCCACTTGATCAAGGTGGGCCTAGAGGCAACCACGATGATTCTTCTTCGTACACGCCTTCGGTCAATTGATTCGTCAACTTGGAAGGCGGCGATGCGGCAGGTAGCGGTCATGGCTCCCACTTATCTAGGAGTTAGAAGATCCCTTGTGTAACTTGTTTGATGACTTAATAATGGATTATATAACATCCATGTAGAACTTGTGTTGGATGACTTTATGTTGAACTTGTGCGTTACAGTCATGTGATGTTGAATGAACTTAATTATGTATTAATTCTATCTATGTGCTCTTATGCATCTTGTGTTGGATGGTCATGTTATGTTTGATACAAGTTTGTGATGATATGAATACCTGTGAATTTTCTAAATTTTCTATGATTTTGTATGAATTTTAAACGAATAATACAACACCCTGTTTTTTCTAGAAAAAATATATAGGCCGACGAAATTAAGTGCCACATCATCCAAACACACCACCTCCACCGCTTCAATTTCGGCTAACGTGGCAGTTATTTGTGTCGGCTTCAGCCGACGAAATTGTGTGCCACGTCATCCCAAGGAGCCACCTCCACCGCTTTAATTTCGGCTGACGTGGCAGATATTTTCGTTGGCTTTGGCGGACGAAATTAGCTGCCACGTTAGCCCTCTGATGGGGTTGCGAGGCATCAGGATATTTATTCCGTCGGCCCATAAAACCGACGAAAATATTGTAATTTCGTCGGCCACCGACAAAAAGTGTTTATTTTCGTCTAGCACATTTCGTTTGGTTAAACCTGACGGCGTGCTCTCCGCTCAACCACTGCGGATCACACCCCTATCAGATTTCTATCTTGCTAGCCGATCGGCTCGAGCTCGGTTCGATTCGAGCGTAGAACGCGGCAAGGAGCGACGGCGAGTTTACCTGTGTTCGGACCCCTCATGGTAATGATCCTACTCCTGCCGAGCCTTAGCTCTTTTCCGTGTTGTGGTTGTGTGGAATGCGATTACAGAATGTTTCGAACCCCCCCTCTCTCATCTCTCCTCCCCTTTTATACAAGCCTTGAACTGGCGGAGAGAGCTGAGTGGGTAGGCAGTACAGTACGCTTAGTACACTGATAAGACGTGAGGGACGGGACAGGAGAGACGAAAATGTGCTGCTACTGTGCCGAGAGGCGCCGCCCACGCAAACTCCGCAAGTGGCCTCAGACTCGTGCGAACACGCCGGTGAGAGAACGAGTGGGACCCTGCTTGCTCCTCCTGACACGGGCGGCCATCCTGACGACGGTGAATTCTCTCTCTGCCGGTCAATTCCGCTGCGCCACAGTGACAGTTGATCAGACCTGCAGAGGTCACTGTGGCGGTAATCATCTCTTCATCTGTCTATCCGCGCGTAATGTCGCATTGAATGCGCCTCCTTCGCAACATGGGGAGCCTTCGCCCAGAAGACTCCTTTCGGGACGCTCCCTGCCACGCGGGCCCTGTTTGACAGTGGGGGGCCTTACGCGCGCCGAGGGGCTCGCCCACGTGCTGGGGCTGGTCGCCCACCGACGCGTAGGGCCCTCGCCCGACGCTTCTGAGGGCTTCGCCACCTTGGCTGGGCACAGTCGCCCACCGACGCGTGGGGCCCGTCGGATCTGTGAGGGGCTCGCCCGTGGCTGGGCTGGTCGCCCGCGACGCGTGGGGCGGCCGGATCTGTGAGGGCTCGCCATACAGGGGCTGGTCGCCCGCGACGCGTGGGGCCCGCTGATCTGTTGAGGGCTCGCCACGCGCTGGGCTGGTTGCCCGCGACGCGTGGGGCCCGCCGGATTGTTGAGGGGCTCGCCCACGCGCTGGGGCCTGGTCGCCCGCTTGGTACATGGAGGGCTCTCCCGTGTGCTGGGGTCTGGTTGCCCGCCTGACACGTGGAGGGCTCGCCCGATCTCCCGGCACAGGGGTCTGGCCGCCCCCACCTGCCGAGAGACGCCTCGGGGCCCAGTTCCGAGCGATGGGGCCCGCGTGCCCGCCGGTCCACTCGGAGCCAGACCCGGTCTTCTCGATCCTTCTGGATGACGCCGTCTTCTACCCCCGTCCGGAGGAGGTGGGGAGGACACCCCGGTACCTTATGTACCGACAAAACCAATGAAAATATTATAATTTCGTCGGCCACCGATAAAAAGTGTTTATTTTCGTCTAGCACATTTCGTCAAGTTAATTTCGTCGAAAAACCAAAGAAATTATTGTTATTTCGTCAGTTTGACCCTTATTTTCATCGGTTTGTGGCCCACGAAATTAAGACAGATTCCCGTAGAGTAATGCATTTAGGATTATTTGCTCATTACTATTAATTCAATTTCAAAGGAGTATGGTGGTAATGGGTATGTAACTGTATTTAATATAACAATATACATGTTGTATTATTTTTTGGTCTATTATCATCCTAAGATAGACATATGTACACCAAAATACACTACACGAAGTAGAAGCTAATATAGTACTCCCTCCGTCCCAATATATCGGGAGCATAAGTTTTTTTGAGTTGTCCCATAATATAAGGTGTCTTCGCATTATTTTCTTGGGAAAGACGAGCAATTAACTCATAGTTAAGCTATTCACACTATAAAGTATATGCTTTTGCTAGCTTTAGCTATTAATGTTATTAATTAAGTGCATGGAAGGAGATGCGTGCTTCGAGTAACGAGATTATTAAAGATGATTGACTCTCTTAAACACCATTTCTTGGTCTTGATGAAAATATTTATACGCCTTATATTTTGGGATGGAGGGAGTAGTAGTAAAGCACTATGTGAATAAACAACACAGACAATGGTAAAATAAGCACCGTTAATTCCACTGTCAGGTTTTGATGTGAACTTTTTTATATTAATTTCTAAATGATCTCCTATTTGATCTCTTAATATTTGGCCAAATGTAATAGATTTCAATATATAATTGTTTTGTCCATATATAGAGGGTGTTCAATAACCACCCTAGAAACAAACTCCCTTTATCAATCAGTCAGGTAATGGACATCTAATTTCATGGTTGTGGTTATCTATTGCATGGTTGTTATTGCCTGTTTCCTGTAAGCTTGGAGGAGAAATCATATCTTTGTTAGATCACATATTTGTTGAATGATTGTGGTGATAGTGCTAACTGTTCTATGGATAGCAAAGTTAAAAAATGCAAATGTTTTGATTTTTCCAAAATAAATGTGGCTTGAGATCTTCATTTTCCAATGTTTTTGCTTAGTGAGCTTCTTGCAGTTTCCTTTCAATCGTTCTTGCAACTTGGTGAAATATTTTGTTAGCCCAAATCCTTTGTACATATAAATGGAAAAACAAAACCCTGTTTTGGAGAGTTTAACTAATTATCCTTCCCTAGACGGCTTGTCATTGCACAAAAGAGACATGAACTTGAAAGGAAATTGGATAGCTAAGACGGTTGAATCCTTCAGTGTAATGCAGGGCACCGTCGGCCATTGGTTTGAAAGGCTCGAAGCTCTTTTTTAAAAATCAAGCATACAAAAACATTTGCAAAATTTGATAAAAAAAAAAGAAATGAAACAATGCTAGTTAGTTGAGTAATCGTTTTGTGCTATTTGGATTTCAAAAGGTTGCTTGTGGTGTTTTATTGGTGCCGTATTGGTGTTTCTGGCATTTGGTTTGTGTATCTCACCCCATCTTTCAAAAATAGAACTTAATTTGCTAGCATCTATGAACTTGATAGCACTCAACTTCAATTTAAAAAGTTTTGAGCATCATTCACTTGTGCTTCATGTTCATTTGGATAATTCTCAAAACTTTTTAGGGTAGCATGTGCGTTTCATCTTGCATTTTGTTCTTCTCACTTAATCTTGATGCCTATATTGCTGAAAGGGGGAGATTCATTTGAAAAAGGCATCAACAAATTCCAAAATGAAAATGGGAAGATTTTACCCTTGCAAGAATTTGATTCTCATGTCTTGGATATGGCGAACAATTACTTCAACCTTTTGATCTAAGTATGACCCGACATTTCCAAATGCTTCTTTTTTTCATTTTTAAAACTTTAAAATACTTTTTAAAAAGGTTTGTCAATATATTCATCAAGGGGGAGTGTTGAGATCCATGTGCACGGATTTTGATGTTGATGATGTTTTGTGAAGCTGACCATGCAGGGGAAGGTAGTGTTAGGTTTGGACTCATCTCTGTGATGCAGGTGCTAGTGGGTACGTGGCTGACGCTGTTCCGCGGAGGCAAACTAGAGGTTGAGCGTCCGGGGCATGCGACAGATGAGGACGGATTCGATTACGACTGATTCTGTGAGAGATGGCGTGGACGTGAAGCTTGGCGGTGAAGCGGGACTGACTGGTGGGCCCAGGCGTGCGCTAGCGACCAGGATGCTGCGAGGAAGGAGCGACGATACTTCCAGAGGAATATGAAGCGAATATTACTTGTCGGGAGTGAGTTAGGTAGCGTGTGTGTTGTACACCGTTGATTCTGATATCAAGGGTGAAGGCAACCCCTAGGGTTTTGGGGTCTCACCCCTACTGCTATAAATAGAGGGGGAAGGGAGCACCTCCTCCTCACCCCTTGAGCTAGAAATTTTAGATTTGTAAGAAGGGTGTGTGGGAGAGAGGGTGCCACCTACAAGTGCTTGTGGTCGCGAGAGCGGCTTGTAATCTTTCAACTATGTATGCAATGAAACCTCCTTTTTTCAAGTTTATGGCTCGTTCTTACTAGTTCATATGTTTTGATCTTGTTGCTTTGGTGCTTTTTGTTGCAACTAGTTTAATTGCCTCATCTCCTTTTGTATGATTATGATTCATGATGTCTTGACGGTGCTCGTATGATTTTACATCTCTTTTGCACCCTAAAATTGACTAGAGATCAAGTTTTCTATCAAGTTGCAAATCTGTCCAGAATTTGTTTTTCACGCAGTAGTCATTGTTTGAATTTTATAAAAATCTATAAACAACATTTTTGAGTTATTCTTATTGGAGAAGGTGTGTGACTCATTTATATATCCACCGTAAAAATTTGGAGTCATGTTATTTCACCGTTTTGAATAAGGTGAACACCAAGCTCCAAACTTTCCGCTCAATGATCCTGATAGTTTGTGGTGTTTGATATTTCCTAATTTTTTTGCAAGGTGTTCTGAGGAGATTTTTGGTAGAGTGCTTCACGACTCATTTGTTCATAGGAAGAAAAATTCCCAAAAAAATTTGAAGAACCAGGAACCCACCTTCTCTCTGCTCCAAGTGATAACAAATTTTGGAGAATCTTCTTTTGCTTTTCTGAAATGGGCTTTAGTGATTTGGCTTGATGTGCTTTATTAAAGGAAGATTTCAATTGATTCCTTTCTTTTTGAACTCTTGATAACCATGAGTGTGATTTATAAAATCCCCACATATTCCGTAGCTCCCATGCTAGGGGTACACATAGTTGTTGAAGTTGTTTGTGTTTAGTGGATGCGAGTTCGAAGAGCACCGGTTCGAAGAAAAATCTTCAAGGCTCCCATTCACCCCCTCTCCTGTTGTCGTAGCAGGTTTTCAGAGTGTCTTTCTTGTTGGTGAGGTAGTGATAGCAAGTGTAGCTACTCCTTCATTCTCGGACTCGGACTCGGAGCTAGACTCATCAGAGATCCACTCTTGTCCGATGTGAGCTTGACCATTAGCGCTCTTCTTGTGGCTCTTGGTCTTCTCATTTGGGTGATGTTTGTCCGTTTTCTTGTTATCATCGCTTTCCTTGTTCTTATTTTGCGGACAATCGGCGATGAAATTACCCGCATCACCACACTTATAACATGTCCTTGTGGAATATCTTTCCTTTGATTCGCCGAAAAACATCTTGTGTGTCTTTCCCTTGTATCCACTCTTTTTAAATAATATGTTGAATTTTCTCACAAGAAATGTCATCTCCTCGAGATCAAGTGAGGTTCCCTTCTCTTCTTCACTTAAGCTATTTTTGAAATCTTGGCTAGCCTTTAATGCAATGTTCTTCTTCTTGTTTGGTCACACAAGTTCCTGCGCGGCCTTTGCCTCCACATCCATCATCTCATCGGCTAAAAGTCTTCCAAGTACATCATGAGTGGTGAGAGTTGGGTAATCACTCCTCTCTCTAATGAGTTGCACTAAATGACGATTGTAGGGTGTGGTGATCCGAAGCATGATCTTGACCACCGTAGAATTGGTTAGATCATCACATCCAAAACCCTTTGCTTTATTCACAAGAATCATGAGCCGATTAAACATAGTTTTGTTGTTTTCTCCTTCCAACACCATGCGTCCCAGTTTGCCTTTGATAAGCTCAATCTTGAACTCACGGATGCTAGAGGTTCCTTCATGTGCCACTCGAAGCGTGTCCCATATCTTCTTGACATCCTCAAGTCCATCCACTCTATTGAACTCAATAGCACTCGGAGAGTTGAGCAAAGCATTGACAGCTTGATAGTTGCGGTGTCAGTATTCTTTCTCCTTTGATGTGAGATTCTTGGGATCCTCCACGGTGTAATCTGTTTTACAATATCCCAAATAGCCGGGTGGAGTGAGATCAAGTGCATCTTCATCATATGCCTCCAAGCCACAAAGTGAGTGCCATCAAAGAAAGACGCTCGACCGGACAAAATGTAGCCATGGGATGAAGATAAGCTAGTGGAAGAATAATCATATAGGATCTGTCACATCGGGATAGTCATCCTTCTTTATCGTATCAACATCATCCGACGACATCTTTTACCTCTTAAGAAGTTTGGCTTGAATCAAGAGACCTTGCTCTGATGCCAATTGAAGGATCAAGATATAGCCTAGAGGGGGGTGAATAAGGTTAACAAATTTTCAACAAATATTAGGCACAGCGGAAAATAATATCGGATGTTCCGATGTTTATAGTCTGATATGGATCAGACTATCTGATATGGAATCAGACTATCTAATATTGTTGGATTAGGGTTTAAACCCTTTAGTAATTTCAAGGATACCATCTGCACCAAATAGAGTTAGAGAGAAATAAACAAAAGGAGCAAGAGAAATAAAGCCAAATGCACAAGGAGACTCGAAGAAGTTGTTCCCGAAGTTCGGATCTTTGAGGAGATTCTACGTCTCCGTTGAGACGGATAAGTCACACTTGAGCTAGAGTCCCTCTTAACCCTTTCCCTTCCGGGTTGCACCAAACACTCCCGGTTTCACTCTTTGGATCCTTCCCTTTCATATGCGAATCCGGCCTTCGCAAACTGTTGGTGATTTGTGAGCGGCCCACCCCGAGATGGGCCCTGGGCCGATTCCGTACCGGCCCACCGCGCGTACAAAAAGACTAAAAAGGCCACCCTTGGCCGTACCAAAAGAAACGTCTAGCCCGCCGGAGCCATCCCCGGGCTTGACCAAGTCAACCACGCCTCCCTAGGTCCTAACCAGGAGCGTTGCGTACCTCCCGTGCTACCCTTAGCCCAGAGGAGGGCCCCGCAGACAGTCCCCCTGCCCCTCGGCAGGTGGCGACAGCTGTCATGCCCCACCACACTTTCCCTGGCCTTGACCGGGAAGAACTGTACCTCCCCGGGGGATCCGCAGCCCGAGGAGAGGCGCGCGGGTAGCTCGTCTTGTCGTTTGCCCCTTGGGCAGATGGCAACAGCTGCCACGCTGCGTGACGCCCCCAACGGGTGGCGCAGGGCTGGCTCGGTCCAGTCAATGCTATATTGGGGATAAAGGGAAAGTGTTTTCTCCCTGCGCAGCCTGCTTCCCCGTATTGGCATTCCAATACTAGCCAGTACTGGCCAGATCAGCTTCTCTTTGCGGGCCACAGACAAGACGGAGCCCTGAAATGAGACAAGGGCGCCACTACTAAAGATGGACAAAGCAGAGGTAGGCGCGGGGCCCGCCGTATCAGCTCTATACAACCCGCCGCGCCTATAAAAGGAGGATCCCGGACCTTCGATGGGATCCCGAAGTCGACAGAGCCTAAGAGATCACCAGCTTCCGAAGTTTCCTTAGCAGTAGCCGTAGTCCGTAGCCGCCTGAGTATCCTAAACTCCCTTGTAAGCTCAGGATCGGCACCTCCAAGCCCGGTCTCGGCGCCCTTGTACTGTTTTCCACCGTATAATCAACAAAGGCTGGAGTAGAGCTATTACCCGGCAGTGGGGGCTCTAACCAGGGTAAAATCGCTTGTGTCTTCACGGTTTGTATTTCCTTTGCTTTCTCTCGCACCCCTTCTCTTTCTGACCGTACGACGGATTTGTACCCGGATCGCCAAGTCGCACCAGGCGTAGTCTGGGAAGACCGCGCAGCCAGAGCCCCCGCGAGCTCAGCCGCCGCCCCCGGCTGCTGGGAAGGGTTGTCGTTGGGCCTCACTCCAACTACAAATTTGTCTTCCGGTCCGTGGACCCGCTGCCCTCGGAGGCGCGTTTCCTAGACACCGACAGCTGGCGCCCACCATGGGCCCATGAGCAGCCCTCAACAGTCCATTCCCTTGGACATGCCTGAGATTCCGAGCAGCGACGAGGTCCTGGACCTCGAGTTTGATAAGTGCGATGATCTGGACGACCTGGGTCCATCGTACGAGGGCTGGCGAGAGGAATACCTCGCTGAAGCCGGGGCTGACGAGATGGAGGTTGACGCCTCTCTCGCCCCAGGGGCAGAGCTTCGCCCCGAGGAGTCACTCCCTGAGCTGGACCCCTCTGTAACCCACGTCAGCGAGACTCCCATGGAGTTCGAGCTGTTGGGTGATTCTGTTTCCGCGGGCGACTCCAGGACGTTTCCCCCGGCCTCGCGCACGTCTCGCTGCGTCTTCGCAGCCTCGGCCGACGAGTGGAGGCCTAGGAGCGGCAGCGCCACCGCGCTGCAGCCCGGGACTTTTTCCGCTATTCCGTTCGCCCCGTCATGACCGAGATTTGCCGCGAGGACAGCCTGTGCACCCCGGCACATGGCCGGCAGGTCGTTTCCCTCATAGAGACCATGGCCAACCCGCTCCTACGCAGCCGCCAGAAGGCGCGCGCAATCGCCGCGGTCGTCCGCGACCTGGAGAAGGACCCCCGTGGTTTCACCATGGCTGACTCGGGTCCGGCCATCACTGAGGGCCTCGGCGACGTCACCTCCGGCCTCATCCAGCATGAGGACCGGATTGGCAGGCGCACGAGCAGCTCTGGCTACAGCGGCTCTCAAAGCCGCTCTCGTAGCCGCTCGCGCCGGACTCACACAGTCTCCTCCACCAGCGGTTCGCCGCGCGCCCCGGGCAGAGTGTTCTCCCGCCTGGGCCCACATCGGGATGCCTCTCCCCCCAAGGCCGCACCAGGGTGCTCCGTCTTCTCCCGCGCTCTCCGTGAGGCGCCTTGGCCACCGAGGTTCAAGCCCGGACCAATTGAGAAGTTCGACGGGAGTAAGAACCCCGAGGAGTTCCTATCCATCTACATACACCACCGCCATCCGAGCCATGGGGGGAGACGAGGCCGTCCTGATCAACTATTTCCCCACTGTGCTCAAGGGCATGGCCCGGACCTGGCTGTTCAATCAGCGGCCTGGTTCCATCCGCAGCTGGGCCCAACTTCAGGATGCCCTCCGCACGAACTTCCAGGGGTGTTACGCCCGCTCCGGGCACCCCCAGGAACTCAAGCTCGTGCGCGAGCGAGCTCTTCCGCACCATGGCCCTCTACATCAACGCCTCTGAGGCGGTTGAGCGCAAGAGGGGCCGCGCCCACGCCAAGAAGAAGGCTAAGGTCAGCGACGGCCCGAGCAAGGCCGAGGCGGAGGAGAAGAAGAAGAAGCTGCCGGAGCAGCCCGCCAAGTTCATCGCGGCGGTTGAGCCCGACCAGCCCGAGTGCCCGCCGCCGCAGCATCCTTTGTTGGTGCGCCCGCCGAATAGCGCCGCCGCTACCTCCCCCGGTAGGAGGCGGCGTATGGCGGCAGAGGCGCCGCAAGGCCGGCCTCCCCGTCCGCAGCAGCAAGGCAGAGGTGAGGACCTATTCCACGACCCCAATATCTTCTGCCGCCTCCACCAGCGCCACGGTCAAGATCTGTGCATCTGCCGCACGTGGGCCCGCCAGAGGAGAACTTTTATGCTGGCCGTGGTCCCATGCCTGAGCTACCTGAGATCGCGGCCGCGGTGCCCCCTTCGCAGGGCGCCCAAGACCAGGGCTTCCCCAAGCCCGCGGCCACGTCGCCATCATCTTTGGCGGCACTTCAGCCTACGGTTCTCACCGCGACGGAGTCTCTGTCTTGGTCCAGCCAGGCCACCACCTTCTCGGTGATGGACTGCCCGGCAGGACTCTCCAAGCCGCAGCGCCTCCCTCTAGTGTTGTGTCCCACCATCGGCAGCACCCGCGTCGACCGCGTCCTCGTGGACAGCGGGACTGCGGGAGCTCGCTGAATATCATCACAGCGTACGTTCTGGGCCTCATGCAGGTCAGGCGCTCCAAGATCAGTGACATCACCGTCCCCTTCCATGGGATCGTCAAGGGGTCGTCCCTTCGCCCCGTCGGGTAGGTCGTGCTGCCCGTGACGTTTGGCTCCTCCGCCAACTTCAGGACGGAGTACATCACCTTCGAGGTAGTGGAAACCGACCTCCCCTACAACGCCATCTTGGGCCGCCCCGTGCTCTCCATGTTCATGGCGGTCTCCCACCACGCCTACCATTGCCTGAAAATGTCGACGCCAAGGGGAGTCATTACTGTCCGGGGGAACCACAAGACGGCCCTCGACTGCGATGAGACCGCGCTGGCCATGGTAGGCCAGCTCCCTACCCGTGGTCCCAGCAGCAGGGAGCGCTCCACAGCGCGCCCAGAGGTGGCACTATAGCCGTAGGAGCCCACCAAAACCATCGTCCTCACGAAGACAAACCCCTTCACGGTGGTCCACGTGGGGACAAACCTCGAGGCCCAATAGGAACTCGAGGTCATTACCTTCCTCCGGGCTAACACGGATGCGTTCGCATGGGAACCGTCCGATATGCCCGGTGTCCCAAGGGAGGTGATCGAGCACAGGCTAGCTGTCCGGCCTGACAAAAAACCGGTAAGGCAGTGTTAGAGGCATGTTCCCGACTAGAAGGCCAAGATCATCCAAGACCAGGTCAGTAAGCTGCTCCGGGCGGGCTTCGTCCGTGAAGTACAGCACTCCGATTGGCTTGCGAACCCAGTCGTAGCCCAGAAGAAGGGCGGCAAGTGGCGCATGTGTGTCGACCACCGCGGCCTTAATTCCGCCTGCCCTAAGGATAACTTCCCCTTCCACGCATAGATCAGCAAGTCGACGTCACGGCGGACTCAGCCTTGATGAGTTTCCTGGACGCTTACTCCGGTTACCATCAGATCATGTTGTCTAAGGAGGACGAGGAGAAGACCGCCTTTGTAACGCCTTTCAGCACATTTTGTTATACGACCATGTCTTTCGGCCTCAGAAATGCTGGCGCCACGTTCCGGCGACTCATGCAAAAAAACTCTCCCTGATCAAATAGGGCGCAACGTCGAAGTTTACGTAGACGACATCGTAGTCAAGAGCCAGGACGCCCGGGACCACGTGTCCGACCTACGGGAAACCTTTGACAACTTGAGACAGCACCGGGTCAAGTTAAACCCCGAGAAATGCGTCTTCGGTGTCAAGTCCGGCATGTTACTTGGCTACGTGATCGGCAGGGCGAGCATCGGTGCGAACCCCGAAAAGATCGAGGCTATTGAAAAGATGAGGTCGTCGACCTGCATGAAGGACATCCAGTCCATCAAAGGCAAAATGGCGGCCTTAAGCCGTTTCATCTCCCACCTTGGAGAATGAGGCGCGCCTTTTTGCCAGCTTCTCCGTAAGCACGATAGTTTCGAGTGGACAAAGGAGGCTGAGGCCGCGTTTCTACAGCTGAAGCAGTACCTCGCCTCGCCACCCGTCCTCAGCACTCCCAAGCTCGGGGAAGTCCTCCTGTTGTACCTCTCAGTGATACCGAACGCAGCAAGCGCGGTGCTGGCAGTGGAACGAGAAGGGAAGCAATAGCCCATCTACTACGTGAGCGAGGTGCTCACCGGGCCTAAGGAGCGCTACCCCGACCTTCAGAAACTGTGATATGCCTTGCTGATGGCCTCACGCAAGTTGCGTCACTATTTCCAAGCCCACCAGATCATTATCCCGACCACTTACCCGATCAAGGACATTCTCCGAAACCCGGAGGCCATAGGCCAGGTCGCGAAGTGGGGAGTCGAGCTGGGTGAGTTCGACATCCAGTTCGTATCCCGTACCACGATCAAGGCCCAGGCCCTGGCTGATTTCATTGCAGAGTTGACCAGGCTGGATGAGCAAGAGAAAAGCTCTCCAGGTCAAGAGAAGGAAATAGGCCGGTGGACTTTGTTCTTCGACGGATCACACCAATCCGGGCGATCAGGATGCGGTCTCGTTCTCATCTCCCCCAATGGAGAGCGACTCCAGCACGTCATACAAATACATTTTGCGGCAACCAACAACGCCACAGAGTATGAAGCCCTACTAGCGGGCCTAAGAGCAAACGTTGCGCTCGACATCAAACGGCTTGTTGCGAAAGGGGATTCGTAGCTCGTCGTCCTCCAGGTCAGGGGGGAGTTTCAGGCAACGGACAACTCAATGGCGCGGTACCTGGAGGAAGTGAGGAAATTGGAGAAGCATTTCACGAGTTTCGAAATTAGCTACATTCCCAGGGAAGAGAACGGTGAAGCTGATAAGCTCGCCAAGCTCGGATCCTCACAAGAACCGGCCCCGCCGGGGGTGCTAGTGCAGCACCTTTTAAAGTCCTCCATTCCCTCCGGAGAGGAGGCCAGGGGGACGCCTACTACCCCCACGCCGAAACATATGGTGCTGTTTCATACCTCGAGCAAAGCACCACCTGGATGATGCCATTCACCCAGTTCTTGGTGCACGGGACATTGTCCGAGGACGCAGCTGAGCGTTCCCAGCTAAAATGGCGAGCACGAGCTTACCGTCTGCACGGGGGCTCGCTGTACCGAAAGAGTGCTAATGGCGTGCTTTGTAAGTGCGTTACCCAAGAAGAATGTAAGTACCTTCTGTCCGACATACACGAGGGCATCTACGGCCACACGCCTCACACAGAACCCTTGTCGGCAAAGCATTCCGCATGGGCTACTACTGGCCCACTGCGATGAGCGACGCAGAAGCTTTGGTCAAGCGCTGCGAAGCTTGCCAATACCATGCGCCAAGTGGATTGAGGCCGAGCCGGTCTCCAATATCACTGCAGTTGACGCGGTACGTTTCTTTCGGAGCATCGTTGCAAGATTTGGTGTGTCCAGCAGGATCATCGCTGATAATGGCACCCAATTCATGAGTCGGGAGTTCAACGATTACTGCGAAGAGCTTGGCATGAAGCTCGCCCTGGCATCTGTGGCCCATCCACAGAGTAATGGAACGGCTGAGCGAACTAACGGACAACTAGTACAAGGCATCAAAAAGCGAGTGTACGACGCCCTCAAGGCTAAACAACAAGGTTGGGTCGACGAGCTGCCGTCAGTCCTCTGGGCAGTCCGGACAACGTCCAGCCGGGCTACGGGAGAAACTCCCTTCCGGCTCGTCTATGGCTCGGAGGCCGTCCTCCCAACAGAAATGAGACTAGAATCCGATCGCGTTGACTTCTCCAGCTTCGTGGCCAACGACGAGGAGTGGCAGCTCGACCTCGATTTACTAGAGGCACGCCGCGAGCACTCCCTACTCCGGGCTGCGGCCTACCAGCAGACCCTGCGTCGCTACGCGGCACGAAACGTACACACAAGGACCTTGCAAGTAGGAGACCTGGTTCTACGTCGCATTCAGAACCTCGCAGGCTACAACAAGCTCAGCCCCAAGTGGGAGGGACCGTACAAAGTAGTGTCCGCAGCCCGCACGGACTCGGTACGCCTTGCTGACAAGGATGGGAACGAGCTCCCTAGCTCATGGAGCATCTCCTTTCTACGACGCTTCTACGCTTAATCAGGTCGTAAGTCTCCTTTCATTTCAATTAAAAAAAAACCGCATCTGCCCCCAATCGCGAGCTACGCCAGGCTCAATCATGGCCATCTTAAGCAAGCCCGTGGCCAAAATCCAATGGCTAAGGATAAAAGCACTCCTACGACGGGATAAGCCGACACCTCGCACCCTAGTAAGGCTCCGCGCAGTGTGGAACTCCCTCGGCCTAAGCTACAATAAGCCCACGTCTGGTTTGTTTGAGAGGTCGAATTTAGGCCTCGCGATGCTCGGGGGCTGGGAATTTTTTCGCCCATTTTTTCTAAGTCCTTAAATTCGCTAAGCCCGCACCATCGCGTGGCCTCGCGAAGCTCGGGGGCTGAGAGTTTGCGTGAATTTTTTCAAGTCACTCTAGTCTTTAGACCGCGCCCAACTCCAAGATCGCACTTGGACTTGGCCGCGGCCGGGGGGGGGGGGTGGGTGGTGTGCACACAAAAGCAAAAAATTTCAATAAACTTGTTCGTCTAAAATTCCTAAGTTCGCCTCAGAACTTCATTACTGTTCATCTAGTTCTCCTACTTTTACATTACACATATGCGCAGGAAGGGAAAATGAGCAAGCTTAACGAAGGAGAATTCATTAAAAAAGATGCAACATGTACCAGAAGGACGAAAGATTGTACAAGCAAAGGCAGCCCGGCATCCCGGACTACCACAAAAGGGGTGCACCGCGCCACTACAGCTACGGCGGTGCCCAGGGCCTACTCCTACAGGACCTAATACTACTCCGCCGCTCCTAAGAGCGGCGCTGGCGACGAGCCGGCGGTGCAGCAGATTCCACCGACGACGGTGACGACGACAGTGCCGGCACAGGCACCAATGGCCCGGGCGCGCCGAGTACCGCGCCCTCCGCCGATGGATGCTCATGCCCATAAGTGGCGGCGGAGCCACCGTGGCTGCCTCCGCCACCGCCTCAGGGGCTTCCTCTGCCGCGGCCTCTGGCGGAGCCTCCTCCTCTGCATCTAGCGCAGCGGCGTATGCCGCGTAGGCAGCAATCTGCGCCGCCACCGCGTTCTCCTCCACCACCGCCGCAAGTGCGACGGCCAGCGCTACGGCCGCCGCCTCGTCGGCGCGGATTTGGGCGTGCTCCGCCAATGCGACCTCCTGGCCCGCGACAGGCTGGATCGAAGGCGATGGAGGGAGCGGCGGTGGCGTATCCGCCAGCGCCGCCTCCAACCATGCATGCATAAAGCCTGAAGAAGCGGAGGAATACATAGCGCGTACTTTGGTCTTGCGCTCTCTATTCTTTCTCCCTCTCTCCAAGGAGTCCGGTCTCGCGCCCTCTGTTTTCTAGTCTAAGGCAGGCGCGGACTAAGGGTGAAGGCTGCGCTGCGTGCTGCACCTTGCTTTATAGGCCCGCGGCGGCGCAACATCCCATCACGTTGCGGGCTACCGTAAGCGTCGCTGCGCGCGAAGGGACGGGCAATTAAAACCCACCACGCGAGCTGAAAAGACGCGCGCACGCGCTCTCCCGTATAATACCAACCGCGCCAGTCGCCACGCGACGCGTGTCCCGGTCCCACCGTCAGCGAGGAGAAAAGCCGCTGCCTACCAAGGCCCAATGCGCGGATTCGGCCCAACTACGCCGACGAGGCCTGAAAACGTCAAATCGGCTCGACGCGTGGCTTGGGCAGGGTGTACGAACCGTCGCGGATTTGTTCCGCCTATGCATCCGTGCCTGGCAGGCATGCCCCTGCTGTCAGCGAGATATTGTGCTGCGCAGCGAAGCTCACAGTGCGCGTGATGTGAAGCAATAAGGAAAAGAAAAATGGCTAAGTCCTTCGGCCACAATACACTGCGCATATTTGTTAGACAATCGACAGAAATAAAAAATATTTGGCGCAAAGTTCAGGAACAGAGTGGCTCGAGCTAAGTTACGACCCGCGCTGCAGTGTGACGTCTTCCAGCTCAGCTTCCATGTCACGGATCCTTTTCCTCGCTTGAAGCAATTCTGAAGCTCGCGAGTCCATTTCGTCTTGCTCCTAGCGTAGCTTAGCCCGGGCAGCGGCGAGGTCATGCGCCCGCTTCTTCACAAACTCCGCCTCAGCCTGAGACTTCGCCCTGAGCGCTGTAACCTCCTCCTCAAGCCCGCGCACGATCACACCGTGCCCAGACAAGGCCACCTCTAGCTCCTTGGAGGCCTCTTCCGCGCGAATGCGCTCCTCGGCTAGGTCTTGGGTGAGCCTTGCCACGGCCTCCTGCTCTTTCTCCTGCGCTGCCCGGAGCACGGCCTCCAGCTCGGCGACGCGAGCGGTCCAGCGAACCTCGTTCTCGGCGGTTAGAGTGCTCACACGCTCTATCTGAGCCCGGGCTTGCGCAAGCTCGGTAGAAAGACGTCTGAACTCCGCCGAGTCATTGCCGGACTGCCCATGCGCTGCCTCCATCAGCGAGGTCATGCCGGCAAGGAGGGTGTAGGACTGAAACAAGAGCAGATGAATCAAGTCATAAAAAGGTCAACGGCTAAACGTAACACGTAACCACAAGGGTGCTTACCTTCTTGTTAAGGGCGAGCACGCCTCTCACTCTCTCCTCGACGGCGTCGCACATCGCCCGATCGAGCCCGCAAAGATGCGCCTCATGGAATGGCAGAGGCGAGCAGCCCAAGGACTCCGAGCCGCTCCCTTCCGACGATGCAGGATGCGACGCCGCTACCACGGACAGTCTTCAGCCGCAGCCACCCGGCCCTCAGCATCCTCCACCCCGGCCACGAGCTCGGCCTTCGCCGTCGTCTCTTGCTCTACGGCCAACTTGGCATCACGGAGCTCTGCCCGAGTCTCCGCCAGCGCGGCCTTCAGCTACTCCACCTCCCGCCGGGTAGCCGCAAGCTCGGTCCTGACCTTGTCCGCCTCCTCCGAGAGAGCCCGGACTTCACCCATTCCAGCTTGGGCCTTAAGCGTTGCCTCCGCTGCGACCAGGGACTTCTCGAGTCCGGCCTTGGCCCAAACGGCTTGATCTTCAACGGCCCATGATCGCTGAAGCTCGTCGCGGAGCCTACGACTTCCCGAGCAAGCTCTCGCTTCTCCACCGAAGGTTCAGCCCGCTGCGCGGCCCTCTGAGCAGCAACCTGCGCCTCCTCAAGCTGGCACTTTAGCTTTCTCAGTGCGTCCTCTGCCAGGGCTTGCCCGGCCTTCGCTCGCCGGAGCTCCGCCTCCGCCGCGCTCTTGCCCTCCACCAGAGTAAAAAATATGGGGGCTGCGCCAATTGCCATGAGCGGCCTTGGGCGCGGGAGCGCCACTTCGCCTTCCGCCACTGCGAGCTTGGCCTCCGCCTCCTCGGCGCGCTGACAAGCGGTATTCAGTTCGCCCACGGAAATGGCGCCCAAACTCGCCAGCAAGTCCACCCTAGTCAGGCCAGGGACCGGGTGGACCCGCAGGTTAGACACGCCCTCCACGACGGATTACTGCGCCCGTATGCTCACTTGCCGCTCCACCCAATCCGGAGTAGCAGAGATCCAGCCTGCGGACGCCAGCGGGGCCACGCTGGGCATGGAGACTCCCAGCCAGCCCTCCGGTGTGAGCACTCGCACCATCCAGTCCCAAGTCCCAACCAGCTAGCAGCAAGCGCCGGTCGGGCGCCGGAGGCGCGTTCCCAATCGGGGTCTTGAAGAGGCCAGCGATCCCCCAGCGATCGACCGGCGACCACCCATTCGCCATGCCCCCTTCGACACACAGGGGCATCACCAATAGCCAAAACCCGGCGGCGTCCACCTTCACCGTCTCCGCGACCTCGGCGGACGCATCCAGCACAGCCATCGGCAGTCAAGTCGATGACTATCCGCGGATCAATCGCACCTCCTTGCCCCGTGCCTCAGACCGCGCCGCCGGTATCAACGCGTCCACGGGCTCGACTGGATCAGCCTCGGCCGCCCTGGCTTCGACCGAAGGGGGCCACACGTCAACGGCCACCTCAGCGCTGCGCACTGCAATCAACAATACACAGAGCGATCAAAAACAGAGGCGGAACAATAACGAGCAGCGCGAGAAACTTACTTGCTGGTTCAATCTCCGTGCCCTCGTACACCCCCGGTGTAGGGCGCAGAAAAAGCTCCGTCTCTAGCCCGCCAACGTAGCTTGTGGTTGGCACAGCTGTTTTCTTCCGGGCTGTGGCGATTTTCTTACGTCAATCCCGGTGTTGGACCCGCTGCAGGCGTGACATCCTCGTCTTCACTGCCCTGGGCAAGCCGGTACCTCCTCCCCTTTTTCGTAGGCGCCGCGCCCTGGACCCACGCGAAAACAGAGCCTAAGATCGGCTGAGCGCCCAACGCCTAGCCTGCGTCATAGGAAGAAACTCACCTGCACCGGCGCCATGCGTTTTCTAGCCCGCATCTCCGCGCCTACCTGCGTCGTGCCCGCCATGGACGAAGCCGGCGCTGGGCTTCCCTCGCCTGACATCGCTAGCGAGACCGATGCCCCGCCAGGCGCCGCCAGTAGTTTTACTGACGACGAGCGCGCCACCTGTGGATGCACATCCAAAGGCTCCCTTGCGGAGCCCGTGGCCTCCCTGGCCACATTCCACGTTCGCTGCGTACAAAGAGTCAGCACAAGTTGTCATGGCCCTAGGGACGCGCGCGGCCTGGAAATTGATCAAACACCCTGCAGGCACGTACGGTGGACAATCTATCCTTTACAAATCTTCCGGGATGAGGATTCTTATCCATGGGTAGTAGCATGCCCGCGATCCTCGCAACATCACGAACCGAAAGCCCTGCAGAAGCGTCACGAATGGTTACTACGCACGCCGACTTAAAATCGAATAGAGCATCGTGGTAGGCGCTCACCTTGATGGAAATCCCGGTCCGGATCCTCCAAGCCGCCCATCTCATCGACGCACCGCTCACGGCGCCCCAGCGGGCTGATCCGGTGCCAGACGAAGCTATTGACAATGTTTTAGCCCGTCAGGCCCTTCCGGGAGAGCTCCGCGATCTCGTACGCCATCACTTGATCCTCCGGCAGTGGATCGCGGCGCGTGAAGATTGGCGTATCCAGCGCGGCCGAAGAATACTCCAAGTTCGAACCCCCACGGTTCAGATAAAACCACCGCTGGGCCCAACCATCGACTTTTGTCTTGACCTCGTATTCTGGGTATGTTCGGCTACCCTGAGTCCGGCGAGTGGTGAGATAGAAGACCCCGCCCGTTGCCCGCGCGATGGCCGACGGGCTTCAACTCGAAGTACTGCTGGAAGAGGCTCACCGTTGGGCGCACCCCGATATACGCTTCGCACAGGTGTGCAAAGATGGACAAATGAAAGTAGGACTGCGGGACAGATTCTCCGGCCGCAGCTCTGTGAAGGCAAAGAGGTCCGTCACAAACTGCGACTCGGGCGCGAGGAACCCGCAGATGGCCGAGCTCTCAAGCATACCAGCTCGGTAGGCTCGGGCTCTGGCTCCTGGGCTGCGCCAGGAAGCCTCCAGGTCCCTGGCTTCACAAAGCCGTCCCTCTCCAACTCCGCCATCCTCTCTCTCGTGAGAACGCTGTCTCCGATGAGCACCATGGTAGTCGGAAGCAAGAGGGCAAAGAGCGAGATGGAGGGATGAAGACAGGAGCAAACGGGATGTTCTGCAGAGGGAGTTCCCCCAGAAAGCACTGCCTTATCAAGGAAGGCAACGGTCGAAGCGGAGATCGTGGGTGTCGTGCCCAAGGAGACGTAACCGCCCCACTTTTCCGTCAAATCAAAATTCAATGCACGACCTTTCGCCCTAGCGACTCCAGAAAACCCTAACCAAATCTTCTCGCACTGCGCGTAGGGATAATTCTCTCTAAACCTCAGACCGGCTCGCCACGCGACCCGCTCGAGGCTCGGGGCCTGGCTGTTGGTGATTTGTGAGCGGCCCACCACGAGATGGGCCCTGGGCTGATTCCGTACCGGCCCACCGCGCGTACAGAAAGACTAAAAACGCCACCCTTGGCCGTACCAAAAGGAACGTCTAGCCCGCCGGAGCCATCCTCGGGCTTGACCAAGTCAACCACGCCTCCCTAGGTCCTAACCAGGAGCATTGCGTACGTCCCGGGCTACCCTTAGCCTGGAGGAGGGCCCCGCAGACAGTCCGCCTGCCCCTGGGCAGGTGGCGACAACTGTCGTGTCCCACCACACTTTCCCCGCCGTTGACCAGGAAGAATTGTACCTCCCCGGGGGATCCGCAGCCCAAGGAGAGGCGCGCGGGCAGCTCGCCTTGTCGTTTGCCCCTTGGGCAGATGGCAACTGCTGCCACGCTACGCGACGCCCCCAACGGGTGGCGCGGGGCTGGCTCGGTCCAGTCAATGCTACACTGGGGATAAAGGGAAAGTGCTTTCTCCCTGCGCAGCCTGCTTCCCTGTATTGGAATTCCAAGATGAACACGTGTCCAGTACTGGCCAGACCAGCTTCTCTTTGCAGGCCACAGACAGGACGGAGCCTTGGAATGAGACAAGAGCGCCGCTATTAAAGATGGACAAAGCAGAGGTAGGTGCGGGGCCCGCCGTATCAGCTCTGGGCAACCCGCCGCGCCTATAAAAGGAGGATCCCCGAACCTTCGATGGGATCCCAAAGTCGACAGAGCCTAAGAGAGCACCAGCTTCCGAAGTTTCCTTAGTAGTAGCCGTAGTCCGTAGTCACCTGAGTATCCTAAACTCCCTTGTAAGCTCGGGATCGGCGCCTCCAAGCCCGGTCTCGGCACCCTTGTACTGTTTTCCACCGTATAATCAATAAAGGCTGTAGTAGAGCTATTACCCGGCAGTGGGGGCTCGAACCAGGGTAAAATCACTTGTGTATTCACAGTTTGTATTTCCTTCGCTTTCTCTCTCACCCCTTCTCTTTCTCACCGTACGATAGATCTGTACCCGGATCGCCAAGTCGCACCAGGCGTAGTTCGGGAATACCGAGTGGCCAGAGCCCCCGCGAACTCGGCCGCCGCCCCGGGCTGCTGGGAAGGGTTGTCGTTGGGCCTCACTCCAACTACAAATTCGTCTGCCGGTCAGTGGACCCGCTGCCCTCGGAGGCGCGTTTCCCAGACACCGACACAAACAGTCCTCGGCCACCACACAAAGTCCCGGTGACTCTAGGGAAACTTCTAGCCATCTAGGGGCCCTCAAACTCTAAGAGTAACAAATTTGGCGGAAAACCAACTTGAAGATGGGATCTAGTGCTCAAGAATGAAGCTTGATAAACACAAAGCACTCAGATCTAACTTCTCCACTCTCAAAAGAGTGCAATCAATGAGATTTGAAGTAGGGAATAAGGGGAAGGTGGGAACTAGGGTTTGCAATAAGTGCTCAGCTTAGATGAAGTGTGAAAGATAACCCTAGCCAGTGTGGGAGAAGGGGAATAAGTACTCTTACCCACCAACTGGCCGTTCGGTGCTGACAGACATCGGATAGTCCAATATTACACATCGGATCGTTTGATATGAAAGTGAGCGAAACTCGAAGTAATGGCTGTTTTTTGGTTCTGGAATGATTCGAAAGATATTTAAATAAGAATCAATCAATAAGGAGTCTAATCATATTGGATAGTCCGATAATATTATCAGATAGTCCACGATGTAATCTGTTTTACAATATCCCAAATAGCCGGGTGGAGTGAGATCAAGTGCGTCTTCATCCTATGCCTCCATGTCACAAAGTGAGTGCCATCAAAGAAAGACACTCGATCGGACAGAATGTAGCCATGGGATGAAGATAAGCTAGTGGAAGAATAATCATAAGGATATGTCACATTGGGACAGTCATCCTTCTTTATCGTATCAACATCATCCGACGACATCTTTTACCTCTTAAGAAGTTAGGCTTGAATCAAGAGACCTTGCTCTGATACCAATTGAAGGATGAAGATATAGCCTAGAGGGCGTGAATAAACTTAACAAATTTTCAACAAATATTAGGCACAGCAGAAAATAATATCGGATGTTCCGATGTTTATAGTCCGATATGGATCGGACTATCTGATATGGAATCAGACTATCTGATATTATTGGATTAGGGTTTAAACCCTTTAGTAATTTCAAGAATACCATCTGCACCAAATAGAGTTAGGGAGAAATAAACAAAAGGAGCAAGAGAAATAAACCCAAATCCACAAGGAGACTCGAAGAAGTTGTTCCCGAAGTTCGGATCTTTGAGGAGATCCTACGTCTCCGTTGAGACGGATCAGTCACACTTGAGCCAAAGTCCCTCTTAACCCTTTCCCTTCCGGGTTGCACCAAGCACTCCCGGTTTCACTCCTTGGATCCTTCCCTTTTAGATGCGAATCCAGCCTTCACAAGCAGTCCCTGGCCACCACACAAAGTCCCGGTGACTCTCGGGAGACACCTAGCCATCTAGGAGCCCTCAAACTCTAAGAGTAACAAATTTGGCGGAAAACCAACTTGGAGATGGGATCTAGTGCTCAATAATTAAGCTTGATAAACACAAAGCACTCAGATCTAACTTCTCCACTCTCACAAGAATGCAATCAATGAGATTTGAAGTGGGGAAGAAGGGGAAGGTGGGAACTAGGGTTTGCAATAAGTGCTCAGCTCAGATGAAGTGTGAAAGGCAACCCTAGCCCGTGTGGGAGAAGGGGAATAAGTACTCTTACCCACCAACTGGTCGTTTGGTGCTGACAGACATCGGATAGTCCGATGTTACACATCGGATAGTTCGATATGAAAGTGAGCGAAACTCGAAGCAATAGCTATTTTTTGGTTCTGGAATGATTCTGAAGATATTCAAATAAGAATCAATCAATAAGGAGTCTAATCATATCGGATAGTCCGATGATATTATCAGATAGTCCGATATTTTTGGGATCTGAAGATAGAGAGGGGTCAATCGGACCAAGCATCAGATAGTCCGCTATACATCGAAACATTCCGGGGAAAATATCGGATAGTCTAATTTTTGTTTGCGAGTTTGAGATAGAGAGGGGTCGATCGGAGCAGGGATCAGAACATTCTGATATACATTCGATATTCCGGTTCAACATCGGATTCTCCTTTTTTTGTCTTTAAAGACTCTGTTAGCATCCCATGTTCATTTCACAAGATTAAAATGCCATGTTCTTTCATTGCCTGTCATTTATCAACAAAACCAACATAGGGCCTGTCGGGGATAAAATCACGGCCCATTGCCATGGCCCACTCCCTGACGGCCCAATCGAACAGCCTACCAGGGCCCAGCTCCCTGGAAGGTTCTATCAGGCCCATGTGCATCTGCCGAATAGCTTCTGGGCGGCACGCGGTGCGTAACGACCTAGGATTCTGTTTGAGTCCGACTCGAGCGAGTTACACTGACTACATGAAGACCCGGACGTGGTTTCCCGGATTGGAACAGACGTCGTGATCCACAAGACTTGGAGTTTACCTTATCTACCTCGGGATGTATTTGGCATGTACTGAGTTTGCTACGACCTCGCAGTTAGCCCGGCCCGATTATCCCTCGGTAGGTCGGTTGCTCAACACTATATAAACAGAGCCCCTACGGCGTGTAGAGGGGACGACCTGATCATCGCATATCGCTCTCTTGTACACCCATAATCTCGCCGAGACTTGTTCGTCTCGTCGAGGCTCCTCTTGTAATCATCCTTGATATAAAGAAAGGCTGGACGTAGGGCTGTTATCTCCCCTGAGAGGCCTGAACCAGGATAAAAACCCTTGTCTCCTTGCTATTCGTTGATTGCTGTTCGTTCTGTTCGACGTGTCTCCTATCTCCCCTATTCAAGAACCTTAGTTGACTTGAGATCGATATCTCAACCGTCGACAGTTGGTTCCGTCCATGGGAAACTTGTAGATCGAGCATGTCGAACTCCATCAACGACCAGGGATCTCTTTCTGAGGACTACGACTCAGAAGGACAGGATGTCTCATCCCCTGTCAGATCGGATCGATCTGTTCGATCTCGATCGCTTTCCATATCTGGGACAGAAATCTCTAGATACGTTCCAGAGACGGTCTTAGATCAAGCTCCCGTCATCGACGATGAATACGGAACCGATGATCTTTACGATGGTTTAGATCTTTCGGATTCCAAGGCTATGTCAGTCGATTCCTCTTGTGGCGACACAGTGATGACACCGTCTAGCGCACCAACGCACGGTCACCGCAGTATCAACATGGCCGGTGCAGGAACCTCAGAGGATCCTGCACGGGACGCGGCGGCCAAAGAGATCGAGTGGATCAACTCTGCTCGGCATCAGGATGGATCTGCACCAGCTGCCCGCGAGCAAGATGTTGTTCGCCGCAGTATGGATGAATCTATCAATCAAACCTTGGCGCAGATCCGCGATCAGCGTAAGTGACAGCGTCATGATCCGCCCCGCGCAGCTACGCCAAACCCCCCGGCAGAAGTTCAGCCTGCTCAGATTGAATCCCCGCGCAACCGAACTCCGGTTGGGCAAGACGCGGATGCCTCAGGGATCCCAGGACCCCTTGAGCAGAGCCGGGAATGGCCGAGCCTGGCGGCGGTGATCGATCGCCAACCAGACAACCTCGCCCTTATAGGCGACGCGTACCTCCCACCTTGAGCGACTGGCCGAAGTCCTTAAGTCCATAGGTGAGGTCAACACCTCCTCCGGGCAGCGTAGTCAGCCTGTCCGGGTGGATTCGGGCAGCGAGCGCTCCGATTGATCGCGTGACCCTCGTCACAGATGAAGGACGACTCGCAACGAGCCAGACACCCATGGTTGCCGGCGCTCGCCAAGTCCCCGTGCTCATCGCGACCACAGGGGCAAGCGTGCGCGCGACGATCATGGACGATCCTCTCGTGAGGAGCGAATCGTAGCGACCACGAGGAAGGAGCGCGGAGGATTATCCCGAAGAGAGTTTCTCCAAGCAGAATCTTCCCGTTCAGCAAGAGTTCCTCCGGGCAACAGGACCAACGTCTTTTCAAGGCTAGGTTCTGCTGGGGAAGGTGGCCGGTCCTATGCCTTGGGCTGTAAAGCTTTCTCTGACGAGCTTCGCGCTGTCAGATGGCCTTCCAAGTTCAAGCCCGGTCACATGGAGAGGTACAATGGGACTCAAAACCCAGAGGAGTTCCTTTCCATCTATGCTACAGCCATCATGGCAGCCGGAGGTTAGTCATGGCAAATTACCTTCCGACTGTCCTTGAAGGTGCTGCTCGGACGTGGCTTTTCAACTAGCAGAGGGTTCCATCCGCTCGTGGAACCAGCTTTGTGACGCTCTGATTGCTAATTTTCAGAGCTGTTACGTGCGTCTGGGCAAGGAGGATGATCTGCACCAGATGATCCAGATGAACGGGGATTCTCTCCGCAACTTCGTGAAGCGTTTCATCAAGATCCGAAACACGATCCCAAACATCTCGGATGAATCTGTTGTCCGCGCCGTTAAAAACGGAGTCTGCGATGAGAGGCTCACCCAGGATCTCGAGATCAATGAGATCTGGACCGCCAACGACCTGTTCAAGGCAGCTGATCGCTATGCCAATGCGGCAGAACGCGTTCAGTATAAAAAGGCGTTCGACAAGGCGAAAGCCGCCGCCCGACTGGTGTGGATGAAAAGAAGAAGAGCAGCAACAATCCTGGTGACAAGAAGTCTCAGAAGAAGAAGAACAAAGGTGATGCGAACAACACCGTCGCCGGTATAGATCGCACACCTCCTCCCAAAGACGGGCAGAAGAAGCCCAATAATAACTACAAGGGCAAGAAGCCCGCCCAAGGAGGCAAGCAAGGCAAGAAAGGTCCCAGTGACCGATATTGCAAGTTCCACCAGAACTACGGGCATGACACACGCCCGCTGCGAGAACACGAGTACGCAAAGCTCGAGGATTTCTACAACGGCAAGGGCCCAATGCCCACCCTGCCTAAAAAAGGTGATGCCGGCAAGGCCAAGCGCCCAACCGACGATGGTGATCGGGACGATGATTATGAATATCAGGAGCCCGTAAACCATATCGCCGTCATCTTCAGCGGCTCCTCGGCTTACCCCTCTCGACGCAGCCTCAAGGAAGCTGCTCGGGAGGTCCACAACGTCGAGAAGGGTAAACCTCAGCCCGAGTCAATGAAGTGGACCGAGGTCGCTATCTCCTTCTCTAAGGAGGATTGCCCCACTGGGATGACCAAGCCTCAGCGGCTCCCACTGGTGGTCGCTCCGACCATCAGCAACGCTAGAGTTGGCCGTGTGTTGATCGACGGCGGGAGTGCGCTGGACTTGCTTTCAGCAAAAGTCTTGGACGAGATGCAGATTCCTCGCTCCAAGCTCAAAGAGATCGCAATGCCCTTCTATGGGATCGTGCCGGGAGAAGCTGTTAAGCCGTTGGGGCAGATTGTTCTGCCCGTGACCTTCGGCAGCCTAAGCAACTTCCGGATAGAGTTGATCACATTTGACGTGGTTGACTTCCCATCTGCCTATAACGCGATCTTGGGCCGGCCATCTCTTGGCAAGTTCATGGCCGTGTCCCACCATGCATACCATTGCGTGAAGATACAGGGCCCAAACGGTGTGATCACGGTCAAGGGCAACTACAAAGCTGCTCTGGATTGCGACGAGCAGTCCCTTGCCCTGGTCGACCAGCTTCCACCACATGGTCCCGACGTTCCGTAGACCAAGTCTGCCCGACCCAAGGTTTCTGTCCAGCCAGGGGGAGAGACCAAGGAAGTTCCGCTGTCTCTTGATGACTCTTCCAAGACAGTGCATTTAGGGGCCAATCTGGACCCCAAATAGGAAAACGAGCTCATTGCCTTCCTCCGAGCTAATGCAGACGTGTTGCCTAGGAACCGTCTGACATGCCCGGGGTCCCAAGGGAGGTTATCGAGCACAAACTGGCAGTCCGGCCGGACAAAAAGCTTGTTCGCCAGAAGCTTCGACGCTTTTCATACTTCAAGCAGGAGATCATCAAAGATCAACTTGGCAAGCTGCTCGCTGCTGGTTTCATCCGCGAGGTTGATCACACCGAATGGCAGGCCAACCCTGTAATTGTAAAGAAGAAAGGCGGCAAGTGGAGGATGTGTGTCGATCACACAGATTTGAACACTGCTTGTCCTAAGGACAATTTTCATTGCCTCGCATAGACCCGGTGGTCGACGCGATGCGGATGCCAGACTCTTGAGTTTTTGGATGCTTACTCGGTTATCACCAAATAAGCATCTCCCGAGGATGAAGAAGCGGTCGCCTTCATCACCCCTTCGGCACTTTACGCTATCGACCATGTCTTTCGGTGCGTGCAATCTTTGGTGCCACGTTCAAGCGCTTAATGGAAGACTTTCTCGAAGCTGCTGGAAGAAACACGAGGTCTATGTCGATGACATAGTTGTAAAGAGCAAGTATGCTCCAGATCATGTAAAAGACCTGGCCAAGACTTTTCGTAATCTCACTAGGCATCGAATTAAATTAAATCCAGAGAAGTGTACCTTTGGTGTTCGATCTGGAATGTTGCTCGGTTACGTCATTGGTTCGCAAGGAATTTCCCCCTCGGGCCCCCTCATCCGGAGCTGCTCCAGGAAGGCTGCTAGAACGGCGCTGCGTTCGACGGTGACGCCTTCCACGAGGTCCTCCATGGTGCCCTTCATGAACTGAAAGAGAGAAGACCAAGTCAGTCGCTTTGGGCAGCTGTAGCTCGAGCAGACAAGCTTTGGTTTTAAAGTTTACCTCTCCAAGCCGACGCTCCAGACCCTGGCGCAGGCGATCTTTAAGGCCGTGGGTCACGAAGCCTCGTCTGTTCGAGATGAGACCCGCGCGCCAATCTCTCCGCTTCGTCTCTCTCGTGCGGGCGCGCGCCCGCCTTGGGGCAGTTGCGACGGGCGAAGGAGTGTCACCCTCGTGCTCCTGCCCTTCTTCTTGCACTTCTGCCCGTTCGCCTTCAGGCAGGACCGGCGCCTCTCTGACTGGAGACGCCGGTGGGGTAACGGACAGGGTGACTTGAGCCCCCTGTCCGCGATCTTCTTCTCGCTCCCTGGTGGCAGGGATTTCTTCCTGCTCGCCGGAGGTTGCCATCACCACAGGGACGATCTCCCCCTGCGACGAGGTGTCCGGCAGGGCCGTCTGCTCGGCCCCGCCTTGGGCAGCAGGCAGAGCCAAGACCTTGGCTCCGCCCTTCGTGGCGCCGTGCTCCGCTTCTTGGGCTTCCAGCCTGTTGATCGTGCCCTTCAAGGCGTCGATTCGGTCGCTGGAGCTGGATGGGAGCGTAGCCCACGCTGCCAGTTTGTCCTTAAGGGCGAGCAACCTCGTTGCTCGCGAGGCACCGTGCAGGTGCTCGGGCAGCAAGGACCGCTCGACCGTCGCGTACACGTAGTCCGCGACGACTTCCTCCTGGGCAGTTGATGAAAAAGAGAAGAGTTAGTTAGATGCGCGATTTGGTACAGTAGCGAGAGGAACAACCTTATTCTGCGTACCGCCGCGAGGGCGTGACCTTCTTCTTCGCTCCTCGATGGAGCTTGCGCTTCTTGCTCGGGGGCTCCTCAGCTTCTTCGCCCTGGCCTCCAGGAGCTCGCGGCGACAAGCTCAGCTTCTTGCTGAGCTGAGCACTATTTTGGCGCAACGCAAGACGTTTTTCCTTACGCGCGACATCTTCCTCGAGCCTCCTCTGCTCGGCAACCTGCTGCAGCCGTACCATATGGCCCGGGTGAGCCTGCGCATAGCGCTTAAGCCAAAGGGTCATGACCTTTACCTCTTCGTCGCTTTGCTTGATGAGGAGAGATGGACTTGGTCTTTTCCCGCTTGGCTGGCCGCGCGCTCGCTTGGCCTGCTCGGCACGCTTCGTCGCCACAGGGGCTTCCTTGAGGGTTGGCGGCCGCCATGACGTGGCGAGCTCCGCGTCGGCGCGGCGGCTACATTGGGCTTCTCGGCCATTTTGGCCTTGCCCTTCCTCGCTCCCTCGATCTCGGAGAGCTCCTCCACTATCCCTCCTAGGATCGGCTGGTCCTCCTGTTTGTTTGGGAAGCGAATGTTAGCATTCTACAACGGTGCAAGTCTAGCGACACAAACGGGGGTCCAAGTAACTTACCTCGGATGTGCGGACAAGCACGTTGCGCGGACAAGTATAGGCCACCTCGCCAGTGACCTCGCCGTCCTTCCTGGCAGCCTTCAGCATGGAGTCGACCTGCTCGGTCACCCATGCGTCGGTCGGTTGCACTACCCGAACAGAAGGAGTCGTCAGTTCCTGTTCGGATGAAGTCACCAATTAAAGGTTGAGTCTTAAGGGTACTTACCCGTGCTCTCCCTGGTGATGTCTTCCCATCCTTTTATCTTATAGAAGGGGTAGGGTCTTCTCCGCAGCGGACAGATCCTGTTCGCTGTGAAGTCGCGGATGATCTCCTAGCCTATGAGCCCGAGGCCCACGAGGGAAGCAATCTTCCGCGTCAGGTACCAATCCTCGTCGGACAGCTCCGGCCGAGGCATTGGGGTTCCCTTCGCCGGAGCCTCTCCGGTGAAGACGAGCTTACTGTCGTCGCTCCGCTTGGTGTAGAACCACCTCATCCACCACGCGCCCATTGAATCGAGCAGCGGTGGACGAGGGTACGGGATGTCGTCGGCTGTAGCCCGGAGCTTGAGGTAGTAGCACCCTAGCCCGGAAGCGGCGGAGCTGCTCCTCGTCACTGTGTAGTAATGAAGGAACAGCCCCACCGGCGGATCGATTCCCAAATAGCCTTCGCACAGGTGTGCGAAGACAGCCATCTGGAGGATGGAGTTCGGATTGAGGTTCGCCACCTCCAATCCGCTGATGTTGAGAAAGGCCTCCACGAAATCACTTTCGGGAGACCTCAACCCAAAAACAGCGAACTGCTCGAAGTTGACGAACTCTCCTTCGAGCGGCTCCGGTTCTTCCTCCTCCCCGGGCAGCCTCCAACTGCCGGTGTCGACGTGTCCCTCCGCCTCTAAGATCTTAAGGTCCTCCTCGGTCATGCTAGTGCCGGAGAACTTGGCCATAGCAATCCCCAGGGCTGGACGAACAGATTTGGGAGTGAAGTTTGGCTGTTTGACGCTGAGCGCGGTTGGAATTAGGGCTTGGGAAGGAATGGTGCGTGAGAGTAGAAGTGGCGAGCTGCAGGCGGCTTGGGTGCTTTTATAGACCCAGACGAGCAGCTCTGCAACGGATTTTTGCCACAGAACGGCTAGTTACGGCTAAGTAAAAACGGTCGTCTGTTTTCACCGCTTGAATGAAGGTCTTGTTGGAATCGCCAATGCCTATTTTTTCCGATGTATGCAGACCGAGGGTGAGTGCTTTCTGCCGGACGGATGTGTATCTCGTTCGCGCAATGAGTTGCTTGGTACTGATCGGATTTGCTCGGTCTCGAACAAGTCCTATTCGGGAGAAACTTAACATGTTCGGTCGTTTCTTGCACGTCTTTGTAGCAGCAAAATTTCCCTCTTCGTGACTTGGAGTCTCAAAAGGAAGATCCCACTCCAGTGAGTCCTTCCACTTGAGTCTCGGGGGCTAGCTGTCGGGGATAAAATCACGGCCCATTGCCATGGCCCACTCCCTGACGGCCTAATCGAACAGCCTACCAGGGCCTAGCTCCCTGAAAGGTTCTATCAGGCCCATGTGCATCCTGCCGAACAGCTTCCTGGCTGGCACGGTGCGTAACAGCCTAGGATTCCTATTTGAGTCCGACTCGAACAGAGTTCTGCACGGCTACGTGAAGACCCGGACGTGGTTTTCTGGATTGGAACAGATGTCGTGATCCCCGAGACTTGGAGTTTACCTTATCTACCTCGGGATGTATTTGGCATGCACTGAGTTTGTTACGATCTCGTAGTTAGCCCTGCCCGATTATCCCTCAGTAGGTCGGTTGCTCAACACTATATAAACAGAGCCCCTACGGCGTGTAGAGGGGACGACCTGATCATCGCATATCGCTCTCTTGTACACCCATAATCTCACCGAGACTTGTTCGTCTCGTCGAGCCTCCTCTTGTAATCATCCTTGATATAAAGAAAGGCTGGACGTAGGGCTGTTATCTCCCCTGAGAGGCCTGAACCAGGATAAAAACCCTTGTCTCCTTGCTGTTCGTTGATTACTGTTCGTTCTGTTCGGCGTGTCTCCTATCTCCCCTTTTCAAGAACCTTAGTTGACTTGATATCGATATCTCAACCGTCGACAGGGCCTAGATGCACTTTTAGTTGGGTCAAGAAAAATGAATATAGCGCAAAGTAGCTTGGGTGCGCTGATAACACACTGCACATTGCTTGCCAAATATTAGTGATTTCCATGTAAGTTGCTCCCATTCAAATTAGGCTCGGGATAATTTGTTATCTTGATATTATCCATATTAGATTTGGGTTGGGTTTGTGTCTACCCACTTGATGCACATATGAAGTGTGGAATAGTGCTGACACATGGCATGGCTTGGATGCTATAGTTCTTAACTAGCGATGTTTATGTGCCTATGGTTCGTTGTCGGGATGGCGCCTGAACACCATCGGACTAGGCACGGTGGTCGTTGCGCTGTGGTCTTTCATGGGAAAGAGTTCCTCCGGGCGAGGTTCGGTTGGCCCCGGTCTAGGGTTTGGTCTCCACCGAGGCTTTTTCTAGGTTTGCTCTTCTATCGCTGTACGAAGGCTTCGAACTGGTTTCTCAATGTTTTGATGTTGTCCGGTGGCAGTCGGACAGTGTCCGACAGAGAAGCACAATTTGCTTGATGGTGTGGCTGCCCTAGGTTGTGCCACGAGTTGCAACCAGGAGGAGCACAATGTTCGGTTGTTTTCCAAACGGCGTCCGGACATCACGGGACTAAATTCGATGGTCATTGCGCTGTGGTGTTTCCGTGGAAGGGGTTCCTCTAGATAGGGTCCGATCGGCCCCTGTCCTAGGGTTTGCTCCCACCGGACGTTGTCTATTGAGCACCAGACTCTATCTGATGGAGTTTGTTTTTTTGGAGTTTGTTCTTCGATCGCTATCCAAAGGCTCCGAACTGAGTAGACGTTGTCTAGTGACCATCGGACAGGGTTCCTATCCGATGGAGCTGCTTGATTGATTGGTTGCCACAAGTGGCGCCACGTGTCGCAACCAAAATTCGCTAGAAATGGCGATGAGGGCACCGGAGCGGGGATTCGAAACCTAGTTGCCAGAGTGAGTGTTAGCTCATTTAGCCAACCTGCCAAGCCACCCACTTTATGTTGCACCTGCCAAATTTTTTTAAAAAGATTTTAGTATGGACGGTTGTATCTTGTTCGGCGAGACGATCGGACGAGTGCTGATTTTCCAGCAACGTGGCCTTGTAATATAAAGTAGATAAGTAACTATATGGTCTTGCCCAACTGCTGCCCATTGCTAGGTCTACCTGGTACTGCCATGCTACATGGGTGTATGCTTCTGCTCTAGGCAGGCCAACCAATAGTTGCTGCTTCTGCATATCATACATGTATGACTATGTGCATGCTCCGATGACTAGCTATGCATTTAATTTTTCCAAGCAGAAAAAAAAAATGTATTTTACCCTTCTAAAAAGCATCATATTTTCACATGTATTTTACCCTTCCAAGAAACAACATATTTGTCCAAGCAAAATATAATGTACTATATGTTAGACATTTCGATCATTGCCTGGCAACTGCCCCCCTCCGTTTCAAATTATATTTGCATATAATTTTATCAAGTTTATTTCAAAACATAAGGCATATATATGCCTTCATTGATCCTTTTCTTCTATGCACTTATTTATTACACCTTCTCTTTCCCTGTATTTATTTACAACACTCTCACCAGTGGCGGATCCGGACAAAAATCATGTCTGGGAAATGCTAAAATTATCTTTCATTTTGTATAAAATAATTACATGCATACAATAACACAACGTACAAACTAAGCCATATAAAAACGGCTGGCGCTGCCACCGCTGCTTGTAGGCTTAGCTCATAAAAATTAAGAGGGACGTATGGTCATTTTTCTTTCTAAATCAGCGAATTTTGCTCAAATGCTTGAAACGGGGCACATTAGACGAGCCACTATGAGGCATATATGTAAGGTCCTCTCAACTTTGAAACATATATCAAATTCCTCTTAATTAAAGAAATACAAGAAGCCATCAACCGTGGAGCAGTTCCAAATAGGGCATGAAATCGCCATGAAATCGCCATTATTTTGGATTTGGATGGGTTCAGTTTTGACCAGAAAAAGAGAAACCTAATGTTTGTCTTAAAAAACTGTTCAGTTCAGCATTGAAATGGTAAGCTTCATGGGGTTCAGGAAGAGAAGACAAAGAAACGGCTTAAAAAATACAAAACATTTGGCTCAAGAAACATCCATAGCCACCTTGATCACATGGCAACCAAAATCCAAAAGCAGGTCAACTAATCATGCCAGGGGTTTCTTATCACCAAAAAGATAGGAAATGTACTTTCAAACAGAAAATAAAGTGAATAGTTGTCTCCTCTAGTAAGTATTATGCTATGCACCTATGCCCATGACACTTGTTACCTTCTGTCGGTGTCAAACTCACTTTACATCGGAAGATAGTTAACATTCCATTCGTCCAGTCATATCTTGATCAAAAGCCTGACACACCAACGAACGCTAGGAGGTAAAATATTGTGAAATTTGAATTCTTTACAATATATCAGCCAAGATTACGGCGGACTTCTGTATAGAATATGGATACAGAAAAGAAGAATTGGAATAGTATGATATTGATGTAATTATACACAAAAAGACATAAACTAGATTCCATTAAAAAAAACTCCAGACAGCTCCAAGCCAACCATGTTGCAGGTAGTCATACCTCAACCAAACTAAGTGCAAAACACATAAAATAATATACAACCAAACCCATGTAACTGACCACCAATATTGTACTCGGCCATAATCAGACTCTTGCATTTGCACATCTTTTTCAATTATAACATGCCACAAAGCAAATCCAAAGTTGAATATTTGACATGCATTTTTCTTTTTCACAGTGAACTGAACTGCCAGAACAAAGCTAGCTAAACTGGTATTACATCGACATTTGATATATCTTCACATCTCAAGACTAGTCCATCAAGGCTAGTTGGAAGGATGCACTTGGCCCACTGGCAGCCAGTGGAGAAGGGTTCAGATGGAGAAACAATCATCAGCACATTGTCATTCCTTTGAACAACCCCCATAACACTCACAGTGCTGCCTTCCTTGATGTATCTGCAATGTACACGTACATGCCAAATGCAATGGACAAATATCAGTCAATATAACAGTGATGGAAATGATCTCATGCTCATCCATTTCACGTGCAGAAGCAGAGCAAACAAATAACAATACCCTTCTTTTAGATGCATTATCCGATCATCGCTTGATAGATTCCTTTCCCGCAGCCATCTCAGAAACTCAGGAGACATGTCCTTGTTTTCTGGGTTTATGTCAATAACAACATATTCATCGACATATGGGGTTACCTGTGCACCATATCCTGTTTTGACCAATGCTCGCAGCCCAGATTGGAAATCAGAGATGTAGAAGTCAACTGCATGTCGCTGCCATTGTTGCAAGGAAAAGGAGAACGTAGACATGACCATCATGATAGCATCGTGATGAAAAATCAAATTTTATAATTAGAAAGAAACTCACCTCCATTAACCGTAGTCCCCAGGTAAATCGGCGGTGCTGAGTGTTTGCAGCTTTTGAGTCCCAACCTCTATATTCATACAAGCAAGTCGAAGTGTACACACATCGTGGAACCCGTTGGAAGGACGACTCAAGAGGGAAATTTCCACAAGTGACAACCTGCGAAGTTTAATATGCCAAATGAGGACAGGACATTACTGATAACAAAATAAGCGTACCACTTTTAACTATAAGCCAACTACACAGAATAAGTCGATTACAAATAAATTATTAGGGTACAAGGTTAGCCATTAATTTGAAAAAAGCACTTTCGGCATGTACTTGCACAATGTTACATATTAACAATGATTACAAAAACTATAGGGGTAGAAGAGCTTTTTATCTTACTGAAACATTTGATGGCATTACTATACTGTGACTGTGAGTTAATACAGCAGTTCAGGAACAAGCTGTAACTGAACTGACAAAAGGTGCGGTTGTAACTGACTAGTGAGAATAGAAAATTTAATTCATGTGCACAGGGCCACCAATAATCAATGTAACTTAAGTAAAACGGTGAAATAATTGAGTGCCTTCAAAAAGGTGAGCAGTATTTCGCATACCCCAGTAACCTTCACATACTGTCCATCTTTTGCGGTTCTCAGATCAACATCTGGGTAGCGCCTGATAAACCCAGTCACACCTCTTGTTCCCCAGCAAATGTTCCAAACAACGAGTGCAGCAACAAAAACAAATATCACCACAACAACTACCAGCAAAATCGGATTATGAACAGCACCAAGAATGAAGCCACCAGCTATGAACCCCATCACAAAGAGTAGAATGACAGCCCAAAGTATTGGCTTTGGTAAGCTTCCCTTGATTGAGTAGCCATCTGCCTCATTGAGATTAGTAACAGCCTGGTTATGAGCAAAAGAGGTGGCTCGCATCTTCATTGATACAGTAGAGTCAAGAGGGCCTGATACTTTACGTGGAGCACCAGATGAATTCAGTGGTCCAGAGGAAATAGGCCCTGATGTGATCAACCCAGTTGTAGGAAGAACAGGAGGAAGAGGGCCAGAATTCTGACGAGCCATTGGAGTCACTCCGCCTGACTGGGGTCCAGATGATTTCTTGGTTGGTTCTCCATGCTTATTGAGCGGTCCAGAATTAGATTTTGCCCTTGCCGAACCTCCAGTGCCAGGAACGGCTGATGAAATAGAACCTGAGTAGTTCGACCGACCAGCGGCATTAGAAACTGGTCCAGAGTTGGAAGCAGCACCACCAAATGAAGTATTCCTTGAAGGTTGGTTACCCAAAGGACCGGATTTTCGTGACTTCTCAACATGGAGATCAAACATCTTCCCAAGCTCTCCAGATTTCTTGATGTCCCCTCCAGTGTATGGCATTGCTGTGGAGCAGATGACTGGGGCCTTCTCCTTAGGTTGTTCAGGTCGGCCCGAGACATAGAGTCCATTGCTTAGCTGGTGTGATGGAAAACGTGAACCCATGTTCTGAACCAATAGATTCAACTATAACCTCAGAGTAAGACCAAGTTGAAGTTGTATTGCTTATTCAAGTGAGAGTAGCAAGCTTTTGAGCACACCACTGACATTCGCAGCTAGAAGCAACACCTTGCATTTACACCTGAAAAACGTACATAGAAGACAAATGTAACATATGCCAGTTTGGGCTTACAAAACTGATATGCACACCTGGTTCAGAACTATGTCATCCCAACGAAGCAATTTTAATTTTAAATAAACTGTATGAGAGCAAGAGAAACTCTACCCCAAAAAAAAACTGCACATAGAGATTATCAAAGATGGGAATTGAAAGACATGTTCAGATGAACCTTCTCATAGAGTTCTACCAAGTTCCTAAAGATCACAATGGTTCAACAAGTTCAAGAGGGAAATTGGCCCATCAACATCAGTCACTACCTTCTTTAGCGGAATATATAGTAGTTAAAATCCACAAACTAGCAGTTACAAAGCAATCATAAAGCTGAACTAACACAAATACTTCCAGAAGATACAGCCATTAGTAGGTAATAAATCCTCCCAAAAGTAGTAGCAATTCATCAATTCCTTTTGAGGGTGTTGCCATGTTTAGAACATGCAAGCATCATGTTCTAATACAAAAGAGCAAAACATGGATCTAGAGCTTTTTATTACAAAGAAGTATATCAAAAGACTTCATTGTTAATTGGAAAAAAGCCCTTAAGCTATGGCCATGACTACTTTCCCTGGTATATGGCTAGTAAAAATGATCCTCCATTAGTGAAAACTATTCACTGCTGGCCCATTTTGTTGGTCAACAGCAGTTTTGATCGATCAACATTAGTTTTGACAAGTAAAAATTTTGTACATGGTAATATTTCATGAAATCCAAACTAAATTGTATATTTCTCAAAGTAATTTATCAGCTTATATTTTTCTAGTATTTTATATCATTTTATTAATTTTCAAATATTTTTATCATTTCCTAGTGTGAATATAGGAGAAATGCTATCAAATTGTAGAAAATTTAGAAAAATATGTCTACAGCTTCTATGAGCTTAGATAATCAAGAGGGAATCAAATTTACAGTTCAATTTAATTTTTCAAAAAGAAAATTGCGTAAAAACTACAGTGTTTGATCATGGATTTTTTTTAGATAGCTAATTTTATCAGAGGGGACTGATAGGGATGATACAATGGATGATCGAATTTTATCGGCGATAATCGGCAGATATTTTTTTATCAAAATTTGAAAACTTTTGAATTCAAACAATAAAAAAACATGGAAAAATGTGTAAAAAGAAGACTTGGACTCAACCTGTAGGTTGTAGAAGGCAAGTGTTACCACCAGGCTGTGGACAAGCATGTTGACATCTTAATCTTATATTTCAAATTTCCTTTTGTGTTATATCTAATTATAGAAAATTCATATTTTTTGGACGATCCAACTAATAATCAGAGGGCACCGAACCACCAATAAATCTGATCGGAGAGGATCAGCTGATAAAAAAAATCCCTGAGTTTGACTACGATTGATAGGCCAAAATTACCATTGACAGGTCAAAGGACTCCCATTGAATGGTTTTCATAAAATGATGGGGCCAACTTTTCACCTAGCATTGTAATTTAGGGACTAAAAAGAACCAACTGTTCAGTACAGACAATCCCCAAAAACATGCCGATTTTGTGGTGAGGGCTCCCATAGACCATAACAAGTAACAACAGTGAACTAGTTTTACGTAACTACGTATCAAAATTTAAATAGTGATGACTATATCGATAGCAAGAGCAATAATTGTGTCCCATGTAAGAATGTAAGAGCACATCAAGGGCTCCAAATGTTTTGGCTTTTGCAGACAGTATAATGAACAACTTTGTCATGGACACCATTAGATCTGGAGTTTAGCTTAAAGCTTCAACAAAAAAATCTTGACAGGTATGTGCCATCTTGGTTTCAACATGAAGCAGTGCAGCAACTCATTGTATAAGCTGTACACCAAATCAAGGACCCAACAAGACCCTTGAGAAAAATTTACACCTACAAAGATTGATTTCTCCGCAAATTAGCTCTAGCATAAAAGTATAACCAATATCCTAGGGCTTAAATCTAATGATTCTGTGGCATACATTCTACACAGTAGACTGAGAAAGCTTTAGTTCTGTCATGGAAACATCACATATCAATGCCACTACTGCAGATCTAAAAACTAGCGCAATATAAAAAAAAAACTCTCACAGGCCAAGAACACATCCCTACAAAGTTTGCATAAACTAGATCTAGCTTTCTAAAACTACTTACAACAACAAAACCTTTAGGTCTCAAACAAGTTGGGGGAGGCTAGAAATGAAACCAAATATAAGTCACCAACTTTTTTATATATAAAAAAAGAGCCAAAGAGAGCGAAAAGCTAGGTCATGGTTGACACGTGGATTGCTAATTTCCATGCGCCCTTGTCTAAGTCTCTAGGTATGTTCCAATTTTTATAGTCTCTCCTTATTTCCTCCTCCCACGTCAGGTTAGGTCGGCTCCTACCTCTCCTTATGTTATCACTGTGACTAAGAATTCAACTATGCACTCGTGCTTCTAGAGGCCTTCGTTGAATGTGTCCGAACTATCTCAATCGATGTTGGACAAGCTTCTCTTCCATTGGCGCCACCCCAATCCTAGTGTCTCATCAATACTCCAAGGATAGACACGAAAAGAAACTAACTCTCTCAAAAGGAAAGTGAAAGGCTACTATATGTTGCTATATAAAATTTCGCAGGCTGTTGTATGTGCTGTATACCTATGCGGCTATGCCACATATATTGCTGCATACTGGCAGGTCTTGCTAGCATTATATTTGCTGCTATAACAAGCATATCACATTATATATGTGCGACTTACATAAAGCAGCCCCAATGTATTATTGATACCCAAAAGCTAGCACGTGACTAGCACAGCCAATGCGCTGCCACATTATACGTTACCACCTATAGTGACACATGATGGATTGATGATGCGTGCAATATGCCTACGCCTCATTAGTAGCCCTTGCTCACGTCATATTTGTCATTGCACACAGCATACATACCTACATCACCATAACTCTATGTTCTTACACGTAATTGCTGCATCCTCTATGGAGTATTGATATACAAGCCCTATGGACATTATTGCACAGGTTGCCATCTGATGTGGCCAATGAGATTAAAAGGTTTATTCAAATGGTCTTTCTTTTATTGCCAAATATAAGTAGGCCCTTTCTTAATGTTACATAGATAGTCTGAGTTAGCTCCTGTATAGCTTAAGAGCTTGTATGGTAAATTTCAACAGGATCATGTTGTAACACTCTATGACTCTTACATGGATCTGCCACTGAATGATGATGCATAGATCTTTGTACATACTGCCTTCGCATCCATTCCAATCCTACCCATGTAAATAAGTTTCTGCATCTGAATTTTATCTTTTGAGATTTAAATCACACCAATTTCGGGAAAATGTGTAATAATGTATTTAGGTGAAATCTGGAATATTTGGACTTTTGAGAGCCGAACATTAAAAAATATGGAGGCTGAGGAACTGCCGACCAATTCATTAAGTGAGAAAAGTAAGTTAAACGGTGTAATATTGATAAAAACTAATACCATATTTCATAGTGTTATACACAACAATTTAAACATCGTTCCAAGCCCAACATATATTATATATATTTGTCAAAACAAAAAAAAACTCAACATCATGCTCTAATTCTAGTTACTTTTCTAAGACCACTCAATATAGTCCATGCCATAACAAGATAAATCTATCAACACACATTACCGATAACTCAGCGTGAATGATGCACCCATCACCATGTCTACATATGTCATGGACATTGCAAAGTGTTAGTGGCAAAAGAGAGGAAGTTCTTGAACTGCCATTAGGTCAGGGTTGTCAGCTCACATGGTTTTAGGTGTGGGGCTACCAACACCACACACTCTCATGCCTTTGGTTGGCGCCACCTAATTTGGCATCAACTTACTACCCCCAACCAACAGCACATATACACTCCTAACACCGAAAGCACACACATTGCACGAGAATTTGCATGCATCGCCAAAGAACAAGAGCGAAAAATGGAACAATCTTGAGAGCAACACTAGCTTTTCGTCTTTTGCATTGGGTTCTTGATTTGGAGTATCAAAAATGGCAACAGTCTATTTTGGCTCCTACTTGTTTGTAAATATTGTAAGAGGATGCATGATTGAAAAGGCATCGAGTAACCAACTAAAAGCAGCGCGGAGAGCCGGAGGGAGATTCTTTCCACAGGTAGCACGAGCAGATTGCAATGACCGAACTGCTGCAGATCCGCCGACGTCTACCACGGAGCAGTGCTCGTTGAATTGCGGCGGGGAACAAGCATAGCGATGAACAGCAAGGCAATGCTGGGTTGCTCATGTGCAAGGGCCAGATCTACCAGCTCGCATTGCAGATCCAACAGCACCGACCCCGCCACCCGCGCGATTCGGGGTCACCATACCTTGAGCCCGAGGGAGAGGAGGCGGCCCCGGGGCGGGGAATCCGGGACGAAGCACGCCGCCCGGGTCGACGCCTGGCAGCTCCTCTCACGCCTCCGGTGGCCGCGCGGCTCGCTGGTCACTGGTCCCCTCCCCGCCCGCGGTGGCTGGAGCCCCGGGCGGCGGCGGCGCCGGCCGCTGAGGAGACGAGACGGTGGGCGGGGGCGGAGAGGTGCGGCAGTGGCAGCAACGGAATGTGGAGGCGAGAAGTTGGTGTGGTACGACTGCGGCTGCGGGCCTGCGGCTATGAGCGGGGAGGAGGAGGGGAGGGGCAGCGCACTGCGCACGACGCTCGGCTTGTATATACTCGAGACTCGAGTCAAGTGGAGTGAAGCACTGAAGCGACGCGACGCCTCTCTCTGTTTCTGGTCATAACGAACCAGGGTTTAAACGGTACGCGATTTTTACACCGTCTCACCCGGTCATTTTTGTCTTGCTTTCCAACTAATGGATCGGACGAGAATATTTTTCACGATCGCGCGGGATTTTCGGTTGGCCTGATGAGTGCGTAGGGTAGGATGTTTATCCTTTTGTTTTATTTTTATTTTACGATTTGACGGGTTTCCACGTTTTAAAGATTTTTTTTAAGCATCCAACAACTTTTTGGTATCATATGATAACAGTGGACATCATAGGTATTAAAGCATATTAGCAGCCTCGTGATAACACTGTAGCTATAGTAATCTACGTGGGGACGTGTGCTAGATTCAAACGCGGCACTCTACGGGTGGGCGGGAGCTCGGCGTGCTGTTACCCAGGCGCTGTTGGCCATGCTCTTAACGGTATTGTTGAGTTTAGGATCATCAAGAGTTAGAGTATCCACCTCACCGGTAGTGTGGACTCCCGTGATGCAATTTCTACATTTTATGCTCATACCCCAAGTGATTTCTTGCTTAACATTAATTGCTAGAGCATTTGAAGAGTATCGTGACATTGGTTGTGTGATTTGTGTCAGATAAGAAAAGGAATTAATCCATTATTTTAGACTTGATAGGTGCACAGGAGAAATCAACCAACAGATTTCATTTGTAAATTCACTCGCTCATTTTTTTTTAGAAAAAAGAGTATGATCTAATCTATGTTTATATGGCCTATATTTAGATTATTTAATTATATGCATCAACCAATTCAAGCTTACCTCAGGTGTTGGCTCATACAGGGTTTCAAATAAACCATAATTTTTTTTAGTATGTGCTAGCCTAGTCTCAAATACATTTTTTTTTTTGCTTTGATGTTGTACTAAACTGCATGTGTCGATCCGTTCACTCTATATTTCGCAATATATTTGACCGAGTATAAATTGTTTCCACCGAAGCACATTATTAGACTATGAGAAAGTATTGGCTTTTTACCGGATCCTTGGCTTTTTTTCTCAAACTCCCCAATTGCATGTTTCAATCCTTGATAAACCAATGCGATGAAAAATAACTTCTTTTTGTACCTTTGGATGGACATTCCCATGTTTATATTAAATACATAAGCATCGAACCAACCGGAAAATATCCTGGCTCGGTAACTAGGGTATCATCTAGTATCGCGAAGGGTCAAGTATCCGGCATCATGGAGAATCTTGTATCAGTGTATTATGTGTCATTGAATATCAATTATTATGGAGTATCGCAAATCATCAAGGTAGTATCTAATATGTGATCAAAATAAGTCTATTTTACATCCCAAACTATAATGAAAGTACAGTTAACTTCTTAAAGTATAAAACCATTTATTTAATCCCCTCAACTATGAAAACGGAACGAATAACCCCTAAGATGGTTTTAATGTTGGCTTTGGCATTTTTAATTTGAATAAATCCATTTCACGCCATGAAATTATTGAAAAGGTTAAATAAGCCCCCTAACCTACAAAAGAATATTTTAAAAGTTATTCAATTTCTTTCAAAAATTATACTCCCTCCGTTCTAAAATATAAGGCGTATTTTGACAGGAGAAAAGTCAAACTTAGCACATTTTGACCATAAATTAATCAAATAATATGCATTATTAGTATACCAAAGTTATACCAAATTGTTCATATTTCAAAGTGTTTTTTGATACAATATTATATTGTAACAATTCATAATATATAATAGAGGAATGTAACTGTCAAACTATACCTTTAAAAACTTTTGTGAAGTCAAAATATGCCTTATATTTTGGAACGAATGGAGTAATAAGGTATAACCAAAAATTTTACTATTGATAAATCTATGTTGTCCTTTGCATAAATTATTTACGAAAAAATTCAAAAAATAGTCATTATAAAAAATGTTATATTTCTTTTAAAATAATATAAAAAAATATATCAGCAAAAATTGCCATCAAAATAAATGACCTAAACTTCGAAAATTTAATGCATGTATTGGAGGCATCAACGGTTATTAAGGTTATTGTCGAGGTTTGAGTATCAATACTAGTATCATAGAGCGTTGAGGCATCATGGATTAACTTGTATCATTAAGTTCTAGGATGTCATTGAATATCAAGTATCATTAAGGTAACATCAGAATATGATTAGTTATCGTAAATTATGGAGCCTCATAAGCATGTGTCATCAAGTACCATCAAAGATTTAATCATCACTAAGAATGTACCATAAGTATCATCGAGTATCGGGTTGGTTATTATTGAGGAACATATTTTGTCAAGTATCAAGGTATTGTTGAGTACTGTGTATTATGAGTAGGTATCACAGAGTATCATCGAATATGATACTCATGTACCGAAAATCAATGAGAATCAGGTATCATGAACGAGTATCATAAGTATCGTCAAGTACCAGGTTGAGGTATTAGGTTGATGTATCATCGAGATCCAATTAAAGTATCATCAAGTATGGGTTTAGTATTGTGAGGTATCAAGTATCATAAATTATCAAGCATCCTTGAGTATTAGATATGGTCGAGTATCATTTATCATGAATAGGTATCATATAGTATCATTGAGCATTGAATCGAATATCATTCTCTAATATCAGGAGTAAATGAGTGTTGGATATCACTGATACCAGATCATGAGAGTATCATGGACTATCAAGTCAAGATATCATTGAGTATCGGGTCATGCATTGAAGAGTATTGGGTATCCTTGAGTATTGGGTATCGTCGAGTATGATGTACCTTAAAGTATTGTGTATCGTCAAGTATTGTGTACCATTGATTATATAGGGTAGCGTTAAGTATCACGTACGATCCCTATTGAGTATCAGGTATCATATCATCCCCATTACCAATACAGTATAATCAAGTACAAAGTATGAAATTTCATCAGAATTATATCATTAGCAATATCATACGGAATCTTCTACGGGATCCTCTTGTATTTTTTTCGTTTAGGTGGCTTCCTAGGCGGAATCTTCTACGGAATCCTCAAACCTGTCACATCGTGAAGATAGTTAAAATGTGCATTACTCGACTGTTAGTATTACTCGATCCATAAAGCCAAGGATGCAAACAAAGTGGCCAACGGACAAGATCACGGTAATGGGATATATGTAGAAGGCCTGCCTACTAATGAGAAGGCCATGAAGACATTTTAGAGGGTCACAGGGCTTATCGCTCGAGAGAGAGGGTGCTTGTAACCAAAAAAATTTGGATGCTCTTAGTAACAAAGTGAAAAGGGAGTTATTTGATGCTCTTAAGGAGTACCTAGAATGCCCTGAAAACATAAGTGACCATCAAAAGGATGTCGCGTTCAAGGTAGCAATGAAATCGATAGTGAAACCGTACCATCTCTTCAAGAGAAAGCTTGTTAATGGGATCCTGATACCTGGAGCCCTTCGAGATATACAAACACTTGAAAAAGAAAGATTGGGAAGCATTCATACAATTGAAGAGCTATAAACAGTTCAAAATGGAGAGTGAGAACAAGAAGGACCTTTGGGAACAAGCACGAACACATGATTGGTCCAGTAGGGTACATGGGTAAAAGGCGAAAATGGGAGAAAGAGGATGAAAACTTTGTTGAAGAAGGGTGCCATAATCCTTTATAGCAGCACCCCGAACGAGCACAATCATATTTGCGTGCACGATGTGACGTGTCCGAAAGTGGTGAAATCACTTTAAAAGCAAAGGGATACGGTCTATTACTTTTCATTTTTGTCGTTTGATCAAGGAGGGTACAAAATTCTTTGAACGCTTCGAATCTTGAGCTTTGGTGATGCACACTAATCCTCTTTCTTGGTTTCCAAGCCATAAATTAGGTTTAGAGAGTTACTATATAGGCGTAGGAGGTCTTAGATTTGTTCTTGCCCGTGTGGCATGCTTCTGTGTGCCACCAAACTTTGGAGTGAGTTCGGTCCATGAGTGGTCAGTCCTCTTTGAGTGACCACAATTTTGATTGTCCAGTAGCTTTAAACAGTGTCCGACGCCATCGGGCCATGTCAAGCGAGTGATAGGTTTACGGTTGTTTGTGCGGCCACAGTTTTGGTTTCCACCAGATTATGTCCGATAGCACTGGACTATGTTTGCCTATCCGATGAGCTGAATGTGTGTTGGAGGACATCGTTCCTTAGGCACCAAATACAAGTGTAACACCCAATTATGTCCGATGGCGCCACACTCGGTTCGACGAGGGTGTAGCAGCTAGTTTCCTACAGGTTTCAAGTTGTAACATGTAAGTGCAAGTGAGCTTGTGTGATTTTGGTGATTAATGAAAACACATTTAATGAAAATGATTGGTTTAATGCTTATTTAATTGTTATATCTCAAATATTCTTATTGCTATAAGACTAATATGTTTATTGTCAAGATTGTCTTAGTCTCATCATATTTAGAGAAAAATCATATATGTCAAGTGGACAAGCTATTCATCCTAAAAGATACTTCTTATACTAATCATTTAGATGAAACTAACACACTTAATTATTTATCTTCCGTAGTCTCATTTATCTAAATAAGATGGATTGCTAATTGAGGTATGCAACTCTTTTGTGTAATCACATGTTATTGGTTGTTTAGATTCATGCTCGTCATATCTTGTAATATTTATTTTGAGCATAAATATATTATGTGTTGCTTACTCTATAAAATCTTGAAAAAAGTCTACTTACCTCCCTGAAGTATTGAGTCGGCCGCCGAGAGCTGCATGGCGGCAGCAAGACCTGCCCTGGCGCACAATGGGTGCTCTGGCGCATGATCTTGACCTAGGGCCCCCATGGCGTGAACTGGGGCATAAGCGTGGCGGTGGCAAGTGGCGCTGTGAGGCGACTGGGCGTAAGGTGCGTCATGTGGCGGCTCGGCCTAGGGGTGAGGCGGCGGCGCCGGCAGCCTGGGGGTGAGGTGGCAGCGCCGGCCTAGGGAGAAAGAGGGAGAGAGATGGAGAGAGGGGCATGGGAGAGAGGGAGAGAGGCATGGGGAGAGAGGAGGAAGATGTATGAGGGAGGGGGAGAGAGGAGAAAGATGTATGAGACTGACATGTGGGACCAACACTCACAAATACGTCTAAAAAGAAAATGTTATGTCTATGTGGCAAAAACCGCTCCACCTCAGCGTCCAGCATAGCAAAACACCCTCAAAACTGCTTGCGAGGGGTTATTTGCATTGGTTCCAAATGTTCGCGGGGCTGGTTAGATGGTTTTGAAAATCAGGAGGTTAGGTGCACCCGAGGCCATAGTTCAGGGAGGGTAAGTAGACTTTTTCCTAAAATCTTTTATATTATATGCCTTGTATTAGTGATCATCTTAGTTTGTGCACTAGATAAATTTCACCGTGTTTAAATGGCGATTAAAATAGTATTAAAATAGCGATTAGGTAGAACACACAGATTTACAGTACTTGGATCATCACCATAGCGATTAAAATAGTATTACAGAAGTGTATCAGCCAACATGGAATTTATTACAAAGTTTTGGCACACAGGCCATCAATAGCGGAAATAGTGTTCATGAATGACCAAATAAAAGCTCAAGTCCCACAAGCATGCTATAGGTACGCGCTCCTACACGTCTCCAAAATCCCCGTCTTGCACTCCTTCGGCAAAGTCCTCCTCCTCATACACTTCCCCATCAGCGCAGGTGTTCATCTACTGGTGTCCTCCTCTTTGGAATGAGCAGCCCGCATAAGAGGCGGGGTGAGTACGCCAATACTCAACAAGTAAGGCTGACTATATGCAATTAAGGTTTTCAACGGAAGGGTAAGGTTCTTTTGCATAAGCCAATTTTTTAAAAGCTCATCCTATGTTTTCGAAACATGGAAAACATTGGAAAAACAAATATTTGTATCAATTTGAATTTCATAATTTCCGACGACTGCCGGTTTTGCCCAAAATGGCTAGTTACGGTTCCCCACAGTGAACCTACAACCCCACTCTCACAGTCCCCCTGTGAGGAGAAATCCAAAACATACGACTTTGGCTGTGGCTTTCCTTTAAAAACATTTTGAAAACAAAATGCTAAAACTATCAGAGGAGCAGCTCCCGTCGTCCACCCTTGACCTCAGGCAAGGCTATCATGATAGTTGTACACTCTGCAGAGATTGCACGCTTTACCCATGTGATACAATGCCCTCCCGTCGGAGAACATCGTAACAAGACCTTTAACCATCTAGCTCTTGGTTAGCACCCCCTCTAAGGTTTCCCCGCAACGTAGGATTTCTTCCCGTTGGCTGTGTTCCCCTCTTGAGCCTGAAGGATGACGCCATGGATCTTCTGCACCTTCTCCGCCACGCAGGATGTTCAACCAAGAGTTCAAAGGATACTAAGTCAAAGTTGTCCCATTCCAGCAGACATGGTCGCACTGTAATACTTAGCTTGACTACCCCAAGGAGTCGGTCCATAGAAGATTAGAGTGGGTCCCACATTGGGCCCGAGTCTCGTGGAACATTGGCCTCGGCATAATGCACACCACCTTGCATGCAACCACCCCAATCAAGTTTTGCAAAACGTTTTCATCCCGATAGCACCCACTATCATCTAACCCATTTAAAAACATGTTGACAACAAACGTCCTTTAAAATCACATCAAGGACAGCATAATGAGGCAACTCATCACAATTATGTTAAAATGGGTCTAATCATTCTAAGCATCTTGCAAAACCTAGATTATGGGTATGGCAATATAAATAGGTGGTAAATAATAACCTATGGCATCAAGGGTATTTTATATATATGAACATTAATAATATTATATGGGTGTAGCTAAACTAACCAATTAGCATATTCTTAGTTTTTAACTAATCATGCTTTTCAACAAATCTACAAAACAAGTTCACAAACATAGGTATCAAAGGTTCAGCATTTGCCTTAGTTCGAACAGTGAGGACAATCTTCCGCGACGTCGGCAAACTGCTCGTCGTCACCAAAATCTAACGTACACGAATAAAGAGTCATAATCACTTTGTCGGGGATAGAATCACGGTCCATTGCCATGCCCACTCCCTGACGGCCCAATCGAACAAGCCTACCAGGGCCCAGCTCCCTGGAGGGTTCTATAAGGCCCATGTGTATCGTCTTGAAACGACTTCGGTCGGTACGATTGTGTGGCGCCCAAGACTTCGTGTTTGAGTCCGACTCGAACAAGAGTTCTATACGGCTACGTGAAGACCCAGACGTTGGTTTCCCGGATTGGAGCAGACGTCGTGATCCCTAAGATTAGGAGTATGCCTTATTTGCTTGACTGCCTCGGGATATATTTGGCATGTCGAGTTCGTTACGATCTCGTTGTTAGCCCGGCCCGATATGCCCTCGGTAGGTCGGTTTGCTCACCACTATATAAACCAAGCCCCTACAGCGTGTTAAGGGGTCAATCCTACAGGAGTTTAGGCATCTGGCATCGAGTTTACGTCTTAGCATCTGATAGCGCATCTGACCTTCGCATTGTCGCACTTGTACACCATAATCTCGCCGAGACTTGTTCGTCTCGTCGAGCCACCTCTTGTATTCGTCTTTGATATATAAGAAAGGCTGGACGTAGGGCTATTATCTCTCCTGAGAGGCCTGAACCAGGATAAAAACCCCTGTCTCCCTGTTCGCTGTTGTTCGTCTTGTTCGGCGTGTCTCCTATCTCCCTCTTGAAGAACCTTAATCGACTTGAGATCGATATCTCAACCGTCGACAGTTGGCGCCGTCCGTGGGGATCCGCAGATCGAGCATGTCGAACTCTATCAGCGACCAGGAGATTCTTCGCGCCGGGCAGCTCTTCGTCCGGGGCGCGCATCTGGTCCCCGCGACGAGCTCCGTGCTCGGGGACTGGATCTCTTCGCCGGCGCTCTTCGCCGGCGCGTGTTCGTCCCGCGATGAGCTCCGTGCTCGGGATCGGATCAAAACTCCTTCCGGATCCCGGGTCATTAGCCTAGTAGTGGATGACGGGAGAGAGTCGACCAAGACTTGGAACATCGACCAGCTTCGTAAGTTCCTCGTGTAGGTCTTTCGTTTCCTAGCTTCGCGCTTTTTCTTAAATTTCGCGCCTTAATTCGTCCAAGTCTCTCGGGCTGCAATGTAAAGTTCAACCTATTGAGCGGTGAATGTTCGCGGCCCCCTGCGGCCCTTCTCACCACTCGTCTTCTCAGACTACCTTACTCTCTGGTAACACTTGATGGCTGCCCGGTCTTGCGAACTCTTGACTCCGCAATCTTAAGGTTTTCCCTGCCCGTATCTAGCTTCAACGAGTTCCTAAACTCAGAGTTGCGTAACACGGTTTCCAGCCTTGCGGCTAAGTCTGCTCTCGTAAACCCTCTGCGGCAGAGGCACTTACCGCTCACGGCACAACCACTTGGCAAAGTCTGCTCTCGTAAGCCCTCCGCAGCAGAGGCACTTTCCTTATTCGGTTACCTTTGGAATCGCCTAACTTACGTTAAAGAGCAGTTCCTGGAACGAGTCGATCAGGATACGGGTGTCGCTCTAACTCTCTACGCACGTGCTTGAAGTCGCAAGTTCAGGTCATCATGCATCGTCCGTACCGGGGGCTAGGGCGTCGCTCTTTCTCTTGTGTACCTGTTCGAGTTCGCAAACTCAGTCCTCGGCGGTACCGCACAGGGGACCGGAAGTTAGGCTAAGCGTTCTACGGTTTTCTTAAAACTTTCTAGCTGTCGCCTTGCTCTTGGTTTCTGTTCGTCCTTGTCTTTTCTTTGCTCTTTTTACAGAAAAATCTGTTGGTCGACTCTCGCTCGATTCAAGCGCTTTCGGCGATCTTGAGTCGCTTCGCCGGCTCCCTGAGGATCGCCACTCCTCGGTCATTGGGACTTAATCTGAATTTCGCAACCCCGATGCGTTTTCGTTTTCGGTTCCTTTCCTTAGCGTTGGTTTTCCAAAACCTCGTTGGTCTTTCGCTCCAGTAGCGCTCCCCGCGTATGAGCATATCTTTTTATCAGTGTTCGCCTACACGGTCTACACGGCCGTGTACACGGTACACGATGGGTTACTGTGCTGTTTAGCACATAAACGGTGTATCACACGCTACACGAAATTACACGGAATTACACGGCCTAGTCGGCCTACACGACACGGCAAAAAAACGGCGTACACGGCGTTTTTCAGCGTGTAGCGTGGCGTCTAGGCTATAGGAGATGTGACATACAGCTTGAGGATACATTTGTTGCATACTTGCACTACTTGAAATCATTTTTTTATATGTGAACTACAAATCTACAATGCATGTGTAATCTTGAAAATATATTATTCATCTATGCCACTTGTCAGTATAGTTTTCTAGACATATATATATTTTTTATTTGTATTTTAATTAAAAAGTACAAAAACGTGTAATCCGTGTAATCCCGTGTACACGATCTACACGCTACACGAGACTCTGCCGACCGTGTACCGTGTAGCGTTTAGGCTAACACTGCTTTTATCCGCAACGACTGCATGCGACCGGTTAACCGGCGGTGCACCACCGATGGAGTTACGCCCACCGTAGTCGATTCTCATCATAGCGGGCATGCCCACCGTAGTCGATTCTCATCGCAACGGCACTCCTAGCGCCGGTTCGCGCACACCGAGGCGACACCAACGCTGCACGGGTCCATGCCCGGATAAGATTTCGCCTCGCATGTTTTGCCTGCGGCTAAGGTCCCGATCGCCTTCCCTGGTTAGCGGTCTTAGCCACAGCGGGGCTGCACTTGCCCGCACACGTCTTTTTTATCCATGCTATGTCCTTCCTTGCACGGTAATCTGGAGCAATGCACCACCAACGGAGTTCTGCCCACCGTAAGCCGATTCTCATCACAACGGGCACTCCTGGCGTCGGTTCCACATTCGCCGAGGTGACACTAACGCTATCGGGGACGTACACGGAAAAAATTATGTCTTGTGCGGGTAGGTCGTCTTTTGCGTGTTTTAGAACTTTACTCTTCTTAGAGCCTGTTCTTGCTCTCTTTTTCCCCTTGCTGGCTCGTTTCTTGTTTATCTTCCGGGAAATGCGAGAGCGGGAACGCCAGACTCGTGATGGTCGCGGCGAGGTTCCGAGCTTCCCACCAAAACCGATGTCGCATCCTCTCTTCCGGGTTTGCTCGCGCATGCCGTGAACCGATTCACTTCACCGCGTATGATTTACGCCTTCGCCAAGACCGACCTTCACAGTTCGGCTAAATCAAGGTAGTACGCCACCAACGGAGTCCTGTCCACCGTAAGCCGATTCTCATCGCAACGGGCATGCCCATCGTAAGCCGATTCTTATCGCAACGGGCACTTCAAGCGTCGATTCTGCACTTGTTAAGACAACGCTTACACTGTCGCAAGGAATACATCATGGGTAAAGCGTATATTTCACACGTTCTCTTGCGGCTCTGACTGCAACGGGTTGTGATTCACCTTGCACCAGGCAGCTCTTCGTCCGGAGCGCGCGTCTGGTCCCCGCGATGAGCTCCGTGCTCTGAGACTGGATGGTCTTTGACTGGGTATGTCTTCACCTGGTCGCACTTTCTGGTTCCTTTAACGAGCTCCGTGCTCGGGGACTGGATCTCCTTACTTGGTTCTTTTGGCGAGCTCTACGCTCGGGATCGGATCACCTTCCTCGTATGCATTATGCGCTCCCGCACACGATCTACGTGCGGGGCACATCACCTTCGCTCCTGAGCGCGACATTCGCTCGAGAGCGCAATCTTTATTTTCTCGGGCAAGCTCTAGCCCGAGAGGTGGATCCCCTGTCTTTTCCTAGGCATCTGAATGCACGGATGCAAGAAGACGAGTCGATCTCACGACTTGCTATGTTCATTCTCCCGGAAGATCTGATCTTACCGGATGCGGTGGTACGCTCTTCGCTACCAAGAATCCAATTCCTCCTTGATGACATTCAGCCTCAAGGAGATGATTCGTCTCACTTAAGGCTGAGTACTCTGCTCGGACAGATATCGTTCCCTGTTCGACGCAACAGAGTTACTCGGCACCGGGCGGGTTTGTTCGGTCCCGAACAAGTATTGTTCGGTTGAACCATAACCTGTTCGGTCACCTGTTGCACGTCTTTGTAGCAGGAAAAATACCCTCTTTGTGACTTAGAGTCTCAAGAGGAAGACCCCACTCTAGTGAGTTATTCCACTTGAGTCTCGGGGGCTAGCTGTCGGGGATAGAATCACGGTCCATTGCCATGCCCACTCCCTGACGGCCCAATCGAACAAGCCTACCAGGGCCCAGCTCCCTGGAGGGTTCTATAAGGCCCATGTGTATCGTGCCGAACAGCTTCCTGGTCGGTACGATTGTGTGGCACCCAAGACTTCGTGTTTGAGTCCGACTCGAACAAGAGTTCTACACGGCTACGTGAAGACCCGGACGTTGATTTCCCGGATTGGAGCAGATGTCGTGATCCCTAAGATTAGGAGCAGTGTTCGCCTACACGGTCTACACGGCCGTGTACACGGTACACGATGAGTTACTGTGCTGTTTAGCACATAAACGGTGTATTACACGCTACACGAAATTACACGGAATTACACATCCTAGTCGGCCTACACGACATGGCAAAAAAACGGCGTACACGGTGTTTTTCAGCGTGTAGCGTGGCGTCTAGGCTATAGGAGATGTGACATACAGCTTGAGGATAAATTTGTTGCATACTTGCACTACTTGGAATCATTTTTTTATATGTGAACTACAAATCTACAATGCACGTGTAATCTTGGAAATGTATTATTCATCTATGCCACTTGTTAGTATAGTTTTCTAGGCATATACATGTTTTTTATTTGTATTTTAATTAAAAAGTACAAAAACGTGTAATCCGTGTAATCCCGTGTACACGACGTGTACACGGTCTACACGCCACACGAGACTCTGTCGACCGTGTACCGAGTAGCGTTTAGGCTAACACTGATTAGGAGTATGCCTTATCTGCCTCGGGATATATTTGGCATTTCGAGTTCGTTACGATCTCGTTGTTAGCCCGGCCCGATATGCCCTCGGTAGGTCGGTTTGCTCACCACTATATAAACCAAGCCCCTACGGCGTGTTAAGGGGTCAATCCTACAGGAGTTTAGGCATCTGGCATCGAGTTTACGTTTTAGCATCTGATAGCGCATCTGACCTTCGCATTGTCGCACTTGTACACCATAATCTCGCCGAGATTTGTTCGTCTCGTCGAGCCACCTCTTGTATTCGTCTTTGATATATAAGAAAGGCTGGACGTAGGGCTATTATCTCTCCCGAGAGGCCTGAACCTGGATAAAAATCCCTGTCTCCCTGTTCGCTGTTGTTCGTCTTGTTCGGCGTGTCTCCTATCTCCCTCTTGAAGAATCTTAATCGACTTGAGATCGATATCTCAACCGTCGACACACTTAAATCGAAACAAACCACATAATAAATATGTATGCAAATGCTCAAGGAAAAATTACAGCAAGTAGACATGAATTTTGTAAACATTTTAAAATTTATTTCATAATTTTTGGATGCATCGAAAAAAGATATACTTTTTTAACTGCTGTAGGTAAATACTATAAACAGAAAAATTAAAACCGGCCGAACCGGCCCGGCCGTCTCCTCCTTGGGCCGAACCGACCCTGGCCCGCGCTGCCACTCCTCTGCGAACCAACTCACACCGCCTTTGGGCCACATCGGCCGCTAGGCCGAGCCATGTGCACACCTGCGATCTGAGCCAAACCTCACGCTGGGTCGCGCCTGCGCCTCCTCTCCTCGCACTGGCTTGGCCCGTGCCACGAGCGCCGCCCTGCTCGCCCTGCCCCGCCGCCTGGGTTGCCTCTTCCCGCTGGGCCGCCGCCCTCGGCTGGGCTACGCCACACCACCCTGGCGGCTGTGCCGCCATGCCGGCACCTGGGCGGTTCGCCCCGCCCCTTCGCCTGGGCCACTTGCCCCCTTGCCCGTTCATCCCGAACACCGGCACGCACAGTCACGACGGCGCCATGGTGGCATGGAACACCGGCGACGCCCAAACTCGCCAAAAATTGAGAAAATGGATTCCTCTAGGTGTCTAGACATTTTAGGAGGAAGGAAGAGGGGAGTTTATACCAAGATTGGCGTCGGATTCGAAGAGAATGAGAGACTTGAGGATCTCTCCGGCGACGAATCCGCGAGCCTCCGGTCGATGCTGCCTGTGAATCAAGGCAAAAACGGGTTGCTTAGGGGTAGATCGAACGTCTTCTCGAACAGCAAGAAGATCAAAGACTTACTCAAGGAGAAAGTGAGGAATAATAAAAGAGGGGGATGTTGCTGCCTTCTTTTATAGACGCCTTCTTTTATAGACACAGGGGACAGGGAGAAGAAGAATGCAGAGCATCGGCACCCATTCAAAGGAAAGGGCCAATTAAATGGATTAATGGGATTTGATGACTGTTAACGGTAATTGTGGGATTGGAGGAATTAGGGAAGGGAGAGGAAGGTAAGGAAAATTGATCAACCGACACAGGTCACCAGCCATCTCCCTCTAATGGGCCTGGCCCAATGGCGGAGAAAGGAACACCACAGCCCATCTAGGAAAGAAAATGGGATGCAAAAGAGGGGGGAAAAAGGACTTAGGCCTACACACGAATATAATAAAATTCTTTTAAATTTTCTTCCCGGCTTGATCTAACAATATAATATTTTACCAAAAATATTTAAATATTTTTAGAACGAGAATTCTACTTTTAATTATATGGAAAATGCTTACAGTAGGACGTCTGAGGTCAGGGCTCGGCCAAATTTCATCGCCACAAGACACAGGAGGCAAGCTGCACTAGCTAGCTAGCTGTACATTAGCCACAGAAACATTTTTTATTATGCTTATTTCATTTCTCTTTTTTGTATCTTTTTCATTTGGATTCCAAATTGCGTAGTACAAATTTATAATTCATCTAAATTCCTAATGAACCCTTTTTGAACACTTTTCCTATTTTCCTATTTTTGAATTTTTTTATATTTATTGGTAAAATTATTACAGCAGACAAGATAGATTGTTACAGGAGGCTAGACTCATTGTTGCAGTAGACCAAATACATTGTTCCAATAGTACACAAGTTATGGTCCACCAGACTGGACATATTGTTCCAATTGATTTAGCCTAGTGGTGGGAGTTGGACCGTGCCGTGCCAGCCCGGCCCGAGCCCGTCGTGCCTCGGGCCGGTACAAAAAGGGACGGCACGGCCCGGCCAGCACTTCGGGCCATGCTGGGCCGGCACGGAGTGCCAAAATCTAGGCCCGGCACGGCCCTTAAGCGCGGCGGGCCGGCTTCGTGCCGGGTCGGCCCAAGCACGGCCCAAGTAACAAAACAGCAGTTAAAATAATTTTTTAAAAATTCATACATTGCTCAAATGAAAATGTTGTTTATACAAAAAAGATCCATCTCGAAATTATCTACAACTTTTGTGTTCAACCAAAATTCATTTGAGCAACATAAGACCTCGAAAATGGTGAATTACTGAGGACGGTACCGTCGGCCCGAAAGAAAGCAGAGACAAAAATAATTTTTATAAAATCATACGTTGCTAAAATGAAAAACTTGTCTACATGAAAAAGATGCGTCTCGAAATTATCTACAACTTTCATATTGAATAGAAATTCATCCGAGCAATAGAAAACTACAAAAAAATACAAAATACTGACCCAGACCTCTTTTCGTGCCGGGCCGGCCCAAGCACGGCCCGTACGGTCGGGCCGGGCTGGGCGACACGTCGTGCCTAGTTTCCAGGACCGGCCAGGCACGCCATTTCGGCAGTGCTGACCCGGCCCATCAATTTCCGTGTTGTGCTGGGCCATAGGCCTGTTTTTTCGGGCCGCGTCCGGGTTGGCCCGTTTGGCACAGGCCATTTGCCCAGCACTAGTTTAGCCTATTGTTCCAGCAGACTAAATACACAGTTCCAATAGGTATACAAGTTGTTCCATCAGACTAGATCATTAGACATTTTTGTTTCAATTGGTTTTAGCCTATTGATCCAGCAGATCAAATATATTGTTCCAATAGGTATACAAAGTTGTTCCATCAAACCAAATACACTGTTCCAATCGGTTTTAGGCTATTGTTCTAGCAGACCAAATACATTGTTCCAATAGCTATACAAGTTGTTCCATCATACCAAATACATTGTTCCAATTGGGTTCAGCCTATTATTTCAGTAGACCAAATACCAATTTGTTCCATCAGATTAGACGTATTATTCCAACAGGCCAAATTATGTTCCATTAGTATAGATAAATTGTTGCAGTAAAATTTATATAGCAACATGGGTCTTGTTTTGTTCGAAAAAATGTGAGGAACACGTGGTGAAAACGGTTTGTGTATTGAAATTCCCAGTCAAAAGTTATGATCGCTTAAAGAAAAACAAAATAAGGAATCTTCGCTGACGTTCGCGATGACGTCATCGCGAATTGTTCCGACGGAGGCGTGCATTGTTCCGGGCGTTGACGCGAATTGTTCCGGCAGTGCTGCAAATTGTTCCGGCGGAGTTTTTTGGCTGAGTACTACGCTGTGCGTTTGGCCAGGGGAGGCGTCCGATCCAAATTAATTTGGTCAGACGTCCGACCCCAAGTTAAAATGCTTCAACCAGGACGTTCGGATCATGGCCCAACACGCGAAATGCAACGCTTCCAGAGTGCTCTCCCCAAATGCCCTCGTACAGCTGCTACACTGTCGTTTCCCCAACCGCGCTCCTCCCCCCAAATCTTCTCGTCACCGTTCCACCTTGCTGCCGACGCAGCCTCCCCCGCGCCGTTGAGGCCGCCCCCCCCCCCCCCACGCGCCGTTGAGGCCGCCTCCACCTCGGCGTTGATGCTGCCTCCCCGCACCGTTCAGGCCGCCTCCCACGCGTCGTGGACACTGCCTCTCCCTTGCCGTGGACAGGGGTGCAAACAGATCTTATTCGGATCATTCAGATAGAGGTTTTTGGTTCGAATAGATACTATACATTACAATTTTTCCCATACAACTCATATTTTTGTTTTTGGAGTGAAGGTTAGTAAAACGGCCTAAATACTTTTTTAAAATATGTTGTCTATTTGTTCCAGTAGATAAACCATATTTGTTCCAGTAGACAAACCATATTGTTTTTGTAGGCAAAGTTAATTGTTTCAGTAGGCGAACCATATTGTTTCAGTAGGCAAAGTTAATTGTTCCAGTAGACAAATTTAATTGTTTTAATAGGCAAAACATTATTGTTCCAGTAGTCAAACCTTTTTGTTCCAGTAGACAAATTTTATTGTTCCAGTAGTTAAAGTTAATTGTTCCAGTAGACAAACCATATTGTTCTAGTAGACAAAGTTAATTGTTCCAGTAGGCAAATTTAATTGTTCCAGTAGGCAAAACATTATTGTTCCAGTAGTTAAACCTTGTTGTTCCAGTAAGCAAATTTAATTGTTCCAGTAGACAAAACATTATTGTTCCAATAGTCAAACCTTATTGTTCTAATAGGCAAATTTTATTGTTACAGTATGCAAAGTTAATTGTTGCAATAAGCAAACCATATTGTTCCAGTAGTCAAAGTTAATTGTTCCGGTAGGCAAATTTAATTGTTCCAACCCATATAATTTAATTGTTTCAAATTTAATTGTTCCAAGACGGCGGTTCATGCTGGGCGTGGTGGCAGCAGGTCCCTGACGTCGACGGCCGACGACAGACCCCTGGGACACGACTTTGAGGATGGTGAGCGCCTGTTTTATATGAATTGGCTCCACTGGAGCAACACTCGGACCACTGAAACAACGTAAGAAATTTTTTGTTCCGCACACTGACTGAAACGATAGCGCGGTATTTTTTGAGCCAAAGTTGGACTAGGAGCATCCAATCGTCGTGAAGGACGAACGAACGCCCATCATTATAAATGCCTTTGGGAAAATGCATTTTAAATTATAATAATTTCCTTACAAGTAACATAATCATTTTTTTATACTTTCGAAATGTTTAATTTAACATTTCATTTTTTTTTTACATACGATGCAATACATGATTTTTATTTTTATTTTATTTTGCAAAAATGAGGATGTTACACCGATACAGAGAAAAGATATAAAGCGTTTGACATTCTACAGAGCATGTCTGGATCCACCGTTTGAGAGGACCACAGCTGCTTGTATGAAGAGCAGAAACTGCTTGTATCTCTTTGCAGAAGAGCAGAAACCGTAAACCAAGGCTCCAGTTGACAAAATGTCATGCTCCATGTAGCGTGTAACATTTTAGTACTTGTTCTCTAGAACGATCAAAATGAGAAATAATATGCTTGGCTTATTTGGTGACAGATCAAACATCCCGATTGTAATTCAAAACTACATATGCTGGGGTTTCAGCGATCATGGACATTAGGAGGATTACTACGTCATTCTTTCAGTGATGATGACTGTCCAGAAGAAAGCCTCTCCGACCTCGCCCTGTTAGCTTTCTCCATATAATCTTGGTGAGATTGGTGCTTTGTCCCTGCAATAAATGGAGAATATTCAATAATCAGCTATCCTGCATCAAAAGGAGTAAATTAAAAATGGAAGTAATTAACGAGAGCCCTTAAAACATCCTTGAGCTTTAAACAAAGAATGCCCACCGAAGCCAATTGTCCACAGATATATTGATGATCCAGAAGTAAAGGCTTTCAATTGGATAATCAAGTATGAAAGCAGGACTAATTAAACTGTTAAACAGAACAGCCACTCCAGGAAATAGGGCCATGAGTGCTACAATGTAATTAAAAATTCAGTCGCATTAGGACATTTCAAATAAAGACATCTCAGCTAGCTACAAGGGTTCTAACTCAACTTTTTTGCTTATGTGTATGAGAAAAGGGGAGGAGAGAAATGAAGACTAGAAAGAGCCAGTCCATTCTAAGAAGCATATACACAATTACATATGGCTTCATATTAATTTTAGAGGCTATGCTATAATGTCCATTGGAGAAAATAAAAAAGGTTGAACTCAAAAAACCAAAGCATTTTTATATTGAAAACGGAGATAAGCAAATAAGAAGACAAGTAGATAAGATTGAAGAATCAAATACAGGCTGCTTAATTTGCCCAATTGCACAAATTCTCATGTAAACACGTCAGTGAGACATGAGTGCACATGACCACAAATTTCATATGCATGTGAAATAGAAAATACTTAGTCAATTCATTAATTGAAACTTCCCAGTACTGTTTACATGAGGCTATTCAGAATTATCATGGGAATAACATGCCATCATTCCCAGAGATGTGGTGACTGGTGACAGTGGTGAGTAACAACCAGCTTCTCAGTAGTAGCACCATAAAACTGCAGTTTAAACATGAGATTCCTACTATCTCCATAACCATCAATGGCAATTTTTTCAGAAGATATCACCTGTTTCAATACTATTTTTTACAAAATATCACATGTTTTAGTATTAATTTTAAGAGGCAAAAGATGCACCTTTGATTGGCCATCAGTATTTATAACAATAAACAAAAGTATGGTGCCAGGGAGATAAATGAAGCGATTCTAATACAATTTGACCAATGATGTGCCAGTAATACCCATAGTATTAAATAGTAAGTACTAGACATTCAAGAGAAGAGAAAAGACAATAAGTTAATTTGTTCTTAGTATGATTGGGACTAGCTGTATCTCAGTAATGAAATAATACTCTCTACAGTGTTATTGCTTCTGTTTATATTGAAAATTTGTAATTCAAGGGCACATTCCATAAAGGGTACTTATTTAGAATGTTTATCTTAGAGCCAGTAAATTGTGCCACTAAAGCAAAAGGCATCTGGGATCAACGCACCCATTGTCATACAATCCACAATTATGAAACATGCTGCTTTACAGTTTACACAATATTACGGTGTAAGTTTAAAAAAAGAACATTCGAAAATTAAAACTTATGTGGCCTATGTTGATATTTATGACCCGTCGATCAACCACTTTATTTTTTGTTTTATATTTATATTATTTGTAATACGTAGGTTCAATCTGTAGTTGTTATTTATTTCTTATTTTAAAAACTGCCATGAAAAGCAAGTTTTTTATGTTTGGTGCATTCAGATTAAAGTTAGATAATGTTTGCAGGCCAATGTTTAACCCCCCACCCCATAAATATAAGTTGGAAAAGGATAGAACAGAACAGCCGCGAACAGTTGCTACTCAGTAAATCAGTAGCTATCCAAATCTGAAATGGTATCACTCACAGATATCAATCAATCTATACTGATCAAATAATCTAGATTCCCCCTCTCATACTTATTATGTTTTATTTGCTCCTCCCATATCCACTCTAAATCGCACTAGCTTAATTAGATGGAACAGAACTAGTAATATGAGACATATTTCATACAATATCTGATTAATAATAAAAAATGTACAAATGGAAAAGGCTAGCATCCAAACTCACTGTGCTATTTGCCTATTTCAGGGTTGCAGTACAAATCTTGAAGGAAGCCTTACGCCATGGAATATTTCTGAATACATTATAGAAAGTGCGCATGCATATGTTTCTCTTTCTTTTTTTTTGCAAAACTGTCTCATGAAGTTAAAGCAATCCACAATTCTTTTGACTGTTAATAATACATAATGCTGAACATGATGTGCATATAAGCCGATACGAGGGTATGCAAGAATGATGCACCTTTCTCCAATAATAATATCAGTTTTGCAAGTTCTATCCCATTCCAAATTGTGTTATCTAAGCTTGAAACTTTGCCTACTGACAATGACTAGAAGGTTTAGAAAAGCCTGACCTGAGGAGAAAGAACAGCATTTTAAAAGGGTTACGGTGTAGTGGTGTACTCTATGATTGTGTCACGGTACGCCTACACCTGCATCTCTTGTGTCTAATCACTTCTTTTTTCAAAGGCCAATCGTGACATCCAGCCAAATTGTTCAAACTTTTTGAGCACATAAATTGAATCCTAAATCCCAAAGCACTTCACCCCATCCAACTAATCCCAAACTTCATTCAATTCTTTTAAAGGGCCTCAAATCTCAATAAATTAATGGAAAAAATGCTGAAATATTTCGCTCTGCCCACAAGTCCCAAATGCTACCACTACGGCAAAATAAAAAACCATTTGTGCTAGAACCCTAACCTACCCCTCTGGGATTGGGACACCAAAATAAACATCTGCGATACAAATTGAGATTACCAAACCCTATTACGCCACCTTAATCAGCGCCGTAGAATAGAGCTCTACCCGAAGTGAATCCACCGCATCTCGCAAGATTTAGGGTTTTTGGGTGGGACAAGAGGCATGGTACCTTGGTTCATGAAGTACCAGGGAACGCCGAAGATGGCGGCGAAGACGGCGATGCCGGCAAGGACGTGCTTCTTGTCGCCGCTATAGAGGTAGTGGTCCAGCCGTGCTCGGAATCCGCCGCCGCCGCCGCCGGCACTAGTGGCCCCACTTCCCATGGAAGCCGCCGCTTGGGTGCTGTGGTAAATCCTGCGCGAAGTGTTGCGTGACTTTTCTCTTGACTGCATGGTTTTTAAAAAAGAAATAGGCATTAAGAAGAAAACACGTCGATTATTAGGCTTTGTTATTTTCGGTTTAACGACTTATCTACGTTTTTAAAAGGCATATGTTTTGGGTTTTTTTAAAATCTGTTTTTTCACTGTTTTAAAGGTGTGTCCTAACGCTTTAAAAAGCAAGTCAAACAAAATGGATCCAAATATCGATACTACCTTGAGAAGCTCTTGAAATTCAGTCATCAGCCGTTTAGCTGTTCAGCCATTAAGATTAGCTCAAAAAAACATAACCTTAATTCTAAATTTTTACTCACTCAAATTGATCCCGATGTACAAACCACTAGAGATCTAGATTATTATTTCACCCGCCGGTCCTGATTTGACCCGACAACTAGGTTAAGTTTGGGTCAGGTTGTGTCTGGGTTCACCCCTACCCCGACCCAGCATGTCCCAACCTGGCAAGCTCAATTCCCTACTCACCTTATGGCATCTACTCCAAACAACCCGACCAGACAACCCAATCCACCTGGACTCCTCTCCATACAGCCTAGCTCGCCTCCTTTATTTTTGTCTATCTAACTACTCGGTTATTCGGTCCCCATCTCACTCTGTCACTACTCACCACGTTCCCGTTGTCCCTCGCCCGACCAAGACCACAACTACAAGGGTAGCGTGCAGCCTCCCTTCATCCCTTCGGCCACCACCTCCACGGCTCCACCCACCCTAGCGACAGCATGCCTCTACCTCACCTCTCTTCTCATCCTACCACCATGGGGACCATGGATTAACCCACCCCCACATGGTGCAATCCTGCCTCGGCTCCCTTCTCCCAGAGGACGGCGGCAACAACATCCTCCTCGGATGATGGCGGTGAATCAAGGAAGCGACGATGACAACGGCAACTTTCTCCTCACAATCCACCAAATCAAGAACCCAACAAGACCCTTGACAAAAATTTACACCTACAAAGATTGATTTCTCCGCAAATTAGCTCTAGCATAAAAGTATAACCAATAACCTAGGGCTTAAATCTAATGATTCTATGGCACACATTCTACATAGTAGACTGAGAAAGCTTTAGTTCTGCCATGGAAACATCACACATCAATGCCACTACTGCAGATCTAAAAACCAACGCAATATAAAAAAAAAAAAACTCTCACAGGCCAAGAACACATCCCTACAAAGTTTGCATAAACTAGATCCAGCTTTCTAAAACTACTTAAAACAACAACAAAACCTTTAGGTCTCAAACAAGTTGGGGAAGGCTAGAAATGAAACCCAATAGAAGTCACCAACTTTTTTATATATAAAAAAAGAGCCAAAGAGAGCGAAAAGCTAGGTCATGGTTGACACGTGGATTGCTAATTTCCATGGGCCCTTGTCTAAGTCTCTAGGTATGTTCCAATTTTTATAGTCTCTCCTTATTTCCTCCTCCCACGTTACGTTAGGTCGGCTCCTACTTCTCCTTACATTATCACTATGACTAAGAATTCAACTATGCACTGGTGCTTCTAGAGGCCTTCGTTGAATATGTCCGAACTATCTCAATCGATGTTGGACAAGCTTCTCTTCAATTGGCGCCACCCCAATCCTAGTGTCTCATCAATAGGTAGTTAAAAGAATCTTTATTGCCAAATATAACTAGGCCCCTTCTTCATGTTACATAGATAGTCTGACTTAGCTCCTGTATAGCTTAAGAGCTTGTATGGTAAATTTCAACAAGGTCATCTCGTAACACCCTACGACTCTTTCATGGATCTGCCAGTGAATGATGATGCATAGATCTTTGTACATACTGCCTTCGCATCCATTCCAATCCTACCCATGTAAATAAGTTTCTGCATCTGAATTTTATCTTTTGAGATTTAAATCACACCAATTTCGGGAAAATGTGTAATAATGTATTTAGGTGAAATATGAAATATTTCGACTTTTGAGAACCAAACATTAAAAAATATGGAGGCTGAGGAACTGCCGACCAATTCATTGAGAAAAGTAAGTTAAAGGGTGTAATATTGATAAAAACTAATACCATATTTCATATTGTTATACGCAACCATTTAAAAGCAGTTCCAAGCCCAACTATATCATGTATATTTGTCAAAACAAAAAATAAAAATAAAACTCAACCTCATCCTCTAATTATAGTTACTTTTGTAAGACCACTCATTATAGTCCATGCCATAACAAGATAAATCTATCAGCACACATTACCGATAACTCAGCATGAATGATGCACCCATCACCATGTCTACATATGTCATGGACATTGGAAACTGTAAGTGGCAAAAGAGAGGAAGTTCTTGAACTGCCATTAGATCAGGGTTTTCAGCTCATATGGTTTTAGGTGTGGGGCTGCCAACACCACACTCCCTCATGCCTTTGGTTGGTGCCACCTAATTTGGCATCAACTTACTACCCCCAACCAACAGCACATATACACTCCTTAACACCGAAAGTACATACATTGCACGAGAATTTGCATCCATCACCAAAGAACAAGAGCGAAGAATGGAACAATCTTGAGAGCAACACTATCCTTTCGTCTTTTGCATTGTGTTCTTGATTTGGAGTATCAAAAATGGCAACAATCTAATTTGGCTCTCTACTTGTTGCTAAGTATTGTAAGAGGATGCATGATTGAAAAGGCATCGAGTAACCAACTAAAGCAGCGCGGATAGCCAGAGGGAGATTCCTTCCACAGGTAGCACGAGCAGATTGCAATGACCGAACTGCCGCAGATCCGCCGACGTCTACCACAAAGCAGTGCTAGTTGAATTGCGACAGGAAACAAGCATAACAATGAACAGCTAGGCAATGCTGGGTTGCTCATGCGCAAGGGTCAAATCTACCAGCTCGCATTGGAGATCCAACAGCGCCGACCCCGCCACCCGCGCGATTCGAGGTCACCATACTTTGAGCCCGAGGGAAAGGAGGAGGCCCCGGGGCGGGGGATCCGGGACGAAGCACGCCGCCTGGTCGGTCGGCCCAGGTCAACACCTGGCAGCTCCTAGGAGTGAAAACGGGTCGGTTACAGTCGGGTAGTGGCTCATATCATATCCTACTCTAATATATTTTTTTGGATATCAGGTTGTTTATGGGAAGATCAAAATCGGGTCGAATATGGTTACGGGTTTTTGTGGTCGGGTAAAAAATGGACATCGGATACTATACGGACGGGTAGAAATCGGTTACCGGGTACTTAATTGGGTTATATGTAAATTATATTATATAGGATTCAAACAAATAATAAAAATAAACTACCACAAGTTCAACTAACATAATAGTCCGATACTACAAGCAACTACAAGCGCCGATCGTTGAACATAATAGTCCACATGATTGTTAAACAAGATGCAAGGGCTTGTATGCAGCAACATAAGAAAACAACATTTTTTTTTTCTTCTGTGGTTGTGTAAGGAAGTTGTGCAAGCAAACCACCAATTTATTATCCAACCGGAAGTCCTATTAAAGAAACTAATTTGCAGCTCAAAATAACAAATTGATTGTACTTCTCAAAGCAAACCATCAAATGATCCTTATGTCACTATGTCAAAAACTTAGTTCATTTGGAAGAACACAAAACACTCCATTACAGATAATCTCATCGTTGCCATCATAAAGTCCAAGGTCAGCCAACTTCCACTAAGCTTAACCATATATATAGGGGGGAAAATAGCTATAACCACGTTCAATTGAAACCAAAATCCAAACTGAACTCACTTTGTAAAACAAATATCCACAGTGAAGACACTACATTTAATTATATTATCTGGATTGATTATGTCTAAAGCAAACAACACTTTGGCAACTACAAACATTAAGAGAGCTGGATATATGAGATAGACAAAACTATCTGAAACCTAGCACCAGCATTATAGCAAATATATTATTATAAAAAAGAATTACCATCCTGTAAATTGATCAAAGAAAATTACACAACTTTCACGATATCTAAATACACGGCTTCCAAAGGAGGCGGCACAAACCTTGGAGGCGGCCGGCGGCAGGGCACAGAGGACGCGGCCGGCGGGCGTGGCTTCGGAGGCGGTCGGCGAGGAATGGAGGGGAGGCGGCGACGCGCGTGGCTTCGGAGGCGGCCGGAGGAGGAGGTAGCAGGCGGCGGGGAACGGAGGGGAGGCGGCTAGAGGAGGAAGCAGCTGGAGGAGGAGGCGGCCGGCGGAGGAGGCGGTCGGCGGGGCTACGGATCGAGGCGGCAGGCGGCAGGGGAGGCGGCGGGCGTGGCCTCGGGTGCGGCGGCGGGGAACGAAGGAGGCGGCCGGCGAGGCTACGGAAGCGGCGGCGGGCGGCAGGGGAGGCGGCGTGGGGGAGGGAGAGGCGGCTGGGCGGGGAACGAGCTAGGGTTACGGGGGGACTGGGGAGTGGGTTCGGTTGAAAGGAATATGCCCTAGATCAATCATGAGATGATTGTGTAATACGTCTTTTTTCATGTACTTTTCGATAACTAGCTTATCAGATTTCATAAATAATGGTCATAACTTTGTTCATCAAGTATGACTTGGTTGTGAGACACATTGTTTGTATGACATTATTCTAAACTGATCCCTGATCCACATGTATTGATTGATGGTACTGTTTCACATTCCATAGATATTGTGGATATCGAATCAATAATGTGGACACGTGTTAGAGAACACGGATGGTTGGATTGACCTACTCCGAGACACTGCTGAGATTGTTATCTTAATAGTGCCATCAGATTGTTGTCTCGAATGGTACACCTATATGGTCTTTAGACCTGAGATCATCATAGAGTCCCAGCATGCGTAGTTGTATACTTTGGGGTTATCAAACGCTACTCCGTAACTGAGTAGTTATAAAGGTAACTTACGGGTATGCCGCGAAACATGGCGTAGAGGTGTGATAGATCAAGATGGAATTTGCCCTCCTCGATAATCGGAGAGATACCTGGGCCCTCGGTGTGGATGGATAAGGAAAGTACGCGGCCGTGCAAGATGACTAATCGTTAGTCACATCTTATATCCATTACGGAACAGTGAATGTGTCGAGCTATCACAAGGGTGGCACGCATCTTGCCTTGAGCTTGACGGTGTCGCGTGGCAAAGGGATCGATGTACGCGCGTGTATCAAGGTTCATTAGATGAGATCATTACGTGCATTCGGAGGTCAATATGTGTTGCTAGATACCGCTATTGATCGTGGATGGAAGCGGGTTTCGGGTCCGCGTGCCGACTTGCGCATGAACCTAATGGGTCACACACTTAACGGTTTAGAACATGCTTAACGGATTCATACATTAATGGGTTTCGTGCGTGGATATGGATCGCGTGGGAGATAGAGTCTAACGGGTCTTCTAGTGTAGAAGCCCGTTAGCACGCGTCTATATAAGTTGGAGGCGGGCGGCGCGGTTGATGAGTTAGATGCGATCCGCCAAAACCCTAGCCGCCGCGCCTCCCGCTCCCGAGAAACCCTAGCCCGCATGACGTGGTGCTAGCACGCGCGCGACGTTCCACTGGGCGTGTGGATACCTTAGAGGCGCGCTTTCGCAGACGTGCTTGCTGATCGGCGACCTCTCCCCAGCACCGGCGACCCCTCGGCGAACACGGGCGACCCCTCGGCGAGCCGGGCGACCTCACCTCAAGCACGGGCGACCCCTCGGCGAGCAGTCGGCGTACTGATCGGGGCGTGTTCGACAACTTCCTCTACGTGCGCGAGTCTTCTTCCGCTGCATCCGCGCGTCGAGGGTAACGATCCATGGTCCCCTACTTACATGTTGATCCTGGGTGTGCGCGAAAATTTTGATTTTCGGCTAGCGTAGCCTGCGTGTTTCCCATCACATTGGGCTATGCCTATCAGACTTTCGGGTACCCGGACGATTGAAACCACCGAACCGAACTGAACCCATTAGATATCTCGCATATCATATCTGACTCGAATCCGCTCAGAAAAATTCAGGTATTATCTGAACCCGATCCGATACCCAACGGTTAAAAAAACCCAACCCGTTTTCTAACCGGCTCCGTCGAGTAGTACCCGTCTCGTTTTCACCCTAGCTCCTCGCACGCCTCCGGTGTTCGTGCGGCTCGCTGGTCACTAGTCCCCACCCCCGCCCACGGTGGATGGAGTCTCGGGCGGCGGCGCCACCAGCCGCTGAGGAGACAAGACGGTGGGCAGGGGCAGAGAGGGGCAACAATGGCAGCAACGGAATGTGGAGGCGAGAAGTTGGTGTGGTGAACTCCCGTGATGCAATTCCTACATTTTATGCTCATGCCCCTAGTGATTTCTTGCTAAACATTAATTGCTAGAGCATTTGATGGGTATCAGGACATTGGTTGTGTGACTTGGGTCAGATAAGAAAAGGAATTAATCCATTATTTTAGACTTGATAGGTGCACGGGAGAAATCAACCAATAGATTTGATCTGTAAATTCACTCGCTCATTTTTGTAAAAAAACGTATGATCTAATGTATGTTTATATGGTCTATATTTAGATTATTTAATTATTTAATGGATCCTTGGCTTTTTCCTCGAACTCCCTCGATCGCATGTTTCAATCCTCGATCAAACAATGCGATGAAAAATAACTTCTTTTTGTACCTTTGGATGGGCATTCCCATGCTTATGTTGAACTTTGCATAAATTATTTACGAAAAATATTTAGGAAAATAGTCATTATAAAAATATTCTATTTCTTTTAAAATAATATCAAAAATATATCCACTAAAAATTGCTATCAAAATAAGTTACCTAAACTTCAAAATTTTAATGCATCTATTGGGGGGCATCAACAATTATTATGGTTATTGTCGAGGTTTGATTATCAATACTACTATACTAGTATCATAGAGCGTTGAGACATCATGGAATAAATTGTATCATTAAGTTATAGGGTATCATTGAATATCAAATATCATTAAGGTAACATCAGAATATGATTAGTTATTGTTAGTTATGGGGCCTCATAAGCATGTGTCATCAAGTATCGTCAAAGATTTAATCATCACTAAGAATGTACCACAAGTATCATCGAGTATTGGGTTGGGTATTATTGAGGAACATATTTTGTCGAGTATCAGGGTATTGTCGAGTACTGTGTATTATGAGCGAGTATCATAGAGTATCATCAAATATGATTCTCAAGTACCGAAAGTCAATGAGAATTAGGTGTCATGAACGGGTATCATAAGTATCGTCAAGTACCATGCTGAGGTATTTCGTTGATGTATCATCGAGTATCCAATTAAGGTATCATCAAGTATAGGGTTTGGTATTGTGATGTATCAAGTATTATAAATTATCAAGCATCGTTGAGTATTAGATATGGTCGAGTATCATTTTATCATGAATAGGTATCACATAGTATCATTGAGCATTGAATCGAGTATCTTTCCTAATATCATGAGCAAATGAGTGTTGGATATCACTGAGTACCGGATCATGAGCAGGAAGTATCCTGGACTATCAAGTTATCATTATCGGGTTGTGCATTGAAGAGTATTTAGTATCGTTGAGTATTGGGTATCATCGAGTATGATGTACCTTAAAGTATGTATCATCAAGTATTGTGCACCATTGATTATATAGGGTATCGTTAAGTATCACGTATGATCCCTATCGAGTATCGGGTATCATATCATCCCCATCACCAATATGGTATAATAAAGTACAAAGTATGAAATTTCATGAGTATGATATCATTAGCAATATAGCAAGTTTGAACAAGTTTTCATTATGTTATGAATCAAGTAAGTTACATGTTTTTTAATTGATTTACATGCATTGGATGTCAAGGAACATCTTGTTCCTTAAGTTTTAGGTATCAGCAAGGTTCAAAAGTTAAATACTTCTAAAAAAGTTAATAAAACATAAAATTAAAAAAATCAAGAAAATATTGTAGGAAGACAGATCTTTATTTTTATAAATTATGAATTTTATTTTGCATTAATCAAAGTCTATATGAAAATATATAAAATGGAGAAGCTAAACAAAAGACAGGTACATTCAAATTATCTAGTCAATCCGGGAATTTGGCCATGTAGCCATGCCAAACGAGATTTGTGTCTATGTCTATTTTGGTTGTTCTCCTAGTTGTTGGGAGGGAATCCAACGGCCTATCATATTGTAACATATCCATTAATAGAATATCAAATAGTGTTGTACCATGATTGTGATAAGTGTGATTGGCATGTACATTTAGCTATATTCATGTACGCAATTTTCATTGTTTATTCTATTAGAAGGATATCAAATAGTGTCTTGCCATGTTTGTGGTCTATGTGTTTGGTATGTACATTCAAATATGTCTATATGTATTAATGACATCGTGCATATTTAAATTTTAAAATAATTGGCATTGAAGCCTTCCTATAATATAATTTATAAAAATAGGAATGAAAATTAGAAAACGTTATTTTTAATTGAAAATATGTAGAAATATAATGTACTAAAATAATAAAGCACTGTAAACAAACAAGAAATTTGCACTGAGAGGAAGGAGTGATTGATGCGGTGTAGACAAATGACAACCACTAAAATCTTTTTAATATTTGACATTGTTTGATTTTATGATTCATCGATCATCATGGAGAATATGTTTTTGTAGATGCAGTATCTATGCTACAAGTTGGTGGAGAAGATGTATGCTCACACTTACAATAAGGGTGCAGTCCTTCTTGCACATAGATCATGCCAATCAAATCTAGCAAAGATGTAAGTGTAATTGTTCTATTTGGATAATACAGAGGAGTGACAGACTTATTTGGCGTGATGGTAATGATGATGTGGATGACAGACTTAGTTGGCATGAGGAATCGAGGCTCGGTAGGCAATCAATTGCGACAGAAACTTAGCGGCTAAGTCACAACTTGCTGCGTCTATTGTGTGGGCCCAAGAGGGGCTTGTATCGAGGATATGCGAGGCATATTCTGGGGAATATGTGAGGCATATTATTGTGTTGGTGGGTTGTAATAGAGTGACCAAATCTCAGCCACCCATGAGGGAGGCTAAGATTTTTGTGGTTTGTGGTGCACTTTTGAAGTGCTTTGTCCACAAAGGGAGTGACTTTATATTACCCCAACCCAAAGCAATTAAACCCACCATGTTCATCCAAATTCTTTTCTAGTTCATGTGTTTCATCTTGTTTTTTTGGTGTTCTTGTTTGCAATTAGTTTATGTGCTTCACCTCCTTCTTACTGCTAATACATGATGAGGTTTCTCACATGGTATAAGACCTCTTTTGCAATCTTGGATAGACTAGACATCAAGTTTTCTCACTAATCGCAATCTGTCTAGAAACTTTCCTTTGCGCAACAGTCAATGTAGTAATTTTAGAATAATTTTTAAAAACATTTTTGTGTGCTTATAGTTGAAAAAGGTGCATAACTCAGATATCTATCTATCATAAAAATTTGGTGTCCATTGGATTCATCCTTTGAGAGCTATGATGTGAAAACGGATCCCAAAATTTTTAATGTGAAGTTCCTGGCAGGCCTCTGTGCAAGAATCTTCTTTTTTTTCCACAAAGCGTTTGAAGCTGCAATTTTGTGGGTTGTTGCACGACTCATCCATCTCTCTTTATAAAATTATCATAATTATTGGAATAAAAAAGTGTAGCAAAAGTCCCCTTTGTTAAAGGACAGGTTTCTATTTATTCTAAAAAAAGGACAGGTTTATATTGGAATCTGTTTTTGGTTGTCTAAAAGTTGATTTGGCCATTTGGATTGATTAGCTTTTGCTAAAACCACTTTTGAACTGATTCTATCTTGTTTTAACTGCTAACATCCATGACATGGCTTAAAAATCCTAACATATTTGCATGGATTTTAGCAATGACATTTAGGGTGCATGTAGTTGTTGAGTGTGACGAATTTTTTTAATGCTGGTGAGATCGAGGAAACACCGGTCTAAAGAAAATTTTCAAGACTCTCATTTACCTCCTTTGTTGTCGTAGCTTAGTTCCACATAGGCTCTATGGATTGTAAGCGGTCAGACTTTGTATCTTGGCCTATGCGCCGATTGTTGTGTACTCTATTTGGGCTATGCCCCACTTATGTAACAATTTATTTTCACTGGTAATGTATCATTCTGTTTAATACTGTGTATACTAACTATGGTCCTTTAGACTAGCACGGAATACACAAAGGATTTCAGTCTTTTCGACCGGGTCCCGACATTAGCTCTAGTACTTAAGGGCAAATAAGCAAAGTCAAAGAACTTTGGGGCAAATAAACAATTGACAATGAAGTACTTCTAGGTAAATGAGCAAATCTCTCTTTAGAAAATGTAGGGCTTTAATGTATTGAATTTACCAACTAGAAATCACTCGCCTTGTGCATGAAGGTTAGTGCAGAAGTAGGTTTAATGGGGACGAGGTGGCCCAATCTTCCGATGTGACTCACGAGGATAATTTCTACTTGGTAGGAAAGGCGACCTTCAAGATCTGGCTACCAACCTTGCAAGGATGAGAACCCAGCGATCACGAAACTACCAAACCTGCTCGTTATGAACCACACAAAAAACGTGATTGACCTGACCAAGAAAGGTTGTTTCCTACAAGCGTTCGAAAAAATAAGCAAGAAACAAGATGAATGAAATCTAAAATTGCAAATAGAGATGAACGATACAATAAATTTGAGGTTCTGTGAACTCGACTTAGATGGTCTAGTCGACAACCATGATTTCGAGGAAAGGTCACACACAAGGACAACCAAACACAATAAAACCTAAACTAAATGATGATGTTTACAATATTTACGAGAGGATGGAGGCTAGGATGGAGTGAAGGATGTCGTAGGGTTTCCCTAGGGCGTCAACCGCATGGGCCTCTACCTGATATGCTTACAAGTCCCGGTTTGATCCAACTGAGTGACGCAACATCTTGTTTTAATGATTCCTGATTCTCTATGGTGAATTTTGAGATGTGGCCAGATTCGTCGAAAAGCTTATCTCCTAGACATCATATGTGACATGTGTGTCCGTTTGAAGTTGTGTTGCGCGTAGATGGTCAAACTTGACTTGTGGATAAATTGGGCTTTCTCTTGGGATGGCCTTGGAGCAACGTGTCTTGCATGACCTGATGTAGTGGAGATGGTGATGTTTTATGGACCTTTTAGAAGGATATCCGAGGTCTATATTGTCCACACCCACCATTCCTCCCACCGACAATGTCCTCTTCCCTATCACCGCCCCTCCTAGTCGACATCGTCCTGGACCTCGCCAATGTCTCACCAAATTCGGCCACCGTGGACCTTGCAAACAATGCCCCACTGTGCATGCTTCGGGTTCATCAACGTTGTCTCTAATCCAATCAATGCTACATCGACCTCCTCCTATACCGGCCATCGTCGCCCCCTCCTCCTCATGTTGATATTTATTTTGTCGTTGCCTCCTCCTCACGCTATCGTTGCCCCCTCTTCCTCAAGAACAAGCATTGAGAGCTGAGAGCCGTCAGCACCACCTTCACGTCCTCCTACACACACCCTCCTTCCTGCCATCTCTAGATGCTACTGCCAATCCATAGAGGGGACCAAAGGAGAGAGATAAGGATGGAGCCGAGAAAGAGAAGGGAGAGATAGAGTAAGAGAGGCGATTAGGTCGGTGCTTATGTGGTCTCAATAGGACGTTCGTGCGAGTGAAACTAGGCTACCTGGGCTCTACGCTAAGAAAAATCACCCACAAAGACTAGTTTGACTGTTTAAGGGACTAAAATAGAGCTTTCTCAATACCACAGGAACCGGTCCCACCCGGTTTTGCACCTTGGGGACCAATTTGGTGCTCGGTCAAAAATTTAGGGACAAATCGATACTTTCCACATTAAGATAGCAAAAGACTGTGAGCAACATAAAATACAATACATACATCTGCGAAGGGTCTAAATGTAAATATGCAGAAGCTTCTAGGCGAACTGCTTCTCTAGCCCCCCCCCCCCCCACCGTTGGGACGAAGTATGACAAAACCCACCACTGCCCTATCCTTTTCCGTTGGGATGAAGATGTCAAAACCACCATTGCCCTATCCTTTTGTTTTACCAGCTTTGACCAAAGACAAATAGAAAGGATCAACATCAAGAATAATCATGGTACCTTAAATATCAGCAACAAGCTATTTGAAAGTAGATGGTGTGGTGGGCAATTCACTTGACATATTCCAACACCCCCCTCATATGGTGGCTCCCTCGGGCCTCAAACATGGAGTGGGAGTGGATGCCTTATTTTAATTGCATCGACCAGGATTTGAACTCATGACTTCGGTCTCTCATACAAATTAAGTTGCATGCACTTGTCATTTCACCCAAAAGGCTAAGCTGATGGGGAAGGGTGGGCAATTAAATTATAATTTTGAACAACCCTCTCGTGGATCCCTTAGGCCTCAACATGTGAAAAATAGGAGCAAATGATAATTGTGTCTAACAGGATTTGAATTTGAGACCTATAGCTCTGATACCATATTAAGGCCTTGTACATTTCAGCTTAGCGTAGTGTAGCGTTCCACTGTAGCAAAATTTTATCTTTTTTATATAGCCTATTTGGTGCAATAATTTGTAATGATTTTTTTTTAGGTTTTTAGTAGTCCTATTAAAGATTGTAAAACTATTTTTTTATTATTTTTTACAACATATAAATCTCTTTTTAAAAACTCTCAAATTTTGATACAGTGAAACGCTACGCTACGCTAAGCTGAATTGTACAAGGCCTAAGCTGCATGCACTGACCAGTTCAACCATAAGCCTAAGCTGATGAGGAAGGGTGGGCAATGCAATACTTTCCAACACTCCTCATGTGGAGCCTGCAGGTCTCAACAAGTTGAAAATGTGAGTGAACGGTAATTGCGTCCATACCAGGGCTCGAACTTGAGACATCTGGATCTGATATCACATTAATGCACTGACCAGTTCTTCCAAAAGCCTATGCTGGTGGAGAAAGGCAGGCAATATATATATATTTAAATATTCTCCCTCACGTCAAGATTCATCCAAGCTTTAGATGTGGACTCAAATTTAGGATGCAAATATGTTTTTAATATTGCGTAGCCAGGTCTCAAACTCAGCCTCCACACATCCTATGGACTACCTCTTCTGCTACAATCCCTACCCAACCCTAGCTGCCATCGCCATGTCCAACAACGACATCATAGCCAAGAAAGGATAAAGACACCCTGTTGATGCGGCGCAAACGATGATGCAGACTACAGCGATAATGTAGACAAAGTAGTTCAACAGATCGTGGTGAACGTAGAGGAAGAAAAACACAAGAAATTGAGCGGTGCACTTTGTAAAAACTTTTTTCCGTGTCCTAGTGCAAATCTCAACGACGATAAAGAAATTGCGCGGTGCACTTTCTAAAAACTTTTTTCCGTGTCCTAGTGCAAATCTCAACGACGATAGGTTCCGAAGACATGCTCTCCCAATCATTGCGATGGCTATCATGTCATGAACTAAATACAATTAAGCAGTTTTAACGGTTTTTATTAAGTTGTTTGTACAAAGCTAATTTCACTCCAGTTTTGCTTGAAAATAATTTAGAATTTATCATTGTAAATTGTCAAATTTAGAATTTAGAGGTGGCATTAATGAAAGAATGCCTCCTTTTGTGTCATAAACGAACGGATCAGATGACGTCCCTTCTTTATAGATAACATATTCTGTGCAATAAAACACTTGTGAACATGAGAAAACTTCAAGGGTGTGTTTGGTTACCTGAATGAGATGGTTTCTGTATGTGATGGTACAGAATTTGTGTCCATCCATGTGTTTGGTTTGGTGAACTGTACCAAATCATTCTGAACAGTGGGATACAGAAAAATGGAATATTCTCTGAATATTTTGTATGCTTTGTTCGCTCATTTTGATTGAACAACACCGTACAACTTTCTCTCGCAGGCTCTTACTTCTTAATTCATATTTTTTATTTTATCGTATACAAATTTGAATTGACTTCAATTTTGAATTCGGTTTAGATATGAAATTCATTTTAAATTTTAGATTTTGAATTTTAAAATATGTTTGAATTAAAAAATAGATTTATATTTTCAATACACCTTGAATATTGAATTTTAAAACCGATTTGAGTTTTTAGACTAAATTTGAATTTATTTTTTGAATTTGGGTTGATTTTAAATTTCAAATATTTTTTATAACTTGCTTGAATCCTGAATTGAAAATACAACTTGAGTTTTTAATCTAAAAGTTAAATTGAATTTAAATTTGGTTTGAATTTTGAATTCAAAATTTGATTTTAATTTGTATTTGATTAAAAAATCAAATGTTAAATGTAGGTTGATTTAAAATCCAATTTTAATATTGAATCCAATTTGAATGTTAAATTTAAAATTTGGTTTGAATGTTGAAGTTAAAATTAAATTTAGTTTAAATCATCCAAAATAAAATCATGCGTAAGGTTAAATTTTCCAAAGATATAACGTATTATTTGGCGGTATTTGAATACTTGAACCATTGTACGTTATTACATATGAGAATCAACTAAAATCTTGTATGATCCTGTTCAACCAATCAAACATCTCAATTGAATCATATCGTCCGGAACCACCCTGTTCAACTTGTACCATTACATAAAGGTACAAACGACCAAACACACTCTAAATCTCAGCTCTTCAGCCTGCATTCAATGGCTACTGGCCTTTTGCAATTTGTTTCTACTACATCCGTTTTTTACGCCTTTTACTTTTCGAAACGTCTTTAACAATTCGTCTTATTCAAATTATTTGTAAATATCATTTACTTTGTTGTGATTTGTTTTATCAATAGACTTTAAATATGTCTTATTTTTTTACATCTTTGCACTAAATTTTTGAATAAAACAAATGGTACAGGAGTGTCAAAAAGTCAAAAGCGTCGAACAAAAAACGCGGGAGTTATATTTTCTAATCCGTGTAAAAATCCCTCTTCGTTATGGCGTTGGATGGTTGAGATTTGTTTGTATATATGTGTGTGCACAAACGCCCTGTATGCACGAGTACTCAGCGAGATCATTTCACCTGGTTCTCGCCAAAGTCTTCGTGGTCGAATGTCGCCGCCGCCGCTCGCCGCCGCCATCCGCCGCGCCAACCTCCTCCCCTTCCTCACCTATCGCTACCTCTGCCTCTCCACCACCCACTCCCCCTCTGACCACAGCGACTTTGAGATAGAGCCCGACCAACCCCTCCCGTCCGCACCCGACGACGACAGCGAGCTCGCCTCCTTCCTCCACCGCGTCTCCCAGGCCTCTTACGCCGCCGCATCCCCGAACCACGCTCTCTCCCTCCTCCTGTCCTCCTCCCCCTCTTCGTCGCCGCCCTCCCCCTCCCTCGTCATCCGCGCGCTCTGGGAGCTCCGCCGCGACCCGGAGGCCGCCGCGCTAGCGCTCCGCTGGGGCGAAAAGTGCTGCGCCGCGGCTGGGGATGAGGGACCCGGGTCGATGCCGGCCGAGGCGTGGCACCTGGCCATATGGGCTGCGGGGAAGGCGGGGCGGTTCGACCTCGCGTGGGCGGCCGTGCGGCGGATGCTGCGCCGCGGGGTGTTCACCCGTCGTGCGATGGTCATCTTAATGGAGAGGTATGGTTTTGTGCTCAGAGTCTTGCCATCATGTTGCTCAGGAAGACTGAGGTATATAGATGCATAAGTTACTCTATTGGTTAAAATGTGATTAACATGCCTGTGTAAAACAAGCAGCTTTTATGGCTGCTCTTTGTAGGGCGTTCTTGATGTGTATGTCGGTAGTATATACAGTGACAATTTACTGTATGGACGGATGCTCAGATCCATTTATTTATCAGATTATTGTTTGAACATAGAAAACTGTCACCAGTTCTAAACTTAGCGTCATGATTATTGAGCATAGTATTGTTGGCATTTGTCAGTGATAACAACTGTGATTTGGCTCCTTTAATCTTTTCAAACTGATCTGTTGGGTGAAACACATATTGGTGCATTTGAATTTGAATTTATTTATTTTCTTGCTGCGATGGGATCTTTATTGAATCATTTCTTATATCAATAACTAAACTTTTCTTTTGTCACATCAAAATGAAAGCCAAACCAATCATCGCCATTTTAATACTTGTTACTGTAATTTCTTTGCTTCATGGTTTCTTGTCATGTAAGGATCTGGTTGTGAAATTTCAGGTATGCAGCTGCCAATGAAGTGAAGAAAGCAATCAAGACCTTTGATGTGATGGAGAAGTTTAAAGTAGAAGCAGATCAAACTGTATTTTACTCCCTTCTCTGTGCTCTTTGCAAAAGCAAAAACATAGAGGATGCCGAGGAGTTGCTTCTTATGAGAAAGAAATTCTTCCCATTGACAGCAGAAGGTTTCAATATAATTCTAGATGGTTGGTGTAACATAATCACTGATGTGGGTGAAGCAAAGAGAATCTGGAAAGAAATGTCAAATTGTTGCATTAGTCCTGATGGTATGTCCTATACCCTCATGATCAGTTGTTTCTCAAAAGTAGGAAACCTTTTTGATACCCTGAGGACTTATGATGAGATGAAAAGGAGGGGCTGGACTCCAGGTATTCATGTTTATAATTCCCTTGTTTATGTTCTGACAAGAGAGAATTGCATGAAGGATGCACAAAATATTTTCAGTAAAATTATAGATGAAGGTCTCCAGCCAAATGTTGAAACATACAACAGTATGATAGTTCCACTTTGTGAAAGTTGCAAGCTTGACGAAGCACGGATTATGATGGACGACATGATACTGAAGGGATTTTTTCCAACTGTTTTGACATATTATGCATTTTTGAAACAAGAAGGCATTGACAAAACACTCGAGCTCTTGAGAAGAATGAAGGAAAATGGTTGTGGTCCTAATAGTGATACATTCCTCATGCTTATTGACAAATTTATTCAACAGAATGAGTCTGGAAATGCTTTGAAAGTGTGGAATGAAATGAGAAGATATGATATTAGCCCTGCTTACTCACACTATATGGCACTTATCCAAGGTTTGGTGAAACATGGATGTATGCCAAGAGCTCTAGAATATTATGATGAAATGAAGGAAAAAGGTTTTCCTTCTGATCTGAAACTCGACAAGGAATTCAAAACATTTCTGTTGGCCAACAGAGATCACTGGAGGGGAGCAGGCAAATATAATATTATTCCACAGCGTGGTAAACACTTTACAAGGCAGTCAAGAATTCCATGACAAATGGGGCACCATTAAATATGATATCTAGCCCCTTTTTATATGACGGACTTCATGCTAACAATGGTGAAATGTCAACCAATGCGAGGTATGTTTAATTGACAGGTTCTTCTTCTTCTTGCATCATAAGTTTGTGACTAATGTATATGGATAAAACTACTAAAGTTTGCATCAATGTAACTGCGAAACAATGCCAGCTCTACTTTTTTTTAGTTGCTCCTTCTGAAGTGATTATCTTTGCTCTCAATTTTCATGTAGAAAGTGTTTACCATTCTGACAATTTCTACAGTGGTGATGGCCCTTATGGATTGCATGTCCAATAATATGCAGCATTGCATAACTGGAGCACAGCAGGTAGATTTGTTTGCAATTTGTGTAAGAATTGCTTTTCCTATATGGGTTGGATTCAATAGGGGCAATCCTATATATGAGTTGGGCCTTTTAGGGGTATGAATTGCCTTTGCATCCTGTATGGGCTAGATTTTTGAGGGGTATATAGTAGTAATTTGCTTGTGAAGGAATTTGGATTTCCATTTTACCTCGGATGTTCGTTTAGTAGCTATAGTTAGAACTTAGAACTACATCAGAATGTTAAGATTCTTTTTTGTATAGGTTATTGACCTATGCTTTGACTTGTAGTCCTATACGATACACCAATAAAAATTCTTAGATTATTCAATATGTGTTGTCTGGCAGGATGTCAATGTAGATTTTATCAAATCCTTGCAAGTTGCAACCAAACCATTGCCAATCCTTGCAAGAGAATGGTAGGATGTTATCGAAGAGCTTTCTAAATCAAGAGAATAGTACGATGTTATCAATGGACTTTCTATATCTGAAGGTTTCAGTCAATTTTAGTAATGGTAGACAGGTTTTAAAGATATGTTCACTATATTGCCATGTAGCATCCTCTGTTGTTCAAGTTGCTAAGGCCTTTGCTATGTGGTTAAGTTGCAGGGTATGCCTTGATCTATTGTTTCAGATCACGTCAATATTTGCTGTGAAATCGAAGATAGGCACATGATACCATTGACAGAGTGCCAATGTCTTACAATTTATGTAACACCCAAAATTGAGGCAAGTTCCCAATTATTGATCAAATTTAGGCATAAATTCAAAATTGAAAACAATCTTCGGTTTGGGCTCTAGCTGGGCTGTTTTTGGGCCGAATTTTGGCCAAGCCCATCTCACTTTTTCTCTGTTTCTCTCTCCCCGGTCGATCTCTCTCTCTATCGGCGCCGCTCAAGCGCTCTCTCTCTTCGGTTTGGTGTCGAACGCCTGTGAACATGTAGCGTCGTGTGATGATGCTTGCGTCGCCACCTAGCCTAATGCCGCTTAACCGCGCCATGTTGGCGTCGGCGAGCTCGGCGTCCGCCCTGCCGGTATAAAACCTCACCGCCGTCTCGGTTTTTCCTCTTTTCTCCATTTGCTTCCTTCCTCGATTGCTTCTGTTCTTCTACTCCGTCTATGGCGACTGCCTGAGACTCCCGAAGTGTCGCCAGAGTCACCGCATTGCCGGAATTCCTCGCCGATTCGAAACGCTCGGCGAATACCCTCCGTCGATTCCTCCTTCCACGGTACGAGATAATCCGATTCCTCTCGCTCGAAGATCCTACTATATCTCACGATCATTTCTCCTCAATCAATTTGACCAGTGCATCGCCGGCGCGAGAGGAATTCTGGCCACGTGCATCGCTAGTGCATCTCAAGATCCGAAACTCTCGGCGAACACCCTCCGTCGATTCCTCCTTCCACGGTACTAGATAATCCGACTCCTCTCGCTCAAAGATCCTACTCTATCTCACGATCATTTCTCCTCAATCAATTTGACTAGTGCGTCGCCAGATTATCCTCACCGTGGTTGCCTTGCTCGGAGCTGTCGCGACGTCTCTCGCCGCCAAACTGAATCGGCCACGCTCCGTCCTTGCCAGGGCTTCGGTGAGCAAGCTCTCGCCTCCCTAAAGCTTCCTCTTTCTTTTATTTGGCTGGGACCGAATGGAAGCGCCGCCGCCATATATGCCGAGCCATTCCATTGCCGCTGTCAATGGCGCTGCCGCATCCGGTCACTGTTGGCCTTGACGAGGGCACCAGTTGGTGCTCGTCACTTCACAGAGACCGTAGGTAGCATCTACACCCGATGGCATAGCCCCTAGCGCTGATGAGCCTCGGATTTTCCTTCGGTTGAACGCGCTGGTGAGAGGAAGACGATGATGACGTCATCATGACGTCAGCTGCTCATGCCCTGTGCACACATGGGTCGCTGACAATCTGGTCCCACCAGTCGGCCACCCTATCTGCTCTGCTCTTATCCGTCCAGTTCTGAGTCACTGGCCAGTGGGCCCTTGGCCCCACGTGTTAGTCTAAGTGGAGGTGCCTTTCGCCTTGATTCCTTCGAAGTCGCCGATGGGCGTGCCGCTCCCGCGGCTGGGCCGCACTGGCTGATGGGCCGAAGCGGCCTATTTTGGGCCACGCCGTGCCGCACCCGAGGAAGCTTTTCCTGATGCAAGTCAAGTGCAATCCACTGATCATCAAGGCGAGTTAACATCCTATCTCATTCTTTTACCCAGTTTTACTAAAATTATCTTCATCGAAATATATAAGTGCATGCTCGATATGTTTTGAAATTGCCTACCTTGTTAATCATGATGTTATCATGTCCTGCCTTTGTTACACTTGTTTGCCGTACCATGATTTCTTGATATCATGATTTCTTGATTGTCCACATACTAAATAAAATGTTTAGACTTCTTAGTCTTGGGTAAAAACAGATTAGACTTGCTTAGATCTTAATGATTTAATTGGGTATCCAATCCCGCCCTGATGAGCCAAAACTTATCAGTGGACACAATGACAATTTACACCTTGATCATGATGGATTTTGCACTGCATGTGTTAATGTAATGTTGGTTTGAGCTATGGGATAATGGAAATGTGTTTTATGAATGGGGTGATGCTGTGTTGTTAAAGGGAAACGAGATTAGGAATGATGAAAGAGAAGGGTGATGGGCAGGATGAACCTAGAAGTGATATCTGTATGATATCTATATCTGTGTAATAGATATAAATGTGAAGGTGCAATATCCAAGCGGAGTATGGGCTTGCCTGAAGGGGTTCTCATGTGTTGTGCACAGCGGGAAGTCGTTGACCATTTTCTCTGTGTGAGAACTGGTTCCTAATATCACAACGCGTGGCCATCGTGTGGTAGCGCATATAGTTTGTGTAACCTATAAGGCTTGTGTAGTCTTAAGCCAACATGAGGGGAAGGTGAATTGGGCTGTCACTTGTGCAGTGATCTGACCCTATATACCGAGGTGGACTATAGGGACCAATGCCATCCGCTGAGCGGTAAGTCAACCCGAAAGGTGGGTTGGGTAACCAGTTCGCCAGAACTCGGTAAGATGGTGGTTCACAACGGGGATTGCCGACCCGAAAATGATGGTGTGGTGAAAGAAGATGGGATACTGTAATGGTTCGTTGGGATTTTCCTGTGTGGCATGTGTGATGGATTGGAATATGCCTGTGAGGCATTTGTGATGTTTTACCGAATTTTACTACAATCTCTACTTGACATCTTTTTGGAGATGTCTTTTCTAAAATGGATAGGTATAGGCTTTTATAAATATATGTTAATTCTAAAAATTGGGTTTCCGCAAGAAAATAAACTTAACTCCACTATATGGCCTATATCACTATTATGCATTAAGGACGATGTTAGCTTGCAAGTGCAGTTTGATTTCGCACTTACCCTCGCACCCACTCACCTTTTTAGATTGTGGAGATCCTGAAGATGGTGACTATGCTTGTAGCGAAGATGGAGATCTAGCGTATGATGATCACGACCAACTTTAGGCTCTCCTATAGTCTGGAGATCACATACGTAGATTACAATACAAAAAAACTAACTAAATTAACCAAACTGGCCTGATGTTGAGGCAATAAAGAAAGCCGCATAAGTGAATATATAACCCACGGAAAAGTGCGCTAATCCAACCAATCTTGCTTGCACAATGGAAAGAGCCACGGGCTTATCTCTCCAGCGAATTAAATGTCACAACTCCGGCTTCACCGGGATCTACCCATGATCCATTGCTAGTCCCAGAGATTAATACTAACAACTCATGAGCTACTTGGGTCGAGCATCACAACACAATCATCATAACTAAGAAAATATTATGATAATGCAAAAGTAATTGTAGCACAACCACTTATTACAATAGTTTTCATAACTCCATAAAGTAATAATATTCAGAGTAGCGGAAATCCAAATGATATGCAATAATAAACATGACGATGCTCTCTAGTCCGACCCTCGAGACGATAGCTAGCCTTCCGCGAAGTCCGGCACAGAATCCTTCTGATCCTATGGGCAAACTGGAATCGAATCTTCTCCTGAACAAATATATCCGTGGTTTTTGTATACTGAGTACACGGCTACCCAGCAAGAATCCTTAAATATGAATGCATGGTATAATAAGAACAGGATGGTTAATTTGCATAAACACCTATTCTAGTCAAGATTAATTAAAGTGTTGTAAAAGCATTTGTTGAACAATTGATAAGATGAACGACTTCCCAAGATAACAAACAGAGCTCGGCTTCGAAAGCCCCTTTGCAAAACTGCACAAGCCTCGAATACTCAAAATCAAGTCCAACCCATCAGATTATTATTAAACACATGAGACTACCATGTACGGCCTACCTCCCTTTCCATAACCGTGGGAACGGCTATCATGATAGTTTTAACTCTGCAGAGTGTAGCACACTTTACCCATAAGCCGAGTGGTACTTTTGCATCTTAGCTCTTCCTTAGGAGCCTAGACCAAGTAACAATACAAGGCGATTCATTAGTTCCCTCTGTTAACACCGATACCCCCTCTAAGGTTTAGGCACTCGGGCCCCCCTCTTGAGCCAACGGACCGCAGCCCGATCTTTTCAAAGTAAAGTGTGTTAACAGTCTTTCCTAACTACTAAGCCAGAACTAGCACATGGTGCACTCATACTTAAGCTAGCACTTATGGTTGCGCTTGTTCGGTTTGGCTGGATTGGCACACGTCCAAAGTCCTTAAACCAAGGTGACTACCTCCAACAATCCACAGTCCACAAAACCACCCGACTATGCCACCTTTAGTCAACACACGCCACGTAGGTTTTAGTTGATTAGGTTATTAAGCAACTCAGCACCTCCAATTATACTAAGTTACAAGATTAATAAATGATGAATAACCTAACAACTAATAACCCACGAGCACTAGCATCTATGCACAACAATAGGCTAGGAATAACAAATAAGGCAGCAATAAAGGGCTAATTCACAGGGCCAATGACGCAGTGTGAATGATAGGTTTCTACCCCTCCCATCATTTTATGCATGAGAAAGAAATAAAAACAATAAAGGGTGAGTTTTGCAAACTAGGGACAACAAGATGCAACTATCTTGCCTTGGTAGTACTCGGCGTCTTGCGGATCTCCTCCTTGAAACTCCGGGAACAGCGCCAAGCACCGGGAACACGGACGGTCTACACGAATAATGCAAATTCATAAGAACAGCAACATTCACCATAGAATATATATCCTAATTAAATATATAAAATTCTAGGGAATGTTTGGAAAATAATGGCTCTGGAATCATCCAATTTGGAGTTCGGATGCTCCTCGAACAATTCCTGGAAGTTTAACAAAAATCAGAAAAGGGCTGAAATAAATAAACCGAGAAAACCGAAAAAACCGGCCGAACCGAACCGAACCAGCGGCGGCTCAGCGCAGCGGGCTGCACATCGGCGGGACACGCGGCGACGCAGGATTGGGCGGCGTGGCGTGGCGACGCGTGGGGTAAGGCGGGAAGAACGACAATGGCGACGTGGTGGCGGTGGGCGAAGGCAACGTCTTGCCTGTATGGTATGGTATGGTGGTGGCGGCGGAGCAGTGCGGGCGCTAGTTGGCGGCGGCGGATCTTGGCGGCGGCGGCGGCGCCAAAGGTCGCCGGCGCTGGTCGCAACTCCGTGAGCTCCTCCGGGCTTAATTCTCCACCGATTTCGACGAAATTGGTACCCATCTGAACCGTTCGACGAGATCTACGCAATGGTGTGATCTACAAGTTGGTTTCTTGGCGAGAACAGGAGATATACCTAAAACTCACCTCTAGCTAGGGTTTTGCGGCGGCTAGGGTTGCTCTGGGTGGATCTCGAGTTGTGGTTCGAGGGAGGTCTTGGGGTCTGATATCTTGCTGCAGTCGACCATGGGCGGGCCTCAAAAGGTAAAACTTGAATTGGGCTCCAATTCTACTCTAATAGGTTTAGAACTCCCCTAATTTTGGTATTTTTGCAAATAAGCAATTTGGACTTGGGCTTACGGATCTAGGCAGGTTTAGGTCTCAAATATGTCTCCACCAAGTTTGGGCTTGGGTCTATACGTCAGCTCGTCAATTCATTGGTAAGCGAACTCCGTGAGCAGACCGGCGTTACCTTCTTGAAACAGTCTAGCCTTGGGCTTTGGTCTTGAAAATTGGAGGGTGGCTAACTCATGGCATTTAGGATTTTTGGGAATTTTTCCAGAATTTTTCAAAAAGGTCTTCTAGGGTTTTGGCTTAAACCTTAGTTTAAAATAATTAAAACAGGGTTTCGTATATAACAATTCCCTTTTAATTTACTTTTGGGTTTTCGAAAGTACAAGTGACATACGACAAAATAGAGGATGTCACATTAAATTAGCCAAAGGTGTGCGTTCATGAGCCCATGCTAAAGTCTCAATTAATTCCTACCAATATCCACGCCATGAAATTAAAAACATGAACCCAGTAGCCCAAACAAGATGTCCAAATAAGAACATCCACGCCCATACCGATAAACTATTCATCCCAAAAGGATTATATCCATTGATAAGTTGTGAAGAGTTTAACCATTAAAAACAAGCTCATAATATCTCATATGTAAATTAAAAACAAGCTTCTTCTAGCAACACTCTTTTGTTATAAGAACATCTCTAAGTCACTTTTGTTGTATCCAAGTATGAAATCTTGGATAGCATAAGTTTGTAATAAATTTCAGTTGGTACTGTATAAGATGATCCAGCTATGCTATGTGAGGCATTAGTATATTGATACAAGGGCTAGTGCTGTTTCACAGGACAGGTTTCAAAGGTAAACAAGTTTGAGACTTTGTCAGAGCTGGTATCAGAGTATACGATTGTAGAAAACCTATAATTGGCCGGTGAACTAAGGATTTTTGCTTACACTAGCTCGCTTTCGTCTATCTTATGGTCTCGACTTGTGGCATATCTATGTAAATCTCATGACTTAAATGCTTAACCGCTCTGTTGACTTGATGATACCATTTTATAGTAGTTATCACCATGTTTTATTAGGATGTGTGGTTTCATCATGTTCATGGACAAGCATGCTGCAATCGGCATTAAGTTTCATGGAAATGCCATTCTGATTCATATATTTATCTTTCTCTAACCTTATTACTAATATAAGGTATAACTCTATTCCTTGTATATGTGTGATGTGGTATTCAACGAATATGATTCCACTGTGGGCTAGTTGGTTGGGCAGCGTAGCGAGTACGTGGGAGCTCTTTAGCATATGGCTGCTGCCTTAGGTTTCACTGAGCTTCCTCGCTACTTCTGGACTTCAGTGAGGGTGTTGCTTTGAGTAGGAATGCTCAATGTCATCATCTGTAATTTCTAGAGTTGCCAGAACCTCTCCTTAAGGATATGGATAGATTTAACCTAAATTTTGTAGAAAGTGGATTTCTAGCCAACTTAGAAGTACAGCTTACCCTGATAAGCCAGATTAAGGAGAAACAGTTAGATCATCCAAGCACCGAGAGACTGAAGAGTCTTATGGATAAAAATAAAGGGGGTAGATTTTGGTAGGATGATAATGGAGTTTATTGGATGGGTGATCGGATTTTTGTGCCACACGATGAATCTTTAAAGCAAACCATCCTATCAAAATCTCATGATACTCCCTATTCTATTCATCCTGTTAGTTAAAGGATGTAACATGATTTAAAGAGTCAGTTTTGGTGGACAAAATCGTGTATCTTCACGGTATTCCGACCTCTATATTGACTGACTGAGACGTCGTGTTCACCAGTAATTTCTGGCGGGAGTTATTTCAATTGGCTAGAGTCAGTCTCAACATGAGCTCCACTTACCATCTGCAGACCGATGGTCAATTTGAGGTCACTAATAAAATCATAGCCATGTTGTTGAGGTGGTTCGTTGGTGACCGACGGAAATAATGGATTTGATGGCTTCCTTGGGCAGAATGTTGCTATAATACTTCTTTTCAATCTTCTTTACTGACAACTCCGTTCTGTGTGGTTTATGGGCATCATCCGCCAAGCCTTCGCTCTTATGTCAAGGGAGAGACTTGTTCAGCTGCAGTCGAAGGCCAGATGCTTGAGCGTGATGAATTTTTGGTAGAAGTTTGTGATCGCCTTCTACTAGCTCAAGCCATTGCTGCATTTTATTACAATCGCTCTCATCGGGAGGTGTCTTTTGAGGTCGATGAGTGGGTATGATTGCGTATTTCTGAAAGGCCAGGCTTGTGCCTGTTAGCATTCTTTAAATTCCAAAATTATACGCCAACATACGTCGGGACTCCGGTAATTTGGGAGAAATCAATGTTTATGCTTGCATTTTATTTGAACTAATAAATTTTCACAAGTTTTCGTGAGTATTTGTCCACAAGAATAAAGTGGAGAAAAAACCGAAGCTGAACCGGGCTCAGAAGCTGGTTCGTCAACTGGACCCTGGCCGGCCGACCTAGACTTTTGCCCAACCAAGTCATACGTCATCCACTCAAGTCGGTTTGATCCAATGGTAGCACTTCCTTCACAATTGGGTGACTTGGCTCTTACGGAAGCCAATTCTACCGACCATAAGTGTCAAAACCGACGAAGGGGAAGATCTACACCGCACAAGAAGCATCCTAGGCTAAGGGGACGGCTTGGATAAACCGAAGCCTTGCTTACATGTGTCCCATGGCATGGAGATCACTCATTGACTGCGGATGGCTATAAAAGGAACCCCTCACCTCACTTGAGAACACACACCATACCACATCCCTCTCATTTGGAGTTACTCTTCACTTATTAGAGTAGTTAGTTTGGGAGTTAGAGTTGAGTCGAGCTGAAGCTCGGAGTTCCGGAATCGTCTTCGGGAATTTGGGTAATAGCACTTGTATCATTTCCCTTCTGTAAGACTTTGCTTTTATAATATAAGTGCCTTTCATTATCTGTGCTGAGCATATTTACACTAAGTGGGATGTGTGAATTATTACAGCGGTTGATTAAGTTCGTCTGGTTCCGAGTCAGGGTTCATTCTCATATGCTTAGAATAGCCTAAATATTGAACTTGGATAGTCTTCCTAGGATCCGAGGATAAGTGATCGGATATAATAGCAGACGTGGTGTCTTATATTATCTCTGACTTGGTTTACACCCATTATGTCGGGGATAAAACGTACTTTGTGGTAGGTGGTTGGTGGTGACAGCCTTATCCATCCGAGATTTATTTTATGCGTAATCCACTGCGTTAGGATTTGGACCAGTAGGTCCCAATCGGGGGTGGTCATAACCATCTGGTGTTCTTAACAGATAGCGGGTGGTAGTGAATCAGCCGAGCTCCGACGAAGTTCTTAAAACAAACCTCCAAACTCATATCTGCTATCTCAACCTAATAATTGATTGCACTATTAAGGAACTTTATACTCTTCTCGTTGTCCTCCCAAATATCTGCCTAGCTTTTCTGTTAGATTGCGGAATAGTTAATTGTATTGCCAACAGGTGGAGTATATATAGTACAGACAATGGGCCTTCCCCCAAGGGTCCAATATACTCTAACACACTCCCATGATGCGAGCAGCGCTTCTGCGATTTAGGCGATACAAAATAAACACACACTCACGCGGACCTTGAAACAAAAGGACCATCAAAACAAAGGACCATCACTCCCCATGATCGGAGCAGACCGGCGCCTGAGACATTCAGATTGGACCGAAACTCGATAAAGGCGTAGTGGGAAGGCCCTTAGTGAAGATGTCGGCGTCTTGGGGCGTCGTGGGGGCGTGGAGAACACGCGACTTGACCAAGAACAGCGCTCCACGAGACAAAGTGCTGGTCGATCTCAACTTGTTTAGTCGATGATCTTTGCCTTTGGGTTGGTGGAGAGGTAGACCGCGCTAACGTTGTCGCGATGAACAAGAGTAACTGGCGAAGAGGATCTGAAGCTCTGGAGCGGTGACGAAGCCAGCCGAGCCTCGGCGATACCGTTAGCAGCGGCACGGTACTCGACCTCGGCTGGGCGGAGAGCAGTGTCTTTGCCGCTTGGAGGACCGAGAGACCAAGTTGTCGCCGAGAAATCGCCATATCCGGAGGTGGACTTGTGGGTGTCAGGACATCCCGCCCAGTCAGCATCGGTGTAGGCCGTAAGATCAGCAGCGTGCAGCGTCGAAGAAGAAGACCAAGGCGAGAGTGCCTGTAAATACCGCGAGGATGCGTTTGAAGCGAAGAAGTGAGGCTCGAGGATCATGCATGAGCAGACGGAACTGCTGAACCGCATCGTGATATCCGGACGAGTGAAGGTCGATCTTGTAGAAACACCGGCCGATGCGGTATAGAGTGGCGTCGATCCTTTGGAGATCCATCTGTGGAGAGCTTGGATCTAGTGTCGACCGGGGTAGCACACGGTTTGCAGTCACTCAAGCCGGCACGATCCAAGATGTCGATGATGTACTGGCGCTGGGAGAGAGGAAGACCTCCAGGCTGTCGGTGCACAGAAACTCCAAGAAAGTGGTGCAGAGGACCAAGATCCTTGAGAGAGAACTCGCGCTCCAGAGCAGCGATGATGTGCTTGAGGAGATCATCTGAAAATGCAGTCAGCACAATATCATCCACATAGAGCAGCAGGTAGGCTGTGTCATCACCCCGACTGTGGATGAAGAGAGAAGTGTCTGTCTTAGCTTCAACAAAACCAAGAGACTGAAGATGTGAAGCAATCGGGCAACGTATAGGAGATGTCGCTTATCGTCTCTGTCTTTCATCGGGCACACACATTCAAAATGTTTTTCATGCTAGTCTTCTTAGAAAATTTTAAGTCACACCTCCATCGACACAGGCACCATTTTTTTTTGAAAGAGTAGCAGGAGAATTGTCGTCCTATTTCATTGACCAGTAGGAGAAAACAAAAATAAAATGCCCGTGCAAGCACGAGGTACATCCACAGCACTCCACTGCAACCCTAGCCAAAGCTAGACACACCTCCGTCCATCGTCGGGAACATCACCTACAGAAGGAGGGAAAGCAACCCCACCGCGAAACCTAGGGCAAAGGCCGAATAAGAGAGAGAGAGAGAGAGAGAGAGAGAGAGAGAGAGAGAGAGAGAGAGAGAAGGGGAAACGCCACCAACACTCACAGAGCGACGAGCGACTCCTTAAAGTAAAAGACCCGGTGGAAACCCAAAGCGCAAGAACGGCAACTACGACACCTCCAACAAGGTAGCGACAGTGAGTACTCGCCGCTGTCGCAAAACCTTTAGGGATTTTCATCTAGAGAAAGGTATGGTCCGAAGTTCTGATAGCATATAGTAATTATTTCATCATGCTAAAACGATTGTTTCAACATGTCAAATCGGTTGTTCCTATAGGCCAAAACAATTGTTTCAACATGTCAAATTAATTGTTCCACTAGGCCAAAACGATTGTTTCAATAGGCTAAACCAATTGTTTCAGTAGTTTAAGTAATTGTTTCAACAGGGGCAAAAAAATTGTTTTTAATAATTTACACCGATTGTTTCAATACGTTAACAAAATTGTACCACTAGGATGAAACGATTGTTTCCAGTCAAATAACGATTTTTCACCAGGCATAAATGCTTGTTTCCAGTCCACACTAGTTGTTTCAATAGGCTAGTGTAATTGTTCCAAATGACAAATAATACTGCTCCAGAAGGCAAATAACATTGTTCCACAAACAAGACAAACATCAAGCAAAACACACTCATACATGTATTTATTTTGTCTATCGAGTTCATCTATTGCATCAAGGGGGATAGCTCAGGAACCATCACTTGGTTGTTGCATTCCCAATGACAGGGTAAGTCTGTTTGTTGTGCCCTTCATTTTTGCAGTGCGAACAGTGTATTTTGTTCCTCACCTTGTTCTTCTTAACAATTGCCCTCCATTGGGTGTTTTCCTCTTTTTGATCTTTTCGGTCGGCCGACCCTTTGTTGCACACACGATAGGGTTTTGTACCACCGCAACCTCAGTATCTTCCACTGTTAGTGGGTGGTCACTTCCCCCCGCCCCCCCTCAGCGCCAAGAGCTTGTTTGTAGCATCCACAGCTGACTCTGAAATAATTCTATACCCCTCCTCACTATTGCACCCTTCCGAAGTAAGGGCGGTCAATTTTCTACAGAGCAAGTTGTATCTCAACACGTTGCTTCTTGGCACTCGAAACATTGGCTCAGCATACAAGGAAGGAACTATTGTACTTGTAGATAATTGGGAGGACCATTGCGGCAGCAAGTACTAAGATGGTATTGCTTGGACATTTAGCTGAGTCATTACTTTCAGAACATGGGAACAAAGTAGACCATCCATGGTCCACTTGTCACAGCTGCAAACATATGTCACAATGCCTTTCTCAATCATCACCTTGTATATCCTGCCGTTGCTCATGTCTAGGGAAGCACAAAGTTCGAACTGCATTAGGTTCTCAGCAACCCTGTTGCAACAGAATGATGTTGTCTTCATTAATAGGTCCTGGAACTTGTGGAAAACACTCCTCGTATAAAACGAATGCATCTTGTTCCTCTAACTTGTACCTTCAAGTACAGTAGAATAAGCTAAAATGTCAGAGAACATGGATTTCATCTTTTTTTTTTGTTTCAGGTGGCAAATATTGTTGTTTCAACAGGCAAGACCTAATTATTTCAGAACAAATAATGTTGTTTCAACAAGCCAGATCTGATTGTTTCAGAAGGCAAATTTATTATTTCAGGGAGACGTGGTACTTACTGCGACCAAAACTTTATTGTCGTCATCTCTCCCGTCAACATCTCCTTTGCAGAGCATTGTTTCAACGATGTGATCGTACTGTTTTACGAACAACCATATTGACTCTAACGGGTGAACAAAATTCTTGCATAATGCATTTAGCCCTTTGGACCTTCTAGTCATACATGTGAAAGGGAAGAAGTACATCCTGAAGTACACTGGTGCCCATGAACTCCTCGTGTTCCACATACCACACAGGTGTTGGTTTTCCCCCAGATTATATGTTTCCAGCATATCATTCCACCTTGCTTCAAACTCCACAATTGTTTCAGATTTGTTGAGGACAACATGAAGCTCGTCAGATAATTCTTCGTTCAGCGACATCACCACGCTAAGCTTCTGCTGAGCATTGTTCATAACATGCCACTTGCAGCACCTACGAATTGTTTCGGGGACTACCTTTGTGATTGCAACCTTCATTGCCCGATCTTGATCCGTCATCATATCGTTGGAGGCTTTTCCATTCATTGCGAGCTTAAATGTCTCGAAAAATCATGTGAATGATTCTGTCGTTTCATCAACCAGCAAAGCATACCCAAACAATACTGTCCGCATGTGGTTGTTTACACCGACAAAGAGTGCAAATGGCATTTTGTACCTGCAATGCAATAAAAATGAAAGACATCAAGTAAAAAACTATAGTTGTTGTCATATAAACATCACTTTTTCATTTTTTGTTCCAGAACAATTATATCACAAGACTATTGCTTCAACAGAAAATTTGTTTCACCAAGTAATTATTTCAACATGCATTTCTTCCCGCAACTACTTGTTTCAACAGTTCATACATTTTGTTTCAATAGCAAAAACGCATTGTTCAAACAGAACAAACAAATGTTCATTTATTTGTTCTAGCACAACCATTAACCTTTTCATGTGTTGTTCCAGAACGATTAACGTTTTGCTTTTTCATGTGCAATGTGTTGTTCCACAACAATTGTTTTAGAAAGTTGTTTGATGTTTGTTTCAATAGCACAAACTCATTGTTTCAACAGAAACAATTAAATTGTTTCAAAATAGTGCAGAAGGTTGTGTCAAAGAATACGCAGTCTCCAAATTTCTCATACAACGACCTGGTCTTGCCATCAACCCAGAACAGTCCCTTCACAGTTCCATCCTCATCCCTTTTCATGGCATGGAAGAATCTAGCACTGTCCACTTGTAATCGCGTGAAATATTCCAAGGTTGATGCCAAGTCAGTGAATTTCATGTTCAGCCTAAGCTTTGTCCTTGCGTTCGAGATGTCTTTTATCGTGAAGTCTAGGGTCCGAATACCACCATGCACTTCCCTAAATATACTCAACATATGAGAGGTTGAAATATTCCTATTGTGCATTGTGACCAACAGTTCATAATCTGTGCGAGAGAATCGCCTGTGAGACCTGTACATCCTATTGACATTTGCCTTCCTGACCATTGCATATGTGTGCTCTTGATGAAACACCACAATCTCCCATTTTTCGTCCCTCAGACCCACATCCATCCTTGCTTTGCAGGCACATCAGACAACTTTGTTTTTTTTTTTCTTGAACCAATTGTTAGGACTGTTGGATCCACTGATTGGCTGTATTTGCATTTTTTGTCTTGTTATTGAGCTGCTTTGTGAGATTCGCTAAACCACCCTCCCATTTTCTTTGGGTTCGAGCTTGGACGCACTCGAAACCTTGTCATACCCGCTCATTTGTTACCTTGCTATCCCTCGAGCTTGTTCTGTGAATCCCAAACCTTGTTGTACTATTAATTATTGTAAGAACTTTAGCTGAAACAAAATTTTTATCATCGTTTTTATGTGATTTTGTGTTAAAAAATACTAACCGCCAAGAACCACGACTAACCGCCAAAAACCACGGTTAACCAGGACACATTTGGCAAAATTCAAATTTGAATTGATTCACCAATCCATGATAAAACCGTAATTAACCGGCTCTGTGTCATATCCGATTTTTCCGCTAAAATGGTTTTGTAAACCCTACATAAGAGTAATAGATGGTCAAACAGTCAAACGAGAGACATTTTGATCATTTCGAAGGCATTCTGATGTCTTCTAACCACAAAGTGTAATGGGGCCCTACGGGGGTAGTATATATGGTTAGTGTTACATTATGATGGTATGTAAGCTGAGAGCGGTATTGCGAATTTTGCAATAGTACTGAAGAGTTGTTCTTTTTTTAAAAAGAAAAAGGGCGCGACTTAGGGACGAGCGTCAAACCTTCTTGCAGCGTCCGTCGGACCTTCGCATGACCGGTCGACCCACCAGCAGCCTTTTACACGCTGAAACAACTCTGCGCCCCCACTAGAACTAACTTCTTCGTTATTGTTTCGAAGGTCGCCGCAACCTGCTCGCGAATCCCTCCCTGTTTGTATGCAATGACGTCAGTGATGACGTAAGCGAAAAGATTCCTTTCAGTTTTCTCTTCCGACGACCATAGATTTTGACTGGTTGCTCCAATGTACGAACCGTTTGCACCGCTGCGTTCCTCGCATTTTTACGAACAAGACAAGTCCAATGTTGCTATATAAAAATTTACTGAAACAATTTGTTATCCTAATGCAACAATTAGTTTAGCCTGTTGAAACAATATGGCTAACCTGCTGAAATAATTACTTTTGCCTAGTGGATGTATAATCAAGTGAAACAGTTGGTTTAGCCTATTGAAAAAATATATATAGCATGCTAAAACAATTGGTTTAGCCTATTGGAACAATATATATAGTCTGCTGAAACAACTAGTTTAACCTATTGAAACAATTTGTCTATCCTGATAACATAATTTGTATAGCCTATTTAAACAATATGTTTGGCATGTTGAAACAATTAGTTTACCATGAAGGAATAGACCCAAACCCTTTTTCAGTGTTTCAAAGGGCAAAGAATCTGTGGGAAGAGTTGGAGTATGTTGAGGAATTAAAGCAGAATGAAAATGGACAATATTTGGGCCAAGAAAGAATGGAAATTATGTCTATGGAGGATGAGAACTCAGTTATCTGTCATGTGGATGGGGCGTTAAATATGGCTAAGAATTGTGCAGGAGGGGGGTGGGTAGTGCTCAACAAGAGAGGTAAGTTTCTTGCTGCAGGAATCCAGAAAAGAATCGGTTTCAGAGACCCCCAGACCATTGAGGCGTGGAGTTGCAAATAGGCGATGGTGTTCACTCTGAAGAAAGGCTTCCAGAATGTGGTTTTTGCTTCAGATTGTTTGAATCTGGTTTCAGCAGTGCAATCTAACAATGACGTTTGCTCTTTAGATAAATCTATTATTATGGATATTAGACGTCTGTTGAGAAGTAATGAGGGGTGTAAGTTAATCTATGTGCCCAGGCATGAAAACTCCGTAGCTCATGGGTGTGCCAAATTTGCTGTAAACACTCGGATGTAATGTTTCAATCGTGGTGCCACACACCACCGGACTTCCTTGTAAATTGCTCTTTCTTCTAATTTATTTACAAGGCTGTCTGCGTCAAAAAAAAAGAAACAATTAGTTTACCCTATCGGAACAATCTATCTAGTCTGTTGAAACAATTGGTTTAGCATATTGGAACAATGTTTTTGGCCTGTTGGAATAATTAGTTTAGCCTACTAGAACGATATGTCTAGCCAAGTGCAACAATTAGTTTTTTATTGGAACAATATGTCTAGCCTGCTGAAACAATTAGTTTAGCCTATTAGAAACAATCTGTATAGATTGTTGAAACAATTTGGCTAATAAAAATAAAAAATTTGACAAAAGTATTTAAAATGAATTAATTAGGATTTTAGATGAATTATGAAATTTGCTCTATGTATTTTGGACTTCAGATGAAATAGAGACAAAAATAAGAAAATTAAATAGGAAAAAATGAAACGCTCGTTTTTTCTTGTCGTATGATCATCGATTAGCATAGTCTTGGCAGTGCGGTCGAGGCGGCATGCGATCTTTGGAACGTGCTTCTTTGAGCCCTGTTGCTCGGCAGCGTGGTGTCGATTCGAAATTTTAATTTTTATATTTATTTTTATTCGTTTATGCAAAATTATGTGTCGGATTGAAATTTAGACACAAATAGCGCGATCGCACTTCAATTCACGACAAGCTGCCTGTCGCACTTTGAAAGCCTGACAATTGCTTTGAGAAGGAACATGCATGAGAAGCGACCCGATCCTGAAACCAATACACGACCGACCCTACGTGCTCTGATGAAATCGAGAGATTTTGTACTTCTTCTATCAATTAACATTTCATACCATATCAAACTTACGAAACAAATTTTAAAATTCATGTCAAATCCTAAAGAACCCATTTTGAAACTTTCAATTTTTAATTTTTTTGAATTTTGAATTTACACTTGAATTGGTATTAAAATTTTGAGATTTTGAAATTTGAATTTCGAAAATTTTAAGTTTGAAAAATGGGTTCTTTAGGATTTCACATGAATTTTAAAATTTGTTTCGTGTAAATTGGATATGGTATGAAATATTAAACTTCAAATTTTTGTGCAAATTCAAAATTCAAAATTCAAAAATTGGAAGTTTAATATTTCATACCATATCCAATTTACACGAAACAAATTTTAAAATTCATGTCAAATCCTAAAGAACCCATTTTTCAAACTTAAAATTTTCGAAATTCAAATTTTAAAATCTCAAAATTTTAATACCAATTCAAGTGTAAATTCAAAATTCAAAATTTAAAAAAATTTAAAAAAATTGAAAGTTTCAAAAATGGGTTCCTTAGGATTTGACATGAATTTTAAAATTTGTTTCGTGTAAGTTGGATATGGTATGAAATGTTAATTGATAGAAGAAGTTCAAAATCTCTGGAATTTACTGTAGCACGGAGGACTAGTCGTGCATTGGTTTCACGACTGGGGCTGCTCACTGGTGCATTTTCCTCTCAGCAGCCTGTCGTGCTTTCAATGTGCGACAGGGCAGCTTGTCGTGAATTGGAAGTACGACCGGCGCTATTTGTGTCTAAATTTCAATCCGACACATAATTTTGCATAAACGAATAAAAATAAATATAAAAAAATTAAAAATTCTCCGGTTGCAAGCATTTGCCAAAGAAAAAGGGTAGCAAGTAGCAACGATAAAGTACAAAACAGAACATGCGTATTCCCCAGCCTTGTTCCTGGCTGCGACTTGGTACCACCCGCAACGCGTGATCTCATCTCTCCCCCCTCCCGAACGTTCGAATCCAACGGCTACTTTGACCCAACCCTCCGTACTTAAACACCCCCGCACCACAGGCCCAGAGCTCATCTCCACGCACGGCACGCGCACACTCTCTCTGCTCCCACCCATCTCCCCAGCCACCATGGCGGCGTCCAATGCCCTCATCCTCTGCGCCTCGGTCCTCCTCGCCGCGGCGGCCGCTTCAGAGGCCAGGGACTACCTCGTCGGCGACGCCGACGGCTGGAAGGTCCCGGCGCAGCCCGACGCGCTCAGCAAGTGGGCTCAGGCCAACCGCTTCCACGTCGGCGACAAGCTCGGTGAGTCGAGACTCACAGCCGCGCCCTCCGAATTCGCCGGAGATCTTTGACTGGAAACCCGCGAAGTTTGCAGATCGCGCGGTTGCGCCTCCTCTGTTCTGAAATTTCGTTCCTGTTTTTTGAACCTGGGATCTGCAGTTTTCAAGTTCAACGCCGCGGTGGACTCGGTGCTGGAGGTCACCCGCGATGACTACGCCCGCTGCAGCACGGCCAGCCCCATCGCCACCTACAAGGCAGGCGATGCCACAGTGCCGTTGCCGCGTTCCGGCGCGCACTACTTCGTCAGCGGCGCCGCCGGGAGCTGCGAGAAGGGCGAGCGCCTCGTCGTCGTCGTCATGTCGGAGAAGCACGGCCGCCGCCACGGCGCCGCGCCGGCGCCGGCTCCGGCGGCCGTGCTAGCTCCGTCTCCCTTGGCCGCTGGGCTAGTGGGTGGCCCCGGCGCCGCGCCGGCAATGGCGCCGGCGGCCGGCGCCGCGGGGAGGACAGCGGCTTCTGCCGGGTGCGGCGCTCTGCTCCTTGGCGCCATTCTTGGAGGGTTGTTGGTCGCGTTCTGAGATGGCGAGGCGATCTGGGACACATTGGGGGATTCTTTGATTAGTCTAGCTCTTGTGATTTTTCAATTCAAAGAATGTGCTTCTTCTGTCTGTAGAAGAAGCGATGATGTTTTGAGTGAAATGGATAATAGACGATGTGGTGTCTGGTTTGCATCAACGATTTTTATGGTGTCGTGTGATTCTAATCTCTCTCCATCATGCTGTCAATCCATAACTCCAACGTTGGTCGATACGTTTCACCATCAACATGAGTCAACTTTTTTTGAACCTTGCCAAAACTAAAGTACATCTCATCTGTCCTAATGAGTGAAAATACCGGAAATTCAATACTGTAAATGCGACTGTATGAATGTTGTTCGTGACTCTCTGCTTCTCTCAGATCTAAATGCACACACTCCGTAAACACTTTTAACTACACACTCTATATTTCTCTAAAATTAGTTCGCATTTTATACTCCATGCTAAAATATTTCTTTCCTCCGGACACTATCTATTTACGGAAAAAAATTCTGCGAATCTGGGATACAAACTACGTCCTGTGCATACCGGATACCGATGGATGACGCGTGGACGAGCTGGCGATCCAACGCACATCGCCCCCAACGCTCAGCCATCGCATGCAGCGCCAGCCTGCAGCCCTGCTATCAGCTCCAGCGAGCTCTCGGCTCGGTCTCCCTGGCAATTTTGCCAAGAAGGAAACGGGGGGCGTCCGATGGGCAGCGCCATCTCCTCCCATTCCCCAAACTTGAGCGTCTCGTTCTCGGTGGCGGCGCTCCCCCTCGTCGGCAGCGGCGGCGCTTCCCCTTCCACCACCGAAACCCTCGGCGGCGGCGGCGCTCTCCCTTGGCGGCGACGCTTTCCCTCGGCGGCGGCGGCGGCAACGCTCTCCCGCCACTTCGACTCATGGCACCGGCAGCCGCGCCGTCCCACACTCCGCATCACCGCCTGGAGCACTGGAGCCAGGACTGCTAGCCCTAATGAATTGCCAAGAAAAAAAAGAAGTGCAGCAGAATGAATTGCCAATGCTTTGATTAATTGGAGCTTGTTTTGAGCAATGTCACACTAGTTAATTCGTAACCTGCTGCATTGTCACATACAGAAGAAGAGTTTTGATTTGTGATTTTATAAAGAAGGTTTTCTAAGCTATGTGTACTGATTTGGTTCTTGTATGATCTTGTGTAAACCGATTATATAGAAGTGTGAATTTAGCGGTGTTTGAATTTCTGTAAATTGTGGAGTGTATACTGTATGCATAGATTCACTGAATTGTGAATTTGGCAGTCCATGGATCTTGTCAATTGTATGTGTACATTTTAAGCTGAGAATAGATGTACATAATTGTTTTGGAAATATATACTGCATAACTATGGATTTGTGCACATCTTCTGAATTCCAAAACTATGAAATGTGAATGCACTTTTCTGGAGTAATGGACAAATGCAGTTTTCTGGAGTAAGCATTGTGAAAACAATTGTGCTACTATTAGAAGGAAAGAGGCACGGTGAAGCTCCAAAGGCTCAACACTGCTCTGCAGTGTGCAAATGTGCAATATTACCCAAGTTGAATGGCCAAGCCACAGCCATTGCCACTGCCTTGAACTGTTCGCAGACTGAAAATCACACATGCAAGCCACAACCAATGCCATTGTTTTGAATTGGAATCAATACAAAAAGTTTTTCTGTATATGAATACAAGTTTATGGGGATAAAATTCTTTGCTCCCAGATTGGCTTTTCTTGTGAATCTGTGAGCATTTTAGATTGGCATTAGATATGCCATTATTTCCTCCCCTTTGCAAATGAATGAAATAAACGAAATTGGCTGATTCTGTGGATCCCTGATGACCTGAAGCTCAGATCAATGCTTTTAAGCTCAGATCACTGTAGGAAGATGACCTGAAGCGTTGCATCTGTATATGACCTGTTGCATTGCATTTCATGGCAAGCAAATAGCTCTTGCTAAACTGAACATTTGTGTGTAATGTCATTTGGGCAATAAGAACAGAATTCATGCACACCAAACAGGAATACTGACTTCAGGCACTAACTTTATAAATCAATGGCATGGATTAAATCTCAACTTGCTCAAGTTTAAATTCTGAAATACAGATGTAAATGTAAAACATATTTGTCCTGATCAAAAAAGAAGGAAAATGGCCAACTCTGAGACATTTTGACTTGTACGGTAACAAAAAAAGGAAGCATAATAGGAGATGCATTTTTAATTAAAAAAAATCTGAACCGAGGACTGGCTTGTAGCCTTGTACAACAATATTGTAATATGGTCATATAGTTAACCTAGAATGCTAATTTTCACCAAAGCTAGTTAACCTCATGCTGCCCTGCTTCTTGAATTAACAAACTTTGATGTCAACAACATCAACGAACAGCCAATCACAGATGTTAGTTCGCTTAGTTTATATAAAAAAAAAAAGAAACGGGTGAAAATTCAGATAAAATATGTCAAAATCTGTAAACACTTTATTAGATAATGTAACAGTGATAGTAGAATGCAGAAGTGTGAATACTAGTTTTGGTGATGAGAAGACGGCGGAGAAGATGGAGTCACTGGGCGTGCACATTCTCGAGCATAGCCGGCTCTATGCCGTCGTCACTAGTGCTGGGAGAATGGGCCGGGCCAGGTAGGCTGGCACGGGCACGACCCGATTTTTCAAGCCCGTGCCCCGACTCAGCACGATTTCTGATGGGCCGGGCCGGCACGGCCCGAAATGGCGTGTCGGACCGGGCCTGGAAACCAGCCACGATGTGCCACCCGGCCCGGCCCGACTGTCCGGGCCATGCTTGGGCCGGCCTGGCCCGAATAGAGGCACGGGTCAGTTTTTTATATTTTGCGTAGTCTTCCATTACTCAGATCAATTTTTGTTCAATACAAAAGTTGTAGATAATGTCGAGGCGCATCTTTTTCATGTAGACAAGGTTTTCATTTGAGCAATGTATGAATTTATAAAAAAATATTTGTCGCTGCCTGCTTTCGTGCCGACGGCACCGTCCTCGGTAATTCGAAAGTTTCGAGGTCTTATGCTACTCGGATGAATTTACGTTGAACACAAAAGTTGTAGATAATTTCAAGATGCGTCTTTTTTGTATAAACAACATTTTCAGTTGAGCAACGTATGAATTTCTAAAAAATCATTTTGCCTGCTGTTATTTTACTCGTGCCGTGCTCGGGCCGGTCCGGCCGTGCTTTGGGCCGTGCCGGGCCTAGATTTTGGCACTCCGTGCCAGCCCGGCATGGCCCGAAGTGCTGACTGGGCCGTGCTGGCCTGTTTTGCACCGGCCCGAGGCAGGACGGGCCTGGGCCGGGCCGGCACGGCACGGCCTAACTCTCAGCACTAGTCGTCACCTTCACCGTCAAGAACCAGCACCTCGTCAGCACCGCCGTCCTCGGCACTGCCTCTGTGGCCATCAATGAGGTCGCCTCGGGGGACCCCGTCGAGCGCTGGCTCGACCTTCGCGGCGACGACCATGGCCACACGACGCATGCCCCGAGGCTCCACGTGAGGCTCCGCTTCGCCGGCGTAGAGTGTGACCCGTGCTAGGGGAGGAGAAAGGCGACGGCATTGGGGGAGGACAAAGGTGACAACATTGGGGGAGGAGGCGGCGGAGATCTGGGTGCCTAAGACTTGAGCCGAGCGCTGCCTGTTCCTTCGCTAGGGGAGCCGAGCGGAGTAGAGGAAGCCGATCGGGGATAGCAGCAGCAGTCGTTCATCGCCCCAGCCGCTGCGTTGATGGGCACGTTGGCCACACGTCGGCATCTGGAGTCAGGTATGCACGGTCGCGGGTTTGCACCCCGGCCCTACCAAATTTTTTTTCCCTATTTACTCCCTCCGTTCTTTTTTGTGTGACACCTTTGACTTTTAGATACATCTTTGACCATTCGTCTTATTAATTTTTTTTTGTAAATATCATTTATTTTGTTGTGATTTGTTTTATCAATAAACATACTTTGAGCATGACTTTTGTTTTCATGTTTGCACTAAAGTTTTGAATAAGACGAATGGTCAAAGTTATGTCCAAAAGTCAAAAGCGTCAAACGAAAAAAAACGGAGAGAATATATTTTACTTTACAATTTCTCCTGCGGATACTCACCACCCTCTGCTGGTTTCCTACCAGTTGTTAGATCCCGTCCAATTTCACTCATTAATTCTAACCTGGCCGCTTGGCTCGTGGTCTAATTCTTCGCATGTGCGGCCGGCTTTCTGATATGACAAGAGCCCCGCCCTCCGCTTCACGCGAGCACGAGGGGACTCTTCTGCTTTAATGGTGCATTATGATCCGATATCCATCAGACGGTACTTTATATTGAATGATTATTTCAATTGTGGCGTTTCTTATTAGTTGTATTTGTATTCCTTACTTTGTCGAATGCGGTGCTTTTAAAGATTACTTTTGCATAGGTTGTATAAATAAAGGATGAAGATTTTTCCTTCCCTTCTTTCCGGTTATTTTTGTGCAGTGTTGTTCCCATGGGTTTTTCCTCACTTCTATTCTCTCCTCATGGATTAAGTAGAGCACGCCTTGCCAATAAACTAGGTGGCTAGATCCGGACAAACACGATGGGGTCTCCTCGGATTTGAGAAGAAAGTGCTGAAGAGAAGATATGCCATAATTTTTTGTTCTTAGAATATCACATTTGCACTACGAAGTGGTTGAGGATGCTTATCAAAACATTCTCACAAAGCATCTAATTTTATATGGGGTGGATAATTCATTATGCGACATGATATTTTTTTCATGTTACATCTGTTGTTTTGACATGTTCTATCGCTTTTTTTTTTATGCACGTTACAACAGTTTTTTTTTTTATCATGTTTCAACATTGGTTGACTAAATTTGAACATGCTCCACTAGTTATTTTGTCATGTTCTATCCAATTTATTAATATGTTCTAACAATCTTATTAAAATGTTTCAATAGTTGGTTTGCTATGACTTTATTTTGTATGTTTCATCAATTGAATATCATGTTTCAATAGACACAACCAAATGTTATAGCTCGTGACATAGGGCATATGTTCCACAACATATTGTATATGTGTGGGACGTTGGCACCATTCGAAACAAGCGTTTGATTTTTTCGTACATTCAGTTTATAGTGGGAGCTAATGATTATATCAATTGTGGCGCTTCTTATTAGTTGTACATGTGTTCCCTATTTTGTAGGTTCAATCAGTGGACAGCTCGATCGATGGCAATGCTATTAAAGATTACCTTTGCATAGGTTGTATGAATAAGGGATGGAGATTTTCCCTTTCTTTCTTTTTTGGTATTTTCGGTGCAGTGTTGTTCCAAGAAATTTGGTACTAAGCACATTCAAGTTCCATATAATCTAGCATTGATATATGATGTGATCATGTGAATACAAGAACGAGGTGCCTATGATTAGGAGCCACTACAAATCGGACGTCTGATTTGATAGAAAAAATCGGACTTTTGTTCTGAACAGTGCTAACGTGTTCTAAATATATATAATGTGTTGCTGGAACATACACATTGTATCGCCGGAATATTTGGTTGTGTCTATTGAATCATGATGTTCTACTGATGGAACTTGTAGAATAGAGACATCGAAAAAGCAAACCAACTATCAGAACATGTGATGAAACTATTGGAATATGCCAATAAAACTATTGGAATATGACAAAACACCTTATGAAACATGTTAAAACATAGTCAACTAGTAGTGTTGAAATATGCTAAAAGGTTGTTAGAACATGTCCAGAAAAAAACGTTTAAACAATTCAAAAGAACTAATGAAGCATGCCGAAACTTGATGAAAATATCATGTTCCACAATTCATCATCCACCCTAAAACAAAGCTAGGTGTTCCACGAGAACAAAAGCAAAGTTTCGACATCCAAACTTGAATGTTCCATATGTACTAGTGTGATGTTTCAATGGGCCAAAATTATGTTACATCTCCTCTTTACATTCTTTCTCAAATCTGCGAGCTCCCGTCGTGCTCGCCGGATCCGGCCACCTAGCTTGTGGTAAGAGGTAGATCAAGAGATGGACAGAGGAGACACATAGACACAGAAGAGAGCATTAGATCTGGACACACAAAAAAGCAAGATCAATTGATGACACAAATTAGCAAGCTACATGTAGCTGTTGCCTCATGCACGCAAGCACAAGTTGCAAAACGAGCAGCATCACAACTAATGGATCCCACTCTTGTGCAAACATTCATGTGCACAGAGATCATGCACACGGAGTGAGAGATGGACGGAGGCATAGAGATGTCACTACAGGAAAGTTCATCATTTTAGACGGCCTAAGCCGTCTACCATAGACAGCAAACCGTCCACTGAAAATATACTCGACGGCTGACCGTCGACCATAAACCGACGACACTACTCCGTCGACCATAAAAATATGGTCGACAGCAGGACCGTCGACCATAATATGGTCGACGGCATATCTCACGGCCGTCGACCATATCTCAGGTAACGGCCAAATATCTCCGTCAACTTATGGTCGATGGTCTGGTGCAAGCCGTCTACCATAACGAGGAGCTACCACGTAGGTTATGGTGGACGACATTTTTATGGCCGTCTACCATAATGTTATGGTGGACGGCTTCCTTATGGCCGTCTACCATAATATGCAGACCTGTGGTTATGGTCGACGGCCAGTCTTTTAGCCGTCCACCATAAGTTGGCTGCAGAAAAAAAAATTTTTGTAAATAATTGTCAAAAATTCCAAAAAAAAATACAAGATGCCGTCGCGTTGCCGCGATGCTGCAGCTAGTGCTGTACCTGCAGGAAATTCCCCATAATCTCTAAATATTTCCCAAATATGGCCATATGCCCACATATAGCCATATTTCCACACACATGCACATTTGACACATATATAGCCACAGTTTTCACATATACATGCACATTCCAACACAATTATAAACCACAAAATGCACACATGGCCACATTTCACACATATGCAATAGTAGACATGTAGCAACATACATTCATCATCACGAGTCCGTTTACTTGAGAGGAGGGGGGAAGGTGGGTGGTTGCGCAAGCATGTCATCGACAAAGTTATCGTCGAAGGCGGGCACGGAGCCACCGGTTGCATCATCACCATGTTGCACCTCTTGTGCTGGGGCAGCTGACCCGGATCCCTAAGTAGCAATTTTGATGAAAGAGATATTATAGTTTGGCATTAGCAAAGTATTAATCACGTAAGATTCACCATGCCATTTAAGATACTAAAATTAGATGAATTACCTGTCCTAGAGGCTGTGAAGGACCAGCTTGCTGAGTGTAGCCTTGAGGTGGAATTGGCCACATGCAGGGGCTTGGCATCGGCATATGGTGTGGTTGAGAAGGTCCGGGAGGTCCATATTGCCACATGTAGGGGTTTGGCATTGGAACCTGTGCAGGAGCAAATCCTGACGCCTGAAAGCAAACAAATTGAAATGTAATATATGCGGTATAGCCTAAAATGAATTAGTGCATGGGAGTTAAGAAATTTTACCCCGTCGTGGCCAGGAGTAGGGATAAACGGCCAGAAGCATGGCATTGGTGGACGAGAGGGATCCGCGACAGGGGCTTGAGTTGGAGTAGCCGATCCTGAAGCCTGCAAGGAGCATTATCGATTGTGGTATGTAGCACTTCATGGCTAGACAATTAAAGCATTTACATCGACTTACCCCGTCTGGAGGATTAATGTACGAAGCTCCTTGTGGCGGAGGGTAGGACTGCAAGGTAAAGCACAATTAGTGCGGGTTAGACCAAATATGAAAATTTAAAACATGACATCTCGGAAAAGTGAAATCCTACCGGTATCCAACGCTCGATGAACACAAGTCTGGATAGGACAGATTGGTTTGTTCTCGCGTCCTCCTCTCGCTTCCTAGTTAGCTCTTGAATCTGTTGTTGCAAGACGCGGTTCTGGTCCTCCAACGCACGCTGCCTCAAGGAAGTAGACGGGCCTGATGCCCTTCGAGCTGCCCTCACCTCGGGCATGTACTCGGAAGAGCAGAGGGCGTCGTTCCCGAACGCCAACCGACCGTGAGCCCTCCCCCCCATACGAAAGTGAATGATGGCTGCGTCCAAGGGTGCCTCAAGAGGAGTGCAGTCAGACCTGTGCACCTCAGTCATTCCGTCCACGTAACGATCCTGCGGTGAAAGCCTCTTCATTAGTAATGGTCAAATTAATCATATGTACATATGAACGCCAAAACTTAGAACTTACCAATCTCGCCTGGGCCGGGGCGTCCAAAGGTGCCCGCGTGCCATCGGTGTTTCTCGCCGAGTGTGCTTTGGTGTAGACATCGATGTAGCTTGGATCCTACCCTGTTTGTTCTCTCTGCAGTGTTGTATACAAAGTCAATTTAGCTAACTAGGAAACGTTAAAGTAGAGTCAACTTACCATCACTTTGACGAGCTGAGCCATCGACCGGCTACCGAGGTGGGTGACACAGGCATCTTCGGAGGCAATAAGATTTGCCTTGTTCCTTTCTGATTTCTCTTTCCACTTCGGACTATCATACATGTCAGAAAGGTACCTCCAAGCATCAGGTCGACACGCAAAGTACTCATCTGGCGTGAGAAAATGGTCTCGAGAAGTGCCATCCTTCCTTGTATCAATCCCTTTCCTCTTGAAGTGTCGCTCGACAGCCTTCACGCGAGCGAGTGAAATCAACTCTCGCACCAACTTCACGGTCTTTCTTTCAATAACTTGATTAGTGATGTTTCGTTGTCGCTGAGTAAAATCAAGAGGCAATTGATACCTAGCCTGAAAAGAAGGTGAAAAGACAATTGACTGTGCATTAGCAAAATACATCGAGTTTAATGAATGAAAAGATTGTTATCTTACCCAGAACTCGTCGAGTACATGCTCAGCGACGGAATCCAACTCGGTATCCTTAGCAAGTTTGTAGTCCTCCCAAGTAAGCGCCGCCCTGTGCTCATTCCCAGCCTCCACCATCCCAGGGCTGCAAACCCGTAGAATCACCCCAGAGCAGGACCTGGCTCTTTCACGCCAGTACTGATTGCCACCAAATTGCTGGAAGAACACAAGAACACAATAACCCGTAGAATCACCCCAAAGCAGGCCCTGGCTCTTTCACCTCAGATTCGTTTTCCCGAAATTCGGATCAATCCGTCGGACCCCGTCCGATGCTCATCGGACGCCGTCCGATAAGGTTCAAATTTCAGAGTTTGGTCGTTTTTCTCATCTGTCGGACCCTGTTCGAAGGGGGGTCGGACGCCATCCGATGACAGGGACTGTGTTTTTCGGGACTTAGTCGATTTTTCACTTCGAGCTTTTATCGGACCCCGTCCGATAATTGTCGGACGCCGTCCGACAGAGGCTATGTATTCCGGGACTTAGTCTCTCGGGCTCACTTACTCACCGTACTCCGTCCGATGGTGATCGGACCCCGTCTGACAGAGACTTATCTTCACAACTCTTCGGACTTAGCCCTTCTCGCCTCCTCTCGTCACCATGCATCCGGTCTTGGGACACTTTTGTTGATTTGTGGACACGGTGACAACCTGGGTAGGGTTAAGCGAGAACTTGGGATCACTTGGGCGGGAAGTTTCGCGCTCACAGGTATTTATAAGAAGACTTAGCGGCTACGAAAATCTGGACAGCTAGCTACCCTGAACCTTCTCGACCCTGGGACAGGTGTACTCGCTCTAGATGGCTCGCTCAAGACTAACACCTGGCACTCTCGGAACCCTATGGAACCCACGGCTGATGTTTCTGGACCTGTGCTCAGTGGGACCCTGCAACCAGAGAGGTGTAGTCGAGCCAAAGACGCACACAAGGAAATCAGAAGAACTATAAAAACAAAAAGGTCCTTATACTTGGCGTTCCAGCTGTACGGCCTAGTTACCATCAATTACCAAAATCATTCAGCCCATGGGAGGCTTGATCTTACAATCTCCCCCTTTTTGGTAATTGATGACAACACCTGCAAATCCAACATGACAGAGCACAAATATAATCTCTGGTGCAATGGGTTAGTTCATAAATATTGCATGCCAACAAAAACATAAATACAATAGACTAGGCCAATGAATAAAGTGCAATGTACGTATAGACATGAGCTCCCCCTAAATTAATGCATACCACTTGAGAGTACCATCACATCACATGGAGCAAAGCATCTCTATCTTAATCTCCATCCTAGGAGTAAGGCATTTCCTAAGGTATCACCCCCTGTAACCCAAGGTCAATTATCCCTACCTTGCATCTTAAAACATGACAATAATTCCAAAGCATGGATTTGCAATTATTTCACCCCCTTTGGCATCAATGACCATAAAGTAGCAAAACATGGGAGTAGAGCTAATTAAGCGTTTTGGAAGTTAAACTAGTGCAAGCACGCCCACAAGTCCACCACACTCAAAATCGAGCCATCTCATGGTCACAAGATCAACTAGAGCATAATTGATAGATGTGTAATTCAAGTTATTATGACCTAGAGCAAATATAAGGTGAACTATAGTTAGAAGTATCAAGAGTTGCTCCAAAACTCAAAGGGGACATATGATGCACCATAGCACTAGAAGATTCACTCCAAGCTACACATGCTATCACCGAGCCTATTTGAGACTAAAACAATTTGGTTAAGCTCATTTTGAAATATTTCATGTTTTGCACTTTAAATTTTCTCAAATTTGCCATGTCTCAAACCATAGACGACGCCACCCAGCATGACACTGAAGATGAACATCTCGGTCATCCAAAGCTCCCCCTAAGTTCATGCCCAGTGCTATGGCAAGCTATCTCATCGAGGAGACATTGGTGAAACATGTATGACCAATTGTGGCCGCATTCACATTTTAGCATATTTGGCTCAACATTTTCTCAAAATTGCTCAATTTAGCGAAGTAAGGACATGTGCAAAATGAAAGAACACAATCTAGACTTAGAAGCACATGGTCAACCAAAGAGTTTAGAGCAATCAAATGAAACTAGAAGCTATAGCCCTCCTAACACATGCTCATGGCTTTCAATTGCATGATATATTGAGTTAAACACAAGTTGAGCTAGTGACAGGTAAACACATGCTATAGCTATCAATTTCATGTGACGAACATATAGGCAATGAATAACATCCAGTATAACAAGCAAAGCACCTCAAACGCTCAAACTGGCTTCAAAAGATTTGCAATGAATGACATAGCCGCACGACAGACTCAGGCAATGTTTGACTTGTCTAAAATGTTCAATTCATTTCTCAATTTACAGAATCGTGCCTCATCGAGTGGTTTGGTAAAGATGTCGGCAAGCTGGTCCTCCGTCCTCACGTGTTCAAGCACAATGTCACCCTTTGCCACATGGTCCCGAAGGAAATGATGATGGACATCAATGTGCTTGGTCCGTGAGTGTTGGATCGGGTTGCACGCTATCTTCACCATGCTCTCGTTGTCGCATAGGAGAGGCACATGGTTGAGTTTAAATCCAAAATCAAACAGTAATTGTGTCAAGTAAAGAAGTTGTGCACAGCAACTCCCTGCCGCTATATACTCAGCCTCAGCAGTAGATAGCTCCACGGAGTTCTATTTCTTTGACGCCCATGACACAAGACACATACCCAAGAAGTGACAAGCCCCGAAAGTGCTCTTACGATCAATTTTGCACCCGGCATAATCTGAGTCAGAATAGCCTAGGAGCTCAAATCGCGCACCCTTCGGGAACCAAAGGCCTATGCTGAGTGTGTGTTTTAGATATCTAAAGATTCGTTTCACAGCAATCATATGCATTTCTCTAGGGGAGGCTTGAAATCTAGCGCACATGCACACACTAAACATGTTGTCCGGCCTAGATGCAGTCAAATATAGCAAAACACCAATCATGTAACGATAAAGTTTCTGATCGACATGTTTACCTTCTTCGTTGAGGTCGAGGTGGCAGTTCGTCCCCATTGGTGTTCGGATTGATTTGCAGTCACTCATGTTGAAGCGCTTGAGTAGGTCGTGAATGTACTTCTCCTTACATATGAATGTCTCGGTCTTGAGTTGCTTGATTTGAAATCCCAAGAAGAAGTTCAATTGGCCTATCATCGACATCTCGAATTCCTTGCTCATCATGTCGCTAAACTCTGTGACCAAGAACTCATTTGTGGTACCGAAGATGATGTCATCCACATAGACCTGGCACAGGAACAGATCTCCATCCACCACCTTAGTGAATAGAGTCGTGTCGACCCTTCCGACTGTGAATCCCTTGCCAATGAGAAAGTCTCTTAACCTTTCATACCATGCCCTGAGTGCTTACTTGAGACCATACAAAGTCTTCGACAGTTTGTACACATGATCAAGGTGCTGTGGCTCCTCAAAGCCTGGAGGTTGCTCAACATACACCAATTCCCTAATGTAACCGTTCAGGAATGCACTCTTCACGTCCATCTGTCTAAGCACAATGTTGTAACATGTTGCAAATGCCACAAGCAGTCTGATAGCATCTAAACGTGCTACTGGAGCATAGGTATCTCCACAATCTACACTCTCGATCTGTGTGAAGCCCCGAGTCACAAGTCTAGCCTTATTGCGCACCACCACTCCAAACTCATCTTGCTTGTTCTTGAATACCCATTTGGTGCCTATCACATTGTGATCTTTTGGCCTCTCAACCATCGTCCAGACTTGGTTCCTCTCAAAATTGTTCATCTCCTCATGCATCGCATTGATCCAGTCTGGGTCTCTCAGTGTCTCTTCTACTTTCTTTGGCTCAAGCTCAGACACAAATGCCGTGTGCTCACAGAAGTTTGCTAAAGCAACGACCTTACTGACGCTGGCTGTCCTTGACTTTGTTTGCACACCTTGAGTCAAGTTCCCAATCACTTGATCAACTGAATGATCACGACCAATGGTGTGATGGGTCTTGATCAATTGAGGTGGTAGCTCGACTGACTGTGCATTAGGCTCACAAGCTCTCTCTGCCTCTAAAATTTGCTCCACACTTGAGCTATCTTGAGGCAAAGCTCCCCCTGAATCTGGCACTGGCTCAGGTGTGGGAGGTGGTTGAACTGTTTCACTCTCTTTTGAAACCTCAACAGGTCTCACATCTCCAGCTGGTATCTCCTCCACTGCCCTTGCCAGCTGCTCACCATCCACGCCATCTAAGTTCTCATGCTCTCCTTGGCTCCCATTAGACTCGTCAAAGTTGACATCGCAGCTCTCCTCAATCAAACCACTGGACTCATTGTATACTTTGAAAGATGATCCCCTAGCTGAGTAGCCTAGAAAGATCCCAGTGTCGCATCTGTTTTGAAACTTGCCCAAGTGCTCCCGCTTCTTCTTGATGTAGACCTTGCAGCCAAAGACCCTGAAGTAGGAGACATTGGGTCGTCTTCCCACAAGTAGCTCATAGGATGTCTTCTTCAGGAGCTTGTGAAGATACAACCTATTGATGCAGTGACATGCTGTGTTGACTGCTTCAGCCCAGAACAGATGTGAAGTCTTGTATTTATCTAACATCGTCCTTGCCATCTGAATGAGCGTCATGTTCTTCCTCTCAACCACCCCATTTTGCTGAGGAGTGTAGGTGGCTGAGAACTGGTGATCAATGCCTAACTCATCATAGAACAGCTCAACAGAAGTGTTAGTGAACTTTGTTCCATTGTCACTTCTCACCTTCTTGAGGGTACAATCAAAAGTATTTTGGGCTTTCTTTACAAACTTTTTGAAAACATCTCCAGTTGAAGTTTGTCAGGCAGAAAGAAAACCCAAGTGTATCAGGAGAAGTCATCAACAATGACCAAGCAATAGAGATTTTCCCCGATACTCACATAGCTTGTTGGTCCAAAAAGATCCATGTGTAAAATTTCGAGAGGTCGAGATGTAGACATGACATTCTTGGCAGGGTGTGAGCTTGCCACTTGCTTGCCAGCCTGACAGGTACTGCAAGGCTTGTCTTTCTCGAATGTCACATCTTGTACCCCAAGAATCAACTCGTTTTTGAAAAGTTTCTTCAAATTTACCATGCTGACATGCCCAAGATGCCTATGCCAAACCCAACCAAGAGAGACTTTGGCGACAAGGCAAGTTGAGACGGATGCAGCAGGCCCACTAAAGTTCACAAGAAACAAGTTTTCAAACCGAAAGCCTTTGAACACAAGTTTTTCATTTTTGTCCAAAACCAATAAGCCCTCAGGTGAGAAATTACAATGGAACCCCAAATCACATATTTGGGCAATAGAGAGGAGGTTATAGCTCAAAGTTTTCACTAGTAGCATATTATCAATTAAAAGATCTGAAGAAATTGCTACCTTTCCAACTCCAAAAATCTTGCTCTTGCTTCCATCTCCAAAAGTGACCTTGGGGGAATCTTGCTTTCCTCCTCTATTGAGGTGAATAACCGGGGGTTGCTGGTCATGTGTTGGGTGCACCCGCTGTCGATGTTCCAATGGCACCCTCCACTCCGGTAGTTCACCTGTCATGAGGAAAAAAAAATCACTTATGTGACTCAGAGACCCACACAGGAGGTCCTGAAGGGTTAGTCTTCAAACTAGAAGCAACAGGAGCAAACCGACCAATTAATGACTTAGGCATCCAAACATATGCCTTGTGCTCATTCTCAGACTTGAGCCCAACAAATCTAGCAGTCACTCTACCTTGGGAATTTTTCTTTAGCAGGTAGTGATCATACAGCTCAGCATGTGCTTTTGAGAATCTTGACTGTGTGTGATTGGGAGTGTTGCGGTTTTGGTTTCTAGGAGGATTTTTTGTACCATTGTTGTGTTTGGGAGGACCATTCCAGAAGTTTTGCCTAGGTGATTACCAAGTGTTGCGGTACCTAGGGCCTTGCCAGTTGTTGTAGAACCTGGAACCATTCCAAGTGTTGTACCTAGGATCATGCCACGTGTTGTGCCCACTGTGCATCTTAAAAACATTGTTGCTAGTGTGCAAATTGTTAGCATGCCTCTTCTTAGGATAGGCATGATAGTAACTTTGCCTCATGGTAGATGCTCGAGGAACGCTTGATTTCTTCCTCCCTTTTGACTTCTCTGGGGTAAAACCCAAGCCACCCTTTTGGGAAGGTTTTCGTTGTTCCTTGAGCATCTTGTTCAAGGCCAAGCTACCCTCATAGCACTTCCCAAGCCCCTTATCAAATTTCTCAAGTTTAGACTTCAACTCGGCATTTTCAATAGCAAGCTCCCTAACAGCTAGTGCAAATTTGCAATTATCAGGTGTACACACTAGTGCATTGCTAGAGGAACCGCTAGAAGTGGAAGCCAACACATTGTAATCATGGGTAACATCAGGACAAGCAAGAGTCAAATCAACAACAGGTGTAATAGCAACAGAAGTAACAGGCATAGCAGAAGCAACATCCACAGCATCAACAAATGTAGTATCAACTAGTTGAGCAAGAGGCAAAGCAACTAACTCATCATTCTTAACCAGAAGTGTCTTATGATTCTCCCTAAGTGCATGATAAGCAATCATGAGATCATCCAGGGATTCATTCAAAGCATCACGCTCTTCTTCTAGCACATTGCACTTAGATGACAGATTTTTGTTATAGTCTAGCAAAGTGTCATGCTCAGATTCTAAGCTATCACATCTAGTGGCAAGATTTTTGTACTTAGTTTACAATGCAATCAAGGTTTTACCAAGCTCTAGATTCTTAAGTGTCTCATTCTTATAGCGCTCACAAGCTTCCCTAAGACAATCACGCATACCTTCAACATCCACATCAGAGTCAGAACTAGAGTCGCTCACCTCGCCATTAGATCGAGCCATCAGGCACTTGAAAGTGCCAGCAGGAGTTGGTGAAGCCTTTGCCGATGTAGAGAAAGTAGTGGAAGAAGTCCCATCATCATCAGAGTACCACTCTCGAGGCTTAGCAACCACCGTGAAGCATCTTGGTGTGAAAACTGGAGGAGGCGACACAGACTCAGCTATCGCCATGGTGGCCAACTCTTGATCAGCTGATTCCTCATCTCCTGAAGTTGAAGTGTCGCTGGAGCTGCCATCGGTCACCCATTCTCCCACAAAGGCTAGCCTCTTGCCTTGTGAGGAGCGACCCTTGAACCCTGACTTCTGAGGATACTTCTTCTTGTTGTCATTCTGCCTTGGCTTCTCGCCATCGCCCTTCTCCTTTCATTTATCCTTGTACTTGGTATTGCCCTTCTAGGGACATATTGAAGCGATGTGTCCCTTCTCCTGACACTCATAGCATCGGTATGATGCATGGGTGTTTCTGCTCATTCTCTTCTTGCCTCCATAGCCATTTCTGCTCATGAACTAGCAAGCTTGCTTCATAAACAAGCCGAAGTGTTGGAAGCCCTCCTCGAGCTCATTCCATGTCATCTCACCACCGTCCTCAGCTTGACTTGACTTAAAACTACTCTACTTGGATCCACTGGCCTTGAGGGCAATCACTTGATTCTTTGCTGGAGCTAGGGAATCCTCAGGATCATTGAGGAGCATCATCTCATGCGCGGTGATCTTGCTGAACAAAGCCGTGGGTGCCAACTTCTCCACATCACCACTGTTGGTGAGATAAGTGATGATGTCCCGGTAGTCCTTCTTGGGGAGGATCCGCAGTATTTTTCTGCACACTTCATCATTTGCACAGTGTGACCGAGCCCCTTAAGCTCGTTAAGAATGGGGTTAATCCGAGTAAACATGGCATTGACATTTTCATTTGGAAGCATTATGAACTGATCATAACGCTCCTTGACAACCATTAGTCTACCCTCCTTAACAGGTGAAGTGCCCTCGTGAATCTCGATGAGTGTGATCCATATCTCGTGTGCACTAGTGAGGTTGCTAACTCTATCGAAGACCTCCATGCTCAAACCACAAAACAAAGCGTTCATGGCCTTAGCATCGATCTCTAGGAGTTTTGTTTGTCCGGGTGTGGGAGGTACATTATCAGTGAGTGTGACACCATGAGGAGACTCTACGACCTTCCAAACATCCATTCCCATGGCCTGGAGAAATACTTTCATGCGCAACTTCCAAAAGCTAAAATTAGTGCCACTAAATAATGGAATTCTATTGGCGGCTACACTACCCCCGTCGGCCATCTCTATGCGGTTAAGCAACTAGAGATCCTGCGCTTTGATACCACTTGTAGGAAACCTAGGCCGAGAGGGAGGTGAATCGGACTCCTAATTCAAATTTTAACTTTGTTTTCGTGATTGATTAGTCTGGTATTTACCCAAGCTACCGATAAAATCCTATTCTCTAGATGCGGAAGTGATGGCACAATTAATCAACAGGAATGGTGGCTCGATGGGTCACACAAGCAATGCACAATTTAAAATAATGCAAGAGACGAGGAGACGCAAACCGAGTTGTTTACCGAAGTTTGGTGCTCAACGCATGAACACCTATGTCTCCGTTGAGGAAACTTCTCACACAGAGAAGTCGGGACTCTCTCGTCCCTAGACCTCAATCCACTCGTGGTAGCTCTTCACCAACACATGGTAGGCGAGCTTCAAACCTTCACACAAGACGAGTTCTTCCACACGCGGAAGCTCCTCGCACTCGCGGCACCGACACATGGCTCCACCCCCCGACACACGGAGGGTTTTGTACACAACCTTCAACGGATGAAGGCGACGCACCTCCGACACACGGAAGTGACCCCCGACACACGGAGGGTTTCGGTGGACGTGGTCAAACGGTTGATGAAGCTCGTGGCTTGATGACGATCTCTCCGACGGCGAAGTCCCAAGAGCACAAGATCGGAGACCGTCTCTCACCACTACCCCTTCTCTCCCACCATGGAAACTAGGGCAAGAACACCATGGAAGAAGGGGCAAAACTTGGGGATGAATGAGAGGAGGTAGGGGGCACCTTCTTCTTCCTCTTCCTCTCTTCTTCTCCCTCTCTCTTCTCTTCAATCTCTCAAGCACATGAAACCCTAGGAGGTGGGAACCATGGGAGGAGCTCTCTAGGGTGGCTAGGACAAGGGGCGGCTGCTAATGAGGCTCTCTCAAGTTTCTCCCGTGCTCCAAGCCCCTATTTATAGGCACAAGGCAAAACCCTAACAATGGACGGCTCAGATTCGTTTTCCCGAAATTCGGATCAATCCGTCGGACCCCGTCCGGTGCTCATCGGACGCCGTCCGATTAGGTTTAGTCCAAAATTTGTACTCTGTCAGACTCGGTCCGATAACTTATAGGACGCCGTCCCATAAGGTTCAAATTCCAGAGTTTGGTCGTTTTTCTCGTCTGTCGGACCCTGTCCGAAGGGGGGTCGGACGCCGTCCGACAGGGACTGTGTTTTTCGGGACTTAGTCGATTTTTCACTTCGAGCTTGTATCGGACCCGTCCGATAATCATCGGACGCCGTCTGACAGAGGCTATGTATTCCGGGACTTAGTCTCTCGGGCTCACTTACTCACTGGACGCCGTCCGATGGTGATCGGACCCTATCCGACAGAGGCTTATCTTCACAACTCTTTGGACTTGGCCCCTCTCGCCCCCTCTCGTCACCATGCCTTGGGTCTTGGGACACTTTTGTCGATTTGTGGACACGGTGACAACCTGGGTAGGGTTAAGCGAGAACTTGGGATCACTTGGGCGGGAAGTTTCGCGCTCACAGGTATTTAGGAGACTTAGCGGCTACGAAAAACTGGACAGCTAGCTACCCCGAACCTTCTCGACCCTGGGACAGGTGTACTCGCTCTAGATGGTTCGCTCAAGACTAACACCTGGCACTCTCAGAACCCCATGGAACCCACGGCTGATGTTTCCGGACCTGTGCTCAGTGGGACCCTGCAACCAGAGATGTGTAGTCAAGCTAAAGACGCACACAAGGAAATCAGAAGAACTATAAAAACAAAAAGGTCCTTATCCTTGGCGTTCCAGCTGTACGGCCTAGTTACCATCAATTACCAAAATCATTCAGCCCATGGGAGGCTTGATCTTACACCTGTCACCGGAGTATTTAAAGTAAATTCTGTCGTTAGGATTGACAGGGGCTGCAGGAAGCTTATTTATCCCTCGGCCTTTTCGTTGTGTCGACGACCTCCTAATGGATCCCTCCGCTGACTCCTCATCTCCCTCGTCAAAGCCCCCCGACTCGGCCTCCTGAGCCCCCTCCTCACCTCCCACCTCGCCATCCACACCTCCCTCCTCGTCATCCTCACCTCCCTCCTCGCCCTGCAGATCTCCCTCCTCGCCATCCTCACCTCCCTCCTCGCCCACCACCTCCTCCTCCTCCTCCTCCTCCTCCTCCTCCTGTCGACGGGTGAAGAGGCGTCGTGCAACGGTTTTCGTAGTTTTCGTAACTGCGGCTGCCACACCTTTCTTCTTCCTGGGGGCCATCCTGCATAGTAATAAATAGTAACGTTAATAGAAAATAAACATTGAAATGAAAATAGAATGGTAATAAATAGTTAGCTGCAAATGACACCTACAATCAGAAGTAAGCATCATCTTGGATATCATTCGGGTCTGTGCTGACTATTTCAGGTTCAATATCATCCTCGTCATCCGAAGTGTCATCCTCCTCCCTCTCCTCCTCTTCGACGGGTTTAATTGCTTCCGCCTTGTTCAAAGGTTCAATTGCTTCGTCCTCAATCAAAGGTTGGTTCGCTAGGTTGTCAAGTCCTACCCCAATATCCACATGAATCTCTCCTGGCAAGCCATCCTCTTGAAACGGCACATCTACTATCGTGACACATGGAATATCCTCATATGTCAATGCAAGTAATTTATCCGGAGGATTGGTTTTGAATACAACCCACTTAGAACTGTATTTCGGGTTTGGATAGGTGAGATAGTACACTTGCTCGACTTGGTTAGGAAGAACGAATGGGTCGAAGCCAACATTCGATGAATTGTGTCTGACCTCAACAATACCAAGTTCGGGAGTACGCTCGACTCCAGAAACTGGGTGAAACCAATGGCAACGAAACAGGACTAGAGATAGATCATTGCGACCATCATAAGATATCTCTATGATTTCCTCAATTATCCCGTAATATTCCATCACATCTCCGTTTTCCCCCACAGCATAACTTACCACACCCGTATTTATAGTCGTTAAATTGGCTTTGGCCGCCTCGGCTGTTCTAGAGCGAAATCGGTACCCACTGACATCATAGGTACCATATGATCTTATGGAACGCCGACATCCTTGAGACATCTGACGGAGATCGTTATGTATGCTAGGATGTTTTTGACACAAAAAAATGGATAGGTTGAACAATATCTCTATGATTTTACTACACGTACGAAGTTGGAAATAATATTGCTTACGTTGTAGAAAAACCAGGTTAAGAAATTTCGGCCTCCCGCATGCCCATGATTAGGTGATCCCGGTCGTTTCCACTCCTCTTGTATGAATTGTCTGCCCAGATGTGTCGAACACGTACATTGAAATAAGAACACGTACAAGTCGAAAGAATGTGTCTAGGGGATGAGAATAAAAAAGAATTAAGTACACTTACTCGACATATCCTTCCATTTCCTCCATTTGATCGTAAATATATATTTGTGCAGGCCATGCGACCGTGTGTGCTCCATCCTGAGAACATGCCATACGCCGGAAAGTCATGGATCGACCACAGATAGGCGACGCGCATCTTGAAAGTCGTATTTGTTGCTCTATCATATGTGTCGACCCCATTTTCCCACAGGTCCTTCAACTCCTCAACCAGCGGCTTCATGAACAAGTCCAGTTTCTTACCAGAACTACTAGGACCGGGAACAATTAAAAATAGAAACATGTACTCTTGTTTCATGCAAAGTGACGGGGGAAGGTTGTACGGGATGCTGAAAATCGGCCAGCAAGAGTATGACTGTGCACTTGTGTTGAATGGCGTGAACCCATCCATCGCAAGACCAATACGGACATTCCTTGGATCTTGAGTAAAATCAGGATACTTCCTATCGAAGCTCTTCCAAGCTTCTTCGTCAGAAGGATGAACCATAAGCTCTAGCCTCTTACGGGTGCCCACCTTATGCCATCTCATATGCTTCGCAGTTTTTTCGGACATGTACAGCCTTTGTATGCATTGCATAACTGGGAAATACCGTAGGGTTTTCCTCGCAGTTTTGGTCTGTCGCATTGTACCATCCTCATTCTCCACTTCAAAATATCGAGAATCTCCACAGCGGTCACAATGGGTCTTGTCGGCGTCACCTTTCCAAAATAACATGCAGTTGCGATAACAATAATCTATCTTGGTGTACGGCATTCCTAGACCTCTGAGAAGTTTCGAAGACTCATACCAACTTAGTGGCATCTTGTGGCCTTCAGGAAGAAGGTCACAAATTAGCTTGATGATGTCCTCGCAACAGTCAATTGAGAAGTTGTGCCTTGACTTTATTGAGATGAGGCGCGCCACTGCGGCGAGGACAGACACCTCGGTTTTCTCATGCAACGGCTCCTTGGCGGCCGATAAAAGACCGAAGAACTGGTCTTCCAGTGGGACAGACTCCTCCCCCGATGCTGGCTCTGGCATTTCATGATGTTGGCCGAAATCATCAAGCATCTCATTCATCCTATCTACTTCATCAGCACCAGACGGTAGACCCACATCTCTAACCGATCGAGTCCGCTTGCCCTCCCCATGATCCATCCACACGAAATAATTTGGCTTGAAACCACGCTTGCACATGTGATTCTCAATCTCCCCCTGAGTCCTCCACTTCAGGTTACCACACATGGCACATGGGCATCTCAGCTCTGCGGTATCAGGGTTCGGTACTGAATGAAAAGCATTCCTCACAAATTTCTTAGTGTTCACGGCCCACTCCGCCGAATGTCTACCATTCTTCTGCCAACCGGCGTACATCCAACTCTGGGACGATTCCATGCCTAAGCTCTATGAACAATGCATGTATGAGGTTTAGTGTTTATAGGTCAGGATAGGTCCTAAATCTACCGACGAACGGGCCCATTCGGGCGATCGTTGTGGTGCACGTGGATTTGAGGAGGGATTTCAGCAGCATAACCCCGCTGAACCCCACATGCACGTACGGCTAGGCCTAGCCTAGCACTTATGTTGTGCACGCAGAGCTCAACGGGGTTACGCCACCGAAATTCTTCCTCAAATCCACGTGCACCACAACGATCGCGCGAATGGGCCCGTTCGTCGGCTGTCCAAAAAGCGTGGACAATTCGAGAGCGTGATCACTCCTGCAATAGGTTCCAACGAATCACCGTCCGGAACCCTTACAAATCGTGCACTCTCGAACGGATGACGTACGGCTATGCATGACACACGTGCATGAATAATTAACCAAGGCCGACGGTTTAACTATTTCAACAAAAACCATCGACACTACCATATAACATCACATAGCGAACGTATAAATATCATGGCGAGATGTACCTTACTCCCTTCACGAACCCGCCGGATTGGGGCTTCGGCGGGTCAAAGGCGCTGATGAGGGGAGACGAGGCAACATGTACACCTTCTGGGGAGGCGGGTCGGCGACGAGCGAGCACGGGGCGGCGCCGGCGGCTGGGGCGAGCAAGTGGCGGCGGCGGAGGCTATGTGGCATGCGGTGAGCTAGGGGTGGCGGTGGCGCAGCCGCGAGCAACGTCCAGTGCGCGGCGGCGGCGGCGGCGGCGCAGCGCAGGACCAAAACACGCAGTGGATAAAACCTAGCCAAGCAGCCGCGCCGTGTTCAGTAGCGGTGTTAAGGCATCACTATGGTCGACGGCATCTAGCCGTCTACACAAATATGGTCGACGGCCAGGATCAATGCCGTCGACCATAACCTTGATTGGGTCAAACAAGCATCGTACCCACTTATGGTGGACGGGAAAAACAGTGGGCCGTCCACAGTAAGACAGAAAATTGGTCGACTAACCTCAAAAATAGCATTTCACATCTAATTATCCAAAATTTTAACAAATTTAGATACTCCATTCACATCAAAAAGAGTTACCACATTGAAATAGATCAGAAAAAGGAAAAAAGAAAACAAAATCCTAAAAAGACACATTTTTATATACGGCAAACATATGGCATATGGCTATTCCAGCAGAATGGTAGGGTTAGCATAAAGATAATCGACAAAAACCCCCTAATGCCCTAATTGCCATCCTAAAATACCCATAACACACAAGACAAATACAAAAAAATGATTCTCGTCAGCCACATGCCACACATGATAAAAATATCCTTTGCAAAATTTTAATTAATTCACTACAAGAAGACTAGCCTATAGCAACACACCCTTTGCATCATATAGTGGTTGTGTTGCTGGAAAACACACGATGACTATTTACTCCAACACACACCTGCATCACATAAAAGTTGTGTTCAAGGGAGACTATACAGCATCACATATTATGTGTTGCTGACACTTATGTGCAAAAACATAGTCTTAAACATAAGACAACAGCACTTAGGTCTTGTTTGTTTTAGATTAATGTAGAGTTGTGTTTTAGTGTAGCAAATTTGTGACCCCCTCAAAATACGTTTTAACAAGTTCAAAAAATTATGAAAAAAATATTTTACAAAATTTATGAAGTACTATTTAAAACCCCACGAAAATGTCTACAAAACATTACATCATTTGGCTTATACAAAAATAACAAATTTTCATTTAATTTAATTTAATCTAAAACAAACAAGGCCTTAATGTACATGTTGCAAATATGACAATACTAATATATCTGAATAACATTGACCAAGGCAAACTTTAGTGATTAAAATTTGCATAGGGAAGAGGCTGATAAGGCCAAAAATCAACACATGTACGTTATTTCCAATTATCCAAGAAAACAATTTTGAAAAAAATCAATTATTTTAACATCAAAGAAATCAAGTATTTTTAGGATGATTCACCGGGTAAAAAAATTTATGGTTACCATTTTTTAAAATAGTTGAGAAAAATCGCAATCTTAGCCATTTTCCTTGTTCGTGATATTTTGCAATTTAAATTTGAAAATTGAAAAAAATGGAATAAAAATTGAGATCGAATACATATCTCATATTACTCTCCCCATATCCTTAATCCATTTACTTTAATGGGCAGAAAATAATTTGCTTCCAACTAGGTGTTTAAAGTGGGATTGCACTTTTATGTTGTTACTTAGATTTTTTTTTGTAAAATTAATATTAAGATTTTTTGTAAAATTAATATTAAGATTTTTTTGCATAATCTTTACATGTTGATTAGTTCACTTGAAAAAAATATAATTGTTGGCGAGCAGCGACTCCCAGCTCCAAAGAAGTGTTTCCACATTCCGCTAAAAAAACGTGGCGCAATCTTAGCCGTTGGTCACGTAATCAGACGGCTAGAAAACGCGGCGCCCGTGAGTTAATTGATGGAGAGAGGAGGAGAAACCCTAATCCCCACACTCTCTCCCCTATTCTCCCACCGGCGCATAAGAGCAAGAGGCAGCGCGGGAGGTGCTGCGCGATGTCACCGACGCGGGGCGGTGGAGCTGCTCGCCGGCGCTCGCGTGCCGTGCCTCGGTACTGCATAAGAGCACGAGGCGACGGGCGGTGGGCGGCTGCCGGGAGGCTACGGTGGTGTCCAAGACCGACGCGCACGCGGACATGATGCGGGCGGTGGCGGGGTCTCCCGAGCGGTCATTAGGCCCAGGTAATTAGTATTCCCCCAAAGAATTGCTTAATTTGGGGCTTTAGTGTTAAGGATTTGAAATTTAGGGTTTCGGATTGGGGAAAAAATTGGAGATTTTTTAATCCGATCTACTAAACGAGCTTCTAATTTTTGTGTTGACTGGTGATAAAATAGGCAAATAGCCACCTCTATATGTGACTACAACAATCTGAAAGCCTGAACAGTGCCTCAATTGGTCTCTGTAGCAGAACATGAGTATAGATGTATTATAATTTATTCCCTTTGCTTTTATCAATAGTAGAACGCAATGCACCATCCGTATGCAGCATTCTGTGCAGGTTGCAACAATACACAACAGAGTATTCGAGATTTATATCTCTTGATTCAATAGAACCTTGAATTTTATTTTTACATAAAAGGTTTAACTCATTGGCTAAACTGGATCGTCCAATTCTGGTTAATAAGCTAGAGCAATTTATTATGGTTTTTTAATCACCGAATTTTGTCAAGATATATACTGAATTATTTGTTAAGATAAAACCAAACTACTATATTCTGGTGTTTCACTAATCACTGTTGGATTTACAAATGCTAGTGTTTTAATTATAAAAAGAGTATAAAGTTTGGATAACAGTTGTGTCCAATAGATTAATTGCACCTTTAATAATAAGATAAGTGAACTCTTCCATGCAAATCATATCAAAGATAACTAATACTCTTTTACGCCATGTAACAGGTAACAGAACCTGTGATTGGCTTGCTAAGAAAAGAGACAAGCCTACTTCAGCAGGGCCTAAGGTAAATTTTTATTTTAAGAAGATGAAACATTGCATTTCTTGCACTTTAAATAGTTGTAGTGGCTTAATGAGGCATTGAGGCTTGCTAGATTATGCAGCTGATTAATAATATGCTTCTACTGGTGAGGTCAATGAAGTGAGCTATCATGTATTTAATTATGGTTCATCAAATGGATGTTGGTGGATGAGCTGTGCGTGTTCATGCTACCTTTGAAGCAGATTGCGAGCACTTGCAGTTGTACAAGATGTTCTTTGGATGCAGTTTAAAAATTATTTGCTAATGCCATGGTCATGCAGTTGTGATGACATATTCACGGTGTGTAGAGTCGGTAGAAATATTCAACTTAGGAATGGTCCGATGAGATTAAGCAAATAATTAATTTTAGAATCTTTATTTTCTGTGCATTTCATCACCATACACATGTCTTGGATTACAGCTCACTACACCATTCATCACATTATTTTTTTGTAGCCTCACGAGGACATGTTCATTGATCCCTTTTTCTATATATTTATAAGTTCACAACGACATCGGATCTCTTTCCTTAATATATTAGGTACAGATGTAATTAGTTGATGCCATATACAGTTGTTAATAAATTTATCATGCCTTGTCATTTCATATCTTTAATTTTTCTATGCATTCATGTTATTATACTTTCATGTTAGGAGCCCATGTTCTTGTTTCTTCCATTCTGTTTTTACAAAAAAAAAGGCTACCGATACATTTTGGGTTTCACATTTGTTCCTCTTGTTTGTATCGTAAAATTGGACATATGAAAATTGAAGTATGATACAAGGGATTTTGAAGAAACCTCTCAGCTCATGATAGTGAGGTATGTAATTATTGTCTCTATACAAAGGTCTTACATACTATATGACTATTTAAATTGAGGCTAATATTAATATAATATATAATTTATACCTAACTTCTATTTATTGTTAGCGTAAATTTTTTGCTTGATAAATTTTAATCTACTTTAACTTTTGACAATTGCCTGAAGTTAGTGAGCGCACAGTAAGTTGTGAAATTGTTATAGAAAACAATCTCTATAAAGTCCAATAGCTAGTAAAACTTTACTTATAATTAGATAATTTGAATAGTTGTGCTTCCATCATAATTTAATCGCATACTTAAAGTTTCATGCTTATTGCATTAAAGTAGATGTCGCTACTAGTCACTACTATTTTTTTTACAAATTCCCCATTTATAACATTGTTGTTGTATTTTGGCAGATGGAAATATGGTATTGAAGAAATATACGACCATAGCTCGTGTCTTGAGATGTGATGCGCCATGGGCACGGAGACTCGACTAATTTCATTACATATTGGCCAATACATTGAATTGTTCTTAGGTCCCTATGTTCCCATGTTGGGAAGCTTTGTATATGTCGATATTGATGTGTGTTTTTAGCATGTAGTTATAAGCTTATGCATTTTTTGTGTAGTGTTTGTATGGGCAATATTGTACAATAACTTATTTTAAATGCAATGAAATATTTCTTTTTGGATTATTGTTCATATTTGATTTTATTATATTATCGAATGAAAATTATATTTATATTTAAGTCAAATATATCGAACAAAGAAATAGAAAATTATAATTTGAAATGACATTTAGTTGTGTTGCAATAGGTCATATATGTGATGCTGAGAAATGCTCTCCATGCTCTGCATATATGTGATGCTAAATTTGTGTTGCTGCTTTGCAACACATATACACATCTACAACATCATATGGTTTGTGTTGCAGTGTAGAGCTCAGCAACACCACTTATAACATCACCTACATTATGTGATGCTAGAAATGACTACAACACATATACGTACATATAGCAACATATGGGCATGTTGCTATATGTCAGTCTTGTAGTAGTGATTACTACATTCCAAATTTACCCAAAAACTAACTTTCCTAAAAAAAAATTAGCCTTTAAAAATTTTCAAATTTAACTTGCAACATAAAATACTACACGTCATATAATACTAAATGCCACAACCCACCAATTTACAAATAATATTACTAATATCTACCAAATAAACACATGATCAAGTATATGAAAAATCACATGAAATATTTAACCCAGGCTATGGTCGACAGCTAGCATATGCCGTCGACCATAATTCAAAAAAAAATAGGCACTGGGAACGCGGGCGCGGGCGCGGCTCGAACCCGGGACCTCGGGTGTGCACGCGCCCACGCCGCGCGCTAGTAGCCAGATGGGAGAAAGATTTTTGTTCAAACCATAAGGGCGCCGCGTCTTTTTGACCTTGCTACACGGCGAGGTATGGTCGACGGTTGAACAGACGGCCGACGACCAAACGTGGGTCCCATATGTCAACCCCCTTCACTGCACGGTGTGGTGCTGTCACAGCGCGCGTGCCGTTAGCGGCAGTGTTACTGTTCACATATGGTAGACGGCTTTCCGTTAGCTGTCGACCATATTGTGTGACGGATCAATGGCTTACCGTTTCCCAGGGTTATGGTAGACGGCCGTAGTTCTAACCGTCGACCATTGTATTTATGGTAGACAGCACAGATTTGGCTATCTATCCTATATTTGGCCATCGACAATGAATGATTTTCCTGTAGTGTGTCGGTGAGCTGCATCTCCGGCCAATGGCGGAGCCAAAAAATTTTAAAAGCCTGGACAAAGTTTCACCACTACGACAAACTAGCCAACGAGCAAAGTCAATGATCCTCGGCTCTGAAACCTAGAACACAAATTATTTGCTGAGTATTAGGACCCATAATTTGTGAGTAACATTGCCTAACTGCTTGCTAAGCTAGCTAAACTGCTTGCTTGCAAACTAGCGCTGCTTGCTAAGCTAGCTAAGCTGCTTGCTGCTGCATGCCCATGCAGATGACGAGCGAGCGAGCTAACGCCGTTTGATAGGAGTCCGTGCAGATGTCCACCCTACCCGGACCGTAAATCCGCCTCCTGTCTCCGGCTCTGCACAGCATCGCCCTCCAGCGGCGGCGAACGCGCACAGCGGGAGAGAGAGAGAATGGTTTGTAGGATAGTGATGATGATATTTCTGTGGCTGAAAATAAATGACGAAGCATGTTTAGAAAAAAAAAGGATGGAGGCCTAATGCCTAGCAATATGCTATGATTATACATTATGCTTAGATACTGTCCAATCACTTTTATATATGTACTCTTCTGTCTGTTGGCATTTAATTAAAAATATTAGGATCTTAGATACTGTCCAATCACTTTTATATATGTACTCTTTTGTCTGTTGGCTTTAAATTAAAATAAACACCCAAATTAGGTTGTGAAAAGAATGAGATATATTGTTAATGCCGCACTTAGAAGCAACTGGAGTACTGTTTTGATCCTCAAAATTCTCTTGTGGACTGCTCTGAATTCCGAAAAGATCTACTGAAAGCTGTAAATGAAATGCTTGGTGCACTGTTCACTATCCTGAAAATTTGTTTTCAAAGAGGAACAGTTTATATTTCAAAACGCTACTTGCTCTTGCAAAGTTGAATCGCCAGTCACACATGATGTGGAAAGCCCCTCACAGAACACTATATATCATTTTACGTTACTGCCAACATACACAGATAAATTCAATTGGCTGGCCCTTATTCTCGTCAAGGAAGGATTTCAAAAATTCACACAAATTTTATGTGTGCTTTGCTCAGCAATCTTCTAGAAGCATACTTCAATGCAAGCCGAATTCATGCATTCAGTAAATTATGATTTGTACTGGGTAGGGTGAATAAGATTTTTGAAAAGCGCTTCTGCAAGACTACACGTCTTCGCCGTGCGCTTCTCCACCTAATCCATGACGATGTCTTCACCGGCGCAAATCACCGACGACAACAACATCAACCCGAACGTCGTCGTCGACAACAACAAAATCAGCAACGTCGTCCCCAACGTCAACACTGGCGCCCCTAGCGTCCAGTTGAGCGGCCTGGATACACCATACATATTCCTAGTCGATGTGCTTGCGTGTCTATTACTGAGATATACATGCGCTTCTAGTGCATGTGTATATATAATATGCTTCTATTTAAAATTAATTGTTTATTAGATATGTTTCATGATTTATCTCTGAAATAAAATATACTTGAAAGTGCTAATTTTTCCATCAATCACTTGACAAACAAAATGTCAAGAACACATCTCACACAAAGTTTTCAATTTAAATTCAAATCTACTCTCCAGGAGAAGATCGGTGCAGGAGCAGCTCTCCTCTCCCAACAGCCCCTCTCCAAGGTGATCATCCCTTTCGTAGGCAGCGGCAGAAGAAGTGAGAGAGGAAGGCGCCTCGGAAGGGAGAGCAGAGTGAATTTCGGATTTTAAGGTAAATATTTGAAAGCTTGGATTTTTATCAACTTTACGAAAAGGAAAAAGTCTATTTTACACCCTAAACTATCATGCACCGTCTACTTAACCCCCTGCGATGGTTTCGAAGGTGGTTTTGCACACATGGCAACCTACTTGGCACTCTAGTCACAAAGGAAATAAAAATGAAATGTATGGGCCCAGTTGTCATGCACACAAGCACATTTTTCTCTTCCCCCTCTTGTCTCACACTGCACATTAGGCGCACGCGCCGTAGCCGCCCGTGCCTCGCCACCTCGGCCTCTGTCGCCGCAACGCGCTGGCTCCCCAGGCCCTGTCGAACAAGGAGCACCGGACGATGGTGAGCAGCCACCGCCTCTCCAGCATCGCCGCCCACCTCCTCGACCAAAACCCCGATGCCTACACGCCCAGGTTCGTCGCTGTCGGCCCGCTCCACCACAACGACCGATGTCATCTCCACCTTCGGCAGGCCGAGCGGCTCAAGGTGGCCTACCTCAATAGCCTCGTCTCCGGTGACCACCCCGACCCCGCCCACTACCTCATCAACGTCACCGTCAGCCGGGACAAGCCGTTGCGGCACGCCACACCGTTCGCCCCTACATAGCTCTCCGTTGACATCGTCTTGCTGGAGAACCAGATCACCTTCTTCGTTGCTGGCGACGGAGGGGGTCACCCACATCCTCCACCTCCTCCACGCGATGGTCACCTCGGCAAGGACTAGATGTGAGCCGTGGCATCGTCCCAGCCTCCGGCACTGTGCCGCCACTAGGGATGAAACGGATCGGATACGGATCGGAAACCACTCATATTGTATTTGATCCATTTAGTTTGATCGGATACGGATTCGGATACGGATAGTACCGGATACAAATACGGATACGAATAATATCGAATACAAATACGGATCGAACGCGGATACTCTCTCGGATAATACGCGAAAACATATACTAAAGAAATAAGTATATCCAAATACATATAGTTATCTCTTTGTGACTCAACTTTATGGCCCATAGTCATAAAAATAATGGTGTGTAAGTATCATACCCGATAAAACAAAAAAATGTAAAATCACATGCATCTAGTTGTTATATGTGTTAGTCATTCATCCTATAGAAATATAATAGAGATAGTTTATAGATGGATTTAGCTAGATATTATCCAAGAAAAGCTCGGATAATATCCATCGGATATTATTTGTATCCGTACCGTATCCGCCTTGTCGGATTCGGATATCCATAAAATTATCCGGCTCAATATTTTCGAAAATTATTATGCCTTGGTCGGTTGGACGGTCGGAAATTATCCGTACCATTTTCATCCCTAGCCGCCACAGCTTCCCCACCTGCGCCGCCATAGCCATGGATGCCCGCCTCGCCCTCCGGCATTGTCGCCCTGTTCGTTGTAGCACGGGGGAGGGGCAGCGTGGGAAGGGGGCAACGTGGGAAGGGCGCGATAGCAATGGGGAGGACGCGACGGTGGGGAGGAGGTGGCAGCGCGGAGAGGGGCATCATAGGGAGTGTGCAGCGGCGTGGGGAGGGCGCGACAGCAGGGGGAGCTTGGAGAAGAGGAGGGGAACCGTGGTGGAGAGGAGAGAAATGATGAGATGGAGAGAGAGGAGAGAGAACATTGATTTTAGTTATTTTTTGAATAAATTGCCACCTCACCCTGGTATGAGGGCAAAACCACCCTCAAACCATCATTAGGGGGTTATTTGCACCTTTTCCCTGGTTTATGGGGCAGAATACCTGGTTTTGTAGTTCAGGGGGTATGTAGACGAAGGGTTATAGTTTAGGGTGTAATATAGACTTTATCCTTACAAAAATGAAACAGTGCGATGAATGTCAAATATTTTGATTCAAAGAAGTGACTTCCATGTATAAAAACCATAAGCGGTTATAACAGGTTGCAGCAAAAAATGTATGAGTGGGAATATTTTTATTACAGGTGACCACTTAATTTATTGCCATGTTTGTAATAAAATAAAAATTTATTGCGAATGAAAATTTATTGCTTAGTTATCTTCCTGTTCTTGAAATACATGCATATTATAGTTGAGCCATGCATAGAATGATTATCATTTTTTATTCAGGATGAGGAACTCCATTTATATTCTTACGAATTACTAATGTGCTTTGTGATCTTTCTCTTATTGCTTCATTTACGTCTCTTTTCATGTAGTAGCTAGACTTGATGCATGATTACCCTTTTGTTGAAGTATGCAGTGCCAATAAATGGAGTGAAGAAAGGATTATTGTTCTTGCTGTTTTTTTATAAAGGGCAATGGTGTTTGTAGTAGTCTTTTGTGTTACTGCCATTAGGAAGCTAGATGGAGAAAGTGTATTTTGGAAATAGATTAATTACTTAAGTTCTAGATATTTGGCAATCTGCTAGTATCACTTGTGATGCTGCAACTTCTGACATTTGAAGTGTATTTGGCTTGCTGTAACTTGTGACAAGCTAGATGGAGTGTATTTGGCATGCTATAACTTGTGACATGCTAGATGGAGTGTATATGGCATGTTGTAACTCCTAATTTTTGAACATTAATCCTTTTGTGAAGTCAAATGCTATTGGAGTATGTAACAAATCACTTTTATAATGGTCAATGATTTTCTCTATGATGTTGTGTTTGATTCAATACACTAATGTTTAATGCTTGTCAATCTTGGAATAATACATTGTAATAACATTTTGTTATTGAACAATAATTGTCATTACAAAAATGAATGCATTGGAGTAATTGATTTCCTCATTGTATTTAGTGGCAACAAGTCTGTCGGTAAATAGATGAAAAAGCATCGAACTATATGCCGGTAAAACATTGTTAGCGGAGTTACAAAAAGTCACCCGGCTATAGTATGCCTGTCAAGAAAAATAATGTCTACCGAAAAATTTTGTCTGTCAGTAAAGAGAATTGCGGACGGTTGGGTCACCGTCAGAAGGCCTCGGCAGAAGGTCTTTCGATATTACTCTTTCCCGGCAAATTGTTTGCCACTAAAGGCCTTATTTCCTGGCAGATTGAGTGCCATAAAAGCCAAGGTTTCTAGTAGTGAGTGGAGAGAAACCCACTGATTCCGATGTGGGAAAATTGTATGAAGTTTTTAGTAAACTTCTAGAACAACAAAAACAATCTTGAGTAGCCCCTAAGACAATAAAACAAGCATTTGAATCCAATTCTATGAAATTGTCCGGGCCAAGAAACTACACTAGTTGAGTTCTTAGTGCCCGATTAATTATGAGATCCTATGGGTTCGAGGATCTTCCAGTAGCTGTAAATAAGAAAGTTGATGCTAGTGAAAAACAAGTCAATGACAGAGTGCTAGTATGGCTATTAAACAGCATGGTGCATGGAGGCTACACTTTGAGAGTAGGTGGAAACCATGGCACAGTCATAGTGGTATGGTCAACCTAGAGACTCCATTTGTAGGGAGATCAAACAAGATGCATGCTACTCTAGTCATGCATGAATTGTGTGATCTCAAATAAGGTATAAGATCTATTAGTATGTATGCAGGAGAGATGAAGTTATATAGAGACATTATTTTCATCCATTTGAACTAGTCAACAAAGAGGACTTGACCATTCACCAAAAATGATTTGAGTCATTTGTGATTAAGCTATTTAGGACGGGTGCATCCAAAGTTTGATCTTCGTCGCCAGTTGAATTTCTCTAAACCTGAATGGCGCACTATAGAAGATGTGATCTCCAATGTTATGGAGGAAGAAACTAGACTTGCTCAGCAGAACGGAGGGAGTTCAAGAAATGCACAAGTTATGACTTCCATATCAATGGAACCTTCTAGAGACAGGATAAGAGTAAGTTATTATGTGACCGTTGCAAAAAAGAGAGGCTACATAAATGAGCAGTGTTTTAAACTGCATGGTTATCCACCTGTAGGGGGAGATGGAAAAGGGGGCTCAAACCCAAGGAAGACAGTTCAAGAGCTTAGATCAGGCTAATTACATTCCACTTGTAGAAGAGGCACTGATGGCAGACCAACAAACTTTTGAGGAGTTCAAATCCAAGCTCAAAAAATCCAATAGCTCTACCTGCACTCATGGTCCTTCTAAGGCTGTCTCTAGTTACCATGGTTCTTCACAAGGTACAGTTTTTTTTCAAACTTGTATAAATCAACCAGTGAGCGCTGGATCATTGATACAGGAGCCACTAATCATATGATTTGATATATTCACTTCTTATACCCCATGCTCAGGTAAGGACAGAGTTTATGTATCTGATGGATCCACAATTCCTATTACATGACATCGATCTATCTGGTGCACTAAGTTAATGTCTTTATCACAAGTCATTCATGTACCTATTTTTTCTATTAATCTTCTATTTGTAAGCTCCATTACTAAATCTCTAAATTGATTAGGGACTCAGGATTGTGTTTTTCAGGAGTTCAAGATAGGGACTCAGGGAGAGTATTTGGGATTGGGACTGTGTGTGATGGATTACTATCTTGATGACGGAAGTGGTGAAGTTGTTTATACAACTTGTATGTCTCCTAGTCAGCAGTTATTTCTCTGCCATTGTAGGCTTGGACATCTTTTTTTTGCTATATTATCTTGCATTTATCCTTCACTTTTTAAGTTATGCTTAAAAGAATCTATTGTATGTGATGCCTACAAGCTAGCCAAACATACAAGAGGTGTCTATCCTAGTCGAGATTAAGGAAGAGCATTCCTTCATGATGATTCACACTGATGTTTGGGAACCTTGTGAAGTTAAATCTATTTTTGGGCATAGATGCATGGTTTGTTATTTTAATTGACTGTTATAGTCGCTACACCTAGTTTTATTTGCTAAAACATAAAAATGGTAATGCTCTTGTCTTTTAGGACATTTATGCGCTTATGAAAAATCAATTTAGAATAACAATTATGTGTATTCGATCTAATAATGGTACAAAGCATGTTACCAAGAAGTAGGTTAATTCATTATCTCTAATGTTATTAGTCATCAATCTACTTGTGTTGATACTCCTAACAAAATGGGGTAGCAGAAATGAAAAATAAGCATTTGCTTAAAGTTGTTTGTTCATTTAAGTTTAAAATGAATGTTTCTAAATTTTTACGGGGGAGAGGCAATTAAAACTGCAACATATTTAATAAAATTCTATGCCTCTTTGTGTTCTAAAACATAAAACTCTTGCTGAGTATCTATTAGGAAATAATGATTTTATTGTTAGTCTAAAAGTATTTGGGTGTATATGCATTGTTCATGATCATTGAAACTCTGCGATAAAACTTGATCCTAGGGCTATTAAATATGTTTTTGTGGGATATCCACATTTCGAAAGGGGTATAGGTGTTGGTGTCTCATTGAGCATCGTTTCTTTATTAGTATGGATGTTACTTTTCATAAGAATGAACCTTTGTATAGTCTCACCAATGATATTGTCTTCAACTTAACTCCACATGAAGTGTAACAAAAGGGGGAGAGTTACAGTAGAGTAATAGATCCTATTCTTGTCCCTACTTCATGTGTTCCAACTTCTAGTTAGGGGGAGATTCAAGTTAGTGTTAGTAATGGTGATAATGATAATTCTTATCATGAAGACATATAAGATGTGATTGAAACTCAATCATCTTTATCATAAGATATAAAGACTCATGCAAGTCCTAACCCAGGTACGAACTCTCTGCCTAACACTACTATTGACATATTGGAAGAAAATGATATACCTATTGCCTTAAGGAAACCATCTAGAACCTCTCTGATCTTGACACATCTCAAAGACTATATCGGTTGCAAGCATGATATAGCTAACTTCATCTCTTATAAACATTATAGTCCATCTTTCCATATCCTTATTGTCTCTCTTCATTCCACATCTGTTCCAAATGACTGGAAGACAGTCAAGGAAGATCCGAGATGAAAGGCAGTTATGCTTGAAGAGATGAAGGTTTTGGAGAAGAATAATACTTGGGAGCTTGTTGAGCTACCACCTGGTAAGCAACATATGGATTGTAAGTGGGTGTTCATAATTAAGCGTACACCTAAATGAAAGTTGGAAAGATACAAAGCTCGTCTTGTATCCAAGGCATATACACAAACTTATGGGATTAACTATAAGGAAACTTTTGCACCTGTGGCTAAGATGAATTCAATAGAACGCTAATGTCATGTTCTTCTAATCTCAATAGGGAAATTCACTAACTAGATGTTAAAAATGCTTTTCTCCATGGTGATCTATTACAAGAAATTTATATGCATATCCCAACTGGGTTTGAGACAATCCAGACCAGTGGAAAAGTGTTGCAATTGCATCACTCATTGTATGGCCTAAAGCAATCACCACGAGCTGGGTTTGATCGGTTCAAATAAGCAATGGTAAAACGATTATCTCTAAGGTGATGCTGATCATACCCTATTCTATAAACATAATCATGAAAAATGACAATTCTAATTGTGTATGTTGATGATATTGTGATTATTTGAGATTACTCTGAAGAAATTTCATGTCTCAAGACTCATCTTTCACAAGAGTTTTTCCCTAAAACATCTCAGATTTTTCCTTGACATGGAAGTCTCTCAGGGGCCCAAAGGCATATTTCTCTCACGGTGGAACTATACCACATATCTATTGAAAGAGGTTGGTATGCTTGGATCTCGCCCTGTGGGTACTCCTTTTGAGTAGAGCCATCGGTTGAGTTGTAACTCTAGAGCACTGATGGACAAGGAGATGCATCAAAGGTAGTTGGTATACTATTATACCTATCTCATACATGACCAAACATTGCCTTAGAGGTAAGTGTGGTAAAGCAATTCATGCATGATCCTAAAAAAGCTCACATGGAGGCAAACAATAGAATCTTGCACTATTTAAAGGGGGCCCCGAAGAAGGGTCTCTTATAATCTCATATATGGATGTTGATTGGGCTGGATTTTTTAATGATCAACACTGTATATCAGGATACTGCATATTTGTTGGGAAAATTTTGTTTCATGGTGCAGCAAGAAACAAAGTGTTGTGGCTCGGTCTACAGCTGAGGCCGAATTTCGAGCTATGGCTCATGGAGTTTGTGAGCTCCTATGGTTGCAAATCTTACTAAGTGAGCTAAAGCTATATAAGTAGAGACCATTGATACTTTATTGTGATAACAAGGTTGCAATCAATATAACCAATAACCAATTATGCATGATAAAACAAACATATTGAGATTCATCGTCATTTTATCAAGGAGAAACTTGATGAAGGAACATTTTGTCTGCCATATGTTTCTTCAGTTGGTTAGATAGCTTATGTTTTAGCCAAGGGGTTACCAGAGAAGTTATTTTCTATCTTTTGCAGCAAGATTAGTCTATATGATATATTTGATCTATCATAAGGAGTGTTGGAATAAGTTATGTAAGTAAGTGATATATTAAGGGTTAAAATTAAAATGCACAACATACTAGAAGGAGAAAGATCTCTAGGAGAGTAGACAATCCCCCGAACCTTGTTTCTCATCTTCTCTCTCCTATTCATCCACTGAAAAGCTCTTAATCGATCAGGAATTATTCATCCAATTGGTTCTTTATTACCTAGATGGCTGGCCAGTGGTGGGTCCACGAAAGATAAACAATGTACAGTTGTACACGCACTTTTTTGCATAAAATATCTGATTAGTACCCCTCCTAATCCCCTATATGGGCTATTTCTTAGCCTCAATGGCCCGTCCATGAATCTTTTTACTCATCTAGGCCAATACCAATGGGCCTTACACATATTTTAATCATGACTTATATTTTTGCATGTTTGCACTAATTTTTTAAATAAGACGAATGGTCAAAATGTGTGTTCAAAAATCAACAGTGAACTATACTTTGGAATGGAGAGAGTACAACATAGCAATGTTTTTAAATGTTTTAATTGTATTTTTAAAATAAAAAATAAATATTCATTTAAAAAATTAAATAAACAGACGCCTCTTTCCATTTCAATTGATGAGTTATAAATCCCACTAGTTTAACAGACGGATTTTATATAACACGCCAAACAAAGGTGCGAGATTTAGGCCAACGGGCATGATTTAAATTCCCTAGTCAAACGGTGGGTTTTTCTAACTATTAGTTGAGCCTAAATCTGACACATCTATTTGGCGGGTTATATAAAATCCGTTTGCTGGACCGACGAGTTTATATCCCGTTAGATTGAATGGCGACATACGTCTATTTATTTAGGGTAAATATCACTATTGCCATTATAACTCATCCCTGACCACGCTTGCCATTTCTAAAACGCCTCGAATCACAGTTGCCATTTTAGCGCTTCAGTTGTCTTAAACATGCCATTATGGGCATTTACAGGGCAAAATACACATAAAATACTATCTGACGCTTGGGTCCCACCAGTCATACACTATCACCTTCTTCTTCCTCCATCCTCCGCAACCCTCTCTCTCTCCTCTCTCTCTCCACGGCCATTTCACCGCTGAGCTTCCGCGCCACAGCCGCCTGAGAGCTCCGGCCGACGATCTCCGCCCGCTTGTGCCCGCCGTCCTCCCTGTCCCTTGCAAGACTCTCTCTTCCTCGCTCCATGATGGCGGGAAAGAGAGCTTGACGACGGCGGGAAAGACGATGGCGGTCTTGGCATGCTCATGGCGCAAGGCAGCGGCGGCGGGAGCTCGACGGCGAGCTCATGGCGCAAGGCGGCGGCAACGGCGGCGGAGGAAATCTGGGCGCCGGAGGAGGAAGAGGAGGAGATCTGGGCGCCGGAGGAGGAGGAGGAGGAGGTCGGGGTCGACGGGGAGGGGATGGCCGGCAGTGGTGGAAAGAGAGAGAGATGGGGAATGGGGGGAGTTGGGAGGAGGAGGAAGAAGAAGAAAGAAAAGAGAATGGCATGTGGGACCCACCGTATAAATGTATTTCCAATGTATTTCTAATGTATTCGGGACAGGTATTGCCTTATAAAGGCTCATAATGGCATGTTCGAGAGGGAAAACCCACTAAAATGGCAACTGTGGTTAAGGAAAAAAGAAATAAAATGCGGCGGCGGTAGGAATCGAAACGCGGGTGGTTGGCGGAGAGCTGGCTCAGCTAGCCAGCCGGCCAAGCCGCCCGCGCTGTTGAGAGCAGTGCGAAAAAAATTTGTTTTATAGCTAAACGAACAAATGGACGGTTGGATCTCCCTGGCGCACATGATCGGATGGCTGCGCGTGACGGGATGACGTGGGCTGTGCGGGGCAGAGAAGCGCCACATGGCCAGCCGGGGCGAGCTCAACCTGGCTATGTACTTTTTATAGATAGATATAGATATAGATTTTATTAAATGAATATTTATTTTCTATCTTCGAATAAAAAAATATAAAATGTTCAAACATTCTACAACAGCTAACCCTAGCTCCGAGCAGCCCAGCGCCGAGTCGCCTCGCCGATCGCCTCGCCGATCGCCGATCGCCGTCCGGCTCCCTGCTCCCCGCTCCCGCGGTCCCGCCTGACGCCTAGCGCCGACCCGCCGGCGCCGAGTCGCCTCCCCGACCGCCGTTCGCCTCCCGGCTCCCGGCTCCCCGCTCCCGCAGTCCCGCCTCCGCCTTGCCCCTGCACGCCGTCGTGCCCGCCGGCCGCCGTCTCCCGCAGCCGCGACCCGCTGTTCCTACGCGGCTGCGCGCCCGCCGCCTCCCACGACCGCGGTCCCCGTCCCGGGCTCACAGCCCCTGCGCGCCCGTCGCCTCCCGGCTCCTGTGACCCGCGGACCCGCGGTCCCGCCTAGCCCCAATCGCACGAGCCGCCGGCGCGGCCGCACGGCGGCGCCGACTGCAGAGTCGCCGACCACCCGTCGCCCGAGCCCTACCCGCTACTCCGCCAGGGCACCCTCTGGTAATCCCCTTCTCCTAAGCCCTAACCAAAATCTTTATATTCCTCTGCGTTAGGGTTAGTTAATATAATCATATTAATATAATCTTGCATACCAAACACACAAATAACAAAAATAGCAAGTTAGTGATTACCAATCGAATTACTGAAACATAGCACAGCAACAATTAATTTTTTTTTTTTGTAATTTTTACTCTAATTATGCATTTCTGCTATTATGAGTTTGTGACTTCTAATTATGCATTTGTGCTATTATGAGTTTGTCACTTTATTTGGTCGACCCTTGTATTTTTCATTTTGAATACCCACTCAATGGATCCTTATCCACCACTGGCTTAAGGGTGTAAAAATTCTGGTTTTAAGAGGTGGGTATTTTATGCCTTGGCAAGAGCAAGGGGTAATCTATACTTTTCTATCTGCAAATTGGTGACGCAGATTTAAGGGCAAGCAAGATTGATCTGTCTGTCTGCTAGGTGAAATGCCGGGTTACTACGATGCCAATGATATCCTCTTGGAGGAGGAGGTAACGATGCTTGTGTTGTCTTATGGTTATTGCGTGCTTCTGTAGTTGGCTTGAATGCCTTGCTTTTGTGATTGCAGCCTGTTTCGGTTGTTTTCCAAGTGAGTGCAAATGGCGTCGGACTGCTAGATCCTGGTGCTGAAACAAACATGGTAAGTGGCTGTCCGATGGTTTAGTTCTGTGTTATACCTTTTCGATGAAACTGCTGACGATTCATCCTCTTGAATGAAGCTGTTTTGGACTTTATACAATTTTTATTTTAATGGAGTTTACCTGAGATGCTTTCGTTTAGTTATTCATATTCAAGTTATTTTGAAAGCTACCTTCCTTCTTATATTTGACCTGTGTGCATTATTTTATAATGAACTTTAACCGGAAGATTGATGTTTTCTGTAGTGAAAACTATTTTGTTTTGGAGTGAGGATCCGGTGATTTGGTCCCACAGCTATAACACACCCTCAAAGTGAAACCTGGATTTTTATTGCCCCTAAGGGGATTTGAACCTGGGTGGTGGGCTTCACAACCAAGCACCTTACCACCTGCCCCATGGACAGTTCTCTTAACTTTTTCTTGCTTGTGTGGAAAATGGATATGGATGATTTCTTTCTGGTTAAAAACTGGCTTATCTTTGTTATGTCCAGGTTGAAAAGGGTGCTAAGGTGGACCTTCCATTTTGGCTAGCTCATGGGCTGCTATCTTTGGAACAAGCGGTCTCAATAAATGTACCTCCTTGCTTCACCCAGAAGTAGGTTTCTTTCATAATCTGGTTTTTTGTGCATTTCTTCGTACATGGTATACAATAGTATCAAGCATTCTTATTTTGACAAGTTTGCATGGAAGTTCACCTTCTCTGCTTAATTATTTTAGCACTACAAATTTCAATTGATTGAGCTTTCCAGTTTGGTGGCTCGTGTTGCATACTTTATAGTCTAATGGAGTTTGTCCTAGAAAAGATGCCTTAAGAATATAACATAATGCTGTAGAACTCGGAAGGAGATCCAAGCTGATGCAGCCTGTGTTGATTTGAGGATCCGGTGCCCTTACTTTTATGAGCTAGGATGTAAGATTGTTCCATTGTAAGTTACTAAGCTCTGAAGCCATTTCAAGCAGATATTTAGATTTTATGATTGTGTTGCCTCATCTGTTTGAATCTTAAATTCATAATTCTCATTAAAATGTTTCTATATTATATTTATTACACTACCCATTTCATTGCTATTTTTCTCTTCAGAATCTTGATCATCCTTAAAAAGATATGCTATCATGTTTTGTTACAATGACCTGGTAATTGTGTAGGCGTGTAGGGAAATGCAATCAAATGATTTTCTTAACTGAAGGTTGAGAATTGAGATTAATAACAAATGCTTCTAATTACAGTTACAACACCCTGTCTTGAATTCAATTAACAAAGTTAAGTTAAAATTGCTCCTTGTTCGATACAAATGATTCTGTTCGATCCAGTTGTTTCTTATTTTTGCAATTACTTAGAATTTTCAGCTTCAGTATTTCAACAAGCCTACTTATAAGCTACAGCTTACAAACTTTACCGCTTTTAATCAGCTAAAAGTTCGACAGGCTTTGCTATTTATTTCATTATGGTCTAACCATGTTCTAGTTTGGCACTTCGTATTAGTTTCCCTTTGTTCACTCCATCAAATAATCGGCAATTTTTAGGTAGTCATGCTTTTTTGCTTGAGATTATTTTGATGGCCAAGTTTTCTTCTAGCAATGTCCTTGCAAGCTGAAACATTTCAGAAATGCGATTGATCATTCTTTATCTTTACTCATTCCATAGAACGTAATATTCAGTCTGTTCTAAATGAGTGCATATATATTACCCTGCTGATTGTGCTATTATTATTACTTTTTTCCAGTTACCACAAATAACTGAATCTATGAAATTTCATCATATCCCCGATGCCCCCTCTGAATCAACTTGCTCCTTTAGCATAAGTTGATTCCATATTAAGATATAAGTCTACTGGAATAAAAAATAAGTACTCCCTCCGTTCCATAATACAAGGCGTATAAAACTTTTCACCAATACCAAGACAGGCTATCGAGCACAAATACTTTCCACGATTACCCCTAATTAACCATCCGCCTGATTACACCTAATTCTCCGCGCAACAGCCGCGGAACGACGCAGATATTTCAGCTGGGTCTACGCGCGCAGGCTCCTGCATGCAAACACGCGCGCGCAAGCTTCTGCATGCAAATATGCGCGCGGCAGGCCAATCCATGCAAGCAAATACCCGTGCCCGTGCTAATTTCGCTTGCGTACAGGAACAAATGACGAGCAAGCCAGCAAAACAAAACGGTCATTACCATCCTAATAACGCGCACGCCCGTATTAAATGGAGTATAGCATGCAACAACCAATGGAAAACAAACTTATTGCTGCACACCCGTCCCCGTATTAGACACAGGGGTAATTCTGGAAAACAAACTGATGCAAAGGAATAGACGCCTTGTATTTTGGAATCGCATAAAAAAATCTATACGCCCTGTATTATGGAACGGAGGGAGTAATAGCTTTCGAAGTTTGCTAACAATCTGTGTACTTTTTGTGCGCAAGAACTGATTATAGTAATCAAAGTATACGCATTTCGAGGACCACTGGTACAGAAGGTGACCAAAGTGTTCTATCTCTATTTTAGTGGTCACTAGAACAAAATTTATTCAATGTTTAACTTTGGTGTTTTTATCTCCACAGTCCATATTTTATTTTTTGTTGCCACTAGAACAATCATTACAAAGGTTAATTCGGTTAGCCAACTTTAGCTCATGGTGTAAATGGCTGGGTGAACATGTGGAGCTGCTGTTTGAAGATGAATTGTTCACAAAATCCTGCTGTACATGAGTCGCCCTATTTGGGATTTGGGTGCCTCCTGGTGGTCCATGTGATCATGTAAAGCAAATGGTGTAGTGATCTCAGAGGGGAAATGATATATGTTAATCTTAATACTGTTGTGCCATTTCATTGCCTGGTCTATTTGACACAATCTTTTCGGGTTAAATTCCTTGTAAGCAAACAAAAAAGGCTCTGAAGCCATCAACTTCCATATTTAATTGCATGCGCTTTTAGAATTCTGACTAACCTAGTGATTTGTGGATGTCTGTATGATAAATGAGCCAAACCTGGCCACTTAGTGGTGGTCCTAAAGTAAAAATTTGGAGGATCATGTCATGACCAATGAATCACATTTAATTTACAAATATCAACTCAATGTGTTCTTTACAAAAATGATCTGGTTCATTCATTCATATCTCATATGGTCTAATTTTCTAATTACATGATCATATTGGTTACTTTTAATAGAACTCTGTTAATTTGGTGATATAATTTTGGTTTTGTACAAAGAGGATTGGTGCCATTCGTTCACTAATTTGCCTTAAACCTGTTGGAATCAATATTGTCCAAGAGATAATCTTGCCGCGCAATAATTTGTGTTTCCATTAGGTGTTAGACCGGTAACAAGTTTGACATGATGCACTTGTCGCATTTGGTATGAGCTGTGCTCATGCATGACGTGGATTTGTGCACATAGCAGATGTGTGAATGCATGTAGTTCAGCCCATGCATGTAGGAGCATTAAGCATGGTAATTGAGCATATTAATTAGGTTATAGTGTGGTTCGTGATTCGGGACTCACCACCGCACATTGTATTTAGTGGAGTATTTCTCCGCACATGTGCGATTAAATATTTAAATATGAGCTTTAGAAGGAAGACTGGTGTCTCATTATCTATCTTCTACAGTGCTGATTATGAAATGTTAATTACATGTGTTAGGGCTACAGCTCTTTGTAGTAGCCTTTAAAAACCTATTTGGTGTCCCCAATGACCCTCTGCTTAGTGCGTACTGACTTCAGTTCTAGTCCACATTGAGTTTTAAGATTCCTGCGAGAGTGAGTCCTTGCTGCTGTTGTCATAATATTTGTACTGTCTAAAGTTGTTCTATACTGAGTACCGACTTACTGACTTGGTATTCCTTACAATGAAGTTTATGGATCTCATGAAGTTATTATCTAGTAATGTCAGAGCATTATTAAATACTTGGATGCTGGTAACGTTAGCGTCATTTGCACGTGGGAAAGTGCATTATGCTATAAATTTTTGTCCTTAGGGTGGGCGACAGGAGCATTGGCCTGTTCTTGCGGTATGCATTCACCAGTAGATACAAAGAGATACTAAGCAAGTCACACAGTTCTTCCGTGTCCAAGTTTGTTCCGCGCCTTACAAAAGAAGAAGCTCAAGGTACACACATCACCCTACTGTGATTGCTCATCCAGCATCCGTCTCCCTCTAACATGCCAAGTGTTTTCTGCCTGGAGTTACTTACTGTGCTGTTGCATAGTGTTTGAATCTGCTAGGGAATCCATGGCAGCTTTCAAGAAATGGCGTGCTGGGGGTGTGAGGCTTCAGAAGGCATCCATTCTTGGCAGGAAGAGGAAGACAAAACTGCCTGATGGGCAGTCAACCCCTTAAGCTCTGTTGACTCTGGAACGGAGTACTAGAACAGCTGAGGTTTGATATCGCACAACTATGTATACCAATCCAGCGCACCTTGTGTGCACACCTTTGTTGTCTGACAACAACTTGTGTGCACACCTTTGCTCTCTTACAACAACTTTGATCTGTCTATGCCTGGTAAAATGAAACCTGGCACCATCCGATTGTTTGTTTCTGCTGAAAAGTCTCACCTGGCAACAAATTCGAGTAATTGTTCAATGCAGTTTGAGTTTTTAATGTGTGTATGGCAGACAATACGAGTGTTGAAGATATACGGATGCCTTTGCAGCTACATGAAAAATAGTTTCATGCAATCCAGGCTTATATTTCCTCATGGGCAAAAGTGTAATTAATCGGTATGATTATTTGAAGGTGTAGGTGACTTGTGCAGTCATGATTGTTCGTCATTTCTTTTTCTTTCTTTTTCCTTTTTATTTCTAAATTTTGAACGTTGTGTCGGTAGCAAAGTCCCTGGTCACTGGTACACCGTACACGCAAGGCACCGGCCACAGATGATGCACAAGCTACTTGCAAAATGCGTCGAAAGTGGTACCTGGGACTTGAACAGTTGAACTGTTAGTTTAAATGATCCACAAGCTAATCTATTGCAGTGAAGTAGCAATGCGTACCAAAATTTTCTCTCTATCGATCAAAATAAAAACGGTTCTTCTATGATACTCTAAACGGTAAAACTCAACCGAACCAGTTCGAATATACTTATGTCTTGACCCTCGTGGATTAAAGATTAAATCTGTTGAGATATATTATTAATGGACAAATTATTAAAAGGTGTCTCTTTAGAAAAGATGTTTTTTCTAAGCACGTACTCTTTTAAGAGGTTTTTTTCATGGCATTCTTTCATTATTTATATAAAGAGGCTCACGTTATTTTAACATAAATAGAGACAATCACTTTGAGATAATAAAGGATTACATTGTGTCTCATTCTTTTGCCAAATTTTCTAACGTATTTACGTTCAAAGAGTTGTAATACAACACATTATCAGTACCGCTCTCGGTACGTTTTTTTTAAGCAAGCATTGTTTTGTTCTTGTCTTCATTAAAAAATGGAGAGAGCATTGCATTGTAGTAGGGGGCAGATTTGTTGCCATGGGCAGCGACGAACGGAACCAGTAAGGTTCCCCTTTCACATTGCCCATCGGAGAGGGTAGGTTCGACATTTTTGGGCAACGAACAAAACCTGTAGGGTTCCATGACCTCCATCTCCTATATAGCCCATGGTGTTATTATCAGGTGCATATTTTTACTAAAACTGCACTCCATACATTTAACTTCCCTCGTCCATTCAAGAATCATCCTAGAAGGAATTTTTAAACTCGTTGTTGTTGGCAAAGCAGTTGCCATCCTTCAAGCCTTCCCTATATGCAACATTACCGTACAAAAGGGGATTGTCATCACCATTAGGCAAGATAGTTGCCAAAAAAAATCCAGTGATGGAAAGGAGGACAAGATTGAGACTGACCATACCTATTGTGACATCGCAAGAATGGACAATGGTGGCACGCTGAGGAGCGAAACCGGTGTTTGATGCACAAACGACAAACTCATTGGTGGTTCTCCCATGGCAGTGATGGTGCCTCCGGGCTTCTCCCTACAAGAGTCGGGCCATGCATCGCCTGCTCATGATGGAACGATACTTGTGGCATTGTGCATGGCTTCGGTCTTCACCGGCGGTCGTTCTTCTCCTTCACGCAAGTCGACCGTGCGGGGGCTATGACTTGGTCTCCACATGTGGGATGGCGTTGGGCCACGACTTGACCACGCTTGCCGCCGTGACGCTAGATGGTGGCTTGGCCTCCATTGGTGAGGCGGCATTGGCCTGCGTGACGGCTACACCACCCTGTGATGAAAACGCAACTTATTCGGTGTTCTGGGTTGCATCGACGGAAGGGGAGGCGACGACCGACGACTTGCCTTCCTCTAGTGTGGCAGTGACGGATTCCGTCCCGACCACGCTTGGGGACGACTCACAGGGCTGCGCCTAGGCCCCGCGACGCTGCAACGGCAGCGCGTCACATTCGGTCCTCAACGCAGCGTAGGTACCTAGATATGTGGAGGACGACAACAGCTCCATGCCGGTGAGGTGCTGGCGGCCATGAGGGCCTGGGGTGGGAACCTTAGCCCTAGGGATGTGATCGGATCGGATAAGGTCGGATATCGTTCAATCCATATCCGTATCCGTTTTTTTACCGGATATAGATTCGAATACGAATGTGTCAAATATAGATACAAATTCGAATAATACTGGATAACATCAGTTACAAATATGGAGCGAATACATATTGGTTTAGACAAGGATATGGATATTGTTAGTCGAATAGTTAAAATTCATATCCTTATCCATAAAAACAGTGGAATATACATAAAACTATCCAAATGACTATCCGATCAATTTTGGTCTGTCAGTCGGTCGAATAATATCCATATCATTTCCACCCCTACCTTGCCTAAACCGGTGGTTGCATATAATTGGGCCAAAACACCCATCCAGCCAGGTTAGAAAGAAAGAGGCCAATTTGCAAATTAGTCCCTAAAAAGAGGGAAATTGCATATTAGTCCCAATGAATTAAAGAAAATGTTTGGGCCCTCACTATCTTACCAAACTAATGTTTGTGTCATTGTGTATAAATAGTGTTTTATTGCTGCATATTAGTCTTCATACTATGTGGATATAGTATAATACCTATTGTATTATTGTCCTACCATGATTTTATCCTTGTAAATATTTATGATCACAATTTATAGGTTGTTTGGTTGCCTTCTCTCACGAGCCTGGCCCGTTCGACTCAGCCAGGTTGGTGGGATACGGGATGTGCAGATGCAGAGATAGTGTTTGGTTGAGTAAGAAAAATATTTTGAATTTTATATAGCGAGTGTGGTCTAGTTTTGTTAGAAAAAATATCAGGAATCCATTTTTTGAATTGATTCGGTAATCAGATTTGGTCATAAAAAATACAAACAAAAAAAAAGGAAAAAGAAAAACTTACCTGCCACGTAGCAGCCTATGCATGGCTTGATATGGTGACTGACTGTAGCCCCTTGCACAGAACACGAAGCCGCCATGCGTTACATCCAGAGAAACACACATTTTCTATGTTTCTCCAGAGCCAGGCTGTATGGAGCATCTTTCATCCACAGAGCCAGGCTCAAAACCAGATGCAGGCAACCAAACACAAGAAAAAAGCAGGATTTTGCATCTGTAGATGCAAATATCTGTGAATGCAGGTAACCAAACAACCTATTATATACAGTTTGTGATATATTTGGTTATTATTTTCTATGCTTTAATTTTTTAGCATGTGTTGATTTGCATTTTGGCGATTATCTTTTAGTGTTCAATGAACACATGATAGTGGGTCCTACGAGATAAGCTACGATTGTAGGGTCGCCTACATCTTAGAGTGTGGAGTCTATGTTCATAGTGAGAATATCTCACCCATAGTCACAAGATTTATGCTTGTAGACAATTTGCATTTAGATGATGATTACCTTAAGTGCTAAATAAACACAAGGCATGGATCCTATGGTATAAGCTACAACCATAGCGTCACCTACACTGCAAGGTGCGGTGTCTATGTCCATGGTGAAAGAATCTTGCACATTGCTAAAAGATCTAAGTCATTTTATTGTTTTTCTACATTATGGCATTATTTAGGTTATTTTGATTAACATAAATTATAGAAAATTATGTCAAATTCTAGAAAATTAAATAAAATGATAGAAAAATAATTCATCGATAAGACCTTCTTATTCAATGAATTACAACATTTGCATGCTTGATATTTACTTGACTAAGTAAAATTGCATGATAATTATGTAGATATGGCTGATATCTCCAAAAAGGAGTTTCCTGAACTTGTGTTGGATGGTAGCAATTACATTACATGGGCTATGGATGTAAAAATCAATTTGGTAGCCCAAAATTTAGATGCATCCATTGAAGGCCCAGTGGAGGGTGCGACTCTCATAGCCGATATCTATAAGTTTGCAACTCTGCATTTCATCATGCATTACCTCCATTCATATCTTAAAATTGAATATTTAATAGAGGAAGATCCACTAACTTTGTGGAAGTCCTTAAAAGACAGATATGACAAACAAAGGGCGGTCATGTTGCCTAAAGCTCAACTGGAATGCACTATGTTGCACTTTCAGGGCTTTAAGTCCATTACATCATATAATTCTTACGTACACAAGATCAATTCCATACTCTAATTAAGAGGAAAGAAAATATTATGACCATCGCTGGTAGTGATGTTCAAATTGTTGGTTTTGGTAGAGCCATAATCATACTCCCCATGGGTACATATATTGTGATTGAGGCTGCATTGTTGTATCCTGAATCTACATGTAAATTATTGAGATTTTATGAAATTCGCATCAATGGTTTCCATGTGGAGTCATGCAATGAGGGCAATATTGAATATATTCCCTTAACCAAAAATATTGGATGCGAAAAATAGGTGATTGAAAAGCTTCCATCTTTTTCAATGGGATTGTACTACACATATATTAAACCCGAATTACATGTTGCGCTTAAGACTTGGCACAACCTACTTGGTTATCCAGATTTGGGTATGATGTACAAGATTATCAAGTGTTTTGTTGGCCTTATAAATTAGTTTTTTTTTTCTAAACATGATGAATTCATGTGCACTGCATGTGCTAAAAGAAAACTGATTTTGAGGCCTTTGTACCTTAAATTTAAAATGAATCGTTGAATTTTCTGGAGAGAACCGAAGGTAACATTTGTGGACCTATTAGCCTTGGTGTGGTCCATTTAGGTATTTTCTGGTACTCATTGATGCATCTACAAGATGGTCCCATGCAGTTTACTCTCAACAAGAAATCATGCCTTTGCCAGATTAATTTCCCAAGTAGGTTGTTACAAGCCAATAATCTTGATGAAAGGATAAAGTGCATTCGTTTGGACGATGCCGCTGAACTTTCTTCAAAGGCATTTAATGATTATTGTCTAGCTCTGGGCATTCATGTAGAGATACCTACACAAAATGGCTTAACAGAATCTTTGATAAAGAGGATAAAGCATATTGCTAGACTTATGCTACAAAATTGTCATGTACCAACTAGTTGTTGGGGCATAGGTTTTACATGTCACAACATTAGTCCAAATAAGATTAACGGTGTGCAATACAATCTCCACATTGCCGTTAGTACGTGGAGATGTGCCAAGCATTTTTCATCTGTGGAAATTCGGTTGTGCTGTGTACATACCGATTTCACCACCGCAATGTACACAAATGGGTTCTAAAAAAAAAAATTGGGGATCTATGTGGAGGGTACAATCCTCTATTAATTATAAATACCTCGAGCCACTAACAATGGATTTGTTTATGGCTAGATACGCTGATTGTATCTTTGATGAGGATAATTTTCTAGCATTAACAGAGATATATACCACAATGACTGCTGAGAAATAGATTGGAACACTACATGCATTCAGTTCTTGGATCAACGTACAAAAGAATCTAAACAAGAGGTCCGGAGGATTATAAATTTATAATGCATTGCAAAATATGTCAGATGCATTTATTGATTTTAAGGGTGTGATGAAATCACGTATAACCGCCGTGAATGCATCAGAAAGAGTAGAGGCACCCAAAAAAAACTATTGTGTCATTTATGAAGATAAGAGGGGGAAACTCTAGTTGCACGATACTTAGTTTCATGGAGATGCCAGCAGAAAAACGAAGGACCGATAGAGGTAAATACCTATGTCAGTAAATGGTCAAAATGAGGTTGAGAATCATCGTATTGGTAAACCCAACATAAAATGTACAAGCAAACTTAGATGTTGGGACATCAGAACTTTGATCTCAATCGTATTGGGAAATCACGATGAGGCACAAGGTATTGATGAGGAAAATTCCACAAATTATACTAATTCGAGAAAACTGTTTAATAGAAAGACTATAATTGGCGTCATTTATTTTGCCTGTAAGTTGTTGAATCCCCTTGGCTGGATCGAGAACCAAAGTCGATGGCATAGTGCATGACACACTCAGATTGGGTTAAATGGAAGGAAGCAATTGAGGCTGAATAACGCTCGCTTAATAAAAGAGAGGTAGTTCATCCAGTACCTCCTAAGATAATTCATACAGGAAATAAATGGGTTTTCGTTTCAGAAAGGAATGAAGACAATCAGGTGGTGAGATACAAAGTGAGACTTATACCATAATAGATCACTCAAAGACCCGACATTGATTACGATGAAACATATTCACCGGTGATTAGTGGAAAAACGTTTTGATATTTACCATCATTTGTAGTGAATATGAATTTATTAATGCAGTTGATGGATATGGTGACCGCATATTTGTATGGGTCACTTGATTGGGATATTTACATGAAATCCCTTTAGGGGATTTCAATTTTGAATCCTAATGCAAATCACAACATGTATATTATCAAATTGAAAAAGTCACTTTATGGCTTAAAACAGTCAGGTAGAATATGGTACAACTAACTGAGTTGCTTCTTGAGAAGCGTTACTAAAACAATGATGGTTGTCCTCATGTGTTTATATAGAAATCTCAGAACAGATATTGCGTAATATCTGTTTTTTATGGATGATTTAAATATCATCAGAACCACAATGGATGTAAGGAGCCAAGAAATCATGTTGTGATGGAGTTTGAAATGAATAATTTGGGTAAGGCCAAATTTTTCTTAGGTCTACGACTTGAGCATATCTCTATTGGGATACTTGTGCAACAGTCTTCATATACTCGAGAAATTTGAGTAAATTCAATATGGATGTCGTATTCATTGAACACCTGTATGGTCGTTTGATCCATTCAAACTCCTTGGTTTTTTAAAAAAAATGGAACAAGAGGTTCCATATCTTAGTGCTATTGAAGCATTAATATATCTAGCCAACTGTACCAGGCCCAATATTTCAGTTGCATTTAATCTATTGGTTAGATTTATTGCCAGCAAAGAGACATTGGACTAACATTAAAAATATCTTCACGTTAATTTAAGGTACAAAATATCTTTGTTTGTTTTACTAGAAAAACAAGATATGACTATAGTAGGTTATTCAAATGTTTGCTATTTATTTGATCTCCACAATGCCAGATCTCAAACTAGGTTTGCATTTTGATATGGTGGTACGAACTTTTCAGGAAAGTCTAGTAAATAGACTTTCATGGCTACTTTCAATAATCATTCTTAAATAGCTACACTTTATGAAGCATCATGGGAGTGTGTATGACTTCGTAGAATGATTAACCACATGCAAAAATCATGTGGTATTGATACTATTGAATTCCCTACCATTATGTACGAGGATATTGTGGCTTGTATTGCTGTATTGCTCTGATGCAAACAAATTATATTAAGATTAATATTACCAAGCATATTGCCATTAAGTTATTCTATCCACATGAACTTCAAAAGAGCGGTGTGATACAAAATTGCGCAAACAAAGTCCTGTGAAAATCTTGTTGATTTATTTACCAAATCCCTACCAAAATCCACATTTCAAAAATAAACGCACGAGATTGGGATGAGAAGAGGTTGGCGACATCGAGGTGATTCCAGAGACGCTGAATGCTTGGTGGTGTTTCGAGCCAAAAAGATGCGAAAGAATTTCACCGCGAACGATAACCCATTATTAAAGGCACAGAAAAGGAGTGTGGGATCGAGTGCGAGAGGCATCACATCCCCCATCTAGTTGCTTGCCTGCCTGCCCCCCTCCCCCATCGCCGAAATAAACAAGAGGCAGGCGAGGACTGTGCGCTGCGCAGTTGGCCAGCAGCGATACGCTGGCAAACCGGGATCGGTACTTGATCCTTCCTGGTTTCCTCATCTGCCTGTTTTTTCCAGGACAGATAAATGTCTGCCTCGAGGTGCTTTTGTCGTTATTCGGTTTAGGTCCGGTCTGGTGCGTGGGGTGTGTTGTGTGTGTGAGTGTGTGTGTTGGGGGGCATGAGTTCGCACTAGAATAGATGCTACAACCATATCCTGTAAGGAGAGGCCTCAAAAAACAGAGGCAGATAGCTTTTATCCCCATGTTTCGGTCACCATCGCCATCGAATGCTGTTTGCCTGTTTCTTGGGGCGGAAAGGCTTCCGTCTCCGGCACAGACAGCAAGGACGACTTCGTCGAAAGGGCGAGCTCTGCAAGGCGGACGTGTTGGCCATAGAGGTGAAAACGGGTCGGATAATGCTTAGACTAGACTGATCTGATCCGGATTTGGATATCTTAGGATTGGTTATCTTTTAGATATTTTCGGATACGGATCGGCACTCGAATATTTTTAGTCGAATATGGATTCGGATACGGGATGACCATATCCGTCGGACTCGGATATCGGAGAATCAAGTTAGTCGGATATCCGAGCCCATCCCACAAGCACCAACCCACCAGCCTAAGGCCCAAAGCCCCAAGTGGAATTTCCCTTTTTGTTTTCGTATTTAATATTATCAAAAGGTTGTAAAAATTGTAGAAAATAGTACATGGCTCATAAAAATGTGAAATAAATTTCTAAAAATCCATAAAAATGAGTACAATCCAAATATGGAATAATACTTTATATATGATCGGATAAATTTTCCTAAAAAAATAGAAGACGCTTTTCAAATAGGAATGGAGTTTTAAAAATTCTAAAAAATAAAGAAAGACTTTGGAAATTTTAAATATAACTTCTTCACGAGACATGAACTATGTCAATGTTCATGAGTTTTTGGTAATGCTGATGATTATGTGTTAATGAGTTTATGTGTTGTATCACTTACATGCTTATGCATGAATGTATGATTGCATGAATCACATGATGTCATGGTGAATTGGTGATAACTGATATTTTGATTTGACATGACCTATTTGTTGATTGTTTTAATTGAACTCAGACATATATTTTGAGGGGTTATATTTTCCGACAAATATCCGTGATCGTATTTGATTCGACCCGAATCCGCTCTGTATTCGTGTCCGTCCATAACCATGCTATCCGTATCCGTATTCGGTTCTGAAAAAAACTTTAGGATAAGGATAATGGCTTTACGATCCGATCCGATCCGTTTTTACCCCCAAGTTGGCCGTGCTGGCTGTTGCTGTGGCTGCGCAGCAGAGGCTGCACCTGGAGGGGAGCTGGAACTGGGAGTGGGATCAAGCGAAGAAACTATGGGCGACGTTGGATTTGCTCGGCTGAAACGGTATGGGGAAGGGTGGCTGGCGTTTGCGTATTCTGGAATGGAGAGATCCAGATCATTCGTTACCACTTAATTGCATCGTTGATGACGTCAAAGACGTATTCCCAAAAGGGAAAGAGTATTTTCATCAACATCCAGAAATGGAAAGGGGGATGAGATATAGGGAAAAGAATTTCTAGAATCTAGAAATTAATTAAAGCACTGAATATTTGATAGGAAATTATAGGGAGCTCAAAAAAAATGGAATAAGCTTCTAAAAATCCTATAAAATTGGATTTTCAAATTTCAAATATGAAATAGTATTTGGTGTTTTATGGGATTTATATCGCTGGATAATTAGAATAAGGAATTGTCTTCAAGAGATAAAATTGAAATTTGTTTTCCAAAAATCTCAGAAATTTGGGAAAGTTTCTAGGGGCTAAAAAATTATTTTTGGCAAAAAAACTTTTATGCTCAAATCCGTATAAAATTTGGGTATGTCATAGTTTTTTTTATGAAGCATCTTTGTGATATATTTAAATGTCTTATTTCCTTTGTCCATTTTTTTCATGGGGTTTTTGGAAGGAATTTTGAAAGGAATTTAAAGGTGATATTTTTAATGAAAAAATTATTAAAAGATGTTTTTTCTAAAGGGGTGTCTCTTTGTAGCACATTTTCCTAAAGAGGTTTTTCTTCGTGGCATTCTTTTAATATCTATATAAAGGGGTTCACCTCGTTGTAACTTGAATGGTGACAATCACTTTGAGATAATAAAGGATTGCATTGTGTCTCATTCTCTTGCCAAATTTTGAACCATATTTTTATTCGAGGAGTTGTACTACAACAAAATCAATGAAATGAATGGCTACAATATTTTTTAAAAATTTACTGGTTCAATCAGGAGATGATTCCTAGGACTTGTTTAATCAAGTAAACAAATCAACTGGTTTAATAAAGTAAAATGGACATTTATCTGTCTTCCTTTTTCTTTTCTGGTTAGCACAACAGAAACAAGATGCACATGCCAAGTTAAAAGTAAACGTAGGTAGACAAACTGTGTAAATTTGACTGTTTCTCCACTGTTGCTTTCATTTGTTTGGACACTGTAGCATCTGCACATTAACACAGTGTTACTACTATTACCCTCTTTTTTCAACTTTCAAATACGTAATTAATGACAGTGATGCTACAGTGAGCAAGACATTATGGCCTTGCGGGGAATTAACTCTAATTGAGGTTTCTTTTGGCCAAACGTATGCAAGATCGACATGTCGTGGTTAGGGATTACTCCAATCCATTTGTCAGCTGATGACATAACTTCTGGAAGGTCCAAACCGCATTATCTTATTCGATCCATAGTCACGGAGAAAAGTAAACAGGTATTAGACAAGTTTTCATGCCTTTCATTTTCACGGTAGTCTAGTTCTTTTTTGAGAGGCAGTAGATGGATATTAGAAATAGAAACCGAAACCGAAATACCAAACCGAACTGAATAAGTCAAAAAAATCGGTATTTTCAGTTTTTAGCATTCGGTTCGGTAGAAAAACAGAAAAAATCGGTAGATCGGTTCAATTTGGGTAGTGTTGCTCCGAAAACCGAACTTCCGAATAAACTGATCTTTTTCTTAGCCCGGCGCTAAACCAGTGAGCCGGCTAGCCTCCCGCCTCTACCTGCCTCTCCCCGTCTCCGGCAAGCCCAGGCCCAGTTGCTCACCAAATGAGACCATAAGAAGTCCCGTCGCTAACTCGCCTCCCTCCCTCTCCATACAATAGCGCAAACAAACCCCGTCTCCCTCCATCTCCAGTAATACCGGAATACTGAAATACCGTACCAAAATAATTCGGTATTTTGGTTTTCAGTAGTAGTTTTTTCGACAAAATTTTGGCACCCATTTTTTAGATCCCAAATTTTTAAATACAAAAAACGAACGAAAGAACCGAAAAAACCAAAATCTCACCCCTAAGCATGTGTGCTATCGTAAATGGGCCTTGTTTAAAATGGTTCAGTTTGAAAGCTTTGATAAGTGATTTTGTGGAGTCAAACTGCATTCCCTGCTTCTGGCACATGCAATTTGAGGGGAGGGAGCAGCGAGAGGGGTAGAGAGGGGGCAGAGCACCTACAATTGCCACCACCTTCCTCCTCGCCGGTGACCGCCGCGCCGCCTTCTTCTTTGTCCCCGACGACCGCCGCCACCGCCGCCGCAACCACCACAAGTTTTTGGGTTAGGGTTAGGGTTCGGTGTTAGGGTGGGGATCTCCGTGTTGTCGGGCTTATAGGGATGGCCGGGAAGGTGGCGGCCTGGTGGTTGATTGGGAATGTAGTGAGGGCGGCGGCGAGGCGATGCAGGCCGCCGAGCCGTGAAAGTGGGGTGTGATGGTAGAAGGCGGCGGTGGCGAGGGGTGAAGGCGTTGACCGAGTTAGGATGTGCGGGGCGGCTTGACGGCGGGAGGGAGTTGGGGCGAGGCGGCTGGCGGTGGCGGTCGCAGCAGGGGTGGAGGAGGAGTGCGGAGCGGCGTGAGGGCGAGGACGAGGAGTGTCGCGGGAGAAAGAATAAGAATGGGAAGGAGGTAAAGGGGAGGTGGGAGGAGATCTTAGTCATTGGATCTATTCCAACGGCTGAGAAATCGTTGGGAAGCCCTATATAATGGCAGTCAACCGTCAGGTAGTCAATCCCTTTGATTTAGCTTTGCAATTTTTTACTGCAGAGAAGCCAAAAACAGTTTAACCAAGCGGTTTCTTCAAGCTAAATGTTTCGATGTTTCGCAGCCATTTCTCAAATAATTTGAAACCATTTCTTAGAACTATTGAAACTTTTTTTTTGAAGAAGGGGCAGGAGGACTGCCGATCTTTTCCATTTAAGCAGGAGAAAATAAAAGAAAAAGCCCGCAAGCGCGGGGTACAACCACAGCGCAACGCTGCGCTAGCAAAAGCCAAGACACAAACAGCCACCGCCGGGACTGAAACACACGCCTAGATAGGGAACGCAGCGCTACCACTGCCACCTAGGCCGAAGGCCTTACAAGAAGGGAAAAGAGAAATACAGGGGGAGGAAGAAGAACAATGCAAGCCACGAGAAGCCACCTCGAACGAAGGCAACAAGGGCCGAGACCACTAGCGATGACAGCGACAAGGGCCGAGACCACTAGCGATGACAACGCGGCTTACCAGAGGAAACACCCAACCTAGGACCAACAATCTGCAAAAGCGACGCCTTCAACAAGGGAGCGACGCTAACACGCCGCCGTCACAACGGAGTTTTCACTTAGTGAGCTTTAGGAGCAGGATGGCCATCACGACGGTGCCTCCAAGAAGGGAACGACGCCAAGCGAGGATCCAAGGCAAGGCTTTCGCCTGATACATCAACTCGGAAAGCCAAATTGCAGGTTGTCCAGGCTCAGGATCACTAAAGGAGCTGAGCCCCAGCCTAGGGGCAAACGTCGTGAGCAACCTCCGAGTGGAGCTGGTGGAGAAACCGTAGCCACCACTTCTGTGGCGCCGACGCCAGAAGAAGCACCGAAGCTTTAAATGCCAAGAGCTCCACAACAAGCAGAACCACCACCAACGCGCGCCACAGTCTCACAAACCAACAAGCCACCAACGCCATGGGATCGCCTCCCACAAGCAAGCTGGAAACACCCATCGGCTGCTGAGGCTACCCAAACCAACACCCCCCAAGAGAGGGGGAGGCGGGGGGGGCACCACTCCGGCAGGGAAGGGGGCCGGAAGAGGTGATGGCGAGGATAAACGGGCGCTGCCCAACCGGACCGTTGAACCACCCCTAGACGACGAAGGAAGGGACCGAGGGAGGGTCGGGGGCACACGGCCCGAGCCACTAGTCTCCAGAAGAAGGGAGAACCAGTAGGGCGGGGGCGGAGCAGTAGCCGCTGGGAGGACATGGTGATGACCTAGAGGAGATGAGCAGGCAGAGGAAGGCCCGAAGCCGGCGGCGTGGCAGGGCTAGGCCGACTAGCCCCCCGCCATTAGCGGCGACGCTACCCACAGCGAGTTGGGCCGCCTCCAACACGGCAACCACGATGGAGAGGAAGAAGGGAGCAGGAACACCCCCAGCCACTGCGCCGATGCCGTCTCCGCGATAGAGGAGGAGGAGGAGGGGGAGGGGACGAGGGGAGGGGAGGAGGGGAAGAGGGGGAGGGGGTGCTGCCGCCGGCTGGCCGGCGGTGGCGGCGACGGCGCTAGGGTTTGGGAGGGGTTAAGCAGGGCGACTATGTCGCCCCGAGTCGCCCGGTGGAGAGCGACGCGAGGGCTCCTAAAACGGTAGTTCTTTAACTGTTGAAACTAGTTGAAGCCTCTCGTAGACGCTGCTGGAAACTCGTTATTAGATCAATTTAGCATTGCAGCAGTCCAATCCAAATAAAAAAGCACAACATGACATCATCGTAGTACACTACTTAAATTTAAAACTGATATATTTAGAAAAAAAAAATTATGTTTGGTCGGTTTTTTCGAGCAACCTCGAAGAGGAACATGAGCTCCGTCATTTCATTGATGGAGAAAAGAAATATTGCAACGACACAGTGAAAAGCACCAAGACCTAGTGCAGCACGAACGTTGCCACCAGGTATGCTACCGCATGCCACCTTGGCCTAAGCCGACCACCTCGCTAACAGGCGACAGCAACAAAAAGAAAATGAAGAGAACCCGATAGGCCACAATGAGACGCACGCCTAGCAACCAAGATGACCGAAGACACTACAAGAGCCTACGAAGCTTAGCTCAGCCAAGCAGGGCTGACGACGGCAACCAATTAGGACATTAGCCATAGGACACGCAACACAAGCACAACACTTTGGCTGCCACCCCCGTCGAAACAAAGAACAACCAAGACGTTGGGCGCCACTTGAGCGGACGACAGCCACCAACATCAAGCGGGATGCTCATCTGGAGTTTGAATGCACTTTGCGAATGCCAATTCACCGAGAAGAAGAAGAAGAGTGGACGTCAACAGTTGCAGAGAACTACGTGATGGTGCACCATGCTCCAGTGGTAGCCTTGCGCCCCAAGGAGAGGGTCACGCCCCAACTAAGCCTGCACTGTTCACAAAGCGAAAAGGCGGAGTGGGGGCACACGCCCTGAGCTGCAGTCTCTTCAAAAGGAGATGGAAGAAGCAGGGGGCTAAGACAGAGAGTAGAAGTGATCACCAAGGACACCGTCAGCCGTCAACATTGGTGGCACAAGGCCATCACGGGTGGGAATGAGGGGAATCGAAAGAAACTTCGCAAGGGGAGAACATTGCATCGTGGTCGAAAGTGACGAGGCCAAGGAAGAGGCAACAACAAGATACCATCCAATAAGCTTAAAAGGCAACACCTTCACAAGGTAGCGGTGCTAACATGCCGCCGTCACCCGCCCGAAGAATGGGTTACACCCAAGGGGCTGAAAGGATGTGGAAATGCCTCCAAAGAGGGTAGTGGCGCCAAAAGGCGTCACCATCATCGTCCCAATCGGGCAAGGCTTTCGACCGATACCTAGCCCACTAGACCTGCCAAAATCCTCACAAAAGATGCCTTTGGTCGCCTGGAGAAGCATGGCTCAAAAGCCTCGCCGCCGACATCACTCTGCAATGACGGGGGAGGGGAGTGGCCACCAGCAGGAGGTCCCCCGAGCTACCCGTGGGGAGTGCTAGGAGACGAGGGCAAATAACTGTTGGCACTGAAGGAAGGACAGTCAGTGTCAAGCCCTCGTGACAACGTAGCTTAGTCGTCACCATGTAACCATTGTCGTTGTAGTCACCTCTCCCAACACATCGCGTTGTCACCGTCGTCAACCTACAAGTACTAAAAAGGATACCAGAAAGGAGCCCTTATTAGATCCGGCAATCTACCCACCGGATCCAGCCATCGTTGCCGGATATGACACTAGCACATTTCTGGGACCACATACATCTACGCTAACCCAAAATATTTATCTTGCTAGCGTGATACGTTTCATACAAGCATAGATAACATTAATCCATATTAGTTCAAAATACATAGTGTCTCAGGTTTAACTGATAAAATAGGCCAAATATTACAATACCAAAACACTACTAGAGAAACACCCACTATAGGAATCACACTCTATGTCGACAACAAATGCAGACGACACAGGCACCAAAACCGCTGACAAAGGCATGTATCGTCACCCTAATGGTAAACCAATGATAGAAGGCCACCTGTGCCGGTGGCTTATCATTAACCATCGACACTGCCTCCTCCCCCACAACCGTCAACCGATCCCTTCTCTGGCCCAAATACAGGTCGAGCGAGACATTGCTAGGGGCACTTTAAGGTATTACGACATGCACAACATGTCACAAGTCATTCCTCGCTCATCAATTGTCCGGCGTTGCATCGTTGGTACAACTTCACCTCACGATGTTTCATAGGAACTTGTACCAACGATTCAACACCGGATAGTCAATGACAGAGGAATGACATCTGATATGTTCTGCATGTTGTGAAAGCTTAAAGTGCCCATAGCAGCGTATTGTTCAACCTGACTTTGGGCCAAAGAAGGGTCGGACGATGATTGGGGGGAGGAGCCTAGTAGTACGGATTACATGTTTCATAGGAACTTGTCCCGACAATGCAACATCGTGCAATCAAAGAGCAAGGAAAGAGTTGTGATATGTTGTGCATGTTGTAAAACCTTAAAGCGCCCCTAGCAGTGTCTCGTTCGACCCGTGTTTGGGCTAAAGAACGATCGGTTGACAGCTTGGTGGGAGGATCCTTTGTCGACGGTTAATGATGAGCCATTGACACAGGTTGCATTCAGTCGTCGGCTCACCATAAGGCCGCTGACACAAATTTACGAATGTCGGCGGCTTTTGCTAGGCCGCCGACACAAGTTATATATAACGCATAAAAATATTGCGTGACCAGTATTGATGAACAAAAACAAGTCCTCCCACTTGGCTAGAAGCGTGCGGCGTAGCGCGGGTTCACCCCCTCGAGTTGCGGGTTCGAGCCCCCCGCCCGCCCGCTGCCCGTCCCTTTTTCGGGATGTTTGTGTCATTGGTCTCCATAGTCTTGTAGACAATGGTGTATCTGTGTCGGTGGAACGTTTAAACCGCCGACACAAACCTTGCCTGCCCCTTGTGTTGAAGCACTTAGAGTGGTCCCGCATGGCAGAGAAGTCCTCCCACGTCCAAGAAGGACCGTCTTGAAGTGCTTCCGTCTAAGGGCGATAAGTTATCGTGAGGAGGAATTTCTGTGTAGTCGGCATAGTGTTAGCCGACGACACAGCTCAATTTGGTGGGCTTCTAAATTCAAAATTGTGCGGCGACAGGATAGGCAACGTGGATAGTGTCGTCGGCTGACGTTGTCCTGCCAACACAGATCATCACGCCTGCAAACAAATTGTGTGGATGGTAGGTGTTGTTGTTTCTATTTTTGCTGCCGACACAACCCGAATTATCTTTCATTGGGTTTTAGGCCGCCGACAACACCGATCACGTTTCCTATAGCGACCCTTTAATACCGGCACATCAGTATCGGTCAAACACGAACCGGTACTGATAGTGGCACCAATACCAGTTCGTGACTCCAAAACATTAGTACCGGTTGGACCCTCATAGAGCCCTTCGGTAAGATGGTACAGGCCAACTGGCACAGGCGACCATCAATACTGATTTGTGTACAAACCAGTACTGATGCCTCGTTTCATTAATGTTCAAGAAAAATGCATATCCTGGTCATATCAATATGTATGGGTGGGTGAGTTTGATCGAAAGGTGAGTTAGGAGCCGCGAGGTCTCAAGAGGTTTCATGTTCGATTCACAATTCTCTTTGCCCATATACCAACGATATATTTTTAAATATCTATACTATTATCAGTACCGATTTTGAAACCCGGCACCGATGCCTTTGGCATAGGTTCTATGGCTAGAACAACGCCACCCATAGATTCCATGAACACCATAGATTCGATGAAGAATGCCACTAGTCTCACAAATTAAGCGACTATTTAAAATCTCACCAGCATGCCCGACTGAAAATCTACAATTTATCCCACACGGAATGAAATACACGCATGCATGCAACCTAAAACACGAATTAAGGTTCCAAACGTACTGTACCAACAAGGCCGATACCACTAAACGTTCCCATGTCATGTTCTCGTTATCAAGAGTGTGAAAAGGGTCTGTTCATCCTGCTGTATTTTATTTGACTTATTTACTTATTTGACTTATCTCTTAACTTTGTGAGTTTTTTTATGTGGACTCGAGAGCCGAGTTTCCATTGTTTGACTTGTTTTTGATAATTTTTAGACACGCCTAAAGATAGAAAAATGGATTGAAAAAACTACATTATTTAGATTTAAACAAAGATGAGTAAATAAACAGATAAGTAAAATAAGTAAAATTCTGTGGATGATTAGTCCACAAATTCTGAGGGAATAGGACCCTACGAAAAAGACTAGGCCTAAACTTTTATAAGCAGATTTTACCTGAGACTTACGAGTACAAAATTTTATTCGTTAATTTAGGGTGTTCAAAAGGACCTGATATTCAAAACAACAAAGGATTGATAACAATATTTTTTCAAGGAATAAGGCATGTGTACAACATGATTAAAGGAATGGGACATGCCTATCTTTATTGAAATAAGCATGAAATATATAATAGAGCATTCATAATCAAAACAAAATAGATTTAAGTAAAACCGGTTAAGACGAACGATCAAGCCATATTGGTTCGTCTGGGCCTTTAGTATTGTGATCCTGGTCTTTGAGTTGCTTCTCTAGATCTTTCGGATCTAAAACGCGAAGAATCGAATGACATATCACACATGATACACTCTAAAATTTTGATAGAACATGATACATGAGATGAAATGATCCAATAAACATCATGGTTCAATTTAATGCGACTAAAATTCAAAATATTATACAAATTTAATTACAAAGCATATATTATAACAGAAACAGGTATTTCCTTAAAGAAAAAATCTATAACAATGAAACCTATAGCTTTTTATAACCTAAAAGACCCATATAAATATTTTTAAAAATAAACTAGTCTTTCTATTAAGAGGGTAGAAAGTAGGCGCACACAACTCACTCCCTAAATCATAACCCCTAAATTAACACGTTCGCACACGCGTGCGCCCTAACACATGTTAGAAACAATGACTAAAAATAACCTAGTCTTGAGCAAACAAAATGAACAAAGGACTAAGATCCCCAGTATACAACAGCAAATGAAGTTCCTCCTTTTAATTCTGATTTACTCATCGATTTTTTTTTTCACTTAAACAACACGACTCTTTTGAGCTAGCCTTTCTTTATACTTTATTTTTCCTTTTTTAGCGTGGCTTTTCTTTTTATACACTTGCATCGTTCTTTCAAATTTTTCGAACTAGACTGCACGAGCAGAAACTTTATGCAGCAATTACGTACGGACACCGAAAGCTCCCAAATATGTGCAAAGTGTCCAAACAAAAGGTCGCGGGGAATCTCCTAAGCTTTCAAAACATCCAAGAACATTTAAAACGAAGTTTAGATGAATGAGTATAATAAAAAAATACAAAACTAAATCATAATAGATCTAAATTTCACACCCCAAGAAAGATGGCACATTATCTCATAATTAATATATGAGGAATTTTGGGATGCTTTCCAACGAGTCCAAGAATATGATAATTTGAGTTCATATACGAAAGTTATGACATTTATTTGAGATGACATAATCTGGATGCGAATTCGAATCAGGCTCGGTTTCGCATTAACTATTTTGGAACTGGCTAAGTGGCGGAAGAGGTGGAAACCCCATCCTATTTCTTGTATTACCCTGAATTTTGGATATATTTTGTTAAAAAAAATTCCACTCTTCGTTGTTGATAAAATGAAATCCCTATTTAGTTCTTTGGGTATCCTATTTCTTGTATTACCCCGAATTTTGGATATATTTTGTGAAAAAGAAATTCCACTCTTCATTGTTGATAAAATGAAATCCCTATTCGGTCCTTTGGGTATCCTTTCTCCCCATAAGGATATTGAATACAACAAACTTTCTTTAGTATTACTATAATTTGGAAAACGGCCGATGGTTGTGGGACGTTATGCAAGGGCAAAAAAACCAAATTACTGAGCCCTACGCGGTGGCTTCAACATCAGATGCAAATTTGAGATTAGAACTATAAATTAGATGCGGACAACGACAACGGTGATGATTGGAGAAAATTTAATAATACAAAAATAGTAAAGAGAACAATAAAAGTCTCAAAGGGCTTGAATAAGGGTAGATGCAATTGGAATATTTTACTAGATATGAAATCAATAATCTACCAAAATAAGATGGATAAATCTCACCGAGCAACCTAGAGCTCTGATTCTATTTGACGGGGACAGGACCAAGCAACCGAGAGCTCTGGTTCTATTTGACGCGGACGGGGCCAATCTTCATATGAGATAGATAACTACGGTTTGGTGTCATAGCGACCTTGATAACCTGGCTAACTATCAACCTTGCAAGGATTTGGATCCAACAATAGCAAAACAACCACGACGAAGCGTTATCGACCTTGCAGGAAACACGATCGACTTGATCATGAAAAATTGTTCCTGCGAGCAACTAAAAAACGAGCAAGAAAATTAATAAGCAAAATGAAATTGCATATATTAATAAGCATACATGAGTTGGGGTTTCGAACTTGATCTGGTTGGTCTAGCGGACACAAGCAAATTTAGGTTGTTGTTTAAGCACACATGTAGAAAATTAGACTAAACAAAATCTAGGAAGGAAGAAGAGGGGTAGTGGACATAAGTTGACGATGTATGACAGCTAGAGGGGGCGTGCTATCTAGGGTGGAACGCAACCCATGAAACCCTAGGTGTACATAGGCTTTGGGTCCAAAATTGAGGTGGCACAACACCTACTAAATAGGGCCCGCATGATTGTTTCTATGATTCCCGTTGACTTGGGATGAATGTTTGGGTGTGGCCAAATCTGTTGAAAAGATTATCTCTAAGCTTTCCGTAGAGTGCTCATTTCTCTCATTTGGATGTCATATGTTGCCTGGGCATCTATTCAAATGCAGCATGGTCACCAACAAATGAACTAGGCCTCCAGGAGAGTTGGGTTTGCACTTGGGCTTGCTTGGCCATGGAGATAATATTGGCTTTGTTTGTGGCCTCCTCAACCTTCCGCATTGATGAATTGGGAGGCTTGGCCATTGGATTCAAGCCCACATGTTGTTCTTCTCGTTGTTGTGGCAACGTAGTCGACGTAGTGGACACGGTTGATGTAGTGACTGTAGTGGAAGTAGGAGTTAATATCTTTCATTCACTGTGATTAGGGGTGGAAACGGATCGTATTCGAATCATTCGGATAGAGGTTTTTTGGCTCGGATAGATATATATACATTACAGTTTTTTCCCATACAACTCATATTTTTGTTTTTGGAATGAAGGTTAATAATACGGTCTAAATACTTTTTAAAAATATATTGTCTATTTAATTCGGATAACTCGGATATCTCGGATACGGACAAAAATGCCCACCCCTAGTCTGTGATGTCTTCGTCCGTAAATAATTGTAAATGCACACATTAGGTAAATAGCTAAATTAGGTTTTATGCTAGAAAGGTTTTGAAATATAAATACATGCATTTAAATAAATATGCAAATGCAAACTTTTATAAGTATTCATGTATTTGCATCAAAAGGATTTTGAAAATATAATTCATCCTTTTCACTAAAGCATTTCAAAAGTTCCCTCAAATGTATTTGCAAACAAATCACGCTTTACATAATTTGAGTAATATTACTTTTTGCACAAGACCTTTCAAATAGGTTTTGATTTATATTTGTAAAAAAATGCATGCCAAAATGAAGACATTTCTAGTTTGAAAAATATGTATATATTTTTTTGAAGCTATATTTTCAATTTTGGACAATCCCCTAAAAATAGGGCGTTAAAATGACGACAATCAAATAATATGTTTAAAGAGAATCCATGTGGAATTCAATCCCTCCTACAAGATTCAACATATCTAGACATTTTTTTTCTTTTTTCCCCCTATCCTTTAAAAGAGAGGCCCTCGGATAGAGTTATTCTACACAGCTGAACCATGCAGAGATGCATGCACAAGAGCAACGAAAACAAGAGCACCAGTAGAACACTGCAAGAAAACAAGAGCACCAGTAGAACACTACAAGAGCCAACTATAGGGTAGACAACCAACTCTATGCTATCTACCATAAAACAAATGCTCAATGGCCAGCATGACGGCCGTCTACCATAACCGTGGAAAAAGGTCCAACACTTTATCCATCACACAATATGGTCGACCGCTAACGGAAAGCTGTCTACCATATCTGAACAGTAACCGCGTGCTGTGACAGTGGCAAAGTGGACTGACATAAGGGGCCCACATTTGGTCGTCGGCCGTAAGCATAGCCGTCAGCGATAGCCTCCCTCGTACCAAGCTCAAAAAGAGGCGGCACCCTTAAAGTTTGAACAAAAACTCTTCCTCCCCTCTGGCTACTAGTGCGCGGCGTGGGTGCGTAATTCTTCCCGTGAGGTCTCGGGTTCGAGCCGCTCCCGCGCCCCTTGAGCCATTTTTTCCAAATTATGGTGGACGACCTCTTGGTAGCCGTCGACCAACGCTTGTCCCGAGCCGCAGGTCTGCAGGGCCCATATGACAGGGTGCGGTGAAGTGGACTGACATATGGGGCCCATATTTGGTCATCGGCCACAAGTTTATCGTCGACCATATCATCCCTTGTGCCAACCTCAAAAAGCCGCAGCGCCCTTAAGGTTTGAGATAAAACTCTTCCTCCCCTCTGGCTACCAGCGCGCGGCGCGGGCGCGTGCACCTCGTGAGGACCAGGGTTCGAACCGCGCCTGCATCCCCGGAGCCTTTTTTATCCAATTATGGTCGACGATCTTTTAGTAGCTATCGACCATATCTTGTCCCGAGCCGCAGGTCTGCAGGCCCCACCTGACAGGGTGCGGTTAATACTTCATGTGTTTCTTCACATACTTCATGTGTTTATTTGGTATATCTTATTTTTCTTTGTAAATTGGTGGGTTGTGGCATTTATTATTTTATGACCTATTTGATGTTGCAAGTTAAATTTAAAAAAAATTGTAAGGTTAAGATTTTTTAAAGGAAAGTTTGTTTTTGGGAAAATTTGGAATATAGTAATTAATTAAAATTTTGCAAAGACTATTTTCATCATGAGTGGCATAAGGGTGATGAGAATCATTAAATGTTTTTGTATTTTTCTTGTGTTTTGTAGCTATTTTAGGATGGCAACTAGGGCATTAGAGTGTTTTTTACGGTCATGTTTACGCTAACGCTACCATTTAGCAAGAATATAACGATATGCCCTATGTTTTCCGTATATAAAAATGTGTCTTTTTTGGATTTTGTTTTTTCCTTTTTCTGATTTATTTCAATGTGGTAACTCTTTTCATTGTAGAGTATCTAAAATTGTAAAAAGTTTGGATTATTAGGTTTGAAATGCTAATTTTTAGGCTATGGTCGACCAATTTTCTGACTTACAGTGGACGACCCATTGTTTTTTCCGTCTACCATAAGTGCTAGGATGCTTGTTTGACCAGGTCAAGGATATGGTAGATGACTTTTGCCCAGGCCGTCGACAAAAGTTGTGTAGACGGCTAGTAGCCGTCAACCATAGTGTGGATGCGGCTCGGCCTTATCCTCCCAGCTGGACCCGGCTCAGCCTTAGGCTTTACTATTCAACGATTTGGTCCGCCGCGCCGTCACTGCCAGTTGCTCGCCGCCGCCAACCCTACCCTGCTACCGCTAGACCTAGCTCCCCACGCGCCACTTGCTCACAACCGCCACTTCCCCGTCACTTTGCATAAAACAAGAGTACATGTTTCTATCTCTAATTGTTCCTGGTCCTAGCAGTCCTGCAAGAAACGATAGTCGTTCTTCCTTCTCAGTCAAATATGTGTTTGCAGCACCAAATTTCTTGTTCTAATATGAAAACACCGTTTTCTCATTTCACCATCTTTAAGAACATCCAAAATCCCAATTTAGAGTTTCATTAATAACCCACATGAAATAATGCAACTTAGCAAAGTGGCCTTTATTTCATTTAATCATCTTGTTGCTTTTATCAAGATTCACCTTTCACCATTAAACATGATTCGTTACAGAGTGAACCCATTTACCATTCATATCTAGGGTTGAAAAATAATTATATCAGGGAAAAATCTTTCTCTTTATCAGGTTATAACTATCTTCCTAATTTATCATTTAAGCAAATATCATGCACCTTTACTTCTAAGCAATCCACAAACATTTCGCAAATAAACATAAAATATAGAATATGCGTCAAGGGGACTTGCCTTCAAATGTAGCGTTAGACAACACACTGATATCATAATCCAACCCCAAAACACTGGTGTCTAAAAACATATAAAATTCAATTCTTTAAGTACATTTGTAAAAATCAAACTTTCAATGTATGAAAACATTTTCTTTGCAAAGATGGAGTTTTTCTAAATTTATTGAAATTTATCTTGTATTATTATTATTAAAATAATAAAATTTATATAGCCATGAATTTTTTAATTCTTAATTAAACTTGTGCATGAATTTTTTTAATGCATGAATATATTTCATTTCGAAAAGTTGGGATGTTTATAAATTTAATAAAATTTATTGGGCATTTTTATGAACTAATATGAATTAGATATGAATTTTAGAGTGTATTTCAAAATGGAAAATTATTTGTTGAATGGAAATGCCGTAGTAGGCTGTGACCGGCCCATTCAACCTATGCCGACCCAAACCGACCAGACGCCCGCGCGCTCCATTGCGCTGCCGAGCGCTAACAAGTGGGTCCGACCTGTCAGTGGCTCAAGGCAGAGCTTGCGTAGGCGCGGTGGTGCGATCCGACGGACGACGGCTTCTCCGGCGAGGGCGAACGGTTCGGGAGAAAGAGCATGGCGAGGGGAATCGATTAGTCGTGTGGGCGTCGGGGATCACCGTCGTTTGGATGGTTGGCGACGACGGTGGTGGCAGCGCTTGAAAGGGTGTCGACGCCGAGACGCTCTGGCGACGGGGAGGTTCAATTGATGGAGGGGGAAAGAAAAAAGGGAGCGTGACGGTGCTAAAGAACAACACCCGTGGGCTCGTGGACGACGAAATCAACGCGGTAGTGGGTCGTCTTGCTCGGCTCCGACGGAGGGGTGATGGAGACGCGGCGGGTTGGGGTTTTATAGTCGACGCGGGGTGCGCATGCGTCCAGGCGGTGGTTGGCACAGGGTGGGGAGGCGGCGCTGCGCGGTCACGGCGACACAATGAGGCGGCGACGACCACGGCGGCACGGCTTGGTCAAGCGCTTGGCCGCGGCGGTGCTCCGTGGTGGAAAACTAGGGCTCGAAGTTCCAAGACGACGGCGGTGTGAGCCGATTTAAAAACAGTTTTGTTGCTTCGTTTTATCTTCCCTAAAAGTTTATATTTCTTTTTGCTAAAATTAGTAAATCATGGTGAGTGCTAGGAACATAATTAGTTATTTTATTTCTGTATTTTTTCTTGACCAAAATATATATTTTCCTTATGCTTCCTTAAATATAAATTGGTAAATAATTAATTGAAGCTCCATTAAAATTTTCCTCATAATTTATTAAACAGTTATAACACAAATTAATTTTCAAAAATTATACTTTAAAATTTGAGGATTTTAGAAACCTACGCCCTTAATGAGAATCTCGACCTCGAGATTTGGACATGTCGAAGAAGAGATCCGGGAACTCGGTACGGAGGTCATCCTCATGTTCCCAAGTTGCTTCTGCTTTAGAATGATTACTCCATTGAACTTGACAGAACCGGATAGATTTGGTTCGGGTAACTCATACAGCTTCATCTAGAATCTTGGTGGGGTATTGCTTATATGTCAAATCCTGCTACACATCTAGGGGTTCTAGGGAGATTTGCTCTTTAGGAACACGCAAACATCTCTTTAATTTGGGCACAAGAAATACATCATGTATACCAGCCATTTTCTCAGGTAGCTCTAGTTTGTATGGCACTGCACCTCTCTTGGCTAGAACCTTGTATGGCCCAATAAACCTTGGTGACAACTAGCCGCTCAAGTCGAAAACAACGCATACCTTTAAGTGGAGAGACTCTTAGGTATACGAAATCTCCAATTGCAAAACTGAGTTCTCTTCGGCGGTTGTCAGCATAGCTCTTTTGCCTCGATTGGGCTTCCTTGAGCCTTTTCCTCACTTCTTGGACTTGTTTCTCAGTTGCTTGCAAGCTTACATGTCCAAACACTTTAGCTTCCCCAGTCTCGTGGCAGTGCAAGGGAGTTCTACAATTTATTCCATACAGTGCCTCAAATGGTGCCATCTGACTACTCGACTGATAATTGTTATTGTATGCAAATTCAGCATAGCATAACTGTTTATCACAACTAGATTGGTTAGCTAAGGCACATGCACGTAGAATATCTTCAAGGATTTGATTGATCCTTTCAGTTTGGTCATTAGTTTGATGGCGATAGGTAGTACTGAAATTAAGTGTTATTCCCAATGCTTTATGGAGTTTTTGCCAATATCTCGAGGTGAACTGGGTTCCACGATCTGACACTATCTTTTCCGGTACACCATGCAGGCATACGATTTTTGACATATATAGGTCAGCTAACTTAGCCCCAGAGTAGTCTGTTTGGACTGGTATAAAGTGGGCAACCTTGGTAAGACGGTCTACAATAACCCAAATAGAGTTAAATCTGACTGGGTTCTAGGCAATCCCACAATAAAATCCATGCCTATTTCAGACCACTTCCATTCTGGAATTTTCAAGTGTTGCAATAATCCAACGGGTCTTTGATGTTCGGCTTTTACCCTTTGGCAAATATCACAAAGCGCCACATATTCAGCTATATCCTTTTTCATACCCTTCCACCAATAGGATTGCTTTAAATCCGAGTACATTTTAGTACTTCCAGAATGTAATGAGAGAGGAGAATCATGAGCTTCTTTTAGAATTAATCACCTTAACTCTTTATCCTTAGGTAGAATAATTCTTTTTCCAAACCACAGGATTCCATCTTGATCTTCATGAAATTCCGGGGTTTTTCATTCTTTAATATTTTCTTTAATTTCTTTTATTTCCACATCTTTAACCTGATTATACTTTATTTAATCCAGTAAGGTGGGTTACAACACTAAAGTGTTGAGATATCCAGGGGTCATTATTTCCATATTCATCCGTACCAGTTCTTGGTATAACTGAGGTTGAAACTCTTTAATCATGAGATTATTGCAATATGCCTTTCGACTTAATGTATCTACCACAACATAGGCTTTCCCCACATAATAATTAATTCCGACATCACAATTCTTTATTAATTCCAGCCATCTTCGTTGTCTCAGGTTTAAATATGGCTGAGTGAATATATATTTTAAACTCTTATGATCCGTATATATTTCAGTTTTGTTTCCAATTAAGTAATGTCGCCATATTTTTAAGGCATGCACTACTGCAGCTAACTACAGATCATGGGTTGGGTAATTTTGCTCATGTGGCTTTAACTGCCTTGATGCATAGGCTAGCACTTTCTTATCATGCATGAGTACACATCCAATACCATGCAATGACGCATCACAGTATACTTCAAAACTTTTATGGAGATCGGGGAGGGTAAGGATTGGTGTAGTAGTTAGTCTCTTTTTCAACTCTTGAAAACTATGTTGGCATTCTGTGGTCCATACGTACTTCTTATCTTTCTTTAAGGGGTTGGTTAATGGTTTTGCTGTTTTGGAAAAATCAGCAACAAACCTCAGATAATAACTAGTTAATCCAAGAAATCCTCTTAGTTTGGTCACTGTTTTAGGTGGTGGCTCCCAATTCAACACATCATTTACTTTGCTAGGATCAACACTATTCCAGCAGCTGATATCGCATGTCCAAGGAAAGAAATTTCTTCCAGCTAGAATGCATATTTCTCAAATTTAGCGTAAAGTTGGTGTTCTCTTAGTTTTTCTAGTACTATCCTCACATGGGTTTCATGCTTTTTCTTTATTCTTGGAGTAAATCAATATATCATCTATAAAAACTACTATGAATTTATCCAAATACTCAATAAATATCTTATTCATTAATGCCATAAATACGGCAGGGGCCTTGGTTAATCCGAATGACATCACTGCGTACTCATATAATCCATACCGGGCGGCAAAGGCTATTTTGGGTATATCGTCCTTATTGATTTTAATCTGATGGTTTCCTGACCTTAATCGATTTTTGAAAACACACAAGACCCTTCTAGTTGATCAAATAAATCATCAATTCTTGGCAGTGGGTACCTTTTTTTTTTATAATAGCAGCATTTAGAGCTCTATAGTCCACACACATCCTCAAACCCTTACTATCTTTCTTAGCCACAAAAATTAGTGGGGCTCCCCTGGCTGAAGTGCTATGACGGATAAATCCTTTTGATTGCAGTTCCTCAATCTGCTTCTTAAGTCCGGCCAGTTATTCGGTAGACAGTTATATGGTCTTTGGGCAATTGGGGCAGTTCTGGGCACAAGATCAATTGAGAAGTCCACTTGTTTATCAGGTGGCATGCCAGGTAATTCTTCAGGGAAAACATCTGGGTATTCCGTGACAACGGGTATAGATTTTAGGTTTACACCTTTTATCTTGTTTAGGGTAATCAAACCTTGTGGTTTCAAGTTGGAAGCAAAGCGAATTTTATGTCCATTTGGGGTTTCTAGACTGATTCCTCGATTGGCACAATCAATTTGACCCTTATATTTTCTTTTCCAATCCATTCCCAAAATGACTTCTATTCCTTGGGACTCAATTTGGATAAGATTGGCCAGAAATTTCTCTCCATTTATTTGGATTTCTGTTTGAGGTCAAACTAAGGAGGTCTTAATCTCTTTTCCAGGAGATTGAATTAATAGTGGCCTTACTAATCCCATAGTTCCCATCTTATGTTTTTGCACAATCTTTTGATATGAATGAGTGCGTTGCGCTAGAATCAAATAATGCATTAGCAGGTACAGAATTAACCAGAAACGTACCCATCACAACTTTCGGATCCTCTTGAGCTTCTTTAGCAGTGATATGATTTACTCGGCTTTTTCCCATTACTTGAGGGTTCTTGAGGGTGGAGGGGGAATACAGTGGGCACCAGGGTTGGCTTGATTTTGGCCTTGATTTGGCATAGTGTTCTGGTTCTTCTTTGGGCAATTGTTGGAGTAGTGCGCAAACTAATTACAAGCAAACCACCTGATGTTTGACAGATCCTTTTTGGGTGCAGCTCCTGGGTTGGGGCAAGCTGGAGGAAAAGTCGGACAAGTAGCAGGGAATTGAACTCAATCTTGATTTGGACGATTCTTCTTATTGGGAGGAGCAGGAGCAAATCGACCTCTTGGGTTGGGCTGCTGAGGCTGCATAGCTATCTTTCTTTTGCGAGAAGCAATCCTTTGACGTTCGATATCCTCTTGGACCAGCTTGAAGGTGTTATATTCATTGGTGGCAATGAGAGCCTTGATCTTAGGGTCCATTCCTTCCATAAAATACCAAATTTTACCTACGTCGGTGGCCACTTCATGAGGAGCGTAACGTGCCAATTGGTTAAACTTGTTGAGGTATTGGGTAATGGACATAGTCCCTTAATGTAGTTTTTTTAACTCACGCCTCTTGCGTTCCAAAACTCCTCTAGGAACATGAGCATTTCTGAAAGCTTGAGCAATATCTTTCCAGGTGATATGGTGAGGATGTTCATGAGCGTTGTAAAAATTCTCCCACCAGTTTGCAGCAGTGCCAGACAGTTGATGAGCAACAAACATCACACTCTCATGCTCGCCATATTGAGCAAGGAGGAGCTTCCTCTCCACATCTCTAAGCTAGTTTCCCGCGTCCATAGGATCCGTGGAGCCAATAAAAGTTGGAGGCCTGGTTCACTGAAACTCTGCGAAGTGTGAAGCAGGTTGTGGTGGAGGCCGAAATCTTGGTATGGCAGTAGCTTGAGACTGTGATTGATTTACATCTTGAGTAAGCATTTGCATCATTTGGAGCTGCATTGCCATAAGCTGAGGGACAGTTGGTTCAGCCGGCGGAGATGGAGGTGGGGTTGGAACTGGTGTTTGAGTTTGAGTTTGATCGAAGCTTTGAGCATCCTGTCCTTGGGCTAAGGCATCACTATGATCTGATGGTGTATGAGCCCTGGGCTGACCGTGGCGATCACCATTGTTCCGAGTGTTCACCATTCTGAAGGTCAAATGAGATAGGCATTAAGGAGTAAAGTTGTAACATCCTTTATGTTATATATATATATAGGTTAACACAAAACACACGCATTAAGAAGTAAAGTTGTAACATCCTTTATGTTATATATATATAGGTTAACACAAAACACACAACATTTTTATTTCATGCAAAGGACGATACAACAAACATGGTCGTAATACCACAATACTTGGTATCATCGACCTACACACATTACAGGATACAAGTTCAGGATCTAAGCGTTGAAGCGGGTACACACTGTGACTGTGGTTGCTACTGATGGTAGTTCCACAGAACCGAGAAAATGAAGGCTAACCAAATGGCGAAGGTGGTAGCAGTGATCCAAAGTGAAAATCGCCTCATTTCCGCGAGGAATAGCTAGAGATCATTGGGTTCAGAAGGGCTTCTGGGACTCGGGAATTGGCTACGGGTTTTCTTTCCCATTGCCAGTGATGGTGAAGTGACTTGGTTGGCAAGGAATAGAGGAGGAGGTGCGGTGGTGTGGAGGATACCGACGGGGTCACCGTTTAAATAGGCAGCGGCAGGTCTTTTTTTTAAGTGGCATGGTGCCGATTTTTGGAACGGCACGGCGGCGAGGGAAAAAAAGGAGGGGCTCCCGAGTTGGGGCCGGTGAGCAGGGAGGAGGTCACGTGACGGCGGTGCCCCTCTTTTTAGGGAAAAAGATATTTCGGGTATGAGATACAACAGGCGTGGTTGCTATACCACAACTGAGGTATAGAAAAACTAGTAATACAAGGAACCACTAGCTACATATGGTAGCTAGCGCTAGACTACTGGGCAGGTTGGAAGCCTGGTTCAAAGATAAGCTCGCTGGGGTCTTCTTCTTCTTCGGTATCAGGAGGTGCCCGGGTAGATGGACTAGCAACATCATCCCAATGGGCGGTGATGTTGAGATCCATGCTCGGAAGGACGGGATCGCCAGCCGCAACAGCAGTAGCAGCACGATCAATGCTGCACTAAGTGCTGGCGAAGGAGGGGTTAGGCACACGGGGGGTCAAAGTTCCTCCTTATGGGGGTACCCTCGAGAACGTTGAAATTACGAAGACTGGCCGGACAAGGGCAACAAGGGAAGTGACTAGGATGGGGTTGGCTTCGAGCGATGGTTCCTTCACATGATGGGGAACTAGACTCGGCAAGATTTGTGCGGAGCCTATCATTTTCACGAGAAAGTTGGTGGATTGACCGGCGGAGGTGTGCTTTCTCCACGAGGTGGTGATTTTCCTTCCCACGGAGCTCCAAGTTTTCCTTGTGGAGTTCTTCCATACAATGACCTTCCTCATAAACATGAGATAACTCACGAAGTCCATTAACATAGGCTTCATCTAGGGCTTGCACCATGGCAGCGAGATGCGGAACCATCGAGTCGATATCATTTGCCAATGGGTGGAAAGTGTTGTATACTTCAATGGCGACTCTCGCCGGAAAGTAGAGAAAGGGAGAGCCAGACAATTTTCCAGCAAAGAGGCTTCCGAAGCTGATAATGGCGAGTCTGGCAGCATCTTGGATATCATTGGAGCATTGGGCTTAGGTGCCGGTGAAGCGATAGGGTCCTCGGACTTGAGGTCCGTTTTGCTGAAAGATGGTGACATTCACCACCCAACGCGAATGCTCACGACGAGTGGTGGTAGCTCAATTGAACACCGGTTGTTCAAAACGCAACCACTCCAACATCATGAGGAGCTGGGTGACGAAACCACCGAATCCTTGGCCTGAGGAAGAAGTGAATGTTGGCATTTTTGGAACGAGGGCTGTAAAAGAGTGAGCTAAGAGGAGTTGAGCTTGTGGAAACAATGAGGGGAAGCAAGTTATTTATAGAGGTGTTTTTCAAAATACTTGTATATATAAAACTAGTTTTTGGTCTCATCGCTTAGGTCACGTCCTAGAACCAACCTGGCTCTGATACCATTTCTGTCAGGACCCGGTTGACAAAAACCGTGTCCCTCTATGTATTATCGCACTAGTCCCAAGGATCAACGCTAGTGCACACAGTCTCGAAACAGAATGATACTTCGCCATTATTTAAGGTTAGAATACATAGGGTTGAAGCCCGAAATAGTACAACCAAGTCGGTACGAAGACCGACGCATAACACATTATGATGAATACAAATACACGTACTCACTAAGGTACGATCTTAAGTCACAGGATTTATTTAATTTTTAGTCTTCACACCACAGGCACGATAGGTAGTAGGACATAGCCTAAGCTCCAGTGTACTCTTCGTAATCCCCTGCTGTGAAGAGCTCCTTGCTCCCCTGGGATGGTTCTCAAACTAAAAGTTTTTGAAAAGAGAGATAAAAGCAAGAAACGTGAGTACAATTGTACTCCACAAGTCTAAGGAAATTATGCAATGTTAAGCTCAGTTCAAAGGACAGTTCTCTCGGGGTTTTCTTAAAATTCCTTTCATAAAGCTTTTCTACATTATAAAAAATTTCTTTTGGGGAAAATTTCTAGTTGAATGACTTTTGTCTCCTCAGATTAGTAACCCATTTTGTCTTTTGAAATGGATGAGAAGTGTAGATATAGCTATCATATGAACAGTCACCAAGCGTGCTCATAACCGAGAGCGCGACTATCATGATAGTTTATATGTTACTCTGCAGAGTGTGTACACTTCACCCTCGACTACTAGTGCACGCTTGTCAGAGTAATGGGATACAAGCCAAAGACGCATAGAACAAAGCCAGTTATTCCAAGAAATCAACTGGAAACTATATATCATTAAATATGGAGCACGCGTGACCACCCTGGTCATCCCATTGTCCAAAATTTGTCACGTAGAGGTGACCACCTAAATGACCGGATACTAGGGCTACAAGGATCGGCCCGAATTCCCATTCGTTGGTGTCTCGATTTCAAATCAGAATAATTTTTGGTAGCTTCCTAGGCTTACTTAGCTAAGATTGCCCCCATAAACAAGTTTCGAGGTCGTACTGTTTGAGCCCAGTTCGTAGATTCACAGGAAAATAGTCCTTAAACTAATTAAGGTGTCAGACTCTATTTTACCAGGCTAACACCGTATCCTAACTATAGTCGTTCTTCCTTCTCAGTCAAATATATGTGTTTATAGCACCAAATTTTTCGTTCTGATATGAAAACATGGTTTTCTCATTTTACCATCTTTAAGAACATCCAAAATCCCAATTTAGAGTTTCATTAATAACCCACATGAAATAATGCGACTTAGCAAAGTGGCCATTATTTTATGTCATCATCTTGTAGCTTTTATCAGGATTCACCTTTCACCATTAAACATGATTCGTTACTGAGTGAACCCATTTACCATTCATCTAGGGTTGAAAAAAAATTATATAAGGAAAAAATCTTTGTCTTTTTTAGGTTATAACTATCTTCCCAATTTATCATTTAAGCAAATATCATGCATCTTTACTTCTAAGCGTTTCACAAACATTTCGCAAACAAACAGAAAATATAGAATATGCATCAAGGGGACTTACCTTCAAATGTAGTGTCAGACAACAAACCGATATCACAATCCAATCCCGAAACATCGGTGTCCAAAAACATATAAAATTAAATTCTTTAAGTACATTTATAAAAATGAAACTTTCAATGTATGAAAACATTTACTTTGCAAAGGTGAAGTTCCACTAAATTTATTGAAATTTATCTTGTATTATTAATATTATTAAAATAATAAAAATTACATAGCCATTGATTTTTCAATTCCTAATTAAACTTGTGCAGGAAAAAACTTTAATGTGCAAAAATATTTTATTTCGAAAGGTTGTATGTTTATGAATTTAATAAAATTTATTAGGCATTTTTATGAATTAATATTAATTAGATATGAATTTTAGAGTGTATTTCAAAATGGAAAATTATTAGTTGAATGGAAATGCCGTAGTAGGCCGTGAGCAGCCCATTCAACCTGTGCCGTCCCAAACAATCCAGACGCCCGCACGCTCCACTGCGCTGCCGAGCGCTGACAGGAGGGTTCGGCCTGTCAGTGGCTCAAGGCAGAGCTCTCGGCGGAGCGGTGGTGCGATCCGACGGACGACGGCTTCTCCGGCGAGGGCAAGCGGTTCAGAAGAAAGAGCATGGCGAGGGGAACCGATTGGTTGTGTCCGCATATCGAGGATTACCGTCGTCTGGATGGTCAGCGACGACGATGGCGGCGGCGCTTGAAAAGGTGTTGATGCCCAGATGCTCCGGCGACGAGGAAAGAAAAAGGGTAGCGTGATGGTGCTAAAGAGCCACGCCTGTGGGCTCGGGGACGGCGGAATCAGCGCGACAATGGGTCATCGTGCTCGGCTCCGGTGGGGGGGGGGGGGTGATGGAGACGCAGCGGATTTGGGTTTTACAGGCGACGCGGGGTGCGCATGCGTTCATGCGGTGGCTGGCACAGGGTGGGTAGGTGGCACTGCGTGGTCACGGTGGCACAGTGAGGCGGTGACGACCACGGCGGCATGGGTTGGTCAAGCTCGGCGGCGACGCTACTCTATGGTGGAAAATTGGGGCGCGAAGTTCCAAGACAACGGCGGTGTGCGATGACAAGAACAACAGCGGCGGTGACTCTGCTACGGTACGGGACCCACGGTGGCGTCGCCTCGGCCGGTGGGATGAGGAAGAGCAGAGAGAAATCAGGGATGTCGTGACCCTGGCTTTACCAGGATCCACTCATGATCGATTGCTAGTCCCTAAGATCAATGCTAGCAACTCATGAGCGATAATTGTCGAACATCATCGCACAATCATAATTAACTAAGAAAATAACATAATATGCAAAAGTAATTTTAGCACAACCACTTATTACAATAGTTTGATTAAGACAATATAATATAGTTCAGAGTGCGGAAATCTAGATAAATGCAGCGGAAATAAAGTATGATGATGCTCTATTCCTACCCTTGAGCGATAGCTAATCCTAGTCAAAATCCGGTACATAATCCTCCTTATCCTGTAGGCAAACCGGACCCGATTCTTCTCCTGAATACAAATATAGTCGTGGTTTGTATAGTGAGTACACGGCTAACCAGCAAGAATCCTTATAACAAATGTAAGGATATAAACAAGAACAGGATGGCTATTTTGCATAAACACCTATTCTAGTCAAATTAGTTAAAGTATTGTAAAACAATTTGTAGGACAAATTAGTAATGATAAGATTCCCAAAGTTAACACAGAGGTCGGCTTCGAAAGCCCCCCTGTAGAACAAAGCTTGCCTCGAATAACTTAAGCTACACCAACCCATCAGGCTAATTATTAACACACGAGACTACCATGTGCGACCTTCCTCCCCTCCCATGACCGTGGGAACGGCTATCATGATAGTTTTAACCTCTGCAGAGTATAGCACACTTTACCCACAAGCCTACTGGTACTTTTATGTCTTAGCTCTTCCTTTGGAACCTAGACCAAGTAACGATACAAGACGATTCATTAGTTTTTCTGTTAACACCAATACCCCCTTTAAGGTTTCGACACTACGGGTCCCCCTCTTGAGCCAATGGATTGCAACCCGATCTTTTCAAAGTATCGTATGCTAACATTTTTCCCTAAATACTAAGCCAGGACTAACACATGTTGGCCGACATGCTAGAGCAAGCACTAATGATTGCGCTTGTATGGTTTCGTCGGATAAGCACACGTCAAGGGTCCTTAGACCAAGGTGACTACCTCCACGACAATTCTCATTCCACAAAATAACCCGACTTACCACCTTTAGTTACGTAGGTTTAAGTTGATTAGATTATTAAAATAACTCAACACCTCCAATTATACCAAGTCCCAAGAATAATTAAATAATGAATAACCTAACAACTAACAACACACGAGCATTAGCATCTATGCACAGGGATAGGCTAGGAAATACTAGTGGCAGCAATAAATGGCTAAATTCACAGGGTAGATGACTTGGTGTGAATATAATAGGATCCTAACCCTTCCCTTCATTTCATGCAAGAGAAAAATAAATAAAACAAGTAGCGGGTGATTTTTGCAAAATAGGAGAGCAAGATGCAATCTATCTTGCCGGTAGTACTCTGGGTCCTGGGATCCCCCTCCGAATTGCTCCTGGAAAATCCCCGAAAGATGCAAACATGTGCGATCTACACGTAGATGACAATGCATAAGAACAAAAATATTATCAACACAACATATACCTCCATAAAATATATAAAATTATAGGAAATTTATGGGATTTAATGGCTCTATAATCATCTAATTTGGAATTCGGATGCTCCCTAATCAATTCCTATAAGAATTAAATAAATCAGAAAACATAGAAAAGAAACCGTTTTATTTCGGTTAACCGAACAAAACCAGCGAACCAGCGGCTTGGGCGGGCCGCTGCACACGCGGGTGACACGGGGCACGATCTGGTTGGCGGATGCTGGCGAGGCGCAGCGTGGCGTGAGGGAGACGCAGCAGCGGGAGGCGGTGGCGAGGCGACACATGGCGAAGTGTACTGCATGACAGCGTGGTGCAGCTGCCAAAGCATCTTGGCGTGTCGGCTGCGGGCGGTGTGGGCGCGGCGTGGCGTGGGGCGGCGGCGGGATTCGCGGGCCAGCGTCGATGTCGGCGGCGGCGCGGCCCAACCTCTGGCAAGCTTTTCCCAACAAATTCCTTGGCCAAAACATGCGATCCATATATGAATATGGACCGACTCGATGAGCTCTACACAATGGAGACATTTACACTCGGGTATGGGCAACGCACAGTGGGAGATACCTCAAGAACTCTTCGGCAGCTAGGGTTGGGATTGGGGGTTCTCAGGAGTTGTGGACTTGAGAGGGGTCTTGGGGTGTATTTATACTGTGGTGGTCTACCTAGGTCAAGCACTTAAGTGGGTAGACATTGAACTGGGCTCAAATTCTAATCCGAGTAGGTTTTGGACTTGCCCAAATTTGGTAATTTCACAAATCCGCGAATTTTGGTTTGTGCTTCTGTCCTAGCACGAGTTTGGGCCTCTAGAATCTCTACTCCATTTTTGGATTTTTTTGCAGGTACAGCACCAGCTGCCATCGCGGTAACTCAACGGTAGTGGTGTTTTTTTTTGTGGATTTTTTGACAATTATTCAGCATTTTTTCTGCAACCAAACTATGGTGGACGGCTTTGGACTGGCCGTGGACATAACTAGCGGCCCACAACTTATGGTCGACGGCCAGTACGAGGCCGTCCACCCTAAACTACGTGACAGCTAACCCTCCTCCTTAGCAATGGTAGACAGCCATTTAACAGGTCGTCGACCATAATCCACCCCTGCATTTAAATTATGGTCGATGGCAGCTGACACGTGGCCGTCGACCATAAGTTGACAGAGGGATTTGGCAGTTACCCTAGAAATGGTCGACGACCGTAGAGAGTGCCGTCAACCATTTTTTTTGTGGTCGACGGAACAGTGTCGGCGGCTTATGGTCGACGGACCATTCTTTTGGTGGACGGTTTCCTAACTATGGTAGACAGCGGTCTAGAAAGATGAACGTTCCTGTAGTGGAATTAATGCAAAATCAATCTGTCGTATTACAATGCAGTACATGTTCGTATGCAAGGAGACAATACGTACGTGTGCATGATTGCATGCACCTACGTGTGTCAGTGCGTGCTATACTGGCGGCAGAGGGTTTGGTTGGATCATACGGATAACGTACATATGTACGTATATTATACGTACAGGCTGGACGTACGGATGAAAAAACAAGAACCATGACACGCAACGCATGGGAAGGAGTAGCCCTCGTTGATTCACAGCTGTGGTTTAATTTTCATTGCAGTTGAAAAAGTTGAGTGTCTTTAAAATAGGCTTGAAAAAGCTAAGAACATTATTTAGAAATATTTTATAATCTTTTAAACAAATTCCACAATATCTTAAAAGATTATTTCAAAATATTACAGTATGTATAGAATAACAAATTTTATAAACTGAATCAGAACCGTGTCAGAATCATGAAAAAAAAGGGTCGAAGACAAAGAAGTCGGACGGTGTAGAGAACAGAAAATGGCATGTGCTGTCATTTCGGCCTCTGCCTTTGCCTTTGGGTTAGTGCAGACCTACACGCCACCTGACAGTGCGCCCGACCGAAATATGAAGAAATTGCAAAGAGATAGATAAAGTATGTAGTAAATAATGTTATAGAACATATAGGCCTTGTTTGTTTCAGATTAATGTAGCATTGCGTTTTACTGTAGCAAATTTGTGATTTCCTTAAAATACGTTTTAACGAGTTCAAAAAATTATGAAGAAAATATTTTACAAACTTTAAGAAGTACTATTTAAAACCCCACAAGAATGACTACAAAACATTACATCATTTGGCTTATACAAAAATAACAAATTTTCATTTAATTTAATTTAATTTAATTTAATCTGAAACAAACAAGGCCTATAATTAGAGTTTCCGATGGAGGCGCTCAACACAGCAAAGGGAAGAGAGGCATGGCCCGTCGTCCAGTGCTTACGGCTGCACCGGTGTAGCCTTGTCAGCCATTGCTGGCTGTGGCTGGCCGCCTGGCCCTCTGCCTGCCAACATGCATGCAGCCATGCAGGGCCGTATCCCCTCGCTCTCCCCTCCATCTCGCTCTGGGCCAAATTACTGGCATACAGGCATCCATGGATCAGCTGTTCCAGTGCATTGCACTGTGTAGTTTCCAGTAGTATTGTCCATTCGACCGGCCGGATCGGGCACCAACACCATCGATTTGTCAATCTTGTTCTCTCTATGAGTACAAACGTCGCGTGCAACGCGACGGGATGTGACGTCAGAACGGTCGCCGGCTACAAACCTCTGCCGCGGTCTGGAATTTTTTTTGGCCGGTCGGCTGTGAATTAAACGAGAGTTATTTTCAGATTTCTTTCTCTTCGCTCTTTTTCTCCCTCTTTTTCTCCCTACCTCCTTTTATGTTCAACATTGCCTCCTGATAACTGATAAGTGAGTCAAAATTAATTGATGGTTATGGTATTTTCAGATAACTGATATCTAGCAAAGTCGTTTTTATTTTAATGATCAAAACTTGTGCACGAAAGCATCCTGTTGGAAAAGCAGATGTGATCCGATCTAGAAATGACACTGGAGGCACGATATTCGATAACACACCTCTCAGGTATATTTGCGGGGCAATGATTATGGACGCTCCTCCTCAGCAACGTAGTCGGCTGCTGTGGGTCGCAGCCACAAGCTTGCTACGACCTCCTGTGAGGCTAAGCCGCTAAATGGTTGTTAAAAGTTACACCAGGGATAGTGCCCCTATTTCTACAGGAGCCATGGTACGAGTCCGACTCTAACACGACTCTCCCATTCCTATTGCAACACGAAGTACATGTAACTTACTTGTACACATATTCAATACCAACTCTAACAAACTCCACCTTCATGAATATGACGTCCATCATTTTGAAGTCGTCGTAACATATTGTGCGAATCCGTGTATCGGACTCTGTTTGCTTCCTTCACAACTCACGTCGAGCCACTTGATGAGTCTGAGTTGTCTTCAGACCCACCGCCTTTTAAAACTCTATTCTTGAGCCTTCGAGCATGCTTCCCTATGCACCACCACACACTCACCGCCTACGGCCATATGCGCACTCTGGCCGAACGTCCACGACACGGTAACCGCTAGCAGTGCCGTGATGCCGCCTCTTGTGCAATATCGACTGCATCGCTCTCCGTGACGCTTCCTCTGTCCCGATTTATTCGGCTGTCTTGCCTAGGCCGGTTTGATCGTGAGTGTCGAATCCCCTATCTTTGATATCCATTTTGTCGACCCTATCACCACGTCTGGTCGAACCTTACCAACAGTAACCCATTGAACGCACACGTTTATGCATAATCCGTGTGCCTCCTCCATGATCATCTGCATCGCCGAACCTCAGCTCTGATACTACTTGTTAGAGCCCGTTGCAATCCTACCATCTCATGGCCCGTCTACGATCCGCCTCATCCCAAGACCAACACCTAGTATCGGGCCTAGGACCTAGGCCTAACTGGAATCACAACCAAGGTTCAAACCCACTAAACTCAAAAGACTAGGGTGATGAATGATGACCATCCCACCTTTTAAGTTGTGCTCCCCCATCACTGCTAAACGATGTGGGACTAAACCGAACAACCTCCAACATCACACATCGGATCATCGGTCCGACACCGTGCGATCTCTTGGAGACTGACTGAAGAGTGAAGATTTGATACCACTTGTTAGAACCTGCGTAAGGCGTATTTTGAACTGGCATATATATTAAGAAAGTTATGAAATTAAAAAAAATTAAGAGAAAATAATCAAACTGCCCATACAAGATTAAACATCAATAATGCACACTACATTTTTAAACAAGATTGTTATAACTATATGTTTTAGAAGAGAGTAGTGATTTTTAAAAATAATCAAACAAGTAGATAGTTCATTAAGGCCCGGTTCTTTTCAGCTTAACAGCTTAACGGCTTAACAGCTTAACGACTTATCTACGTTTTAAAAAGACATATGTTTTGAGTTTTCTGAGTCTGTTTTTTCGCTGTTTCGAAGGTGAGTCTTAACGCTTTAAAAAGTAAGTCAAATAAAATGGATCCGAATCTCGAGACTATCTCGAGAAAACTCCTCAAGTTCGGTCATTTCATTGCTCAAATTGTTCAAATTGATTCGGATCATTTCGTTAAGCGAGTCTGGGTTTCTAACTCAAGACAGGGCATGTCTGGTTAGTAATTCATAGAATACATACCATGATCTTTACCTGTCGTGTGCGTTGAGGACCACGAGGTCCCAGGCTTCTGAGACATCCAAACACGAGGGTGCTCGTTTCCGGCGGCCCGGCGCTAATCGACTCGATCGATCATTTCTACTCCTTTTTCTCTAATCACAAAGTTAATGGCTGCACTCCCGAAGATCAATATACGTACAGACATGAACGATGGATCCTTGTCAGACGGTTGGGCCAGAGATCTCCCTCCGGCCGGGACCAACGGCGCAGCGCATTTGCATTTGCACTTGTAGTCGCATCGACATAAAATCGAGGCGCTGCAGAGATCGGGCTCGGAGATTGAGAAACGGTTCACGGGGTGTCGCTGTCGGGCCATGCTCTTTATTCCCGTGTCTGAAAATTACCCATCCCCGAGACCCCGACTCCCCGTGCCTCGGGACTCGTGATCCCTGTCCGTCCACGTTTTACCCAGGCCACGCGCGGTGCCGACCGACGGTTTAGCGCAGTTTTGTGACCAAATGGATACTTTGGTATTTACCAAATTTTAGCTTGGTTAGCCGGGGCTCAGGCGTTTAACCACGGTTTGTTAAAAATAGCACGTCAAAATGCAAAAGTTGCATGAAAAATTGTTAAGAACTGAAAAAATATATTAAAATTTTGGCATGACCTATGTTATATTTATTCATAAACATGTAACAAGATAACAGATTATAGGCATACATCATAAACTCATAGTGTTATACGTCATAATTTAAAAATGACCACATGACAGGTTCACAACCATACATTGATAAATGGCCTGCATCACCAAAATTTCCATCAATTAATGATCTAAAGATTGTTGAGAAACAAAGCATATTACATTATTAAATTATCACATGAAAAGATGCAAGATGTATTAGTTGAAAAAATTGGTAAAATGCAATGAAAGGTGAAGTGTCAACTTCCAAGTCAAAACATTACCGTTTGCAAGTTGTGAAGTCTAGAATAATCAACTATCATACTAGTGATGTTGCTGGGTGTATTGCTCTTCATTGGAAGTGAGCATCACCCCTTTAGTTACCCTCAAATGCCTTGAACTCATCCCAACTTTGACTCGTGATCCAGTTATTTGCCTGCCAGCGTGCATACAAAATGTCCTTTTGATTAGACTGTTCATTTTGGTATAAATACCTTAGTGGTTGGGGTGCTCCAATGGGTAAGGTGCTGGGGGTAAGCTCCAAACGTGAACTGGATATGGGCCGGGGCCATATCCATATGGCCCCTGTGGCAGCACTACTTGAGTTACATATGTACTCATGTTGATCATGACTATGCATTTTTCCCTTGCCCCTATCTATGCTAAACCTATGGGGCATCCTCTGTGAGCTTGCACCATGTGAATGTGATTCATGACCACCCTAGGTAAACTGAGCAGGAGAGGCAGCAACAGGCTGGGATGACGCTCTCAAAAAGATGTCACCTCAAGCATTGCCATCTTCCCATCAGCACAATCGTCATCGTCGTCGTCGTCATCATCAGAGGCCGACAAACTGAAATTGGATTCTTGGTATGAAGGGCTCCTAGGGCAATTTCACTAGAAGAGTCATCATTATCCAACTTCTCTTCTTCGTCTAGCCCCTACCCCTTGAATTTCTTTGGGTCACGATGCGTTGGTGAATTTCTCAGTTTCCTCTTTGTCGGTGAATGTTACACCGCGGTGCCCTCTCCACCGTTGTTAGGTAGGACCCGTTCATGGAGGAAAGAGTGCGAATCTTAAGTTATCGAACCTAAGGAGGAGGGTGTATAGACCCCATTACCAGGTGATGACTAGAGAGCGTTACGCGTGGTGGCCCGGCTAGCAGGTGGGTGGACAGGACCTAGGCGCTAGGAGACCAAGATGCATAGCGGACCGACGAGCAGGCGGACGTGACTCATGCAGGCGTAACGGAGGGCACATGGGCCCTGCTGTCAGGGATACACGATGAAGGTGCAAGGAAGCTTCCTTGCTAAGGATTTCTCTGGAATGCACCAACTCCATGCCATTTAATGTGACGGAACAGGCCTGACGGGGTGCGTAGGGCGTCTGACGGCACGATTGCTGCGTCTCACTCATGGCGTCAGCTACACTATAGCCACTTCAATCACACAATCCACGGAGCAACAGCGAAGTGCTTGGGATAAGTGAAATGTTGTGTCCCATCCAACTTGTCTCTTGTCAGAGCGGGGGCAGGTAGGACGGTGACTCAAGCTAAGAGACTGAGTGAAAAAATGGCTATAGTGGCCTGGGCATTAAATGTATTTTTCCCTTTCCCTTTATTCAAGCCAACCCGCGAGTATATAAGGGATGGGGGTGCGTCTGTAAAGAGGGGGATACCTCAGTTGAACCACCGTAGACGCAAACTACAAGAACACAAGCAAGACTACGGCTATTACCCACTTTGGGGCACAAACCTAGGTCATCCCAGTGTGTTCTTAAGTTTTCTTGTCCAGTTCATCAACGAGTGAGAAAGGAGGGGTGATCTAACTACGCAAACCCCCACTGCCGAAAGTCGGATTAGTCCCAAAAAAAACTTGTCGGCTGTAACACACTGACAGTGGCGCCCTAGGTAGGGTGGGTGTAGCAGGCTCACCCTTTTTCTTTTTTTCTCTATTTGCGGATCTTCTCCTTGCATCACCGGCGCTCCGGGAGCCGACGATGTCGGGCTCCTCTTTTCGGCGGCGGGAGCTCTAGGACTTCGAAGTCGCCGATTTTGACCTCCCGGGCAACGCCCTGCATGGCAGACCCACATTGGCAAGGTTTGTGGTGGCTACCCACTATGCTTTAATGATGGCGAAGATGTCGTGGCCGTGAGGTCCCATTGTCGTCAAGGTGGATAGGCCGGAGTCCCTATAGTGCGACTAGATGGCCCTAAATCTGGCCAGGGCCGTCCACGTGCGTCCGTCCGGCACCACCGGTTTGGGGGCTCCTCTAGCGAAGACCTGTGCCTTGCTCGGCTTGTCCGGCGAAGTTAGGGTGGTCTCCCTGAGAGAGGACCATCCCGCCAAGACCATCAAGGTGCTATTGATTGTGCATGTGGTTCCTTTCCTTTTTCTTCTATGCCTGTTATGGTTGCCTTGTCTAGACACCGCCAGCATTGGTTTGTATGATTGTTGTGTGTACCTATAGCCTAACAGCCCCTTGCTGGTAAGTATGGACTTCCAGCATCCGCGTCGTGCAAGGAAGGGCGATCGGAGGGCGAGTATGACACAGTGTCCAATGCAGGCAGGGCACACTATGCCACCACGGGTACCGCTAGTCTACGACCACCTCCGAGGGGCCTTAACCGCACGATGTTGTGGTCTGGCCCAAAGAGACTGCAAGGGTATAAACTTCGGATGGTGACGGGAAAACGACAACCAAACACTTGCACACTGCTGATATCACGGCAAGCGCTTAGTTCTGTTGATTTCCTCTTGCTTTTTCGTGCAAATGTGGTATGACCCCCGCTCATGCTGGGAGTGGTGATTGTTTGGAGGCAGGGCAAGTGGCGTAGAGCAAAGTGATCAGGGATCAAAAATTTCGCGATCGACGCTGATGTCGCGGGTGTGGGGAAAGGAATCATGACGGGTTGTGCACTATCCGCGGTGGGCTCCCGTCCTATTGCAGACGGTATGGATGTCGTCACTGTGGGCATCAGTATCACGGTTGGCTCCAGCGCTGCGTCCTCTCCAGGCGCAGGCATGATCAGGCTAGGAGGAAGAACCTATCCCTGCCGTGCTCAGAGGAGCGTTGGGACGGGCAGGTGAAGAAGAAACACTGGTGGTGCCGATGGGAGTCGCGAATAGAGTGGAGATCTAGGGCGGGCCCGGGGGCTACTGTCAGTGTATGTTACACCGGGGTGCCCTCTCCACCATTGTCTGGTGGAACACGTGGAAGGACGATAGCGCGTGAAGCTTAAGTTATCCAACCTAAGCCTGAGGGTGTACAGACCACACTACTAGGTGATGACGAAGACACGTGGCGGCCCGCCTAGCAGGTGGACGATCAGGCCCCAGGCACCAGGCGACTAGGACGTTTGGCGGCCGGGCGAGCAGGCGGACAGGACTCACGCGGGATGAACGGAGGGCGCATGGGTCCCGTTGTCAGGGATCCCTGTTCTAAAAATCGGTATTACTCGGCGAGTACTCGCTACACGCCGCCCCACCGAGTTGAGAAGGGCCAACTCGGTTGATTACTCGGTCAGACCGAGTAATCGGTCAAAAACCGAGTAAAAACCGAGTAACAGCCAAGTAAAAACCGAGTAAAAACTTTGAGTGCTTGTTGGTTGTGATTTGCAGACATTTTATGATGTTTTCGTGTATTACCTATCATGTATTCATGTGATCATGTCATATGTTGCGAACTTGCGAGTTGCGATATGTCATATGTTTCGAACTTGCGAGTTGTAATATGTCGTAAGTCGTAACGTGCACTCTACTTTGTGTTAATACTTCATACATGTAGATTTACAAGTATCATTAAGTCATATGAAAGAAGATATGCCATCATTACATCGATATATGTCTACTAATCTTATATTAATTTTCCGAGTAATTGGTATCGAGTAATTTACGAGTACTCCCGAGTAATCCGAGTACTCGCTACTCGGTACCTCACCGAGTCAGTACCGAGTAGCAAGTTCTTGAACTTTGTCAGGGATACGGGGTGAAAGTGCAAGGAAGCTTCCTTACTAAGGATTTCTCCGGAATGCACCAACTTTAGGCTATTTAATGCAACGAAACAGACTTGATGGGATGCGTGGGGCGTCTGACGGCATGATTGCCCCGTCTCGCTCGTGGCGTCAGCTACACTGTAGCCACTTCGATCACACAAACCACGACGCGGCAGCGAAGTGCTCGGGATAGGTGGACTACTATGTGCCATCCAACATGTCCCTCTGTAAGAGCGGTGGCAGGTGGGACGGCGGTGCGGAAAAAGCCAACCCGAGAGTATATAAGGGCTAGGGGTGCGTTTGTAAAGAGGGGGATCCCAGTAGACCCAAGCAGTAAGAACTCAAGCAGGCTTAGGGCTATTATCCACTCTGGGGGCCCGAACCTGGGTAATCCCTATGTGTTCTTGAGTGTTCTTATACAATTCAGCCACGAATGAGAAAGGAGGGGTGATCTATCTACGCAAACCCCCCACTGCTGAACGCCGGATTCGACCCCAAAAAAACATGCCGACTGAAAACGCCGACACTCTTACCCACATTTGTTTGACCAACATGTTTGTCTATCCCACCCCGGATTGTTCAGGCCCCTATCTTCCTTCTCATATCATACATGTCTACGTGATCAGTCACAGCACGATTAGGATCGGGGGCATCAACATCACTTAAGCCCTCATCCAATATTTTTGGATCAACACTAGAGCTGCAATTGTACAAAGTGTAAACACTAATGACTTAAGGATTGTGATAAAATTTAACAGTGGCATGATTTCGATTAGGTGTATTACTGTATTACCTTCCTGTTCGCATCCACTCAATAATTGGGTTCGTGTCATCAATAATTGAATGCTCTACGAATAGAGAAAGCGGATCCATGTCTTGTGGTTCACCTTGTAGTCCATGTTTTATAGCCTTGGACAAAAGTTGTAGTGGACGTACACAAGGTTGTGAAGCTTTTGTTACAACCACATGTTGTGTATCTTGAACTAGATGAAAGCGAAGGTACTATAGTTGCATTCGTAGCCACTACATGAGCAAACCTTTGACACCACATGTTTTGCAGGCTCTTGTAGATTTGGCGTTTCCGAGCCCATCATATTCCACATGTCGACTGGTGACTAACTAGGGGGTTACTGCCGGCAATGAATTTGTACGAGGGGACGCTAATCAAGAACTAAGCTAGATGGTAGCACAAGACAGGGGTTTATACAGGTTCAGGCCCTCAACGGAGGTAATACCCTACTTCCTGCGCTCTGGGATTATATGGTGGATCAAGATGCGGGATGCAAGATGATGCTACATGTCGTCTATGATTATTCGTGCCGATGGCCTCTACCCCCTTCCTTTATATAGTGTAGGGGGAGATAGAGTTACAGGATAGCACGTGGTACGCGGTAGCTAATTCTGTTATGTTGTTACATGTCATGCAATCGATGATCTCCTAATTACATGGAGATAGATCATATCCTCGGGAACTTCCTTGGAGCTCAAGGCGCATGTAATCCGAGTGGTCTCTATCCTTGGTCGGCCGACTTGGATCGCCCCCTATCTGCTCCCTTATGGGCCTTCTAGAGGATACCCGGGGCCCATATAGCCCACACCACCACAGGGCTGGCGTAAGAAAGATAAGATATGAGATCATTCAAAGTGCAGTACGAATGTACGATCACATATTTGTTCTTTGGAAGTTTGGATTCCCTTTATTTTGGTCGTTAGAAGTAGCAATTCTTCTGGCAACCTCTCCAGAAAAAATATGGAGTGTGTACTCCACTCCTCAAGCTCATTAAGAGCCGCGACCGTAGTTTTTGCATCAACAATCCTCTTTAAGTTTTATTGGACACGTGACATCATGTTCATATGCCATATAGTAGTGTAGTTCACCAAAGGGTTAAGAACACATGCTACAATAAATAATGTAAGTTAGACCAATTTTAACATTGCACTGAATATTTCATGCAAGTTAGATATACTTGTATCAACAAGCGTGTCATCAGTCATGCTGGTAAACTTTGGTTCGACAACAAACATGACTCTCATAAAATTTTGTTCATCCAAGTTTTGGATGAACAATTCACATATATAGCTTGGTATCTGAGTAAGACCCCACAGATGGTAAGATTCTTATCTTGGTATGCGAACCAAAGAAAGGTATAGATGGGACCAACCATATGTAATGTGAAAGACGGAGCTAGGCGGCTAGAAGGGGTTGCCGCCAACATTTTTTACGCTTTCTTAATGAATCGAACCCCCCCCTGAAGCTCTCCAAACCAAAACAACCCCTTGTGGTCAATACAACAAACTTATGGTGGGCACAATTAGAACAACCTCAAAAAAATCAAGCTCTTGCATTGTTATGACCCTAAAGAGTTATGGAAGATCACCAAGAAACTTAAGATCACAACTAGGCACAAGAACCAATCCAACTCACAACTTTTCCCCTTGCAGGCATTACATCGAACACTTGGAGGATGGACATTGAAACCAAACCAAAATAGCGTCTCTAAGGGTCCCAGATGGAGGGAAATGATTCCCAAGGATAGCCCTATCCTACAGTGCAAAATTTAAGGGATGAACACACAAGAAATCGATCAAAGCCATCTCCAAAATATCACTCCAAAAAGAAACTCGCAAGAAGAAATAAGAGAATAAAAAACTAGGAGTGAATCAACACATGAGCACATGGAGGATGGTAGATTTCATTGCATCGTGTTGGGTAATACAAACCGCTTTCCGCGGCCACACACACTCGCAGGTGCCATCCTCACTCCTCCACACACCCTCTCACAAAATCTGAAATTTCTAGCCTATGGGATTGCTTTGAGGAGCTCCCCTACCTCTCCTTATATAGCCTCAAGGATGAAACCCCCTAACCCTAGGGCTCATCTCCACACTTGATCTGAGGATGAGTGGTTCAGAACGCACACACTAGCTAACATGCTCCCATCAAGGGATATTCGCACCATATTCACCCGGAAGCATCCTCGCAACTTCCTGGATGCCCAAGAGTCAGTCCAGCATCGCCGCCATGCAACCGACACCCCAGTGAAGCTTCGCCAACCCATGGCTGTCTTGGATACTTGCCGCAACTAAGCTTCTCTTCCAGGGCATCTTCTGTGACCGCCAGGTACTAAATCGGGTCGCCTACACACCCCCGGACGCCCGAACCTCCAGTTCGCCTTCGCAGATCGGCGTCAGCCACGTACCCACCGGCACCTGTATCACAAAGATGAGTTCAAACCAATCACTTATCTTCTCCTGCAAGGTTAGCTACAGAACCAAGATCATTAGAATGCAATTTGTCACATAAATAGCCTAGACACGACTCCATCGGACTCAGTCTAGTCCCCATTGGACCTAGTTCGTGCATGCTCAAAAACCGAGCCAACGAACTTCGTCTAGTCACCCACCGGACATAGTCCGAGTACAGATTGTACTATGGCCGGACCTAGTCCAACCACCATCGGACTTCGTTCGATCGGATCCTATCATGAAGACCGCGTACTGCTAGACCAGGACCAACCCTGTCTGCTTCGCTCTACACTTAGCCAAAAACACTCCTCCAAACTTGGTTTGATGCCTTCGGACATAGTTCGACGGAAGATCCAAAAGGCTGCCGAACCAGGACCAACCCGGCCCGGTCCTCTCCGGACTTAGCTAAAAGACACTCCTCTATACATGGTCCGATGCCTGCGAACATAGTTTAGTGAATTCATTTAGAAACATTGGTACTGCCAGACCTGACCGGACCCAGTCCGTTCACCGCTCAATGTGGTTCGTTGAACACTTAAGCTCTGACCAGATCTAGTCCGTTCACTACTGGACTCAGTCCAGTGAACACTTAAACCCTAGTTGGGTTCTGAACAAAGTCCCATCTTCAAATTTCATGCCAGTTTAACCAACTGCATTATCAAAGTTCTTCAAAAATATCACCAAAATCACACATCGTCACATATATTCATCACAACACCACCGTACCCACCATATGGATCTCAAAAATCCCCCTTTATGAATATATTGACAAATCTTTTGAAAAAGGATTTTCAAGATTTGAAAGTGAAAACCAGAAGCATTTCAAAATGTCGGGTCAAGCTTGGATCCCTATATCCAAGTCACAAGAATCAAAGTCTCCCAAAAAGAAAGGTTTCCCCCTTATCAATTAAGAACCAGTTGATGCTTTTTTCAAACATTTCTCCCTCTTTTGGCAATATAGGCATCAAGAAAAGTAGGGGACCAACAAGATGCATGCAATGCACATGCAAACCTAGGGAGTTTCAAAATTATTCAATTGAACATAAAGCACAAGTGAAAGATGCTCAAATCTATTCAAATTGAAGTTTTGTGCTATCAAGTTCGAAAGGTGTTACCAAAATAATTTTTATTTTTGGAAGACTACGAGGACTACCCAATAGGGGATGGGCCAAGCCGGCTATACACGCACGAGTGTCACCCGGACTGTTATCTACCTTATGCGGCAAGAAAAGGCTAAAGATAGAAGTTGAACCCGAATAGGGAGGACACGATTGCAATCCCAAATATTCACGTATTCGGCAGGAAATGATAGAGATAGAGATAGAAAATGATACCAGATCATCAGATTAGAACATCATCACCATCATGATTTCCAGAGCATAGGACTATGGTATTATCTCCACTACGAGTAGGGATGTGATCGGATCGGATAAGGTCGGATATCTTTCTATCCATATCCGTATTCGTATTTTTTATCGGATACAAATTCGAATACGAATGTGTCGAATATGGATACAAATTCGAATAATACTGGATAACATCGGTTACGAATACGGATCGAATACAGATCGGATAACACAAGGATACGGATATTGTTAGTCGAATAGTTAAAATTAATTTTCAAAAATCCATTCCAAATTTTAACAAAATATGGTCAAAATTTAAATTTAAAAGTGAAAATTTATAACAATAGTAAAAAAATAAAACATTAGTAAAAAAATAAAACATTAGAAAGTCTATACACGAATATTATTAATTTAGTCTAGATTTAAAAATTCAAAAAAGAAATTTAAAAGTTGGGAAACTATCGATAAAAAATTGTAGAAATACATTAAAAAAATTTCAGAAATACATTCGAATAATATCCATATTTTATATTCGGATATTATCCGAACAAAAACTCGGATATTCCTTATCCACCGAATAATCAGTGCTCCGTATTCGTATCCATATCCACGCCAAATTATCCATATCCATATCCTTATCCGTAAAAATAGTCGAATATCCTTAAAACTATCCAAATCACTATCCGATCAATTCGGTCGGTCAGTCGGTCGGATAATATCCGTACCATTTCCACCCCTAACTACGAGGGCTTGAACCCGTATAAACCCTTCCCATAATCATTATTGTCGACAACAAACGTAGACATCAAGCCACATCTATTTTGGAAATAACAAAACATTTTGCATTTTTGAACCTTTCTATCCATTAAACTAGCTAGCACAAGCTATAACGGGAATAGTAAAAGCATTTTATAGACCTTAAATTCAAAAGCATAATAGACAAAGTTCCAAAAAGCAAAGAAAGTCTATATGCTAGTGCAGAGCTTCCTGAAAACTCACCCTCAACAAGTGAGTCAACAGTTTATCCCAAAAAATGTGCGTAAAAAATAGAAACAACGAATAAGGAGTCGGAAAAGTAAAGAATGCAACGGGTCTATCATAGAGATACGACAAGATTCAGAGATTACTCAAACTCGACTTACTATCATTTGCCCCACACGTCTTACGAGGGAAGACAACACTACACATAAGGTACTAGAGACTTGGCACCCACCCTGTCTACCCAGAGTGTACCAGCGAGACCTATAAGACTGAAAATTTTATCTAGCCATGGGAGAGAAATCTACCTATTACGTATGATTGCAACCTAAGAACAGGATGAGAGGTTCGTGCCAAAGCAAGCCATAAGTCTAAGTGAAGAGTGTGTTGATAGCCTAAGACAATCTAATCAAGCTCAAATGCACCCCAAATGCAATGTCGAAAAGGTAGTAAAGATATATTACATGTAGTACAATAGCTAGCTCCCCTTCAAGATAGGCTTGCTAAGCTCACCACCCCATGCTCTCTCCAAAGGACCTCAAACCTAGCCTTCTCTAGTGGCTTGGTGAACATGTCAGCTAGTTGGCGGTCGGTGTCTACGAACTGTAAGTATATCACCCTTCTCCACATGGTCTCTAAGAAATTTATATCTCAGGTCAATATGCTTTTGTCCTAGAGTGTTGCACTGGATTTTTGGCAATGTTGATCGTAGAGGTGTTGTCACATAGAAGTGACACACTTCATTGAACTAACCCAAAGTCTTTCAAGGTAGAGCTCAACCAAATCATCTGACTGAAACAGCTAGTAGTGGTGCCGTACTTAGCCTCGGTAGTGAACTGTGTAACACTCGATTGCTTCCTAGAGGACCAAGAAAAAAGAGATGTGGCAAGGAATTGGCAAGTGCTAGAAGTGGTTTTTCTATCTAGCATACAGCTAGCAAAGTTTACATCTAAGAAGGCATTGAGAAATAAACAAGAAGCAATAGAGAACCAAAGGCCAAAGTCTACAGTCACACGGTTATAGCGGAGGATCCGCTTCACCGCTTGAAGCAGAGACACTCTAGTTGAGGTCTCAAAGCGGACACGGCGGCACATAACAAACTGTATGTCCAGCAGAAAACCTATCATGCTACGATAGTCTTTTTGGTCGACCAGTTCACCATTTTCAACAGGCCCTAAGGCTGTGGTGGTCACCATTGGAGTAGCGACCGGCTTGCAATCTGCCAACGCAAACCTACTCAGCATACATTTAGTGTATTTTCTCTGGTAAAGGAAAGTACCCTATGGTGTCTGTCTAAACTAGAAGTGTAAGGATTCTAGGCCGAGAGGGGGGGTGAATCGGCTCTTTTCAAATTTTACTTCTCTCAATTCGCTTGCTTAGTTAATCAAATTAGGAACACACGCTAACGGTTGATCTAGAGTCTAGTTGTGGAAGCGATCACAATGAGACACAAGCGAATATTAGGAGGCTCGATGGCGCTCACATGCAAATGATCAAATCAATATGCGGAAGTAAATGAGAGAGACAAGAAAGCGCAAACCGAGTTGTTTCCCAAAGTTCGGTGCTCAACACATAAACACCTACGTCTCCGTTGAGGAAACTTCTCACACAGAGAAGTCGGGACTCTCTCGTCCCTAGCCCTCAATCCACTCGCGGTACCTCTTCACCAACACATGGTAGGCGAGCTCCAAACCTTCACACAAGGCGAGTTCTTCCACACGCGGAAGCTCCTCGCACCCAGGCGCCGACACTGCAGCACCGACCCCAGACACACGGAGGATTTTTGCACACAACCTTCAACGGATGAAGGCCGGGCACCTCAGACACAGGCCGACCCCACCCCGACACACGGAGGATTTAGGTTGACGTAGTCGAACGGTTAATGGCCCGTGGCGTGACGACGATCTCTCCGGCGGCGAAGTCCCAAGAGCACAAGATTGGAGACCGTCTCTCACCACTACCCCTTCTCTCCCACCATGGAAACTAGGGCAAGAACACCATGGGAGAAGGGGCAAACCTTGGGGATGGATGAGAGGAGGTAGGGTCACCTTCTTCTTCCTTTTCCTCTCTTCTCCTTCCTCTCTCTCACTCTCTCAAGCACATGGAACCCTAGGACTAGGAGGAGGTGGGATCCATGGGAGAAGCTCTCATGGGTGGTTAGTGCAAGAGGTGGCTGCTAATGGTGGCTCTCTCAAATTTCTCCCGTGCTCCAAGCCCCTATTTATAGGCCCAAGGCGAAACCCTAGAGATGGACGGCTCAGATTCATTTTCGCAAGATCCAGCTCGATCCATCGGACGCCGTCCGGTAAGAATCAGTACAAATTTTGTACTTATTCGGACGCCGTCCGGTAGGTTCATCGGACGCGTCCGATCAGGTGCTGGCGCGCATGCGAGAAGTGCCCGCCAGGTGTTTGCTCGCGGGTTCAGCCGGTATCGGACGCTGTCCGGTCCTGGTGGGACGCCGTCCGACAGTGACCACTGTCGCACCTCCTGTCGATAAGACACCGTCCGGAGATCGTCGGACGCCGTCTGGTGGCCAATTTTGAACTTGGTCGGACGCCGTCCGATGGTCTCCGGACGCCGTCCGGCAGGGGCGATGTCGATTGGGACTTAGTCGTTTTGAGCTCACTTGCTAAGAATTCATTATTGTCGGACCCGTCGAAGGCTATCTGACGACGTCCGACAGAGGGTGTGTTTTCGGAACTTAGCCAAAATTTTGACTTGGGCTCAACGGACGCCGTCCGACAGTGGTCGGACGCCGTCCGGTGGGGCTGAAAAAATTTTGACCCACTTGGGTTTTGGCTCTACCGACTTCGCCCAACAACACACCTAGGGTTATGACCCTACTTTATCGACTTTGTGAGATCGGCGGGAAATTTGGATCACTTGGGCGGAAAGTTTCACGCCTAAAACAAAATATCTGGCTTGGGTTGGTTAGAGGCTACGAAACCCCGACAGCTTTCGCTCCCCGAACTCTCTCGAAGCTAGACAGATGGACTCGCTCTAGATGGTTCGCTTAAGACTAACACCTGGCACTCTCGAAACCCCATGAAACCCACGGCTGATGTTTCTGAACCTGTGCTCAGTGGGACCCTGCAACCAGAGAGATGTAGTCGAGCCAAAGACGCACACAAGGAAATCAGAAGAACTATAAAACAAAAGGTCCTTATCCTGGGCGTTCCAGCTGTACGGTCTAGTTGCCATCAATTACCAAAAACATTTAGCCCATGGGAGGCTTGAACTTACAAGAAGCCTAAGAAAAATTTGAATTCTCCCATCATGCTCATCTCAAATTCTGAGCTCATTACCTCTGAGAACTCATAAACAAGAGAAGAAGATGAACCACCTAAGATTATATCATCCACGTAGACTTGCACCAGAAAGAAATCAAAAACAATCCTACGAGTAAACTAGGTCTGATCTACCTTACCATCACAAACCTACTGCTCACCAAGTAGGTCTTCAGCCTCTCATATCAGACCATGGGTTCTTGTTTCAGCCTACATAGAGCCTTATCAAGCTTACATACATGATTAGGGTACCTTGAATCCTCAAACCCAGGAGGTTGCTTGACATATACTTCTTCATTAATATATCCATTCAGGAAAGCACTTCTGACATTCATTTGAAATAGTTTGAAATTGTTGAATGCCATAAATACAACAAGAATCCTGATGAAATCATGTCTAGCAACAGAAGAATAGGTCTCATCAAAATCGACCCCATCGATTTGAACGAATCCTTGAGCAACCATCCCAGATTTATTCTTGACCACTACCCCATTCTCACTTTGCTTGTTCTTGAACACCCATTTAGTATGTGTTATATTCCTTTAGGGCATTCAACAAGCTGTCAGACTTTGTTTCCTTCAAAATTCTCCAACTCTTCGTGCATTGCATTTACCCAAGAGGGATCATGTCGGCGTATTCTAGCTGACAGGTTTTTCAGGATCTAATCTAGTTGTTCGGCAGTGGGGGTTTCACTACTAGAAATGTAACATTTATTGAGCGTAAAGAGGCAAATCCTACGGACCCTCGGTAAAGAAAAAAGTGGCCGACGGTTTGTAGTTTTCCGACAGTTACGTTGAGAACGCTCGGTAATTATTACTTTCTCCGACGAGGCAGGCCATTTACCTAGAGTGCGTAGTGGCTCTCGGCCATTTGACGAAATCACCGACAGGGGGAAATCTTTACCATGTGTGGAATTACAACCCTCGGTTATTGCAAACAGTTACCGACGGTTTTTAGGAAACCCTTGGCCATTCATGGGAATGGCCAACGGTAGAACTAAAACTCTCGGCCATCTAAAAGAATAGCTGACGGTTAAAAGAAAACCCTTGGTCATTCAAGGGAATGACCGACGGTTGAAATAAAACTCTCAGTCATTCATGGTGATGGCCGACAGTTAAAATAAAACCCTCGGCCACTTGAGAGAACCCTCGGCCATTCAAGGAATGACCGAAGGTTTAAAGCAAAACACTCGACCATTGTATACAAAATGATATGAGTTAAAAAGGAATGCATGTACAATTTTAAACAACAAGTGTGTGAGGTGAGTTGGCTAGGTGGGAGAGTTTTATTCAATAGGTCATGGGTTCGAATCCTATGCAACACACATTTATAATTAACTTGATTTAATGGGAAAATATAATGTCAAAGTTCAAGTATGTATAGAGAGGTCCATCCTGATAGGAAAATATTTTTCCTATTTCATTCGTTAAATTTGGTCATATTTATTCCACCACATTTTTCCAGTGTTTACCATTTCCGTCGGTGTGTTAAAGCTACTCACTCATACTTTTCTCGAGTGTTCTCTATTTTCGACGATAAGTGAAAGTCAGTCACCCATGCATTTTTCGAGTGTTTCAAAAACTGTTGCTAAATTCATTCCCGAGGGTTTCGTCGGTAATTGCACAAATTACCCACCATGGGTGGCCGAGGGGAAGCTACCGACGGTATACGCTCGGCCATATACATGTCCTACGGTATTTTCTAATGGCCGACAGTATTTGCACACTCGATAAAAGTTAGAATTATAGTAGTGTTTGCGCAGCCGTCTCACTCCTCTCCTCTCTCTTCGGTGCGAGAACATGAGAACAGACGCTCAGGTTTACCTAGTTTCAGGCCCCCTGATCGGGTAACAGCCCTAATCCTGCTCAAGCTTCATGCAATGTATAAACCGGCTAGTCTCTGGAGGGTTCAATCACAGGATTGATCCGGGAACCCCTTTTAAAGACGCACCCCCAGCCGTTATATACCCGTGCCGGCGTGGGTCACAACGTGCTACACAGTGCACATTAAATGATCCTACCACTGTAGACATCATTCCTCCTGTGCTAGTCATCGTCGCCATCTTTCCTGTCCCTGCTTCTGAAAATGGGACAGCTTGGATAGGACAGAGCGGCCCGCCTGCCCCGAGTGTCTTTCTGTTACACCGTAGTAAGTGTGAACAAGACAGCTATGGAGACGGCCACAGTGTAGCTGACATCACTAGAGGGGCGGGGCAATCATACTGTCAGAGCCCCGCCCACTCCGTAAGAATGGTTCCGTCAAATTGAATGCTCCAGATTCGGTTTATCCTGGCGAAATCCTTAGCAAGGAAGCTTCCTTGCACCTTCGTCCTGTATCCCTGACAGTGAGGCCCGCGTACCACCCACAGCCCCTATGCCCTCACCCAGCACCTGCTCGCAAACTGCCACATAACCTGGTCGCCCGTTGCCTGGGGTCTGATCTTGCCCGCCTGCGCGCTAGATGCCACGTGTCCTGGCCGCCCGGCGCCCTGGGCCTGGTCGCCCGCCTGCGCGCCGGACCGCCACGTGGCCTGATCAAACGGCTTGAACTTCACTTTGTCTGAAACCAGACCTTGATCTATTTGGGCCCGGTGTTTCCAAGTATGGAATGCTTCCTAAATAGACTCTGGTCCCACTTGGAAGCGATGCGGAGGCACCCCGATGTAGAATACATCAACAGATCAGAAAGAGTATGGGTGACATCCTTTAGTTCAAAAGAAGCAAGGAAAGCAGCAAACAAGCAAAGGTGAGTAGTACCTAATTTTGATCAGGTTACCATCCACTTAGTCAAATCACCGATCATCTTCTCATGGGGATGATCTTTTTGGATGTGTCGAGGAGCCATATAAGTAGCCTCTACCTCAAGAGCAGAAGAGGTAGGCACAGATCCACCAAGCGAATATTCTATATATAAGATCCTAGAAGCACACGGTGAGAGATGAGTAGAAGCTGAAGGTAAGGGTTGATCCTAACTAACAGCACTAGAAAGCAAAGGTGCCACTGGTGGAGTCAAATCAAGGTCAGGCTCCATAAAACTGCCATCTCTAACAACTCCCTCTTCTACGAACATAGTCTCAAAAGACAAGTCGAAACCTAAGATATGTGGCCTTGCCCCTAGCATAGCCTCATTAAAAGTTACCTCACAAGTCTTTACTACTCAACACCTCTCACTATCCGAGATGCGGTAATTAACTACAGAGGCTGTATATCCAAGACAAATGCCATCTTAAGATCGAGATTCAAATTTATCAAATTTCTAGACTCTAGAATAAAGGGATTTTTTATACATGCCATTACAAAGTTCGCTTATATTGGATATGCCATCAAAAAGTCGATATTATTACAGATGCCACTACAAAGTTCGCTTATATTGGATATGCTATCATAGATGTCATTCTCGGAGATTTTCTAGCATTTACGATGTATACCAAATCAAAATATGGCCACAAATACATGTGACATGTGGGACATGCATGTCATACACTCAGCCTTTTCTTCCTCCTCCTCCTCGTCCTCCTCCTTCGTCCTCTCCACTGCCACTCCATCGCCAGCCGAACAGTCGCGCCGCTGCTACTTTCGTCACACCGCCTCCGCCCTGCCGCACCTGTGCCGCCGACGCCACTGCCGCTGAGCTCATGCTGCCGGAATTGTGGATGGTAGGTGGGAGGAAGGAGGAGCAAGTGGACCCCACATGTCGGAGGCCGTATTTCATTTGTATTGGCCGTATTCGTCTTGTGTATAACACAAAAATACCCAAAATAGTCTGAGAATGGCACCTATGATAGATTTTTGCAAAACTAGTGGCATCTATAATAATATCTACTTTGTGATGGCAAATCCGAAATAAGTGAACTTTGTAATGACATGTATGAAAAAAAAATATCAGAATAAAGCACTTGCATCCAAACACACTAAAATGTGAAACAATAGGTTTGCACCCATATCGAAGCTCATAAGATGTAAGATGCAACTTAGATCTTAGAAACACCCTATTTGAAACATAGCAAGCTGCAGCAACAGCCTCAGCCACTAAATACCTATGAGTAGAGAATTCATCAAGCATAGTCCTAGTCATTTATAACAAAGTGCGGTTTTTCCTCTCCACAACGCCATTTTGTTGGGCGACGTGTGGAGAATATAATTATGCTCAACACCAGATTCGAAACAAAACCTTTGAAATTGTGCATTCTTTAATTATGTGTCGTTGTTTGAGCGGATTGCACGACCAAAGAACTCAACTGAAAGCTTGCGGACCAAGGATCGAAAAATATCAAAGGTTTCATCCTTGGACACCATGAAGTAAACCCAGGAGTACTGTGAAAAAACATCAACCACAACCGGCACATACCACTTACCAATTACCACCCATCAACTGCACTCGGGAAAGACCAATAGTGTCCATGAGAAGCAATTGTCCCGGTGCATCAGTTATGGCTATCCATCCACCGTTCTAACCTGAGGAGGAGCTACCTAAAGTAGGGGAGCCTTAGGAGGGCCTTGGACCTTGATCAATCTCCTACGCTCCTCACATGTCTACTTGGCACGATGGAAGCAGTCTCTCTGTGTGTGTCCTATCCTATCGTAAAAAAAGTGCAAACAACTCATTTGCCTTTCCTAGAGGTAGGAGCAACTATGGAATTACCCTTTTTAGGTGGACTCTGAGGAACACTTTTCTCAGCAGCAAAGCTCTCTTTGATTACCCTTGCGGACCTAAAGGTGGTGGTCTCAGAAACTCTTTCCCTATGAACAACTCTTTGCTCATTTGCATCTAAGCTAATGACTCTTGGAGGATGTTTCCTTATGTGCTCATGCCAATCATACCCTCGACCTGCACCCTTTGACATCTCGTTCTTGTTAAGCAGTGTTCACCTAGTCACTAGTCGGTAGTCAGTCGGTTACCTAGTGACTAGCGACTAGGCCGACTAGGTGGTGACTAGTCGGCGACTAGTCGGAGGCTCCAACACGACCAGCTATCCAACTATTGTAAATATTTACACAAATAGATAACTCTTATTGGCATGTTTCATATTATATTTTATTAGTTTTAAAAGTCATACCTTATTTCGAATTTGAAGGGATTCCAATTTCAGTCTGCCGTCATCTTTAAACTCATCGTAGCCTTTTGATTTACGTACCTACAAGAGAAAATTCAAAATTAGAAAATAGACTATTGTGTGCGGCATGGGACTAGTGGGAGGCAGAGATGTATATCCATTTAACATTAGTGTGGTGTGTGTGTCTGTTCAGCCCACGCGCCACTTTTCAATATCCTAGTCGGCTCGCCTAACTGACTAGTCGCCAACTTGCACTGACTGACTTGTGCCGACTAGGCTGACTTTGACCGATTTTGACCGATTAGGCGGTCAAACCGACTAGCCCACCGATTAGCCCCTGATCGGAGCGGTTTGCCGCCGACTAGTCGTGCTAGTCGGCTAACTAGGCGAACACTGTTGTTAAGAATCAAGTTTAGCTTCCTCTTGCCCCCAAGAGTGCCCATGAGGTACTCATACTCCCGATGAAGCTGGGGACAATATTCGTAAGAAAGGGAAGAGTCAGAAAAGTCATGTTCATCTACGTTTCCTTTGCCTAAGGCCTTGTGACACCTGTTGCTAAGCACCTTTACTTTCCTCTTGAGAGCCTGACAGGAAAGACACTCGATGTTTTGAACCTCAGCTAGTCTACCTTGTAATCTAGCACTCATATCCTGATAAACACTAGTTAATTACTCATCAAATTCTTCATAGTGTTCATAAGTAGAGGTAGCAAGCAACGCATTATTCAGCTCAGGAATTTTTTAATGCAAGTTCATGTTTTCTAATCTTAGGGAGGTGCAATCCAGACATGTGCATCATCAGAGTAGAAGTTATAGCTCTCATCTGAGCTGAGTGGGTACTTAGGTAGAACATGATCTCTACAGCACTCAATTAGGCTGAGTGGGTCCTTAGATGTGTGAACAGAAGGATAAAAAAATATCATGGAGGAATGAATCATGAAGAAGGTTCTATATCTGGAACAGAAGAAAAGAAACAATCAAAGCATCCCTAGTATCATCTAGTTCTACTATAAACATAGCAATACTTTCCTTAAGCTCATCATTCGAGGACAACACTCTATCGTGAAGGGTCCATAGCTCATTTAGTTCATTTGTAAGCTTCTCACACTCAAGGCAACCATCAGAGCCTATCGGCTTGAGACAAGACAGACTTTTCTTTTTCTAATTGATGGCTAACCTGTGTGAGCTGCTCCTCCATGCCAATCTTTTTTGCTCTAAGCTTTGATCATGCTAGTGAGTTTTAGGAAAGCCTTACAGAGATCATCATAGGGGGGGATCTTGGGTAGGAGATACCTCTCCATCATCGGTGCTGTAGAGGTCTAAGTTGCTGATGTCGTTCTCATCGACGACCATGAAGCACATGCTGGTGTAGTCGATGTTATCATCCTCCGGCTGCTCGTCACCTCCATCATCCAACCGCTCATCATCGTTATCGGAGAGGTTGGCCTCATCCGAAGCGGGCAAGACCTTCTTGACGAGATGGCGTCCCTTGGTCAGCTTAGGGTTAGTTTTCTCATCTTTGGCACCCTTCAAGTTGCTGTTCTTGTTGATGAAGTTGTTTTAGGCTAGTGCGGTGTAGTTGTTCTTATATCCTCCTCTGATCTTGGGGGAAGCGCTTGATGTGGTTTATGCCACCACACCCAAAACACCTAAAGACTCCATGTCTGTGATCAATCACCTGCCTGTATGCATGAGAGAACATTCTGGCCAACGGCGCAAGCTGCTCCTCTTGAATCTTGTACATCTGATCATTGAACAGCTCGCAGAGAGTAGACAAAGGGAAACTCGCACCAGCAACAGAAGAACTATAAGGACAACAATCAAGGTTGTGGATAAAGAACCCGACTCTCTAGCAATATGTTTAAGTTCATGAGTCTTAATTTTCTAGTAGAGCACATTCAAGGTCAGCTTTGAGAGGTCAGATGACTACCGGATGGCGATCACCTTCATATCCCAGACCTTCAAATCCAAAGCGGAGAGAAAGTGTCTAGCGTTCTACGAATCGGTATATGTCGATCCAATCGAATAGAGCTCGCTCAGAATTTCCATGAAACGATTGAAGCAGGCATCCAGCGTTTGACCTATCTTCTGTGCAAATTGATTATATTGACTATTGTGTTGATCTTGCCTCACCACCCTGATCCGATCTGTCCCCTCATGATAAGCTTGGAGGGTATACCAGATGGTGTGATTTGACGTGATGTGAGCAACATGCTCATACTCCCCTTGGCTTCAGCCCTGAATGATATAATTTTGAGCTTTGGTATTGAGCTCAACATCATATTGATTCAGAGGCGCAACCTCATTGGGCACCACATATGGGTTCTTCACCTTAAGCCAAATATTGTAGCCTTGAGCCATAATATATGCCTCCATCCTTGTCTTCCAATAAGAAAATCGATTCCAGAGAACACCAGAGGTTTAGTGGAATACTTATCCGCCATAGCTCATGACAACAGGAAAGGTTTTAAGAGATCGATGAAAATCTTGTAAAAGAAACACAACCAGAAGCTCTGATACCGCCGAAAGACCAAGCTAGGCGGCTAGAAGAGGGGGTTGAATAGATGCCAACATTTTTACGCTTTCTTAATGAATTGAACCCCTTCGAAGTGCTCCAAACCAAAATAACCCCTCGTGGTCAATACAACAAACACCTTGTGGGTACAACAAGAACCACCTCGAAACAATCAAGCTCTTGAATTGTTATGACCCAAAGGGTTATGGAAGATCAACAAGAAACTAAAGATCGCAACTAGGCATAAGAACCAATCCAACTCACAAATTTCCCCTTCTGGGTGTTACGTCGAACACTAGGTGGACGGCTGGATCGGAGCAAGTCCATCCCGTTGAGATTAAACTCAGCTCTGTCAGAGTTGATGCCCATGATGGAGTCGACCAACGATATGAGAGGAGCCTGGATCTCGATCTCCTAGATGGACGGCGAGATACAACTTCCACCAGGGCCTCTGTGTACCTTCAGGCTCTGCATCAGCGTTCAGAGAAAGTAGTTCGGCCTAGGACATTGCAAATTGGTGATCTCATTCTATGTCGCATCCAGAACATATCGCGAGACAATAAGCTATCCCCTCGGTGGGAGGGTGCGTATCGGTTGTCTCCATCAAACGCCCGATGGCTTTTCGCCTAGTCATTGAGGACGGTTGGATCTTTAGCATCTTGTGGAACATCGCCAACCTCCGTAAGTTTTGTGCCTAAGATCGCTCAGTCTATTCCTTAGTACCTTTTGGGTTTCCTCTCAATTGACCCTCGGGACCCGGGGGTGTACTTGGATCTCCGGTAGTCTGGGCCTGTCCGATCGCCAATCTGCCCTCTATGGCCGTTGTCAATAAAGTAAAAAAAAAAAGTTTCTTAGGCATTCTGCTCTTCCCTTCGTTCGTTCGCTCGTGAATTCTGTTTTTTAGAAATGGTCTCATAACTAGGCGCTAAGCTACCCGTCATCTTGAAGCCATGTTCGCTGTAAGTCAACCCTCATAGCATCGGGCACTTTATTGCATGGTTTCATGTTGGTGGATGTCATGCTTACGCTGCTCGGGGATTAGATCCGACTAAGTTGGTCGATACGAGTTCCTAACCCTTGCGCCCGAGCCGTCACCGTGGTCTCAGAAGTAGCGGGGGTGGACTAGGGATTGCCCTATGAGTTTTTTCACAAAGTCTCTTGGTTATTTTTCGCAAGTACTTTGTAGATTTCTTTCTCTACTGCTCGGTCATATTTTGTTCTTGTGCAGGGTGGGGGAAGAAGCCAGATCAATACATTCCTAAGTATTTACAAAGACATGTTACAATGAGCTTCAGACCGTTCTCGCAACTCTTTCAAGCTTGATCGTCGAGAGCTTGTCCTCCGCTTCGCTCATGCGAATTCGGTGGAAGCTCCTCCGCCCCGAATGATAACATTGTAGCAATGTAAAACTATAAAATTAAGGGGATAAAAACACTTATCTTTTTTTAGTGTTATCTTAACTTATCTTTTTATTTTTAACTGTATATAAAATAAGTTAAGATAAAGTGAGAAAAAACGAGGGGCCAATATGCAAGATAAGGAAGCATGGAGAATCAAAACGCTTAAAAACCAGCTTGCGTGCAAAACTAGAAAATCGTAAGTGAAAAATCATAAACAGAAAATAGGAGAATATTTCTAATAGCCGTGTGTCATTTTATCCAGCTATTTTCAAGAAAGAAACACGCAACTGAAGACAGCGTGGCGGCCCGGCTCTCCCGACGGTAACAGGCAGCTTATTCGCGCGCGCACACCGCGTTCCTCACTCGCGCGCGCTCCCGCCACCTCCACAGCTCCACTGCCATGCCTTCCCGCCGCCTCCACCCACTCCCGCTCACACTGCCACCACCACCGCCTCCTCCCCCTCCTCGCCCCCTCCCCGCCGACAACCGCCACCACCTCCGCCTCGCCGTCACCGCCGCCACGGCGGCGGCCGCAGCAGCGGGAATGCTGTTGCTGATCCACCTGCTAGCGCTCCACCTCCGCCGCCGCCGCCGCCGGCACCCCACGCTGCCCTTCTCCCCGCCGCGGGTGCCCGCGCGCCCGCTCCGGCGTTACTCCCGCCGCGCGCTCCGCCGCGCCACCGCCGGGTTCCACCCTTCCCGCCTCCTCGGCCGCGGCGCCGCCTCGCCGGTGTACCTCGCCACGCTCCCCGACGCCTCCCTCGCCGCCGTCAAGACCTGCTCGTCGCCGCACGAGCTCCACCTGCTCGCTTCCTTCCCGGCGGACTCTCCGCGGGTCGTCTCCCTCCTCGGCTACTGCGACTCCGGCGGCGGCCCGGCCGCCGGCGACCACCCCCTCCTCCTAGTGTTCGAGTACATGCCGCGGGGCTCCCTCCAGGGCGCGCTATTCAGCAACGCCCAGCCCCTCGACTGGGCGAAGCGGCTCGCCGTCATCCGCGACGTGGCGCGCGCGCTCGCCTTCCTCCACGCCGAGTGCCAGCCGCCGGTGGTGCACGGCGACCTCAAGCCCAGCAACGTCCTCCTCGATGCCGACTTCCGCGCCAAGCTCGCCGACTTCGGCCTCGCGCGCTTCAAGACGCCTGATGCCGTCACCGGCGCCGGCGCGGACGACTTCATGAGCCAAGAGCTCGGCGAGGCCGGCGACCTCTCCGCCACCGCCGGCGCCGCCAAGGAAGAGTCCGGCTCTGGCCCCGCCGGCGCGTGGGGGAAGGAGTGGTGGTGGAAGCAGGACGGCAGCGGCGAGCTGGACTCTCGGGACTACGTGGCCGAGTGGATCGGCAGCCAAATCTGCCCGGAAAGGAATCCGGACTGGGCCGATGACCACGACGGCAACGGCGACACCAACGACCACAAAAACTCGGTGTCGGGCTCGCCGGAGAACGAGAAGAACGCCCGCTACTGCAACGGCAATGGCGACAGCGCCAATGGGGGCAACGGCAACGCCGGCGACAACAAGGAGGCGACCAGGAGGAGGGAATGGTGGAAGGAGGAGTTCTTCGAGGAGATGAGCAAGAAAGGCGGCAGCTTCGACAAGCGCGGCGGCGGCAAGCCATGGCTGCGGTCGATCAGCATGAGCACCGCCGGCAACGGCAATGCCGCCGCCGCCGCCGCCACCGTCGGCGGCGACGTCGAGCCGAGCGGTCTTGACCTCAGCTTCCGGCGGAACCGGAGGAGGAGCCGAAGGCGCGGCCGGTCGGTGGGCAGCGACGTGCACAGTGGCGACCTCCTGAGCCGGGAGCTGAGCACGACGACGAGCATGCGCGGCACGGTGTGCTACGTCGCGCCGGAGCACGGCGGTGGCGACATGCCGGAGAAGGCCGACGTGTACAGTTTCGGCGTGCTGGTGCTGGTGATTATCTCCGGCCGGCGGCCGCTCCACATCCTCTCCTCGCCGATGAAGCTGGAGAAGGCCAACCTGGTGAGCTGGTGCCGGCAGCTCGCGCGCGCTGGCAACGTGCTCGAGCTCATGGACGAGAGGCTCGACGGCAGCTACAGCAAGGACCAGGCCACGCTCTGCGTGCACCTCGCGCTGCTGTGCCTTCAGCGGCAGCCGGAGAACCGGCCGGAAAGCACCGACATCGTCAAGATCCTCGCCGGCGAGATGGAGCTGCCGCCGGCGCCGGCGGAGTTCTCGCCGTCGCCCCGCGTACGGCCGTTCCCGCGGTCGTCGCGCCGGGCGAAGCCGGACGCCGCGGAGTGATGGTAGTAACTTCGCTCCTTGCCATTGCTGTTTGAGGATCGATTTGCAAGTTCAGATCTTTGTGTTCTTGCAAGACATTTTACATATTTGCGGTGTTTTTGTTGTTCTTGTATATATGAGCGATCCTTCTTCGCCTAATTCTTAACAAGAAATTCTTTCTGGGTCGATTCTAACAATTGATCTTTCTTCTTGCAAAATGAGCAAGAGTTCTTCAGGATTTAGCTCTTCATTTTTATGTCAATTCTGAGATACGTTACTGTGTGTATCAGTGCTATGCTGATTTGTTGTTTCTGTACATTGTCTTCACCTGGTTTAACAAGTTCTTTGCTTTTTTAGATGTCTCTTGCTTGCAAGGATCCATAATAATTTTTTAGGATTTATTGATTATTTGTTTCCTAGTAATTTCTCCATCGGCCTCTTAGGAGAAGCATCCTCTCTATCAAAGATAGAAGGACAAATGAACCAAGTTAGCATTTCAAGTCGATTAGATATTCTTTTAACTGCATGTAGCCAATGAAACATGCCTGATCAAATTATCTTGAGTGCGACATCCAGTTGCCGTAGGAAAAGCAACCGCATTTCCTAATGTCTTGTGTTAAAATACCAAACATGTGGTCAAATCTGATGCGTCCCTATCCCTCTTCATCTGAAAATGATTTATAGCATGGAAGTCAACGGAAAAAAAGGATTTTTGAATCAGGAATTCCTAGGAACGGGATCCCGTCCCCATGCGACACGTGTCCACTCACCCCCTCGCCCGCGCCCAGTTCCCTTCGCCGCGCGCGAGCTGTGCAGAGAATGAGGAGGAGGAAGGAGGAGGCCTACCTCGACGCCGTCGACCTCGCCGTCACCGCCGTCGCCCTCGCCGCCTCCGCCATCGAGCTCGCCGCCGCCGGGTTAGGGTTCGGGTTAGAGAACATTTGGGTTTCTCCGGTTGTAGAGGAGGTTGGGAGGCGGCGGACCGGCGGTGGGTGGGGCTTGTCGGGAGGCGGGGAGGCGGTGGTGAGGCCAGAGCCGGAGCCGGGAGGGGGCGGCGGGTGGGCGGCGGTGGAGGGATCGCCTCACCCCTCGGGTTAGGGTGGGCGGCACGGCCATGGCAGGAGGAGGTGGGCGGCAGGCGGCGAAGGTGTCTGGAGAAAGAGGCGAGGCAGTCATGGAGAAGGAGGAGGAGGGAGGCGGGGGTGAGCGGCGGCGCTGGAGGCGCCACCGGCCGGGAGGAGGAGGAAGGAGGCGGGGGCGGGGAGCGAGTGAGGGGAGCGAACGAGTGGGTGAGGGGAGGCCGATGCGGAGTGGATGAGGGGGAGGCGCGGGGACACGTGGCGGATGGGGGAGGATCCCGTCGGGACGGGGGCGGGACGGGATCCCGTCCCCTAGTCGCCCCCTTTTTGAATTTATTTCTTTTGTGAGAAATCGGACAACAATGATATTTTCCATTGAAGTTCATATCCACAGGTTGGTCGAAAACCGTTAACTGCTCAAATCATTTCTTTACAACTGCAGAGGATCTGCCTCCATGGCAAAAAAATAAAAAAATAAAAAATTGCTCAATGTTTTTCGTTCCAGCATATCTAACTATTACCACAAGAAACGAATTTTCTCTTGAGAAAGTGGCCTGGCGCCCTCTCTTCAGAATCAGGGCGAGTTCATACTAGTGCTTTCATGAATGAATTTTCATCAGGCTCATGGTGGGAGTCAAGATTTCACCAACCATGGTTGCCTGGTTGGTGTTTTCCATTTCTCTCTTTCCTCTAAAGTTTGTGAATACTTTTCGTCAGAGACAACTACCACTGCGGGGGAAAATCTGTGAACTAGTTTGTATACGGCATGTGAATATCTTTTCCTCGCATGTAGTCAAAAAGAATAATCTTCTCAGTACCAATCCTGATTCCTTCCCTGAAAAAGGGGTCACAAATGGATTGCATGGAATTCTATGGAATCCAAAACTACTCTCTTTCTTATCCTTTTTCCATTCATCTTTAGTGAAAACTGAAAAGGCTACACGCAAAAAAAAAAAAAAAAAAATCATCCATACTCCTTTTACGTGCGTACGAACAACATCATTCATTGGTTCTTGTTTATTCAGAAATTTCTTTCATATATACTAGTTCATACTTCATAGGTTGGGGCGGTCCAAAAGCTGCCAATGTGCCCTCCAGGAGATGACACCTTCATAATCTGCAGAATCAGCAGCCAACTGTTGCAAATGGTGTTGGTGATTTTTTTTTTTTTTTTTACAAGAATGGTGTTAGTGATTGGTGTGGTGACTTGTGGATTCTGCACTTAAAGTGCCTCCACTCCACATTGTGCAGAGTGGCAGCTGCCCTACCATTCATTCCACTGCCCACATGACTTTCCAGCTCCCAGTGTTGTCCATTTCCCAACTAGTTTATGGCCTCCATTTGGTTGATTAGAGTGTGAGATGTGCGCTGGACAGAAGGGATTGTACATCCACTCTTTCAGTTTGGTCAGGCACTATCTTCTGTTAGTATTGGCCAATTCTGTGTTTAGTGGTTGATCTACATAAGATACATCAGCTCTTGAAGTTGATGCCTTTGTCTCCGTGGATTGACCAGCTGGATTGTCTTATACGGAGTAATAAATTGCAATGCACAAAAAGAGAAGGTTATTAAAAGAAAATGTCATGGACATGGCAGAATTTGCCACATCCTCTGCCATTGAGTGACAAAGGCACGAAACCATCCAGATAACTACAAATGTCATCATAATAAAATTTGCAATTCTTCGTGCGGTCTCCAACTCTACATGTAGGCCGTCGGATTTTCACCGCTCTGCCATTGAGCAATATAGGCACAAACTCATCCACATGAAAAACAATGACAAATTCAGTCATCATAATAAAATTAGCAATTCTTCGTGCAGTCTCTTAGATTTTCACCTCTTCCAGGAGATGTCAGAATATATGCTTTTGGCGCATATATTTCATATTTAATTTCTGGTAAGTCCCAAAATGCTGTGAGGCCCATTTGAATGTTTTTTACCACCTTGCAAGCAACAAAGGGTGAGACCTCCTCTCAACATCTATATAAATAGCAAGATGCTAGCATCTAAAAGTACCCCACAATATATGAGAAAAGGCTTAGCTCCAAAGTAATGGTTGGGATTGTATGTTCCGTCCTACTATGCTATAGCGTAGCAGGCGTGAACCGGTGATCGAGAGAGCAGACCTCTGAAACTTGTTGTCGTTGAGATCCTGCATTAGGAGACGGTGAATAATGTTTTTACGAAACTATCTACCTCAGCAACGGATTGTCTTCATCTTTTGTCGGTTGTGAGTCCGAGGATAACCTGTACATATTGTTCAATGCCATAACTGACTTTTTTTTCACTATTTTGGCTTACGAGTACATTAGAGAAACATATGTTTGATTTGTTTTATCTATGTCTACAATATAAGTATTTGTGTTGCATGATACTCATATTTAATATATTACTGTTGATGAATTATATGTCAATTAAAATAAATATGAAAGAGCCAATTTTTCCATCAATAGAGAGGATGCATCTCCCTCCTAACATGTCACGTACCGAATACTCCCTCCAGTTTCTAAAAAATTGATATTTTAGATATTGGCATGGTTTTAAATTGCAACTTTAAATGCAAATTACTACTGCAATTTATTAGTAAAAATCCATAATAATTATGATATTACGGAAGTATTTTTTATATGAATCTAAATGGTTGATATAAGTTAGAAATTTTAACTTTAGACATATCGATTGTTTTCAAGAACATTTACTTTTAGCAGCAGCGTCAAGTGGCATGTAGGGGCTGTTTGGTACACGGCCATGGTTTGCCATGCCAAATAAAGGCATGTCCTCGAGATTTGCCTACTGTTTGGATCACAATCATCTAAAGGTAAGAAGGCATGAAAAGCTTGCCATGCCAAATTTTTATACTGCACGGTGCTGCCAACAGATGGCGACTAATTTGGCCGCCCGCACCAAATCTGCCTTCACCAACACAGCGCAACAACGATCAGCCCCACAGGTTTTTTTCTTTTCAGTTGATTTTCATTTTTTGAATTTCATATATATTTCAGACCATGTCCAAATCGCTTGAAACAAATTTTATAATTCATGTAAAATCCTAACCAACCCATTTTTATAGTTCTAATTTTTTATTTATATTTTATATGGTATTTTTTGCATCTTACAATCAATTTATTTGCATATTTTTGAATTTATTAAATTTTATAGGACCAGGACAAAATAGACGGGCTAATATATTTTTGTTTTGTCAAAAGACAAAAGCGACACGACCTGGCTGCATGCGGCTGGTCCATTGCTGGACCAGGTTGACCTGTAAAAGGCTGAGAAAAGCCTATTTGCAATCAATTCAATTCCATTTCCTGGCCATGAAAAGAAGGAAAAGGTGGCATGGTCCCTGATCTACCATGCAACTCGTGTAAGGCTCAAGAAGCTAGCGTTTGTTGCAGCATGGCTAAGAGCATCCTCATCTCACCCCCCAAATGCACCTCTATTTCAAAATTTTTCAAATGCAGCAGGAGGGAATTTGATCGTGTGAGAGAATTTCAGACTGTAGAATTATCGTAGTATTCATCGTAGCGATAGAGGAAATTTAAAGGCCTCACGGATGCTCTAATCATGCTTGCATTTTATCAATCGCTTTGGATCTGAGCTTTGGTCGGAGACCATAGGGAGAAAAAAGAAGTGCAATGCTGAAAATATTCTTTTAAATCATGTACTTTTTATCGTTCTATTAACATCTTCAAAGTGGCTGAGCTGAATGAATAAGCTGAATGAGCTGAACTTAGTTGTGTGTGGTGCTAAATGAATAAGCTCGGTGAATGAATAAAGTTAATTAGTAACTTTGAACATGACGTATGTATTGCAATATAAGCCACCTTTTTTTATGAATTATACTTTACCGGCATTTATCAAAATTCTTGTGAAATAAACCATTTTTTGCATTTTCAAGGTGTTGTCGACGTTGATAGCATTTTCACTTTCTTGCATGTGTCTTTCTTTTCTATTCCTTCGTAATCTTGTAACTAACAAAATGAAACAGATAATTACATATTAAACATTAAATACAGGCATATTGATAGGGAATCGTATCATCTACGTATGTAAAGGTCGAGTTAATTACTAATTTTTGTGGGAAATGTACGACAGCGAACCCTAAACCTTATTTCTTATAATTAAAAATAAATACAGATATTGATACGCAATCGTGTGAGCTACTTTCTAGGTGACAAGCTTTAGTCTAGGAACGTCTAGCCCACTCGAAATGCGAAAAGCAGCCTCAAATACGGAGGATACAGTTCGGAAAAAAATAATCAAAACCATGACTCTAGTCTACCGCCCTAGGCATGCGTGCACTATCAAATTAGTAATTGTACTAGCAAATGCCTTATAAGTTGCAACGTAACTATATAGAGCAAAAACATAAATCAAAGCAATATGTAAAATTATAAAAGATGATTTAGGTAAGCTGTGACAACTTATGTTAGTAGCCACGATAAGATATCTGACAAAAAGAAAATTGTTTATGGGTTTCAAAACACAAGTTGTTTGAATTAACGTCTATCTAAACATAAACGATATCTCAGCTGCAGAACGACATGTAATGCATATTATATCACTTGAAAGTGCAAGCAAACATCTAAAAACAGAAATTTGTATAGAAGTGAGAAGTGAAAAAGACATACACGCGCGCGCGAGCGTACTGTCTTTCATCCGAGCAACCTGAAAAGCCAATTTCTACACATATGATTCCACTATCTTCAACCATCATAGCAGCCATGGTGATGTTTCATATTAAGGTGCTTTTTGTAATTCACTCTGTATATGGTTTTCTCATTCACCATGTACACATATGGTTTTTTGATTCACAGTCTACTTATATGGTTTTTTGGTTCACTAATTCAATTCAATAACAAATTAATTCCAAGAAACGAGTGTCCTTTTTAACAATCAAAGAGCTTCATATTAAGATGCAACAACAACAAACAACCCAATAATGCATCTCTTTGTTCATTTAGGGTGTGTTTGGTAGTTTGTACCAGGTTGAACCTGTATGAGATGGTACAAGTTGAATGGGATGGTTCTGTATGGTATGATTCAAGTGAGATATTTGGTTGGTCGAACAGTATCATATAAGATTTTGTTTGGTTCTCGTATGTGATGATGTAGAATGGTTCAAATATTAAAATACAATCAAATAGCACTTTATATGGTGAGAAAATTTAACCTTACGCATGATTTTATTTTGTATGATTTAAACTACATTTAATTTAAACATCAACATTCAAACCAAATTTTAAATTTAACATTCAAATTGGATTCAATATTCAAATTGGATTATAAATTCAAACTACATTTAACATTTGAATTTTGAAATCAAATTCAAGTTGAAATCAAATTCAAAATTGAAATCAAATTTTGAATACAAAATTCAAAACAAATTTAAATTCGATTTAAATTTTAGATTCAAAACACAAGGCTTATTTTCAATTCAGGATCAAGCAAGTTATAAAAAATTCAACGCAAATTCAAAAAAAATCAAATTTTAGTCTGAAAAATCAAATTTAGTTTTAAATTCAATACTCGAGGTGTATTTAAACTTTAAATTTTTTAAAGAATCAAAAAAAATTAAATTTCAAAATCTAAAAAATTAAAACAGATTTAAAATTTCAAATAAATTTCAAATCTAAACCAAATTCTAAATTAAAATCAATTTGAAATTTGGTATAATATAAAATAAAAAAATATGAATTAAGACCAAATCGAACAAACGAACTCATACAACATATTGAGAGAATAATCAATTTTTCTGTATCCCATCGTTTACGATGATTTGGTACAGTTCACCCGACCAAACATATGGATAGACACAAATTATGTACCGTCCTATACAGGAATCATTTCATTTAGGTAACCAAACACACCCGAAATTGTCCTTTTATTCTGGCGAGTCTGGCATCTCCACAACGACATCATACATGCTAAGGGTGCAGCGTCAACTCAGTAGTATGCACTATTTCTTCACAATTATTGGTCATGTACTCGTCCAAACCAACAAACTAAAGAGAAGAGGAATGGCAAGTCTGCTACTTCGATTTGGAAGGCCGGACCAATAAATAGTAATCGGAGGGATGACGGTGTTGCTAATTTGTAAATCGTCATTATTGAAAAATAGAAATTGCACAAGATATCTGAATCCATCAACCTGTGACCGCCACCGAAGATTTTGTCTTTCAAAAAATGCAAGAAAAATCAAGGAAATTTTTTTTTGATTTTACTGGAGAGAGAGATGGTTCATATGGTACACTGTTGGCGGGAGGCTGGGCACCGCCGTAGGCTCGAGACGTGTGGCAAGCTAGCGGGTGAAGGGAGTGGCGAGACACGACGACACCGCGACTGGACTAGGCGTGGTGTGGCACAGCGGCTATGTCGGGGACGTAGGCGCGGAGGACAGTAGAGCTGGAGAAAAGCTGAGAACGAGGGCGTGGATAAGAACTTGTGGCGATGTCCTTACGAGATTGGAGTTTGAGGTAGGAGAAAAATGCAATGATTGAGGGTAAAAGATCTGGCGAGGGTTACGTGGAACCAGGCGTAATTTGAAATTTTTTTTGAAAAGAATAAAAGAAAAGAGCAGGTGTGGGATAGATGGAGCTATACAACGGGTGCACGTGATTTGAATTTTTTTAAAAAAAATAAAAGGAAAGAGCATGCGTGGGAGAAGTGATATTCAGCTAATAGAATGAAAGATAAAAGGTGCAGGATAGGTGGAACTTTAGATGATTTGATTTTTTTTGAAAAGAATGAAAGGAAAGAGCAGGCATGAGAGATGAGATGTACAACTAATAGAACAAAAGAAAAGAGGGGGCGTGGAATATGTGGAACTATCCAATGGGCATACATAATTTGAAATTTTTTGAAGAATGAAAGTAAAGAACAAGCATGGGATAGGTGAAATTATGTAACACCCCAATTTGGGGATGAATTTAAAATTTGTGTCAATTCAAATTTCGTTTAAAATTTTGAACCCTCGGACACGTGGGTCCCATTGTCGACCTCGGTGGCCCTCTCTCCTCTCCTTCCTCTCTCTCTCTTCTCTCTCTCTCCTCACCGCCTTGTTGCAGGCTTTCACGACGTCTTTGGGAACACGCCGCCGTCAAGATCGCCATTTGGGCTCGCCTCACAGCGTGCTCGCCGTGTCGACCCCAGTTAGCGGCCTCGGGCTCTCTGCTCACGCGCCTCACGGAAGACCATCCGCCGCCGGACCACGGATTAACGACGGAGCTCGTCGGTCCGTCAAAGAAGGATCCCGCGTGTGATCTCCCGCCACCGCCGTCACTCGGCTCGAATTGTCAAAAGGCTATGCCCTCCTAGCCGGCAAGGCGTCGTGCCTGCCCGCCCTTGTCGTCAGCAAGCAAGCTGCTTGCAGGCGTGGCTGACCTCGTCGCGTCACCGAGACTGCTCATGGCGCTGGCGAGCTCGTGGCTCCCACCGGTTGCTCGGCCCGCCTAAAGCCGAGCCGAGACACTCTCGCCCCGTCTTCCACCATTTTCCCAATTCCTCCCTTGACTTTGCCGCCATGAGCTATCCCGCCCTCTGGTGAGCCGGACCAATTCCTCCCGCCGAAGCTTCCTCGTGCGTCCCTAACGTTTTCTCACCCAATTTCGATGGAGCCGCCGGTGGAGCCGTGCCCGCGACGCCCTGTTTTTGCGCCGTCGGGCTACTCGCTGCCACTGCCTCTCGAGCCCGTTCGTCTCGACGAAGCCCGTGGTGAGCACCCCGACCCCTCTAGCCTCCCGTCCGTGCCGTAGCTTATAGATCGGTGTTGCGGCTCTGTTTTTCGGCGAACCTTGGTTCGCCGCCGCCGCCGCCGCCGCCGCGTCTGCCACCTCCGCCTCGACGCGAAGCGCCATAGGAACCTTAGGGCTGTGGATGCCAATGCGCTAACGCACTTGGCGGAGTAGGTCAGAGCGCCGCGTCGTTCCCCGCCGCCGTTCGCCACGTCGCGCGGCCGAGAAGAAGACGACGAGCGCCGTCCGATCACGTGGCGAGATTCGTAATCGATAGGGTCAGAGCCACCGTTGGCGGGTCCGCTTGTCGGATCACCTCAGACGCTGCCGAGATCGAGCGCGCTCCGGTCAGCGACGAGTGGGTCTCGCCCCACCTGGCGGGTTAAGTGGGACGCGTTCTCGGTGGGCGCGAGCCGCTGCCGATTGCGCTTATTTAAAATCGCCTTGGCGTGGCGCCTTTGGTCTTATTGGCGCTAGGCGGCTATAAATGGGCCGTGGGCGAATCGCCTATACTGGGCCGTCCGACGGTTGGCTCGGCCCGACCCGTTTAAAGGATTTTCCAACAATTTGCCAATTAGCTAATTACGAATATAGTTTCGAATTTCTAAAAATAGCTAACCACTACCAAAAATTCTAGAAAATGTATATAAATACTAGAGATGATAGTTGATTTTATAAAAATATGAAAAAGCCTTCATTTGTATAGGAAAATTAAGCCTGTACATTAAAAACTAGATGTTGCTTAAATAGAAATTATTAAGTGAATTTAGGGTAATTGTTGTTTATTAATTAATGGCTCAGATCCCAAATAATTATTAGAAAATATGTTATTAGAGAGTGTCGCATAAATATGAGAATATTCAGAATTAGCATTTAAATACGTATGTGTAAGCGTACTTATGCTCATAGGGATATTTTATTTTAGACACCAACAAGTCAATTGCATTTTCCTTAAAATAAGCTGTTATGATGCTGAACAAGAAATATATTTAAATAATGTTCAAGAAAAACCTAGAATCAACTCTTTATCTAGAAACTTTACTACCTGGTTAACCTCGTTGAACTGTAAACCTAGCGTAGTTGAAATTTCCAACGTATCTAGAAACATACGCACGTCATTTTGCGTTGACGAGAAACCCTAACCACCCTCTTGCAACTTACCGTACCAAATCGTATTTTGGGTTTAGAGACTATTATATATATTACCAATACTATTTATTAATGCACAATAGCATGCATAACATATCATACGCAAGATAGGTTCGCGAATTGATCTTAGGCTTAATGACGAAGCTAGGACCTATATCGAGCATGCATCATGAGTTTCATTGCATTATTAGTAGTAATTGTGGTTTGTTGGTATGATTAGACGTAGGCGACCCTGAGGGAAGGTTTGGAGACGCTGAAGAGGACCACCTCCCGGAACAAGGCGAGTTAACACTTACTCTTTAGATGTGATCTCAGATTAGAGAGACGGCGACTCTCCTTAGTGCGGATTAACATCGCTAATATCATGTTCATTACCCAGTTTTTCTTAAACTATGTTGTTTACTTATTAAAGATGCATGCTTATGAGAATGCCTAATTGTTAATCATGTTATACTTATACATGCCTGCCTTGAAATGTTTAGCCTTAATGACTGCCTTGATTGTCATTGCTCTTGTTAGCCTAAGATTAGTCTGGTAACCACTTTAACCCTACCTAATGGGTAAAACTTGCTTAGACCGGCTTAGGCTTAACAAATTTTCTGGCTAATCGCCAAGGAACGGTGAACCGATATTCACCGGACATTCATTGGTCTCATTTAATATGATATGACATATGATGAGTTAGAATTTGGTAGATGCATGTTGGGCTGATTGTGTTTGTGGGTATGAATACGGGGATACTTGGTCGGTTGGGTTGGTCGGTTGGGAAAGTCCAAGTGTGTGATATGGTGTGGTCGATGACCGTGGAAGTAGAGAAAGAATGGTGGGTTGCCCTAGTTGGATTTGGACATCCCGATGGATGATTTAGGCACGAGATGCCTAGTCTTTGGGTTTAGCAGGGCTTACCGAGGAGCGCGGATAAACACGCCAGAAGCGAAGATCGCCGCCTGTGTTGGTTCCAACACAACGCGCGGGCCATCGCGGAGCACCGTGACGTGGATCGCCAGGAGTGAAGCGCTCTGGAGGCCCTCTCGGGACCCGATCTCAATAGGGGCGGAATGGGCCATCACCGAGGGTGATAATGGCCACACATCTCGTGGTGACGGTCGGTTGTGTGGGCCGGCAACCCTACTAGGTCGGGTGATCATGCCATGGCATGTGTGGTCCGCAACGGGATTTCGCCAAATCCTGGAATGATGGCAGAACTAGGATTGGTTGGGGGCAACCAGGGGAAAGTCTGGTTGGGAGCAACCAGGGGGAAAGTTCATGAGGAACTGATAAGTTGGTATGGTGATGGGGTAAGTCTGGTTGGGAGCAACCAGGAGAAGGACTAGAGAGTCTTGGCTGGAACGGTGATTGTGTAAGCTGGATGAGCTGATGATCGAGGTTGGTCGATTGGTGTGATAATTGGGTATAAGCTGGTATGGATTGTGGTGATCTACTATGCTGGACATGTTTTGGACAAGAGTTGGTCGATTGTGGGATGTGTATTTGGATGACAGTTGGTTGATTCGGGGTTGGTTGGTGTGTTTGGTTGGCCATTTGGGTGGAATGCATGATTATGATGGAAAACTCGATTTATTCATAACAATACAAGTGATAGCTAATTGCTAGTTAGGTGGTTTTCAAAAGTCTTATAAACTTGGCTTTACGCAAATAAAATAACCCTTCCTCCAAATAAAGCCTTCGCACTAAATGCATCAAGGAAGTGTTAACTAGCCAGCTTGGATGACGCCGACCTCGCCTACTTACATTCTTTAGATGATGGGGTCAAGATGACCCTTACGCATGTCTCGAAGACGACGGACAGACCATGGTGGACCCGAGGAGTCTTAGGGGCCGCTCCGATCATTGTTGGACCTTAGTCGATAGGGAATCTTTTGAGTAGATATTTTGGTGTCTCTTTGTACTCGAACTATCCTTTTGTAATTAAGGCTTGTATGGGCGCTTCACTAAAAGTCGCCTAAGGGAGCGACTCTGTGATGTAATATTCAGGAATTTATTTTATCGATGTATGCTTGTATCGGCTATTTGGTCTTCCGCGCTAGCGTACTGATCCAGGGGCTAGTGCATGGGATCGTCGACCCTCAAGGTAAGTTAAAATTGAGGGGTGACAAATTATTCAATGTGTAGACGTAATTTGAAATTTTTCAAAAACATGAGAGGAAAGGGCAGACGTGGGTGAGGAGATGCACAACTAATAGAATGGAAGGAAAAAGGAGGCGCGCAATAAATTGAACTATCCAATGGGTAGATGTTAATTATTTATTTTGAAAAAAAATAAGAAAGGAAACAATATGCGCGGGATAGGTGGAACTATCCCATATGGGTAGATGTGATTTTAATTTTTTTAAAAAAGAATAAAACACTATTAGAGAAATGGACTAATTTACCGACACATCAGTACCGGTTCGATTGAAAACCGGTACTGGTGCACTATCCATACCGGTTCGTAGCAACAGTAGCAATTCTATACTTTCACTACCGGTTGAAGGCAACAGTAAAGATACATTTTGCAAGCGGGTACAACCCAGCTGGCGCACGAACTCATCAGTACCGGTTTGTAATACGAACCCGTACTGATATGGGCTCATCAATACCGGTTCGTTTTACGAACCGATACTAAATGCTCGTTCCAGCAAACTTCAAAAGGAATGCATATTCTATACTAATCAATACGCGTGGGTGGGTAGGTTGGTTAGAAGGGTGAGTGGAGAGTCATGTAGTGGCATGAGATCCCATGTTCGAGTCTTGGGTTCGGCATATTTTTTAGATATTTCAGTAGCTATAGTCCCAATTGGTGGAACCGTGACTATTCGGCATATTTTTTAGATATTCTAGTGGCTATAGTCTCGGTTGGGGGGACCGAAACTAAAAACCATAGGCCTTTAGTCCCGGTTGGTTCCCAGTTGGTTCCCAACCGGGACTAAAAGCCATTTGCGTAGTAGTGAAAGAAAAGAGCAGGCATGGGAGAGTAGATGAAATAGTAGCAATTGGATAGATGGAACTTTCCAATAGGTAGGTATAACTTGAAATTTTTTGAGAGATATTGGTTGGCTATGTTTTCCGTGGATACTTGAGAATAAATGGATGATGGAGATTGAAAGTTGGTTAAGCCGCCACCGCAAACACAAGACTCTTTTTAATAGTAGAGATGTGCTAGCTGTTAGGAGTATAATTAAACTACTATTGCACCTAAGAAATTCTTTTTGGCTATTAGCAAGAAATTAAAGAAAAACCGGTGCCATTATCCCCTCTCCATTCCTATATAAACGCCGTTACCCTGGTCCCTTTCGCTCATATCTTGCCATATTGCATTCGTCGTTGTCATCCATTTGACTTTGCTTAATTTTAATCCATCACAATTTATTTGGGGACCATTAAGCAAGCAAGCTAGGTCATCCAGGCTTATTGTGTGATGTCACACCTGGGGTTCCTGTCAGTCGATGCAGTGTGCTAACTCCTTTCTTAATGATGCTTGTCCCAGAATAATTGTAGATATGCCTGGATTTGGGGCCGGGACAGCATGGGGGAATGCATGGTTAATCATCGATTAATATGCCTAAATTAATATTTCAGCTAAGATATGTGAGGCATGTGCTGCACCTCAGCCGCCAGCGCATGGGCATGGGGTTTCTGCTTGTTTATCTATAGTACCTACTAGCAGTTGCAACCATAGCGGCAGGTCAAGCTTGATACTCCCTCAGTTTTTTTTGTTTGATGTTTTTAATTTTTGGACACGACTTTAACCATTCGTGTTATTCAAAATTTTAGTGCAAACATACAAAAAAAATAAGTCATGTTTAAAGTATCTTTATTGATAAAACAAATAACGACAAAATAAATGATATTCACATAATTTTTTTGAATAAGACGAATGATCAAAAGCGTGTCCAAAATTAAAAGGTATTAAACAAAAAAGAACGGAGGAAGTATCATTTAGGTGTTTTGTATGTCTTCTTGAGAAACGAAATCTAAGGCATGTGGAGAAGAACAACGAATCAGGGCATGCTAATTTTGCAGATCAGTTTGTTTGGACAAGTAATAGTACATTTGTCAGCGGGTTCTATTTGTCCTCTCCCTTTTTTGTACTGTTGTCCGGGCCGGTCCTAACATTTTAAGGCCCCGGTACAGAAGTATAGCAAAGTTTCAAATGGGGCCGTAGCCCATAGATACAATATTATATAAAACAATTTTATATTTTGTAATTTTTGATGCTTACATAAAAAAAGCGATCCTTTAAGAATTTCGAGAAACAAAATCTTCCACAAGAGCTTCATATCTAATATGCTCTAAATAATCATTCTCTATTGCAATTTGAGCTAATCCATTGAGTCTTTCTTGTGTCATTGTTGACTATAAATAAGTATTACCTGGGCTGGAATTAGGGGCCCCATTAATTTGTGCATTGAAATGGCTAATGGGCTACTAGTAATAGGTATTACCTAGGTTGGAATTAGGGGGCCCCATTAATTTGGGGGCGCTGTGCGGTCGCACAGCCCGCACAGGGCCTGGGCCGGGCCTGACTGTTGTCGTCTCAAAGGGATCATCCATTCCGTTATTTTTAAAAGGAATTCTTTCTCCTTTCTCCCATGCTGTTTCTTTAGAGAATATAGAGAATAAATACGTTGTAGAGAATAAGTGAACTGGTGAAGCAAGTGTTGTTGAGATGGCAACGATCCTTTCCTTAGATCAATCTTTGTCATTTTTTGAAACGAAAAATCATGTCTCGATCCCTGAACTCTTACCTTTCTCATCTCTTCTCTACTATCTTAAAGCACCATATGGTCGTGGTGGTGGTACTGCCAACTTACAATCCGGAACGTCCATCGTGCGTGTAGCACCATCCATTCTTTCATGTTATTTCGGATCGGAGTAACTCTGCTTGCCGCTGCGCCCTCGCCCGCCTCATCCACCCCCACACCGCAAGCCCCCCCGCTCTCTCTCTCTCTCACCGTGTGCCGCCAACGCTGCCCCGGCGTGCTCTAGCGCCGCCCCGGCATGCTCCACCCATTGCGCCCGCTGACCCCAGCTCCCCGCCTCATCCACCCCCGCGCCGCAAGCCCCTCTCTTTCTCTCTCTCTCTCTCTCTCTCTCTCTCTCTCTCACCGTGTGCTGCCAACGTCGCCCCAGTGTGCTCTGCCTGCCACACCAGCGCCCCGCCTCATCCATCCCTGTGCCGCCCCTTCCTCTCTCCCTCCGCCGCCCCACCCCCCATAATCGGCTGATATAGTTTCTTTTCTCCCTGTTGCTGCAATTGATTGATGAATTCATGCTCCATTTCCATGCCGGTAAGAGTACTATTTGTTGCATTACATTGTAAGGTTAAATTTTTGTCATCAGCTGTCCATGCGAGCTTCGTCTTCTATATGTACTGCGTATAGCTAGCTCATTAATATTTTTTCAATGTAAGCAGAAAACGTTAGTGCTCGGACATTCATATTTTCTTAGTGGCCAATATAATGAACCTGATTTTTTCGTCCATTACAGGAAATAATAATTGGATGCTCATTATAGTTCAATGCTGTCAGAACTGGATATCAATGTGAATAGCTCATGACAATATTAAACATGGTTTGCCAGTATACTAGACCAAAATGTGAGGATTTAATGATCTGGGATGTCGTGTAATTAGAAATTTCTTTGCAGATCCATTTTCGGTTATCAAAATTGATGTTATTTTCACATTTGTGTTATCGTTTGAGTTTTCTATGCACACATTGTCCTTGATTGTTTCTTTATTGAGATAATTGGAGTACATGGATCTTGTGCATTCTTTAGGGAGGTGTCTACGTACTTCAATTTCTATTCAGCATTGTTCAGTTCGGCCTTTTGTTATTGTAACATTCATGATGTTCTACTTTGATGAAGCTTGCCCTCTTCTTTTACTCCAACAACAAATCCTCAAAAGGAAAAGAAGGTATTTATAATTGTCATATTCAGACTTTATTTTTAATTATGGTTTCCTTAATTCTTATTACATACTATTGGCAAATGTCATTCCTTAATTCTTTAATGTTAATTCTGATCACTGTTAATGCTTAACATTGTTTGGGATGCACTGTGTTCGTTTCCATGCTCCAGTAGTTTTTATTTACACTTTTGTTGCGGATGTTATAATGATTCCAGTAGTTTTTACTTATTGGGTTTTAGAATTTTGATCTATAAGGCTTCAGAAGTGCATTATTGGATTTTATTTTTATTGATTTATTGGGTTTTAGAATTTTGATCTATAAGGCTTCAGAAGTGCATTACTGGGTTTTATTTTTACCGATGACAGATAAAACATTTCTTCTCAGTGTGATTTCTCGAATATAAAAAGAAGGGTTTCATATAATGTCGTGAACTCCGAACAACAAATCCTCGAAAGGAAAAGAAGGTATTTATAATTGTCATATCCAGATTTTATTTTTAATTATGGTTTCCTTAATTCTTATTACATACCTAAACAACAAATCCTCGAAAGGAAAAGAAGGTATCTATAATTGTCATATCCAGATTTTATTTTTAATTATGGTTTCCTTAATTCTTATTACATACTATATGAAAACAACATTGCAGTGTTTGTCGATCATAGTGTCCCAAAGAGGCCATGCCGTATTACACCTGCTTCATTATGCATTCGAGAAAACTTAAATGCCAGGCTACAAAATGAATCGGACGATGAAAATATACCACCCCCACTGTATTCACCTTTTGGCGTGAATAGCACACTGACGGGGTATGCTACAACTACGCAAGCTGAATGTTCAAATCGTATGCCAATTGATGCTACATATATGGTTCTATTAAACATAATTGCGCTATTTTGATGGATAGATAATCCGATTGTCTCCATATATTTGATTTATAGCAAGGAGACGACCCCTCCAACCTTCACAAACTGCAAAATATATGTCTGGCCAAACTCTATTCACAATAGACTATAAAGGCACACCAAATTCAAGCTGAGCGCAAGACATTAGGGAGTTGGCAAGATATCGTGATAGGATTCGCGTTCCAAAAATGACCGAACAGCAAAGAGAAGAGCGCAACTCTCGTCATAGAGCAGCTAGACAAAACCAATCAACAATGTTAGGTCAGAGATCAATGCGGCGCGTAGATTAGCCAGACAAGATCGGCCGTCTAAAGTTAGGGATGGCATCAATGCCATTCGGAAAACTACAAGGCAAAACCAACCGGTCGAGGCTAGGGAGGAGATCAATGCCTCTCAAAGAGCATCATCGCAAAGTCTACAACCTGAAGAGAGACGGAGACTACTGGATCGTTGGAATTCAAATTATGCGTCTAGGCGTAACTCCCCGTGTGCTGAATCAATTGCAATCCAATGTCCAGAAGTTGCTAGCCCTTTAACGAATAGCCAATCAGCCGTTCTGCTTACTTCTGATGGTCTAGATAACACCCCATGTGCACCTGTTTTATCAGGTAATACATGCTTCTATTAATTTGAGGTGGTTATTAATTTGAACTTGTGAGACTATGGACGAGCTCAGATCCCGACACAATTTACTTTTGAGACAATGTTAGATTCTTTAATGGCCATTTCTCTTTCACTACCCTTGGCATCAGCTTAGATGAGCAATACGCCAACATGAGGGACGGTAATTACAGATTCCGTGTCCATGGAGGGATTTATCATAATGTACATTCTTTTGGTCAGAGAGACTCTGGCCCGCACCATCTTGAGCTATATTTTTATGACAATGATCCCACACTTGCTCATCTATTTCGGTATTCTCCTAACTTGGACCAACAGGTCATAAGACATCTTGTCAGCATTATGCGTGGTAACCCGTATTCTCAGACCTTTAGGAATCTCGGGCAAGTCGGAGATCTCGATGAATATCATGTCACTCTAAACCTTGATCCAAGGTTGGACCAAAGGATTTTACAATACACCTATAACTTCAAAGATTGCCGCGATATGGGTTGAGGGAAATGAGCTACGCCTGTGGTTCGATCGTAGCATCAACCTGTACGGAAACAACAACACGAGGCATACCATCCAGCCACACTTTGGTTGTTACGACCCTCTATTTTTCCCAAAGGGTGAGCTTGGATGGCATCAGGACATCCCGAAGGTTGGTGTGTCTGCTGCACAGACAACCGCTAATCCATCGGACGACCATGAAAAGGAATGTTAGTGACTGTTTAACAGAACATAATGCTCATACTTGCATTTCTACATCATTTAACACGTTACCAAATTGCCTCTGTAGGGAGTGGTAACAGGTTCACCATATCTGCTAGAAAGTATTACTGCTACAAGTTTTAGATACGTCGTGGTATATTCAACCCTGTTTTATATGGGTCGCGTCTCATGCAACAATACACGGTTGATATGTACATCAAGATATAGACGACGTGATTGAACTACATCTGATATAACCAGAAGAACATAAGGGCATACCTTTATCAGGGATTGCTTGATAGCCTCGGAGTAGGTGAAATTCGTGCCGGCGCAATTGGAAAAAGGATAGTCTTGCCTCCTTCGTTCATAGGGGGAGGTCGTGACATGAAGCCTCGATTACTAGATGCTATGGCTTTGGTACAGCGATACGGCAAGCCAGACGTGTTCCTCACGATGACATGCAACCCATATTGGCAGGAGATAATGGATGAGCTTTTGCCCGGTCAGACTCCAAGTGATTGCCTTGACATCGTCGTACGTGTGTTCAAGGCGAAGCTGGAGGAGCTCAAGAAGCAACTCTTCGAGAAACATATTCTCGGGAATGTTGTTGCCTATGTTTATGTGATCGAGTTTCAGAAGAGGGGCCTTCCACACGCGCATTTTCTCCTAATAATGAACGGACGATATAAGTTGACTGCTCCGGAGCAGTACGACTGCATCATCTCGGCCGAGCTGTCAAATAAGGCCAAGTATCCAGAGTTATACAAGATGGTCGTAAAGCATATGATGCACGGCCCCTACGGGAGACTCAAACCGAACATTGTGTGCATGAATGAGAAAGGTGAGTGCAAGTGCCATTACCCTCGCCCTTTTAACTCTGAAACCATCTAGGACACGGATTCTTACCCCTTGTATAGAAGACATGACGATGGGAGTAAAGTTAAAGTTTAAGGTGCATGGCTAACAAACAGATGGGTTGTACCATACAATCCATACCTCCTAAGGATGTTTAATTGCCACATAAATGTTGAGGTGTGTTCTAGCATAAAGGCTGTCAAGTACCTTTTCAAATACATATACAAGGGGCATGACCGAGCTTATGTTTCTCTCGGTGAAACCAAAAGCAACGAGGAAGTCGATGAGATTAAGCTTTATAGGGACGCTAGGTGGGACACCCCGCCAGAAGCCCTTCGGAGGATATACGGGTTTGATCTAAGCAAGATATTGCCTCCCGTGAAGCAGTTGCAACTCCACCTTCCAAACATGCACATGGTCTCGTTCCACGCAGGGCAGGATCTCCATGACGTCGTCGACCGACAAGGTGCAAAGAAGAGCATGTTGACCGCATACTTCGAGGCCAATAGGAAACACGAGTAGGCTCGTGGCATCCTCTATAGGGATTTCCCTGCAAAGTTTTATTTGGCAGTCAGAGGGCAAGCTCTGGAATCCGAGAAAGAGGGGAACACAAATTGGGAGGGTTGTGTCAGCAAGTCCAGCTGAGGGGGAGCGATACTTCTTGTGGATCCTCCTAAATCATGTTGGCGGCACGACTGCTCCAAAGACCATGACGATGGGCGGTGTGTCAGGTCCCTCGCTTTGGGAGGTCATGGAAATGAAAGGAGTCATTGAGGTAGACAACACTATAGAAGATTGTCTAATAGAAGCCGAGCTGTTTCAGATGTCGTGTGCCCTTCGGAGGCTATTTGCGACCATATTAGTCTACTGTGAGCCTAGCGATGTTCGTGGGCTATGGAAAAGACACCTCGATGCAATGTCGGAGGACTATGGCCGTTCCCATACGCCTGCACATGCGATCGAGCAATTGGTCCTTATTGACATCAGACGCATCCTCCAGTCGATGGGAAAGGACATAAAAACGTTTCCCTTGCCTACAATTGATGAGTCGTATGCCAACATGGGAGTTGAGCCATAGGAGATCATAGACGAGACCAGCATTGGAGTGGAGCCACATGAGTTCACTATTTTTGAGTCTCTTAACCTAGGACAGAGATCCACATATGATCGGGTACTAGCTGCAATCGAGAGTGGTGAGGGAGGTGTATTCTTCATTGATGGACCGGGAGGAACGGGAAAACTTTCCTTTACAAGGCGTTGCTCACCATAGTCCGTTCGCATGGGGGAGATAGCTGTGGCGACCACAACGTCTGGTGTTGCCTCATCCATCATGCCCGGAGGAAGGACAACATTCTCGGTTTAAGATACCCCTTGACGTCCAAGATGGAGTGATGTGCACCTTCACAAAATAAAGTGGCACCACTACTCTATTGCGTAGATCATCGCTCATCATATGGGACGAAGCCTCCATGACAAAGAGACAAGCGATTGAGGCCCTATACAACAGCATGCGTGACATCATGGAGCGTTGTGATGTTCCGTTTGGGGGAAAGACCGTTGTCTTCGGAGGTGACTTCAGACAGGTGCTCCCTGTCGTACGGAAAGGGACAAGGCCTCAGATAGTAAACTCGACCCTGCGCAGGTCATATTTATGGGATTGCATGCACCAGCTTAGGCTTGTCCGCAACATGAGAACTGAAGCCGATCCCAAGTTTGCAGAGTACCTTATACGAATTGGCAATGGAGTGGAGGATGCAGATGATGAATGTTATGTTAGGCTTCCTAACGAGATATGTGTTCCATCTTTAGGGGAGGAGGCCGATCTCGACGGACTGATAGATAGAGTATTCCCGATGCTTGGATCCGACCAAAATGATCCAAGCTACATCACCTCACGTGCTATACTCTCAATCCGAAACGAGTGCGTCGACCGTATAAATAGAAAGATGATTGATCGGTTTCTTGGGGAGGAGATGATTTATAAAAAGCGCGAGATTGGCAGCACAAAATAGAGTACAAGCGCTTCCTCCATCCCCTCCCTTCCTTGAGTACAACAGGTTCGTATTTAATTTTTTATTCTTTATGTGCTATTTGGTTGAATAGTAATAAAGATTGTATTAGATCGGATGCAATGTGATCTAATATAATACATATCCTTCATCAGTCTATAAATCGCCACACCAAAACTTTGATCTTTTACACAGGTGGGTGCATTTTAGTGATATTAATTTTGAACATATGTACCAATCATGTTGGAAGGTTCAGGCGAAAGTGGTTTGAAAATCAAGTATTAGAGAAACCAGAACTTATAGGACGCACTACATCCATCTGATTTTGAGCGATGAGTTTGTAAGTAAATGTTTATTTGAAAAATGAATTAAACCAATTATTTATGCTTATTATTTTAAATGTTCCAAATATTTTTATAGGGGCAGATGTAACAATTAGTTATTCCTTTAATTAATTCTAAACAGCGAACAAAGATTGAGACTTTTGCACACTTGCGACAAGCAGATCGTTTTAATGCGATTTTACACCCTGGTCTAATTTATGACTTTGAAGGTGTTGGTTGTCAACATAAGGATTGGTCACCTTCTCAGGTATTCTTGGCCATTAAATCTGATTATACTCTTATTCTTAGCTATCAGACAAAGGTAACGACGCTAGTTAGGCTTGTCTAATGGCAACCCATTCCAAGACACTTCATGGATTTCGATGAAGTGTACAGACGTCCAAACCGAACAATTGCTGGTAATGCTATACAATTAACCATTCGTAAAATCTCCATTACAGTAATTTTGTTCACGCATATGCTAATATTTTAATTTGATGCTTCATGCAAATATTATAGGTTTAATTGTTAGCATTGGTGACATCAACGCACACATCACATGGTAGAAGGGTTCCAAGTCGGGATGTTGTTCTTATGGATCTTCGGTATGATCTTACCATACTAAACTATTGATTAACAATAAATTTATTGTTCTTCTTTAACATTGTCCCTACTCGATCAGCAAAAACCTGATTTTATTACGAGTCTGGGATGGCTTAGTCTCGCGCAACATTCATCGATGGCGTCGTGCAGAGGACAACTTCCAATGCTTCGCTGCTACGCTCGCGAGGATCAATAAGAATACTCGTAAGAAGTGTATACACCATATTTTTCATTGATCCTAGCATGGTGTGTATTTCGTATGTTTTTAACTTTTTGTTATTTGTTATTCATGAATAGTCAGCCTATCTACGACGGATGAGAGTGATATTTTTTCAGTCCAAGCTCTCCTTATGCTGATGCGTTGGAAGGTAAATGTTTGTCCCATCTCAATATTAACGATATTTATTTCTTTTTTTCTTTGTTGGAAAGTAAATTGTTTTTTCCGTCCATGCTAACTATTTATTTATTTGTTGTGTAGGCCTTCGTGCTAACCTACTAAGTGATCGTGAAAGTGTTCGGTGCTAGTTCGAAGATTCCAACGAAACTAGGATTAAAGCAATTACTAAGTGATATTCAAAGGATTACTATATTCAAACTTATTTAATCATTGTATAAGATAGTCGGATTTTTTCATCGGCAAATACATTTATCTATAAATGGTGTTAAGTGTCAAAGTGCACTTATTTTATTTCTTTGTTATTCATATGTGGCGACTTTATTATTTTTGTATATACTATGAAGTATTACATTTTATAATATTTTTTTAGTCTTATGTAACTCTTTTCGAAGGCTCTCTACTTTTTTGCTCAATCCAACCGAACTATGAATCAAAGATAACCTAAAAAATACACCCGGTTCGAATCCTGTCTGCACCAAAATTCCACCTCTACGTTGGGACCTCTAACTAACTTTGGTTCATATCCGTATCCGTGCTTATAATTTGCCCGAGTACCTGTAAAAACAATCGGACGGGCCGAAAAATTTGGCGTAGAGGCCGGATCGTATACTGAAACAAGGCATCCATCTGCTTGACAAACACCCAACCAGCCAGGGCATCTTCCATCTGCTGCTGTACATTGATTGAGAAAAGGTAATGAATCATCTCTCCCTCTCTATTAGCATCGTATTCCTCTCTTTGTCCTCCCTCGGCTTCTTCCCCATCCACGCGCAAAGCTACTAGACGAGGCTGTCTTCTTCAGCCTGGCGCGGAAAGAGATGGCGCCACCACCTCCTTCTTCATCTGTTGTCATTAAATAATATATGCGACTCCGCATCTCGACTTCTGCATGCTTAATATTTAATATGCCATGAGTAATTTTTTTCATATCACCATAAGGTCAAACCAAACTCTTGAGCTGTTCTGACTCCATGGAAGGAGGATCTTCTTCAAATACCACTGACTTATCCTATGTTACAGGCATTTGTCGAGTCGATATGTACAAATTATTTGTTGAGTCCTATATTTCCTCTAATTGCATATGCATTTTTTTATAATGCCAACGTGTTGAATCGAGATTTGTAATCTGTAGCTGTAAAAACATTTTATGAAGTAGTGATGTGTGTGATAACGGTGCATCTTCTAGGGGTGAACTATGGAAACATAGATAATGTACTTCTCGTGAAGGCAGAAGGACTTGCGATATTCAATCTTGTCTTCAACTACACGATGGTGGTGCACGCGAAGAATAATGCAAAAGGTGGCTTCAAATTTGTCGTCCACTATGATGGCGATTTATATGTGTCGGTTTCTACTCTAGACATCGCTGAAGAACTTCAGGACACTAGAGAAAGTTTTGGACATGTCAATGTGACTTTCCGCCGGGTACATCGAATAATTCCATTCAATGGTGTTGCTTCTGATCCATGCACCGCCACTTCTGTTGTTGAAAAGCCATATGTTGGAGAGATAATAAATAGTACGGGCATGCGTAATGCTACAACTGAGCATCTTAAATATATGGCCAGTAATTTGAAATTATGCCGTATCCTCAAAATGGTATGTATATTATCATTTTATTCACTTGTGGATTTCTTGCATTGTGTTTAACATACATCTACTTACATATTTGATACGTGCAGTATCACTAAAGATAGGGAAGACCATGGTCGACCTACTAGGAGTGGAGTATGGCACGGTTGATAACGTGCTTCTAATAAAAGCACAAGGGGTTGCACAATACAATCATGTGTTTAATGCAACGCGAGTCATGGAAGCTAAAGTTCATAATATGGGAGGATTTCGTTGTGCCGTTCATTTCAATGGAGACATCTTTGTATTCGTCCAGTCATCAGATGTTGTCGATGACCTTAAGGATTCAAAAGAAAGCTTTGGCATGGTAGACGTGGTATTCAGGCATATCCACTGTCTACTTTGTTTTGAAGATCCAGATTTGGATCTATCCATCTCAAGTCCAATTGTGTCACAACTTTCAATTGGGATGTTGAGGAATAAGAGGAAGCGTCGTTTTAGTATCTAAATTTACATTCTTTGATTTTTGATCATGTTTCATTTTGAAGCATAACTGACCGTTGATTCCAATTAGTAAATCACTTTATTTTTTGGTTCATAATTCATATATTTACGATTCAAATGGGCACGCTTGATGAGACCATTTTATATGTGATTGATATTCACTAGGGATGAAAACGGAGCGGATAATATCCAAACTGTATCGGTATCCGATATCCGTATTTTGGGAAATGGCATTAAATTCTAGTATCCGACTGATACGGATAATTATCCGGATAGACCTAAGCGGATACGGAGCGGATATGGTATCGGTGATATCCGATGGAAACGGAGCGGATACGGATATCTGGATAAAATTGCAACCTGGATATCGGGCCCAACAACTGGATAATGGCCTAAACCTATGTTGAGGCCCAACAACTTGTAAACCAATAACAGGCCCATGACTAAGCAAGCCTAACACCTCACATCCCACCTCATCGGGCCGTTAGCCGTCAGGCACCAGCTATTTGCCAAATTGTCATATGTGATCAATGTGTCATCCGTCGTCATGTATGATCAATGTATAAACTATATGTGCACTTTTGTTATCTTATGTTGTTATGTTATGGGCAATATTGCTATGATAATCAAAAGTTTATTACGGTATACAAACTATCCGAAAAATATTCGTTTTTGTTTCCGAATATTATCTGATTCCTGGTACTATCTGTTTTATTAATATCCATTTTCGATTTAATATCCGATCCATTTTAATACTATCCATATCCGTATCCGTATCCGATTAAAGAAAGTGGATACAGATTTGGTAAAGCCATTATCTGTCCGTATCCGCTCTGTTTTCATCCCCTAATATTCATAGCCACATGCTTGCATTTTGTGACTATCATGTCATAATGCTTATGTGATTTAGTATTTTTATTTCTTTCGATGGTTTCTAAATTTTATCATAGTGTTCGGTGATTTAGTATTTTTATTTCTTTAGTTGGTTCCTAAATTTGGTTACTGTGGTGGTTGGTGACCAATAATTTTTATGTCAAATAATGTTTCAACCTAAACGATCCAGGCTACAACATGTCACGTGCTACACTCTCGATCTTTCCTGCAAATCACGCTTCATGCTTATATTTTTGTCTACGAATTATGTTTTCTTTTCATCCCTTTATGGTCCGTGGCAGAGCACGGGCATTTTATTTGTCCCTAAAAAGCAAAATCGGATTAACTTGCTAACTTCTTGGTAACTTTGATCAATCAACCGGAGATCATGGACAATCTTCACCACCGTGGCAATCCAGTGTGTATCAGATAGGGGTGGAAACGAGCCGAGCCGAGCCTGGCTCGGCCGAGCTCGGCCAAAAACGAGCCGAGCCCGAGCCGGCTCGCTATTTTCCCAAGCCCCAAAAGTGGGCTCGGCTCGAGTCAGGTAACACCTCCGAGCCGAGCCGAGCCTGTCCGAGCCGAGCCACGAGCCAAAGGCATTTCACGTTCAAAATATGACAACGAGCCGAGCCGAGCCGAGCCCGAGCCGGCTCGCTATTTTCCCGAGCCCCAAAAGTGGACTCGGCTCGAGCTCATAAACACCTCCGAGCGGAGCCGAGCCACGAGCCGCGAGCTATTTTTCCAGCCCTAGTATCAGACCGCTCAAACTACTCTCTCACTAGGTAAAGGGTTTATTCATATCCAATTTTACTATATATTGAATGGTCAAGTTAACGTGGCTCTAGTTTTCGGACAGCAAAAGGGGAGGAACAACAGTTTTTAGGACCAAAAGAGGGCATGTATTTCCCTTAATTTTTTCTATATATCAGCAAACAGGATTAATAGCTTAACCGTTTTTGTGTGAACTCTAGGGCTATTCACATATATAGTACTAATATATAGCATATGCTAAAATTATTTGTCACAGGGAATGAAGAGATTATTTTACCGACCTCGATCGGTGAAATTTGGCCCAACTAACTGCTATTAGATTTTGTGGAACCATCCATAATTATCTCCGATTGAATGAACCTTCGATATATACTCTTAACACTTGCATCGCATGCATCCCCGTGACGCCTCCGATGGACCACACGCGCGCTTTTCACCCATAAAAAATCGGAAGCAACAAAACGGACAAGGCTTTGTGTCAAAGAAAAGCGAGATGATTGGCGGCTGGGTCTCACGCGGAAACGCATCTAGAAATTTGATTTTCAGAGCCCGCCTAAAATCTCTATGTCATCGGCCGAATTCCTGGCTGATGATACAGTGACCCCCCTGGCAGCGCCTTAACGATCCATACGGAAGGAGTTAACGTTGGTCCCGCATAACAAACAGAAGGATATCCCTGCCATGTGGGACCAACATGAAACCTCCTTACCAAGGGTCAAAGGACACATCATCGTTGGCAGACAAATGCCGCCCACAAAGATGTACCTGTGCCGGCGGTCTTCCTATTGCTGCCGACATAGCTAGATAAATGTTAGCGGCTATATCTAGGGCCGCCAACATAGAGTGTTGCCTACAGGCCACCAGATAGGGGAAGTGTCGGCAGCCATACGTAAGCCGATGACACATGTCTGCCATGTGGCTTCTGATGGTTGGTCCGTGGGCCCCACTTAATGGAGCGCCATTTTCGTGGCAATGCTGTCAGGGTGTTATTTGCCGTCGGCTGGACTGGCCGCTGACAAGTGTATCGCCAGCGGGTTAGCCCTCGGATGCGCAATTATCGGTGGTTTTATTTTGTCGCCGACATTGGTTTCCCATGTCAACCACGGTGTGTTGACGAACTTTTATCGTCGGCCGGCCGACGATAAAGAGCTGCGTTGTTGGTTTTTGGTGCAATGTCGGCGGTGACCGACATAGTTTCCGATTCCTGTAGTGAGATGATTTATTTATTCAACCAGCTCTGATGCATAGTGCATTACGGGTGACTACCTTCATCGTTCGTCTCTGATATACATATGAACATATGGTTCACCAAAACCATCTATGATATTATGAACCATCCCTGATATTTATATTATAAGAGACGACTGAGACAATTTATTTATTCAACCGTCTCTGATGCCTGGTGCATCATGGACAGCTGCCTTCATCGTTCGTCTCTAATATACATATCACCGTAGATGACTTATTAGCAAGCCCGTCTAAGATGTTGATTTCACCCACACCATTCATGCATCGGAGATGGTTTGCACGTTCTTCGAAGAGAATTGCCCTTGCCTTCGATGAAAAATAGAGACAATTTAGGTTATCTAAGACTATTATCTAATGTAAGAGAGAAAGTTTAGGTTATCCAAGATGGCATGATATAATCGTGCTATTTACGACCTACACCTATGGTTACTATATGGCTGCCAAAACACCTAGTGCCATGCAAATATATATTAAATACTTGAAGAAAGCATATTACGAACAGATTAAACCATAATTTAAACTTGTTCGAAAATCACAATTACAAAAATCAACTTATGCCATTGTTCTAAAGAAAGAATTCGAACATTAAGTCCTGCATGCTTGTTATTTCAATCCAACATTTCGAAAGGAAGTGGTCAGTAACCCTAATTATGCTTTGGTGAGGGCGCACCCTTTCCGCAGTAGAAATGACCAAGTGGGTCGACACCTTGCGTCAAGATAAAATGAGGCAATGTCTGAACGTATCTTTTTGAACTACGGGAAGTCAAGAGCATTTATCGGGACATTTAGCTTCTGTACGTCATTGCCCATCATTAAGTTTAGATCATGTCAAATGTAGAATCCACATGTATTGCTCGCTCATTGCTAATGACACTGCAATTTTTGCAGCGCATTAGTTTAAAATGATTAATTTGGAATGTTCTTTTCGATGCTATGTACCTAGTAGATGTTACCTTAAATTTCATAAGTACGTCAACATGGGCTTTCCTTCCTAGTGGTGGCCTCCACTAGAGACATACGCAGCGAACGCCCTATATGAGTACAACTTCTTAAATGGATGTAAAGAATATGAAATTGAAACTTTGAAGACTTAAAAAACAAGATGAAGTTATTTTACCCGTTGATTGGTCATTTTATAGTAGAGATGTCCTTATAACCTTGGATTGAGTCTACATACCACACAATACTCCATTCTGGAATAATGACAATGAGTACCCAATGCCAATTCCAATTGTATATATAAAAGAGTTGTTCTCATAGACGGTGAAGTCGTTGACCAAGTGAGAGTCAATGAAACCAACTGGATGGTTTGACCGTTGGGTTTATATGCTCAATGACAATCATGGGACACATACGATGTGGGCTCATGGATGGCACGAAACACATATGATGTGGGTATTCTAGTCCACGTATAATGTGGGCTTTAGATCTTATACCTTTAACGTAGAGGTCCACTATTCAGCGCTATATAAAGGAGGAAGATGAGACACTTTCCTCTAGAAAATCCTAACTCTCATCTTCCTCGTCAGTTGTGCTAACACCACATATTGGCGGATTCTAATCCTTGTATGTGTGGATACTGTAGAGGCGCTACGTTTGTGGCGCTAGTCAAAGCGAACCTGAGAAATGGCCAGATTTTGGGCATGGTCTAGTTTCGTTGACCCGATGATCCAGAAGGAATTAAAAGGTGAGATGCGTTGGAAAGCTTATATCGTTAGCTTTCTAACAAGTGGTAGAACATCGAAAATGGAGTTCTAATGTGGTTGGGGCGTTCGTTTGAAGATAGTCTGGTCGCGAATTCTGGCAAGGCGGAGCTCGTCAGAGGTTGCCGTGAAGCCCGATGAGGACATCAAAGGCCACGGGGTGGGAAGGCGTCGTGGGGCAGCGTTTACCTTTGAGAAGGAGGTGGATTCATGAACGATTACTTCCATACGACTAAACCGGCTTTATCAAATAGTTTTCCGCTACTCTGTTCATCGTAAGGTAACGAGATCTATGATCACTTACTAGCAAGGTGTGCTGGGTTTTCATGTTTGAATTTGATTTTGTGCTAGAGTAGCATTTCCGTGTTTTACTTCGGTGGTATTAGAGTCACCCTGTTTAGTTTTTGATCTAGATTGATGTATATGTGATATGTGGGTGGGTAGTAGATTAGATCTGTTACCGTTTATAATTAGCTGATTTGATCTGTTATTCTACAAATCTGTTGACTTTTATCAACTAGCTCAAGGAATTTATGAGATCAATCACCATGCCCATGGTAGATTTGATATACTGGTAGATGAGATCAACTACCGAATGGGTACATCGTACCGCCGTCGCACAAATAATTTAATTTGGGTGCTGTTGTTAATGGATTCGATCTATTTGTTCGTGGGGTCAATATGAGATTTAACTATATCAATGGATTACCCCCACATCGGCGTCTCAAAAACCATCGAACGCATCGAACTTTGTTGTGCCCCTTCTTGGTCATCTCAGCCTCGACGGCGGCAAGCATGGCGGCGACGCCGGCGGGCACTACCGGGAAACGACCTTTAATCCCAGTTGGCAACTGGCTTTAGTCCCGGTTACCAAACCGGGACAGCTCATAGGGACTGAAAATCACATGCCTTTGGTCCCTGTTGATTTTTTCTGCATCCTGCATGCATTCGTTGCCTATAAAATGAGGAGCTAGCAACTGAGAGCCTAAGATCGAATGCACCTTCAGGTAGTGATTGCATGATCTCATGTCTGCCCTCTTCTCTCTTTGCATTAGCTCATTAATCATTGCATCCATGCTAATGACTTTGTGACTTGATCAAATAAATATTTTTGTTGAGGTAGCTCTTGTATCCTTTTCCTTTTTTAAGACTTTGCTTTTATAATATAAGTGACTTTCATTATTTTAGCTGAGCATATTTACACTAAGTGGAAAGTGTGAACTATTAGAGCGGTTGATTAGGTTCATCTGGTTCCGAGTCTGGGTTCATTATCATATGCTTAGAATAGCCTAAGTATTGAACTTGGATCGCCTTGCTAGGATCCGGGGAGGAGTGATCGGATTTAGAAGCAGACGTGATGTTTGAAACTATCTCTGACTTGGTTTACACCCATTCCAACATAGTTTGTGGTAGGTGGTAGGTAATGACAGCCCTATCCATCCGAGATTTATCTCACGCATAATCCACTTCGTTAGGAATTGGACCAGTAGGGCCCAATCGGGGGTGGTCATAATCATTCGGTGTTCTTAACTGATTATCGACGGGTAGCTGATCGGGGGACACCGTCGTCAATGAATTTGTACGGGGGCATGCTCAAGATCCAAATTAGATGGTAGCACAAGAACGGGATTTATACAGGTTCAGGCCCTCAACTCGGAGGTAAAACCCTACTTCCTGTGCTCTGGGATTATGATTATAGAGGATGATGATCGCATATGGTGCTGTGGATGGTTGTCTGATCTGCCTATGGCCCTCTACCCCCTCCCTTTATATAGTGCAGGGGGAGATAGAGTTACATGGTGGTACGTAATACATGGTACCGTGTTCGGTTGTACCGATGCAAGTATGGATCTCCTAATTACATGGAGCTTGGCTATATCCTTGGGAACTTCCTTGGCGCTCAAGTTATGCGTAACCCGAGTGGTCTCTATCCTAATCAGCCGACTTGGGTCGTCCCCCATCTACTCCCTCATGGGCCTTCTAGAGGATACCCGAGGCCCATGTAGTCCACAGTGGCCCCCGAGTGCTTTACGATCGAGTCAGATGTTCGGCCGACTGGTTTCGCCAATACTTCCTGTGATCTGAAAAGAGATTGTAAAGAATTCAAGAAATCTCAAGTCTTTTGTGTTAGAAGCAACGACAGGATTGGGAATACCAAAATTGTAGCTTTTTCCAGCCTAATTGGGCACGTCACCTCAACAGATGGATTTGGCTACTTGGCATCTACCCTCGCATTGCGAGAACAGCAATCGACCCAGCATGGGGCATGCCTTAAGCCACACAATTACAGCTTCCATCTTGCAGCATGCTGTAAATTATGCATTTGAAAGAATAACCGCACCAGATGCCTGGCCTTAACTTGTAAGAACCAGCACTTGGCCCAACATGGGGCACATCTTTTAGCCGAGTGGTACCTGTCCCATCCATAGAAAGGATCAGTTGTCGAGCCCTAAGGGCGTACCGATTGGATGTAGTTTGGCCGAGAGGTATTTGTATCCGGGTAGCGGTATATAACTGGCGGCCTTAAAAAGGCATACCTCCGAAACTGTACCCAAATTTCACCAACACCCAACTTTGAACATGCAAAGCTGGCTAGTGACCCAACATGCGGTGTGTCGTGAAATATTTTTAGTGTGGCGCCTCCGGTCATATGCCCTCCAGGGTGTACCGAGGCCGAATTAGGCTCAATGTTAACACATTGCCACCGTTAGCAGCGTGTTAAGAAAGCCTGCTAAGGGGATCGCCCTTTGCTTATTTTGGCCCAAGCCCATTTATGGGAGGCGAAGAGTTTTCGCGCCTTTCACACACAGTCGGAGCGTCGCACGCTTCCGCCGAGAAACATAACCGCATCTACTTCCGTCTCATCACCATAATGGTTTTACTGTGTTCAAAATGGATTACGAGGCGCGTCCTTTGACCTGCTCCGTGTATAAAAGAAATCCAGAAGCAACGCATTGCTCCACATCCAATCTGCGAGTTTTCTTCTCCTTTCGCCAAAAACCTTTTCCTTTTCGCCACTAGGCAACATGGCAAGCCAAAGCGAGCTAGCATTCGAGTGGATCGCGGAGGCCGCCGACGATGCTGCCGCTCAAGCCTCCATGGACGCCTTCTGGAGGGATTTTGGCAAGGTCACCGTGGAAATCTGCGCGGAGGAATCTGATCCGCGGATTCCCGCAGCTCTACAAGGTGCGCATCCCACTCAGGGACGCATTGGTTGTCGCTTCCTGGCCGACGAATGGTTCTGAGGTGTCCTCGACAGGCGCCTCACCCACCACGCCAAGAGAATCAGTCCTCTTTCTTTTTCTTCTTTTGCTTCTTCGCGAGTCAGCAACGAGCCCTAGCTCACTGTGCTGTGCCGCGGAATTTATGTAATTAGGCCTAAGAGCCACTTTAATGAACATCTTTTGGAAACTCCATGAGATCCCTCGTGCATTTATCTTCTATTCTTCAATTGATAACCATCGAACTTTGCAAGTAATATTGTCTTCATCCGAGTAGTTGTAACTTCGTACTTCGAGACTGATATCCAACGCTTCAGCAGACCTCTCAGGAAAAAGCACTCGGCCTCTCGAGTGGTTACTCGAGCTTTCTCAAGGAGGACGCATCCAGCACCAGACAAAGCCCGACCCAGAATACGCAACGTAGCCCGTTATCATATATTAGGAATAGGAAAACGAAGTTAGTTCACCCTGCCCATTTTTCACGCCAGCCTTTTCGCCCATTCCAGCGAACTCCGCCACCGCCGCTAGGGTTCTCCTTCCTCGCGCTCTTTGCCGCCACCGTCGCCAATCAGCAATGGCTTCACCGTCTCCTTCCACCCCAAAAGAAACCAAGATCCAAAGAGTGGATGAAGTCCATTACCATCGACCGGAGGCTGCGGAAGCTGGTATCCGTCGGGGTACTCCCCTCAGAAGCGTGGCGCGCCGCCGCCGGCGAATCTTCCCCCGCCCCTCGATCCGACGAGGTAGTGGTCTTCGAAATTTTCTTCCTCTGTGGCTTCGGCCTTCCTTGCTCTTCTTTCTTTTGGGGATCATTGCCTTTCTACGGGATCGAGGTTACTCACCTTAACCCCAACTCGATCTTTCAAATCGCGGTCTTTATTCATGTCTGCGAGGCATATCTTGGGATCGCCCCTCACTTTGATCTCTTCAGAAGCCTTTTCCTCCTCAAGCCCTTCCCCCAACAAAAATTCATCCAGAGCCGCAGGCGGCGCGGGATTTCAGCTGTGGGAAGGGGCCAACAAATTTTACTTTGATCTTCCCATGAAAACCTCGAACAAGGGCTGGCTTTTCGAACGGTTTTACTGTGCCAATCGTCCCCCAGTCCTTCCTCTATTTTCCGAAGAGTGCCCCACGATCAGTCCCTCTGGTCCTCTCTCCTCGCTAAAAGCGAAGGGAGCCAAGTCAAGGAGCTGCTTATCCTCATCGGCAAACTGAAGCCCGCTTGGCTAACTGGCATTGGTGTAGTCATGGACTACAATGTCCGCTGTGTCCAACCTATCAAAGAGAGGGTGCATCTTGGGTAAGAGTACTCGGGAGTCCAAGATGCCACTCGGGAAACTGAAGATCCAATCTCACAAAAGGATCTGATCTCCCAAGTGACTGAGCTCTTCACCCACGAGCTCAATCATAGAGAACAAGGATTGTCCGGCTGTGTACAGTCTGTTGAATCCTCCTCCAGCGGTAAGCAGAAAAATTCCCTTCGGCCTTTATTATGGTTTCAGGAAATATATCATGGTTGATCTAATTTAATCTTTGCACAGGGACGCGGCGCATTCTTCTCCACATATCCCGTTCCCGAAGCTCCCAGCCATAAGGAGGCACCACCTAAGCGTCCTGCAGAGGACTCGACTGATGCCCCTACACCCAAGAAGGGCAAGGGAGTTGTCCTGAGGAACTCGGACAAAGATGATGATGAGGATAATGTCCAACTCCTGCGTCGCCGCCGCCCAATTCCGAAGCCAAGCCCAGCTCCCTCTGGGTGGTCGCCAAGCCCTCCAGCTCCTCCAGCCGCCGGCCTAGAGGCCACAACAGAAGCTAAAAGGCCTTCCGGCTCCGCCCCGAGTGGTCAATCCGCTCGGGTTGGAACCAAATTTGTTTCATCGCGAAGGTTGCCCCTCACAACTTCATTCTTCCTTATTTTGTATTGAAACCGAAGTCTCAGAAGTCTTCAAACGCTTGTAGAAAACCCGTCTTGAGCGCCATGCCAGGCAAACGCAACACCAAGACGCCAGCTTCCGCTTCTTCAGAATCTGACCGCCAAACTGAGCCCACTCCATTTGAAGCCCAACTCAGCGTGCAGCACCTCAACCTGCTTCCCCACCACCATCTGCAGATCACCAATCCTCATCGACAAAGGGTAAAATCCCGGCCCCAGCACCAGAAAGCTCATAGCCATAAATCGAGGAGATTCCTCACCCCTCTGCCAGCGCCAATCCTCCTCCCCTCCGAGTGAAATGGAGGAAAGAGATGGAAGGCTATGAGGTTGATGATGAGCAGGAAGATGAAGAATGGGAGGTGGTACTAAACATGTCAAAATTCATTACCAATATATTCGAGGTAAAATCTCTTCATGTCTTGAATTCTCGTTCGGCATAATTGAATCCGACTGGTTTTCCCTCCTGTCTCCATGCAGCGCATGCGCAAGAGGTCAAAACAGAAGTCCATGTGCTTGCGAAGCTGTAGGTGAGCTGAAATCTCGTGACGAGTTCGATAATGCACTCTACGCGCTCAAGTCGCAGTACTGCGGCGAGATCGAGGAGCTCCGAAGAGAAGTTACTGAACTCCGACTCCGCCACGTAGAAGAAGCCAACACCATCCAAGGTGAGCGTCCCCAAATGATATTAAACTCCTATGAAATACTAGAAAAACTCCTTTGAGATTAATGATTCACATGTACCTTGGTACAAAGAATTGAGGGAAAACCAGCAGGTGATGGAGGCGAGGCAGAAGGCCATGGAGGGAGACGTCTTCCTGGCCAACACCCAAGCCGAAAGATCGGCCAAGGAGCTGGAGGGTTACTTTCCGTATATGGCTCTCCCTGACTCAAATCCACTAAAGCCTGACTGATTTATAACGTCCGACTGATTTTGCAGCCTATCAGCAAAAGACCAAGGCACAATTCTAAGTCTGAAGGCGACGACTCCAACACTCTAGTACCTTTATCTTGAAGACGAGCTATCGTCAGATGCCGAGATCTTTATAGCGCGCATCGAAGACATTCCCGCACAGATCAAGGTTCTCTCAAGGGAGGCGGCAACAACTGGTATCAGCCAAGCTTTGGCTATTACCGAGTCGAACTATCCCAACATGGACCTCGAAGTTGTGCGAGAGGGATTTGCATGTAACGAAGAGGAGGCCTCTGCTTTTATGAAAGAAGTTCACGATATCTCCGCCTCGATAGCTAAAGATATAGTTATGTAGATGACTTGACTCCAAAGTATCAATTGATCCTCAATGCAGCTTGATCTTTAATTTATCTGAGCATGCAATTTATCCTTTTTTTTGTGTAACGCTTCTGCCGAGTAGTACAGCCTATGAGTGCTAGGAATAAGCACTTGGCCTTTTCCCTATGCACATACCGGATGGCTAAATGTTGTCTCTGGCAAGCATGAGCGCCACTACTTAAGAATTTTCATAATACCCAAATTCGATCAACATATGTAAAGAGAAAGCAATTTTATTGATAAGATAGGGTGTGGTTGACTCCGCACACTATTTAGTGTAGCCCCCGACTTACTGCTTAGTCGTTTATGGCTGAGAAGCAATTCAAACAAGGGACAAATTACACAATACTTGAATACAAGATTTAAGAATAAAAATGACGTAGCTGCTCGATGTTCCAGGTATTAAGCACGACTGATCCGTCTTCTCGCTTCAGTCGATAAGCCCCCGGGCGTGTCACCTCATCAATCACATTGGGGTCTTCCCAAAGTGGGGAGAGTTTATGCTCGTGCTTCTAATCCCTTTGGAGGACCAGATCTCCTTTAGAGAACGCACGGCCCTGTACATTGCGCTAATGATAATGACGCATGCCCTGTTGGTACTTAGCCGACTGGATCATTGCTGCTTCCATGAACTCCTCGAGCCTGTCTAGGTCTTCCATTCTTTCGTCGTCCGACTGGTTGCTGTCGTAGTTGCGCACTCGTGGAGAGCGAAACTTCAATTCAGTTGAGAGGACTGCTTCCGAGCCGTAAATTAGAAAAAAGGGTGTCTGTCCGGTCGCTCGACTTGGGGTTGTTCTGAGCCCCCAAAGAACCGAAGGCAACTCCTTTACCCTGCGCATGGCATACCGCTTTAGACGGTCGAAGATCCATGCTTTGAGTCCTCGTAGAATTAATCCGTTAGCACGTTCAACCTGCCCGTTGCTCTTTGGATGAGCCACAGAGGCAAAGCAGATTTTATTGCCCAACTCCTCACCCCAATCCTGGAATTCATTGCTCTTGAACTGAACGCCATTATCGATGATGATGCGGTTAGGAACGCCAAAACGTGCAACGATATCCCGAAAGAACTCGCGCGCCTTGGCAGCCGTGATGTCAGCAACCGGCTTGGCTTCAATCCATTTTGTAAACTTGTCGATGGTAATGAAGAGGTGAGTGAATCCACCTTGCGCTCGCTTGAGGAGTCCCACCATGTCCAGATTCCAGACGACGAACGGCCAAGAGATTGGGATCGTCTGTAGATCTTGTGTCGGCATGTGAATTTGTCGTGCAAAAAACTGGCAGCCTTCGCATCTGCGTAATATATCTTCTGCATCTGTTACTGCAATCGGCCAAAAAAACCCTTGTCGATAGGCTTTCCCAACCAGAGAGCTTGCTGCCGAGTGATGTCCGCAATCCCCCGAGTGGATGTCCCTTAACAGATCTCTGTCCTCTTGCTCAGATACGCAACACCTTAGTACTCCGGAACTGCTTTTTCTGAAAAGCTCGTCAACGATTACCTTGTAGTTTTTGCTTCGGCATGTAATGCACTCGGCGAGGCTGCGATCTTCCGGCAACTCATCGTGGAGGAAATAATTTAAATATGGTTGTGTCCCCCCGGGGTTGATTGATAATACCTCCGACTCGTGTTGCTCGTCCTTTTGCTCGTCCGGTGAGGTTGGTAACTTCATGGAAGGCTTATGCAATTCCTCAAAGAAAACACCAGTCGGAACTTGTGCCCGACTGGATCCCATCCTCGCCAGTTCATCTTCTACTTCATTGTCTCGTCGGAGTACTGAGTTAATTCCAGCCCGTCGAATTTGTCCTCCAATTTCCGAACCTCCTGGCAATATGCCGCCATGTTGTTACCGATGCAAGACCATTCCTTTTGAACATGATTGACCAAGAGCTGGGAATCCTCGCGTACCATTAACCGCCGTATGCCTAGCGATATGGCCATGCGTAACATGTGAATGAGTGCCTCGTACTCGGCGGCATTGTTGCTGACTGGAAATAGGATCTGGAGGACGTATCGTAGCTTCTTTCCAGTCAGAGATATGAGCAAAATCCTAGCCCCCGCGCCACTGAGCATGAGGGAACCGTCAAAGTACATCATCAAGTACTCGAGATTCTCCTTTGCTGCTGGGGTCTGAGTCTCTGTCCACGATGCGACGAAGTCGGCGAGTGCCTGAGATTTGATGGCTAGCCGAGACTTAAACTTTAGTTCAAAGGCTTCAAGTTCGACCGCCCACTTTGCAATTCTCCCGGTGGCTTCCCGATTATGAAGAATATCTCCAAGCGGGAAGGAAGTGACCACCGAAATTTCATGATCTTAGAAATAATGCTTAAGTTTCCGCGACGTGATTAATACGGCATACAAAAGCTTTTGAATATGAGGGTACCTCATCTTAGAATCGCCCAATACCTCGCTTTCGAAGTAGACCGGGCGTTGTACCTTCTGGAGGGAGCCTTGCTCATCCCGTTCCACTACCAGCACACTGCTGACTACATGAGTGGTGGCCCCGATGTAAAGTAGGAGGGGCTCCTAGGGCATGGGCGGAACCAATACTGGTGGCGTAGTGACAAATTTCTTGAAGTCTTCGAAGGCTTCTTGTGCTTCCACCGTCCACTGAAAACCATCTTGTCGGCGTAGGAGCTTAAAGAATGGCATGCCACGCTCTCGGAGACGTCAAACGAATAGGCTGAGTGCGACAATGCATCCAGTGAGCTTCTGCACATCTTTCTGACTGGTCAGGGGCTTCATCTTCATGATGGTGCTGACCTTTTCAGGATTGGCTTCAATCCCCAGATGAGATACGATAAATCCGAGTAGTTTACCGGATGGAACCCCGAAAACACACTTCACAGGATTCAACTTCATCCGATATGCACTTAGGCTCCCGAAAGTTTCGGTCAGATCTGTTATGAGATCTGACTTTGTGCGCGTCTTCACGACGACGTTGTCGACGTAGGCTTCCACGTTGCAGCCGAGCAGAGTGTGAAAACACCGCTATATGCTGCGCTGATATGTCGCACCAGTGTTTTTTAGCCCGAACGGCATTGTGATATAGCAGAAAGCACAAAAAGGCGTAATAAACGACGTCTTGATGCAATCTTCCTCCTTCAGAGTAATCTAATGATAGCCTGAGTAAGCGCCCAGAAAGCTTAGGAGCTCACACTCGGCGGTGGAATCCACCACTTAGTCAATGCGGGGAAGTCCAAAAGGATCATTGGGACAAGCTTTGTTGAGGTCGGTATAGTCAACGCACATTCACCATATCTTGTTCTTCTTCTGCACCAGGACCGGGTTTGCCAACCACTCGGGATGATACACTTCTTTGATGAACCGTGCCACCAGCAGCTTCGTGATCTCTTCCCGAATAGTGTCCTTCCGATCTGGTGCAAATCTTCTCAGGCGTTGCTTGATTGGCCGCGCCTTTTCATCGATGTGGAGAGAATGCTCGATCACCTCCCTTGAAACACCAGGCATGTCCGAAGGCTTCCAAGCGAACACGTCCTGGTTTGCCCTGAGGAAAGTGACGAGCGCGTCTTCCTATTTGCTATCGAGCCATGTCCCGATCACGGCTGTTTTGGCCGGGTCGACTGCTTGGATGGAAGTCTTGGCCTGCTTCTTTGCGGGTATATCTCCTTCCTCCTGAAGGGACGCAACCTATTGTCAAATCCTTTCCATCTCGGCCGACGTGTCTAGTGCCTGTGCCATCTCGCAGCTTTCGCTGTCGCAGACGAGCGATTGCTTAACGTCGCCAGGGATGGTGATTACACCATTGGGACCCGGCATCTTCATAACGAGATAGGTGTAGTTTGGGACGGCCATGAACTTGGCGATCCCTGGCCTTCCCAAGTGTTGATGTCAAATAAACACCAATTTTATACGTCAACATATTCTGGAATTCCGGCATTTCGGAGGGAAATCAAGGTTTATACTAGAATTTTATTTATTCTAATAAAGTTTCACAAGCTTTGGTGAGTTTTGGGTCTACAGATATAAAATGGAAAGAACCGGAGCCGAACCGGGCAAAAAGCTAGGCCGGCCGACCCACCCTAGGCCGGTCGACCTGACCACGTCACCAATCCGGCTCCAGCTTTGCTCAAGTGGCATAAAAACACAAATTGAAGACATCAATCCATGGCCGGGAGGTGAAGAAGGTGAGTCTGCCGACCCACCTAGGCCGGCCGACCCCCTCTTGAGGCCCCTCGGAATCCCTTTGGAAGGTGGCAAGATGACATGTGTCCCAAGCCGTGGCACCCTCTCATTGGCTCCAGAACACTATAAAAGGACCCCTACACCTCACTTTTGGAGAACACACAACACATTCCTCACTTTCATTCCACTTATTAGAGTAGCAATTAGTTAGTAGTAGTTGGGAGTTAGAGTCAAGTCAGGCTGAAGCTCGGAGTTTCGAATTCGGGAAATAGCTCTGGTACCCTTTCCTAATTGTTTCAATTAGTGAAATCACTTCATTCATTGCTTATGTGTTGAACTTTATTTGAGCTGAGTATATCTACCTAAATGAGTTGTGTAGATTTGCCTTACCGGTAGCTTGTATTCGTCTTAAATCAGTTAAGAGCCAGGCATTGAACCTAAATCAACTTCTTTTTGGTACTGAGGAAGATTGATTAGAAATAGTACCATACGTGGTGTCTGAGACTAGGACTAACTCGGTTTACACCCGGGCCCATGTATATGTGGTAGGTGGTAGGTGGTGACAACCCTATCCATCCGTAGATACTAAGTATCTCGTGCGTAACGCACAGCGTTCGGCTTTGGACCAGTAGAGCCCTATCAGAATGATCATAACCATTCGGGATTCCAATTCAGGATAGCGGGTGGTAGTGAATGTACGAGCTCCGACGACAAATACCAAGTGAACCACTGTTAGATTACCAAGCTCACTCAATAAACTGAATCACACGATTTTGAGAACTTATTAAACTTGTCTCGTTGTCCTCCCAACTGTCTATCTAGCTAGAGTAGCTTTCTCTTTTATTTGTGTAAATATTTATCGTGTGTGTGTGTGTCACCGGTTTTTTTCATTTATCCTAACCCCCGTTACCTAGACTGGCTGGTATTTTAAATAATTAAGATATAGAGGATTGTCTCTTTAAACCCTCGTTCCCTATGGATTCGATAACTCTAGAAATATTCCTGGTGAAAACTACAACCGATATCCGTCCGCTTGCGGATTAATTTCTTTGAGCGTAAGTATCGCCAACACCAAGATGGCATGATATGCCATCTTGAAATCGGCCACTTCAAAGCTGAGACTCTTGGTTCGATAATTGTCTTTGGTGCCAAACGTTACAGGTAGCGAGACCTGCCCGAGTGGTATTGCATACGTTCCAGAAATCACACCATGGGAAGAAGATGACCCCTGCCGTAGCTCGGAGCGAGGAATCTTCATTTGATCTAGAGTCTTGACGAAGGGGACGTTAATCCTGCTCCCGCTATCGACTAGGACCCTCTTCAATTTATTTCCTCAAACGACCGGATCCAGCACTAGAGGATACCTCCCGAGGAAGGCGATCCGATCCGGATGGTCTGATCGATCAAAGGTGATGGGTACCTCTGACCAGCGCAGATACTTGGGGACAACGGGCATGATTGCGTTAACCTCCAAGTGGTAAGCTTCTTCTTCCACTTGGACTCATACGCATCCGAGCCCCCGAATATGTAGTTGATCTCGCGCTCGGCGCCTTGGTAGTCTCCAGCGGGCTTCTTGCCGTGTCCTCCCTTGGCCGCCGGCTGCTTCGTGTTGTCGGTGAAATTCTGGAGAATAAGGAAGTCCTTGGCAGCATGCATGCTTTCCACGGGTGAAAGGGACATACCGCTTCCATAACCTTGTTGTAGTCGTTGTCGCTGGGGGGCTTTGGTCGATAACGCTCCATGTTGGCGACCATCTCGTCCCATTGTGCTTCTTGTCCTTGGGTTTATTCTGTTCATCATTTGGCTTCTTCTTGGGGCCTCCGTCGTTGCCATTGTGATGGTTCATCATGGCCTCCTCGGCGTTGGCTTCCTAGTCCGCCATTGTGAACAAAGCCTTAAGATTTCGTAGGGGGTCCCGAGTCATCAGCCTGATTAACTCCTCAGATTTACATCCGGCGAAGAAGGCATCGATAACCGTTTGCTCCGAAACGTCCCGGATCTCGTTCTTCTTCCTGGTGAAGCGCTTGATAAACTCACGGAGAGTCTCGTTCTTGCACCGGTGTAACTGTCTGATCTCCCATCTCCCAACAGGCCTTTCATAGGTTCCCTGGAAATTGGCGATGAACTGTTCCTGGAGGTCGTCCCAAGACTCGATTGAGTTCTCCGGAAGTTCCGTAAGCCAGGTCTGAGCGGTTGGGGTCAGAGCGACTGGCAGGTAATTCGCCATGACGTTCTGATCTCCTCCTGCTGTGCTGACTGCTAAGGCATAAACCTGCAGCCAGTTCTTAGGATCCCTCTCGCCATCAAACTTGTCGATGCCTTTGAGGTTAAAACCGTCCGACCAAACCACTCGGCGGAGGTCCGGGGTGAAGGCTCGGATCCCCTCCAAGGGTCGAGGCCGCCGCCGCCGCGGGGATCTGTTGCGATGCTCCCGCTGCGGGTCTTGGTGATGGTGATCTTGGCGGTGGTCATGCCGACTGGCAGTGCTTTCAGCATGATCGTCATAGCGCCGACTACGGTAGCTATGAGATTGTTGATCGCCTTCAGCGCGCACCCTTCTTTTAGCTTCAATATCATGGCGAAGGTCATGACCCGCCGATGGATGGGACCCATCGGTGGCAGAGGCGTGCGCATTGCTCCGATTACGCCCAGAGCGGCTGAGAATCGTGGCAGTGGGAGAAGGGGTACGCCTCGTTCTACTGGATGGCCGCCATCTCGACCATGGCCATTGCACGAGCCAGGGTCTGGACAAGCGGGCTGTTCTCAGGCAGATACGGTGCGATGGTCTCAAGAAGAGTTTTCGATGCGACGATGTTTGCTTGGGAAGTGGTGTAGACATCCTGATCCCTAAATTTCACCGCGCGCAGCTCGTTCTGGACATTGCGTCCGCGGATGCGAAGTCGTCGTAGGCGATCTTGATCTTCGGCGCGGCGAGGGTCCGGGTCGACCTCCTCAGTGGCGGCCGCCTCGTTCCCGACTGGTTGAGAGGCAGAGTGATGATCGTCCATGCCAAGGACGAAGACTTCCCGGTAATTGCAGATCTCCGTGCTCCCGTCGGACTCTATGTCAAATAGGGAGAGGCTAATCTGCTCGCTTTGTCCAATGGGTTGGCCAATGTTAATGATACCAATGAACATGGTTGGATCTAATCGATTGAGTCCGACTGGATCTGTAGATCGATTCCCCGAGTGGTCACCTCCTATCCCAGTCACGGGATTTGCCTGCGAGCTTGTCCCGCCAAGATTCCTAAGATCGAAGGGAGATCCAGTCGGGGGTGCTGAGTCTTCATCGGGCCGAATCGAATCCATGCCCGAGGGGGTGATTCCGCCAAGTCCTTCTTGGCCCTCTTCAGGAAGAGGCGCCAAGTTAGACCGTATGTGGAACAGTCTACTGAAGGTACATGCATAATTCGCCAAGCCAAAGGGCAATGGGTCACATTGATCGCGCATACCTTCGTTGGGGGATCTCTCCGAGAGGGGAGAGATGAAGATTGCCAATGCCATCGGTGATGAAGTCCAGGGTGCCTGATGTGACCATGTCCATCATAGGTATGACCAACACTACCTCAATGTGGTGGTCATCAAGATTTCTGTTAACTACTTCGTCAGCATGCACGTCGACAAGTTTTCGATCGACTACTTCATCTTCGACCTCTTCATCTACGACAAGTTGGCAACACTTCGTAACGTCTTCTACATCCTCTACGTCAACTATGGTGCCATCATCAACAATATGGCATCATCGACCCATATCATGGCCAGGTCGTGTGCACAGCCGGCAAGCTTATCATGTTGATATTGCGCTGTCGCCGCCACCAGTTCGACCACCACCTTGGCCGCCTCCACTACATGAAAACATACTCAAGAAATCACCTCTCCACCTCCTCGACGACATCAGGCCCAAACACCCATGTTGCTCAAGGCCCAACCAAAAATCAAACCCAATTCGTCGTCCACGAGCCCAGTTCGGCCAACAGGAGCAGTCCAACTTGAAAAGATCATAACTCGGTCATACGAAGCCTATTTTGGATGTTTTTCGTATGCACGGACAAGACCACGACGAGACCTTTCCAATGGATCCAGTTTGAGGCCCAAATTCTATCAGAATCAGTAGGAATCACGAAATCAATATGACGTCAAAATCTGCCGAGTGCTGCGCCACCTCCACTTTGGGCCCATGGCCCATGTAACCCTAGGGTTGAGCGCCCCAAACCCTAGCCGTCACTATAAATTCAGTAGTCGTCGCTAGTTTAGACTTGGGTTTTGCTTAGATAATTTTCTGCCATCGCAGTATCGCCGATCATCGGTTTGTGGAACCCCAAATTCGTGATCTTAATATATATTCGCAATTTCAGATTGCTTCTTCTTCATTATTGCTTGTGTTCTCGATTCACTCGCAGGAACTAGCCTTTGTGGTGAGGTTGACCGTGCGCTTGCGTGGTTGATAACGAACGGAGACGGTGGTGTTGCGATTGCAGGCCTAAATCGGTGCTGATCAAGGTCGGATCGTCAACGTCAAGTTCTCCACTAATCGTGATTATCCGTACCTGTCGGAAGATCGGGATCCCGTACCCCATCAAGTGGTCTCAGAGCACCGGTTGCCTGTCAGGTACCATTGTATCTCATCTCATTTGTTATTCATCCATTGCCTACAGTCCAAAAATCTGCCACACAAAAAGATTTGAGTTCGTCATCTCATGCATCGTCCAAACCCCTTTGTGCCATTCGCAATTTTCGTTTTCTGTTTGGCGTTGTTGAATTTATATCCATCGTCATCGTTTTATTGCTAGTTTAGAGTAAGTTCTTAGTCTAGTTTGAGTCTTGCATCTTGACGTCGAGTCTAACGCCATCACGCCGTCGTTGCCGCCGCGTCCAAATCGGGTGTGAATCTGTTTAGTTCGGTATTTTGCCATTATATCCTTCGTCTGAACCCCAAATTGGACAAATTCAGGGTCTAAGTTATAGCACAGAAAAAGATCTACAACTTTGTCCATTGTGAGAAGTTCCAGAAATGCCGTTTTCCTGCCCAGAATTGCGATTGAATTCAATCTGTTTGTCTCGGGTTTTTCTGAGCAGTCTGTATTGCAGGGCCCATATCTCCTAGATCCATTATCCAAAATTGGTGTTCCATATATGCAAATTGCTCAGGAAGAGAATATCTACAACTTTGTTGTTGTGAGGTTTTGTGTTTGAGGCCTCTAAAAACACGAAAACAGCATAGAAAATTTCTGTATTAGTAGATCTGTTTTTCCAGCATAAGAAAATTGAATGTTTGGGTATATACCTTGTAATTTCTCATGTGCGGCACTATTGATATTTAGAAGAAAAAAAAGTGAAAAAGGCAAGTGCATAAAAAGAAGCCCCACAAAGATAAAAAAGAAAGAAGAGAAAAAAAAAGGCAAGGAAAAGAATGAAAAAAAAGGAAAGAAATCAGAAGTGCTTGCATTCTTTTGTATCTAAAGTGTTGTGTTAATCGTTTCGCTTGCTTGAACCAGTCCTAGGAACGAGTTTAGGCCAGCAACTTTGACAAGTACTTTGGATATTTATTCAGCTTTGCTATGCTGATTTCGATAATTACTAGTTCGAGTTTGTAATCATTTCGCTCACACTCGTTCGGTATCATGAACCAGCCACCGGTTGTACCTCCTGCAGCATTGGTAAGAACACTTGTAAGAGCGTGGTAAGATGCTTGAGAGCGTGTGATTCCACCTTCTACCATCTAGTAGTTGATAGGGATAATACTCTTGTGCTATTTTCTGTTTTCTACTAATAATGGCAGGAGCATACAATGGAATGGTGAGATTGCAACCATCAGCCACCAGTTGGAATACAAGCATCATTGGTGTGGAGGCTAGAGAAAGTTTTGATCGGGTCCATCATAAGGAGAAATTAAAGAAGAGTTACACATCATCTGCTACCAACAAGCAGGGTAATACCATTGAGAACCTTCTTTTATATGATATAAAATTTGGACCTGATGCATTTATTGATTGGGAAATAGCAGTAGATAAATTTTTTGCTCGACAAAGAATTTCCGATAAATTTTTATGACAGCAGCTACTGCTTTAATTAATAATGCATCAATTAAATGGAAGGCGTATTGTTTTCGTATTGGGATACCTTCGACTTGGAGAGACATGAAACAACGATTAAGGGATAGGTTTCTTCCTGTCTATTATCGTGAAAATCTACTGAACAAACTACAATGTTTAAAACAAGGTGATAAACTAGTGACCGTTTACTATGAAGAATTACAAAATTTGTTGTAACGTTGTGGTTTGGAGGAAACTAATAGAGAAAAGGAGGCTAGATTCTTATGTGGACTTAATGATAAAATATACAATATTGTTTTTGATAAAAAATATGTTTCTCTATTACAAACATTTGCTCTTGCTTGTACAGCTGAAAATAAAATAAAACATAAAAAAGTTGTACGAAAAATCAATACATCTATTTGTAAAAATGGTGTGTATTCTTGCACGACTAACATTTTGCAGGCAAGTGCAAATAATGAAATTGAGGATGAGAATAATGAAGAGACGCTTGTTGTTGCATCTCTGCTTTCAACACTTACAACTAAAGATGTACCTACATCAGCTAAGGAGGAAAATAAAGGTAATGAAAAAGGTACAGCACTCACTCAAAAGAAGAACGATGTTGATGTGCTGAAACTTTTCACAAATCATGGTATGTTAGAGCAACAAATTGTGGAATCAATTGCTGATTTACCTTTGTCACATGATGATTTGCTCGATGATTCTTGTGATAAAAAAGAGTTGTGCGATAAATCTTCACTTATATTTATGCCACGACTAGTGAATGAACATGCTACTTTTGTTTCAGAACCAAACACTTATGTTCAAAATAAACATGTTGTTCACATTGTTAACGAAAATGATAAGCTGAAATTGTTGTCTACTTTAAATGTTCTGGGTTATATTGAATTTGATGTTCTATGTGATTTAGACAATTTAGAGAAGAGACTTGTTTATCAATACAATTTCCCGTGGTTATCTAGAAACACTTTTCATATTGTGGGCAAAAATAATGATAAAGAAAAATACATGGTGAATCAAGTGTACATTTGCTTAAATTTGAAATTTTCATATGATGTGCAATCATGTGATCAACTAGAGAGCTACACTATTAATAATCATGTCATATCAAGTGTCTCTGGTATAACATTGAAAATACATGACAAATATTAAGAAGGGAAGGATATGAACTTTGATGAATCTGATTCTAACAATTTGATTACACACGATACGTTTGTCGATTTGCCTTTCTTTGGAACTAACCTTTTGCAGATAAACGAGAACGAGTCGAGGACGACTCACAATCAAGAAAGGGAGGATGACGTGACCATGTCCATCATAGGTATGATCAACACTACCTCAATGTGGTGGTCATCAAGATTTTCGTTAACTACTTCGCCAGCACGCACGTCGACAAGTTTTCGATCGACTACTTCATCTTCGACCTCTTCATCTATGACAAGTTGACAACACTTCGTGACATCTTCTACATCCTCTACATAAACTATGGTGCCATCATCAACAATATGACATCATCGACCTGCACTATGGCCAGGTCGCGTGCACAGCCGGCAAGCTTATCATGTTGATATTGCGCTGTCACCGCTACCAGTTCGACCACCACCTTGGCCGCCTCCACTACATGAAAACATACTCAAGAAAGGCGCCTCTCCACCTCCTCGACGACCTCAGGCCCAAACACCTATGTTGCTCAAGGCCCAACCAAAGATCAAACCCAATTCGTCGTCCACGAGCCCAGTTCGGTCAACAGGAGCAGTCCAACTTGAAAAGATCATAACTCGGTCATACGAAGTCTATTTTGGATGTTCTTGGTATGCACGGACAAGCCCACGACGAGAGCTTTCCAATGGATCTAGTTTGAGGCACAAATTCTATCAGAATCAACAGGAATCACGAAATCAAGAGGACGTCAAAATCTGTCGGGTGTTGCGCCACCTCCACTTTGGGCCCGTGGCCCATGTAACCCTAGGGTTGAGCGCCCCAAACCCTAGCCGTCACTATAAATTCAGCAGCCGTCGCTAGTTTAGACTTGGGTTTTGCTTAGATAATTTTCTACCATCGCAGTATCGCCGATCATCGGTTTGTGGAACCCCAAATTCGTGATCTTAATATATATTCGCAATTTCAGATTGCTTCTTCTTCGTTCTTGCTTGTGTTCTCGATTCGCTCGCAGGAACTAGCCTTCGTGGTGAGGTCGACCGTGCGCTTGCGTGGTTGATAACGAACGGAGACGGTGGTGTAGCGATTGCAGGCCTAGATCGGTGCTGATCAAGGTCGGATCGTCAACATCGAGTTCTCCACTAATCGTGATTATCCGTACATGTCGGAAGATCGGGATCCCGTACCCCATCAGTGCCAAAGCGCAGCGACTGCCCTAGCCTGATGGTGATGGGCGGCGATCTTGAAGAAGCCATCTAGCTTGAGCGATGATCTTGACGCATGCCCCTACCGGACGCGCCAACTGTCGACGGGTAGCTGATCGGTGGTCACCGTCGGCAATGAATTTGTACGGGGGCATGCTCAAGATCCAAACTAGATGGTAGCACAAGAACAGGATTTATACAGGTTCAGGCCCTCAACTCGGAGGTAATACCTTACTTCATGTGCTCTGGAATTATGATTATAGAGGATGATGATCGCATATGCTGCTGTGGATGTTTGTATGATCTACCTATGGCCCTCTACCCCCTCCCTTTATATAGTGCAGGGAGAGATAGAGTTACATGGTGGTGCGCAATAAATGGTACCGGGTTCGGTTGTACCGATGCATGATATGCAAGTATGGATCTCCTAATTACATGGAGCTTAGCTATATCCTCGGGAACTTCCTTGACACTCAAGTTATGCGTAACCCGAGTGGTCTCTATCCTAATCAGCCAACTTGGGTCATCCCCCATCTGCTCCCTCATGGGCCTTCTAGAGGATACCCAGGGCCTATGTAGTCCACACTGATAGCGGGTGGTAGTGAATCTGCCAAGCTCTAACGAAGTTCTTAAAACAAACCTCCAAACTCATATCTGCTAGCTCAACCTGATAATTGATTGTACTAGTTATGAACTTTATACTCTTCTCGTTGTCCTCCCAACTATCTGCCTAACTTATCTTTTTATACTCTTGTGTGTGTGTCACCGGTCTTATTATCTTATTATATATTATCCTTACCCGCGTTAACTAGTTAGCTGGTATCTTAAATAATATAGATATTAGAATTATCCTTCTCCCTCGTTCCCTGTGGATTCGATACTCTGGAATACTCCCGAGTGAAAACTACAAGCGATATTCGTCCTCTTGCGGATTATTTCTAATAGCGTAAGAATCACCAACAACGGCTGACGTGCAAGCATCCCTCCATGATTCTGCTGAGGTTGGCCTCCCTTGTTGAGCGGACAATCATAAGACAAATTCCCCTGCTGATGACTCTTAAAACAAGTTACACTAGCATTAGGATTCTTATTTTGATTCTGCACTTTACCTCCAATCTACGGCAACTGACGAACTTGATTAGAGTTGCTCCCATGTTGAGGGGTGAATGATTGCTTAAAACCAGTGTTTTGGTACTGCCTTGGTTGATTCTGCGCCTGATCAAAACTCTGAGCTTGATTGGTATGAGGCCTTGCACTGCTGCTTGCCTGCTAAGAATTGAACTTCCTCTTCTTCTCATCATTATGCTTGCGCTGAGCTCCTTCCAGAATACAAGCCCTCTCGGTGACATCATCAAACGTCTCACAACGAAGTGGCCTTAACTGAACTCCATACAAACTATCCAGTCCTTCAGTGAAACTCCAAACCTTAGTTTTTTCAGTAGCAACCAAGTCTGACACATAACGGGAAAGCTCAATGAACTTGCTGATGTATTGATCAATAGATTTGTTATTCTGGTGCAGTCCTTCAAATTCGCGCTTCTTCTCCTCTTGCACACTCGTCGGAACATGGTGGTTCTGGAAAACTTCCACAAAATCATCCCATCCCATGTTCACGTAGTCAGGATTGGTGGCACAATAATTCTCCCAACAATGGGCGGTATTACCTTTCAACATATGAGCTGCATATTGAACACTCTCATAGTCATCACAATTAGCCAAGTAGAGCTTATTCTCCACATTCTTGACCTAGTCTTCAGCTTTGATCGGGTCTTCACGACCAGAAAACTCCGATGGCCGAGTTTCCCATGAACTCCCTAAACTTTGATTGCGGTAACCCATGGTGGTTGTCGACAGGTAGCTAACTGGGGGCTATCGTCGGCAATAGATTTAATTGGGGTTGCACGCTAGATCTCGAGCTCAATGGTAACACAAGACAAGGTTATCCAGGTTCAGGCCCTCAAAACTGAGGTAACACTCCAATCCTGTGCTCTACAATTATGAGCATGATCTGATGATCGAGGAAGTTCGTATATGCCTCTACGGCCCTTACCCCTCCCTTTATATAGTGAGGGGGGATAAGGTTACATGGTATGATCTCTAGGGATTCCAGCACTCATACGCGCCGGTGTTTACAGGTATGAATCTCCTAATCACACGGAACTGAACACTATCCTCGGGATTAGCCTTGACGCCCAAATTACATGTAATCTAGCTGGTTCTTATCCTCTTCCAGCCTGTTCGGGTCGCCCCTATTTGCTACCTCATGGGCCCTCCTTGAGGATACCTAAGGTCCATGTAGTCCACATTAGCCCCCGAGTGCTTTGCAATCGAGTCAGATGTCTCGCCGACTTGTTCGTCTGATCGTTCCTGTAATTTGAAAGAGATTGTAAAGAACTCAATAGATCTTTAAATTAAAACTTTGAGAACAGAACTCAATAGATCTTTAAATTAAAACTTTGAGAACAGCGCCCGACTCGGCAACACCAAGATCCCAGCAATCGGCCTATTTCATGAGGCACGTCACTCTGTTTTTAGTGATGTATTTCATCAATTTAGCTACTTGGAGCCTATTCTTACTTTATGAAAATGGCGATCGGCCCATCATGGAGTGCGCCTCAAGTCACGCAATCACAGTTTCCATCTTGCGGAGTACTGTTTGTTATGCATTTAGAATGTGTACAACATCACCCTAACTTTGCAGGAACCAGCACTCGGCCCAACATGGGGCACATTTTCAGCCGGGTGGTACCTGTCCCAGTGATGAGGACATCACCCCTACCGATGCGTCCACTCTGCCACCACCTATTGTGCAAGGACCAATAACAAGGGCACGTGCGCGACAACTAAACCACCAGGTGGGCTCGTTCCTTACCACACAAGAGAGTATCCATAAGAGCGAGTTACAACCTAATAATTTATGCTTGTACTTAGGAATCAGGGTGTTGATCAGCAAGGATGATACTCTGCGCCAAGACAGGTCGGGAACAAAGTCTAACATGAGATGGAGTCTGGATCGGTCACGACGGAGTAGTATGTCTTCAAACGGGCATAGCAGATGCATATCAACAACGTTTGGGTTGTTCAAGTACATTACGGAGAAGCCCTCGACGAGATCTTTCCAACGGATCTGGTCGCACCTCCAAATTCCTTACCGATCAACATGAATCTTCGAAACAAGATTGCGACCAGAATCTGTCAGGCTCTGTGACGCTCCACTTTGGGCCCATGGCCCATGTACCTCCTAGGGCTGGGCCCCAAACCATAACTGTCGCTATAAATTCAGTAGCCGTCGCTAGTTTAGACTTGGGTTTTGCTTAGAGTTCTCCAAGAGCCCCGTTAGACATGTTTGGGCGGTTGGGGTCAGAGCGACTGGCAAATAGTTCGCCATTACGTTCTGATCACCTCCTGCCGCGCTGACTGCCAGGGCATAAACCTGTAGCCTGTTCTATGGGTCCCTCTCATCATCGAACTTGTCGATGCCTTTGAGGTTGAAGCCGTCCGGCCAGACTACTCGGCGGAGATCTGGGATGTATGCCCGAATCGCTTCCAAGGGTGGTGGCTATTGGCATCGCGGAGATCTATTGCGGCGTTTGTAGCGCTGACCATGACGACAATGCCGGTCGTACTGGTCGTGTCGACTGGCTGTGCTCTCAGCGTGGTCGTCGTTGGGCCGACTGCGATGTCTGCGGGATGCCCGCTCGCTATCAGCATGTTCCCTCCTCTTCGCTTCTTTGTCATGGCGGAGGTCATGGCCAGCCATTCGGTGTGATCCACCAGTGGCAGAGGCGCGCGCCTTGCTCTGGTTGCGACCGGAAAGGCTTTTTGTCGTCACGGGTGCAGTAAGAGCCCAGTGCACCTCGTTCTGTTGGATGGCCGCCATCTCGACCATGGCTGTTGCCCGAGCCAGGGTTTGGATGAGCGGAGTGTCTTCTGGAAGCTGCGGAGCCATGGTCTCCAGAAAAGTCTTGGAAGCGACGATGTTGGCTTTCGGGGTTGTGTAGACGTCGTGCTCCCTCAGTTTTACCGCCCGCAATTCGTTTTGAACGTTCCGGCCGCGGATTCGAAGCTGGTTCTACAGATCAAGCCTCACTAGTTAAAGGAGCAAACTTACCCCCAACACGAAGTACTTTGAAAAGGAGCTCAGATAATTCACAACCACACGCTATCAATTAAAAAAACCGGATGATTATGATCACTCCCGATTGGGCTCGACTGGGCTGAGACTAACGGGTCGGACTTCGCAAAGCTAATATCACGCAGATATCAGGGTTGTCACCACCTACCACACCACTGTTGAATCAGATGTCTACCGGGTACTAACTACTCTAACCAGTCTACACCTAGCAGTACTACTTACCAAGCTGTCACTTGATATGCACTCGAGCAAGATGACACACTTTATCTAGCACAAGCCAAGTACCAGCAGAAAAACAAAAATATGAAATAATTTTGCTTTATAAGTAAAGGATGGGCTAAGTGTTACCGAACAGTTGACTGAAGCTAAACTCACACCCCGAGTTCGACTTCGGAGCACAAAGCAGAAGAGAGCCCACACGCCGACGTCTCCCCAGCACTATGCTCTCCCCCCTCTCACCCCACTTTGCCACACTTCTCCGTCGTTCGGAAGTGAAGTGGGGGTCTCCTTTTATAGTACCCCGAGATCAACCAAAGCTTGCCACGCTAGGGGACACTTGGCACTTCATGGGAGAGCATCCAAGGAGCCATCCAAAAGTGAGGAGGGGGGTCGGACAACCAGGGTAGGTTGGCTGACCTACTTTGACCTCCGTTTGGCCCTTCGTTTCTCCAAATTGACACTTGTGCGTCCCTTATCTTCTTCCAACGACAGTTACCGGCAGGTAAATCCGTTTTGGGTGTGTTTAGTGCAAATAGGTGGACCCATGGATCCCTGTGCACTTGTATCCTGCCTTTGGATCAAATCAACGCTTCACCGGCTGTATGGATGGAGTCTTGGTGTGCGTTTTGGAGTTGTGGGAGAAAACTCGACCAGTTTGGAGCCAAGAGTCTGTCAACGGCCTTTTTCTTCGGTTTGGTCCCACTTTTCCTCAATTGGCTTCTATAGACACAAAATCACCAAAAACTTGTGCAACTTTGTTAATATGGACAAATTTATAGCCCTATTCCTCTGTTTAATGAGTATGTTGACGGTCGAAATCATATAAAAGTTGCAAATAATGACCTTCAACACATGCGACAGCGTCTCTACTGGTATCCATACGTACAGAGCAAGAACTTCATACTGGGTTTGCTATCACCTCGCCACACGGCTAGAATTCTAGGGAAAGGGGTCGCGGCTCTGGTGGTGCGATATTGTTGAATGATGTGTAGGTTATCCCTTTTGTTGATGAGTATATTGACAAGTTTTGATGCTTAATTTAGTTTTTGAATGTTCTTGATTAGAGTTGTATATATATGCGGTGCTATGGGACGGTGTTCTTGTTTGTGTTGTTGTAGAATTTTGAAACCGGGCGAGCTATGGTGAGGCACACCTCAAACGGGTGAGGTCAAGTCCGGTGTATGTACCACGGGGTGATGCTGTTGGGACACGAACTGGAGATTCGGCGACCCGGCGGCACGACCTTGCGGCACACTCGGCAGCAGGCAGCCCTTGCCACGACGCGACAATTGTACTCCACGCATCCATCTGGAGAGAGAGTTCTAGAGAAAGAGAGAAGGGAGAGGACGTGATGATGTTGGTTTTGGGAGCCGGCAATCTCAGATCGAGGCCAAGCCCTAGCCCAAATACCCATTTGCCCTCTTCACACGTGGGCTCAAATTTTAGTTCAAAATAACTCTACTTGACCTAGCTTTACTCGGGACTAATTGGTTTTAATCGGCTGTTTGAACGATTAATAGCCTACACTAGGTAAAATCACATCGGGTCACCATCAACTAAGAATTAATCATTGATTAATCATTGACTAATCAAAGATTAATCCCTTTTTTAAGAAACTTGATTATATCAACACTTTAAATATGCATTGTTTTACCTAAGATTTACTCACCTAAGTTTAAAAGACATCCATCCCAGCGGTTCCAACGTTGAGACCAATGAAGAATGACAAAGAACTATTCTGCGTTGTGAAGCATGACAGATGAGCAAAGCATATTAGAAAATTGTAGCATTGATGAAGTCTATTATGAATATGAATGACTTTAAAGAATGACATTCCGTAGTTTTCTATCATGTAAATTGCACGTTGAGCAAAATCCCTACTATCATTTATGTAGACTGATATATGAAAGAAAATTTAACTAAGCGTATAAAACCCCAAAAAAAATTATATTTGTAACACCCCAAAATGGATGAATTTCAAATTAAATTCCTTTGAATTTGAATTTCCTTTTAAATTCTTAGCTTGGGCTTTGATCTTGTGCTGCAAATGGGCCAATTCTAGCCCAAACTTCCTCTCTCTCACTCTCTCTCTCTCCCGGTTGCTCTCTCTCATGGAGCTCTCTCTCTCCTCCCGGCGCCGTTCACTCCCTCTCTCTGCTGTGGTGTCGCTTGATCTCTGCCACAGCGACGTCATCGCAATTAGTTGTGCTGCCACGCAGCTCTCCACCGCTCAAGCAGCTGAGCATCGGCTCCACTGTCTCCGCGCCGTATAAACCCCACCACCGCCGTTTCTTTCTCTATCTTTCCCAATTCAGATTACTCCGAGCTCCTTTGCTTGCTCCATTTTGCTGCCAGCTTGACCAGGAGCCCCACCAAGCACCAACGAAGTCGCCGGAGCTATCGTATTGCTTGGAATCCCTCGTCGACCCAAAACACTTGGCGAGCGCGTCTCCGTTGATTTCTTCCTATTCGGTAAGCCTCGGCCCGATTCCTTGCGCCCGTAGATTCTCCTCCACCTCACACACATTTTCCCTCTATTTGGCAAAAGCGTGGCCGAAAATCGTCGCCGTCGTTGGCCTATTTCTGTGCCGCCGTGGAGCTCACGTCGACACGCCATTGCGAGCCTTCTCCAAGCTCATACACCTCTCGGTATGCACCCTCTACACTCCCCGATACTCTCCCGCCATTCAATTTGTCTGCAGCCGTATCGTAGCGTCGCCGCTGTACACCCCAAGTAGCGAGCCCAAGAACGATCAAAACGGTTAACCATAGCTTCCGCAATCCTCATTTCTTTCCCATCGGCTGTGCACTGCATGGAGGTTGAAGACGAGGTGACGTCAACATGACATCACTATGAGTAATTAGGTTATTAACAAAAACTGATAAATGATTTCAGTTTATTAAAAATAGATGGAGACTTCCAAAAATTATGGTAAAATTATATAAAATACTAATTACAGAAAATATAATTTATGCATGATTACTTTATCATTTTCTAATTAAAATAGCAAATCAGCTCCAAAATTTCCAAAACAATTACAGAAAATACTAGGTTTAGTCTACATGTTAGGAAAAATATAATTTTGCCACTGACTTATAGGATTTTCTCAAACAAATTAAAGTAGATGCTTTAGGCCTTAGTAACCATTTTAGAAAATAAATATTTGGGTATTTTAGTAAATATACAATATAACCTTTTAAAATACCAGCTAGAACATCCGTTCAACTAGGAACGATACCCAAGCCAGCGTTATGCATATATATTTTGCTCTTATGCATATATTTACTCCTGCTTATTTAAATTTGATAGACGAGCTAAATCAGGAGGGATATTATCCGGAAGCTACCCAAGTGCTGCCAACTGATCACCAAGGCGAGTTAACACCCTAGCTCATTCTTCTACCCATGTTTAAATAAATTATCTTGTTTGAAATATAGAATTGCATGCTCAATATGTTCTGGAAATTGCCTGCCTTGTTATTCAAGATATAATCATGCCCTGCCATTGTTACCTTTGTTTGCCATACATGATCCCTTGATATCATGGTCGCTTGATTGCCCACATATTACATAAAATATTTAGACTTTAGTCTTGGGTAAACTCTGCTTAGACTTGCTTAGGTCATCCAATCCCGCACTGGTAAGCCAAAACTCACCGGTGGACATGATGACAATACACACCTTGATCATGATGAATTTTGCTCTGCATGTGTTAAAGTGTTAATGGTGTGAACTATGGAATGTGGATATATGGGAAACGGGAAACGGGGTTGGGAATGATGGAAGAGAAAGGTGTTGAGTAGGGTGGACCCAGAAGCATCATCTGTGTGATATTTATCTATGTAAGAGATAAAGATGAGAAAGTGATAACCATGCTTCGCCTAAACGACCTAAACGGTCATTTAAACGGTGACTAAACGGTAGTCGGTCAGAAACTGTGTAGTTTAGGGCCTAGTCGGTACATTAAACGGAAAAACGTTTAATCGGTCAAAAAATGGTCAAATACCGTTTAAGCGGGATAAACGGAACGGCATGAAAAACGGTTTAGGTCATCCTTTATCCCGACTAGGCAACCGTTTAGGGGAATGAACGAAAATGAAATTTGTGATTGTAATGTGTCATGTCTCTTGTGTGAACTTTCAACTTTGAGCCTTTGATGTCAACTTATGTTATTGTCATGGCTGATGGGCATGTGTGAATTGTGAACTACTGAACTGTGATGTGTGATCTAGTCTATGAAGTATGAACTTATGTCAAATGATAAATGTGACTCATTTATTTGTGAATTGTGAATTTGTGATGTACTGATGGTGATGGTAAACTCATATTACTCATGTCTATTATGAGTGTGTATGCGAATTATTGCTTATGTGAGTAACTGTATATAAAATATAAATTGTTGTCTTAAACTCCTATGATATACTCACATTTTTAGATTTTTACTCATGTATTTTACTATTTTTTATTGCTACAGTGCAAAACCGTTTAGTCCGTTTACACACCGTTTAATTCTGTGTAAACCGTTAAAACACTAAACAGGAGGTGGCCGACTAACTACTGTTTACTGTTTAGGTGAACCTTGGTAATAACCAGATGGAGTTTGGGCTCGTCTGGAAGGATGCTCATGTGTTGAGCTCAGCGGGAAACCGCCGACCATTGTCTCTGTGTGAGAATTGGTCCCTAACACCACAACACGTAGCCATCTCGCGGAAGCGCAGGATTGGTGGTTTGTGTAACCATATATAGGTTTGTGTAACCTAATAGGCTTGTGTAGTCTTTTGATCAATCCTGGTGGGAAGGTGAATTATGCCGTCTCTTGTGTAGAAATCTGACCCTGTCTACCGAGGTGAACTATAGGGGCCAATGCCATCCGTTGAACGGCAATCAGCGGGGTGGGTTGGGTCACTAGTTTGCGGGAACTCGGAAAAGATAGTGGTTCGCAACGGGGATTGCCGACCCGGAATGATGGTGTGGTGAAAGATGGGATACGGGAATTATAAGTAGAGGGTGACAGTGTGGCATGACCGCATGAGTTTGAGTATATGAACTTTTCATATAAACTCTCCTCATCTTTTTGGAGATGTCTTTTCGAAAATGGCTAGGTTAGGTTTTTATACATATATGTTAATTATAAAACTTGCATTTCCGCAAAGAAAATAATCATATCTCCACTATAAAGTCTTTATCACTATTATGCATTAAAAATGGTGTTAACTTGCAAGTGCGGTTTGATTGCGCACCTACCCTCGCACCCACTCACTCTTTTAGAGTATGGAGATCCAAAAGATGGTGACTATGCATGTCACAAAGAAGGGGATCCTACCATTGAAGTTCATGGTCAGATTTAGGCACTCTTGTAGCCTAGGGTCACATTCATAGCCTAGGAGCAACTTCTATAACTTTGTATGTAATCTTCAGCTAGCTACTCCATTTGGTCTGTAAGTAAACAACGTTATATTGCCCTTGGTGTATCTAAGTACTGAAGCTCGTTTAATATCCCCTGTCCGTAATAAAGCTCCATTTTGCAATGTATGAAATGATCTGGCTATGTAATGTGAGGCACTAGTGTACTGATCCAGGGACTAGTGTAGTTTCACAGGACGGGTTTCAAATGTAAGCAAATTTGAGGTCCCATCAATATTCAACACACTAAGTCATGTGAAAATTTAACAGACTTATTTACTAAGCCATTTCTTGCATCTATTTTTAAAAGATACTTGAAAAGAATTAGAATGAAAAAACTTACAGAAGAGGGAGAAACTTCACACATTTTGGATTAAATCTTGAATTTTTAAATTACATATTGAACATAAAGTTCGAGCACCCAACTTTAATTGATGAATATAAAATAATGAATGAATAAGAAGAAGCGTTAACGGATTTCATGATTTGTATCCAAAGACTAATTGAAATTGCACTCAAAATACAAATTGGATTATTGGATTATGAGTACAGAATCATGAAGCATAATTTTGCAATGCATTGGATTTCGATTAAGTATTCCATAAATTGGAATAAAATATAATATAAAATATAAAATATGATTAAAAGATCTGTGGATGAAGATACAAAAAAGTTTATTTCCAATCGTAACTTACTTTATTCCCTTAGGGCCCGTTTGGGAACCGCATTCCAGACCGGGATCTCGACCTTTTCCCGTTGGTGGAAATCCACAGGCCAAAATTCCACGGGCCATTTCTATTATTTGTTTGGGAGCCCACCCCCTTCGGGTTTTTTGGCCCGTTCCACGTGAAAACCCCGGGGAAAACTCCTCCGTCCTGGACTCGTGGTTTTCTTCCCCGTCCTCTTTGCTCCCTCGCACTCTCACCCCTTGAGCTGCCTTCACCCACCTCTATCTCCACCTCCAAGTACCTTCCGCCGTCTCCAAGCATCCACCGCAGCCTCCAAGCACCCGCCCCCGTTGCCGCCGCCTCCACCTCCGGTCTTTCTCTCTTGGTGGTGGTAGCGACGGACTCCATGGCAGTGGCCACGAGCTGAATGCAAGGATGAAGCTCCAGATCTAGGGCGGTGGCAGCAAGGAGCTTCACGATGGCGGCGACGAGTTCGAATCAACGATGAGCTCAAGAACACGATGGCAAGGTCCAATAAACAGAGTAGGGTGTGACGACTACTCTGATAGCGTAGTGTCGACGGAGAAGAAGACCAACAAGGTGGAGAGGAACGACGCGTTTGTGGCTTGGATTCTCTAAGGACGGTGAAGGCATGCTCTTGAGCGACAATGAGAAGAGGATTGCGTGGTTAGGGAGATGGGGGCTGAGCTATGGGGGAGGGGGAAGAGCGGAGCGGAGAGAACGGAGAAAGTGGTTAGGGAGATGGGGGCTGAGCTATGGGGGAGGGGGAAGAGCGGAGCGGAGAGATCCGAGAAAGGGGATTCGTAGTGACCAAATTTTTTCCCATCTGGCTAAACTTCCCTAGGAAATTATCCCTGGACAGCCAAACAAGCCCTTAAAGTGAGTTTTCAACAAAGTTTCCAGCGGGAGGTTCTCCAACTAATGCTATATCCTCTTTCTCCATATTTTTTTATTCGATTTTTGTGGACTTTTTAGGACATACATCACACGAACGCTGCAAAGTGTTGGAGAACTGCCATCACGAGTCGCCGCCACGCTTAGACCGCACGTGCATGGGGTGGGACCCACTCAAATGGATCAACCAAAAACCACAAAGAGAGTTACAGAGTAGCATTTAATATGAAAGAAAACCATCTATTATGAATTTTAAGAGAGGCAATAAAAAATCATCACCTCCAGAACTTGTGTTTCATTTATTTCTCCTCTATGTCTTGTGTTCCATCTACGAAACTAATAAGCTCTCACTACACCCATACCCTTGTTTAACGAAAATAACGCAAGTTCAATGCTAGAGAACATAACAAAATGCGATTGTCATTTACTGGAGTGGTATCTTGCAAGTCTCAATGTAGGTCAACAAGTACATGAAATTCTGACAGTAGAAATGAGACTTTACTCAGCCATAGGTACAAAGTTCACTCTGCAACGAGGACGTAGTTGATAAGACATTTTCCTGATCCATGGGCTAAATAAAACAGAGAAAAGGGGGACGGAAACAAAAATTACTGAGACTAAAGCTATGATACCTGAATCATGGGATAACAAATCACCGATTCATCTTAACTACAAGCTTTGTTGACTCAAAACTGCGATCCACATATAGCTAAATATGGAGAATCTGTGGAGTTCAATGTGCGCAGAATCCATCTTCGTCGTGGCAACAAAAGAGTTAGACAAATGTGCACCCTCTTTACTCAATCTTGACAGACGAGTAAATCAGTCTGGTGAATAGGAAGCATGCATAGAATCCAATTGTACCCGTCAAGGCAAAGAATGCATATGAAGCGATAAGCATGTAGCCAAAGTACAGAACAGCTGACACAAACTTTGTGATCTCCAGCTTTGTGAAGAAGTAGAACGTGGCATACAAGAAGAGGTATAGAGCAGAAGAACCTGATGTCAAGTATGACCTCCACCACCACAGATAGTCCTCGCTGCACAGCTGGAAGTAGCAGAGCACAATCGAGATCTCAGCACATGTGACGATCAGGATCAGGAAGACAAGGAAGAGGAACCCAAAGATGTAGTAAAACTGGTGCAACCAGATGGAGGTCAGGATAAAGAAGAGCTCAATGAAAACAGCTCCAAACGGAAGGATCCCTCCAATTAGAATCGAGAAGATCGGGTTCATGTACCAGGCCTGCTCAGGTATCTGTCTGGGTATCTTGTTTGTCTTCACAGGATCTTCAATGGTAGGTTTCTTAAAACCAAGGAAACTCCCAACAAAAACAAGGGGAACAGAAATACCGAACCAAAGGAGGACAAGGGCAAACATTGTGGTGAATGGGACTGCACCAGAGGACTTCTGCCCCCAGATAAGAGCATTCAAGAAGAAGAAAATGGCAAACACACTGCCAGGGAAAGTGAAGGCTGTCCTCAATGCAATGTTCTTCCATTTTGAGCCCTTGAATAACTTGTAGAGACGTGATGAGGAGTAACCAGCAAGCAATCCCATGAAGACCCAAAGCAAGAGCATTGCTGTCATCAGTCCACCCCTGTTCGATGGAGAAAGGAACCCAAGGACTGCAAAGACCATGGTGACAAGCAGCATGCCAAAAAACTGGACACCAGTACCAACATAAACACAGAGCCAATCTGAGTTTGAAGGAGGCCTGAAAACATCACCATGAACAAGCTTCCATCCTGTTTCTTCTTGGGCTTCTTCCTGGGTCTCAAGCTGGTTATACTTGGAGATATCCCGATAAAGGGTTCGAAGCATGATCATGGCAACCATTCCAGAAAGGAATAGAACAATCATGAGAGAATTCACAATGGAGAACCAGTGGATTTGATCGTCTGTCATTAGTAGATAGGAGTCCCAGCGAGATGCCCACTTGATATCACTCTCCTGCAAGTCGAGTAGTTAAACGAATGAAGTACTACCACAGAACATTCACAACACATAGTGGACACTAAGTAGAACAGCTACAGCAATCACTTCAACAGGACAGAAGCATAAAAAAGTTGTACATAAATTCTGACCTTGAAATCAACATCATAGGTAAATATTATATCTTTGCCAACTTCAACCTCCTGAGGAGAATTAGATGATGTAATTATACGCTTTGCATGAGGATCACAAGTGGTCAGACGGGTCTTCTTGTCATTCCACTGTCCATCATATTCATGCTTAACACTGCAGAATATGGCATGGTTTTTTCAAATCAAGTCAAACAGCTGGAAGGATGCCAGTCCAACTTCCTCAAAAGCAGACATGTTTAAAACATTAACATCAGAATCCCATGTATATACCTGTATGGTTTTACTTCGAATGCAACTATCCTAGAAACATCCCTTTGGGCATCCCTGTGATATTTCACCGTAAAGGACAAATGATTGTGGATGAAGTACCTTTCATCCTTGCTCTGCATAACAAACATAAAATGGGTAGGTGCATAGCATATAACAATGCATTTACATAGCATTTAATCAGCTAAGATAATCACACTTACCCCTGCATATTGTCCTTTGGCTCCAACATGGAAACCATGTTGGTAGAAATAAGACCCTTCCTGATCCACTCTTTGAATAGGAACAACTAGAGGCAGGTTATCAAGAATCCTGTAGAATACCGAGAAATTATGCTTGGAACAAATGGCATAAATGAATACTCTTAAACAATCAGAAATATAAATTACTAGCATACATGTTCACACGGTATTCATCTTCAATCTTTTCCTTGAGAACCTTTGCTTCTTTCTCCCCAATGGAAATCTTGCAAACTATTTGACACATCTGAGGCTCCCTCATTTCAAACTGAAGCCATATGTGGAAAAAAAGGTTAACTAAAGCCAAATGTTTAAAGAATTTACCAGCAAAAAAACTGCATGGTGAAAGAACAAACCGCATATGGAGAATTCTCAATGCGATCGCCACGTAGAACTTCACCAAGATTTTCCGCACTGTCAACTATAGTATTTGGCTTGCAGAATGGGAGAGAATAGTAGGAGTAGGGAAGTTGCGTCTTGATTGAGGTCAGTTTGTTTACTTTAACCGGGAGGGGATCTTTCTGGAAACAAACAATGGAAGTTAATACAAATTTAAACACCTCGTGTGATAATAATCAATCCATCAGCTAAAGACAAACATAACTAACAACAGAAGATAACAGGTCAGATATCAAGCTACCACGGAGAAAAAACAAAACTAACAAGAAGATATAACAAGTCAGATATCTTGCTACCATGGAGAAAAAACTATAATAAGGATATCTACAAGACTAAACTACACAGAAAGAGAGCGCATACCTCCTCAAAAATAGGAGTAGAGTACACATGCTCTGTTTTCTCTCTTTTTTTTTTTGGTATTGAGTTTATGGACCGAAAAGGAAACGATAATCTAACACTGTTGAGATGGTAAAGACCTCCAGAGCCAAAATGAAATATTGCCCCACAAGGCAACAGCCTCCAAAACTACAGTCCTAGCGAATCAATCATCACCGACAATAACCACCGGTAAGCATCTAAATCCAATGGGTCTCAAATCCAATAGGCCCTATTTTGATGTCATCACCCGAGCATCCTCAAAATAAATTTCCTCAGCTCCTTGTTCTGCTCAGAAGAAACACTAGCCTTTTCCGCACCTCCAGCGGCATAGATTCTGCCACCCTCGCACGCAGAGATCGTGAGCCTAACAGATTCCGAACTGCGCGCGAGCACAAAAAAATATTAGATGAAGCCTCCGAACGCGAAGCATGATCCTATGTGGGTTATCGGCACCCAGACATTCCCCGCACGACCCACATTGCGGCGGGCGCCACCTCAACCGCCGCCGCCGACAGCGAGATCTCGCAACGGCTCGACCGCGCAGCCCCAGATCTGGCTGCCCTACCCCCAGATCCGACATGGAAACGATCGCAGACGGCTTACGCAGCACGGTGAGAGATCCGGAGGGCGAGGGCGTGGCGTACCTTCTCGAAGTCGTTGGGCGCGACGCCGGGGAGGTAGAAGCCGGAGGCCGGGGCCGCGAGGCAGAGCGCGGCGAAGGCGACGGCCAGCGCCGCCGCTGCCGGCGCCGGCGCCGGCGAGACTGCCATGGGGAACGTAGGCTGTGGAGCCGGCGACGCGCGCTCGCGGGCTGTCGGCTCGCTCGTCGGGTCGGGGTGGAGATTGGAGAGAGAAGCACGACGCAAATGGCGCTTTTACGTTGCGACGAGGCGGTGTTTTATGGAGGTGGGCAGCAAAGGAAGAAACATAAGCGCTGCGCGTACCCGATTAAATGTCACTGCCACATGGGCCCACTTTACGCCGACCAGCCGGCCTCATTTGTCATCCAGTACTTTTCATATTCTATACGTTAAGAGCAAAGCTAGTAGAAGCTGTATATGATGTTGTAAATTTACAGCACGTATAGAGTGTTTGGTAGGTGAGAAAATCTTTCTAGAGTGTAGTGTAAAGTCTAAAAGGATGTTTGCAAAGAAAGTTCGTAAATTTGCGAAGATGAATTGCAAAGAACTTTTAAAGCTGCTGCTGCTTATGCTCTAACTGTTTCGCACGCGTAGCTTTATCCGAGGTAAAAATGCCTCTTTAACCGTCGTATCAGCCGCGGATAATTTACCGTATGACATGTGGGGGAGAAACCTGAGAATGGCAGCTGGGCTCGCGAGCGAGGTAGCGCACTTGACCCCACATGTCTGTGTACTAAGAGAAACAAAAGTGGGGCCAGCGCCGGTGAGTGTAGCAGGCAGAGGCGAGGGACGGGAACGTCTCAACTCTCAACAACGGAGGAGCCTTTGCTTGCGTTCGTGCCAAACAAGTTCAAGTTCGGGCAGGTGGGCCCAGGAACGCGAGGCGAGTCTACCATGGGCCCCCACGTCAGTGAGTAGTGTTAGGTACGCGCCACGGGAGGTGGCGGGTTGGTGCGGCTGCGGTGTTGCGGTGGTGGGGAAGCACGACCGAGAGCCGGCCGACGAGGCTGTTCACTGAGCTAATCACTGGCGTGTGGGTAGCCTGTGGTTTTGGCCCCACCGGTCGGTCATGGTGGTATGGGAAGATTTAAGTGTCGGTGGAAACTAAGGATGGATCTGTCGGTGGCGAGTTGGGGACTGGCAACGCTGCAGAGCGAAGGGCGTGGGACCGGTGAATTGACGTTCCGTCTCGATGACAGGTGGGGACACGTTCTGTGACCGAGGTTGGTAAAACACCATCGGAATCAGAAGAGATTATGAGCAAGAGCAGCTGGTAACCTGTTTATTTAGCACTCCAACGCTTTGACTTGGATTACATAAAGATTGATTCCAAGTACTGCAAGGTCCAAGACCTTCAGCACCGATAGGTTCTGAAGCACTCTTCTGCTTTGGAAACATGAACATTGAATAACCCGTTGTAATCTGATCATTTTATGGCTTCGGAGTGATTTAGGCCCTATTTGAAAGTAGAGTTTTTTAAAATCATGGTTTTGTAAAACCGTGGTTTGTGTTTTGTTATGACCATGAAAAACCATGGTTTTGAAAACCATTGTTTGTTAGCACAAGTTAGAAAACTTTGATGTGGAGTGGAGTCTACAAAACTCCAAAAAACTATGGTTTTGCTAAAACCATGGTTTTCAAAACAGAGTTTTTAAGGTTGCTTCCAAACATCTCATAGTCTCAGAAACCATAGTTTTTAAGAAAACCATGGTTTTGCATAGAAACTACAAAATAACTGCACTTCCAAACAGGGCCTTAGCTTTCTCAAAAGTGTAACATTTGGTCTTGAGCATGATAGGTCTCCTATATCAATTGGTGCAACTAAAACCACAAATAAGATCCAAACCCAACTTAGGGGCTGTTTGGATGATGACCGCAGCGCCTCGCTAATCTAACGGCAGCCTCGCTAACGCTGAGCGAAGGCACGCCAACGAAAGGCGAGGGCGGCCGATTCGGGCACCGTGGAATGGCGTTGCTGCGCAGTACAAAAATTTGGCGAGAGCAAGATTTGGCGAGGCGCGCGAGGTGCCGTGGCTGCCATCCAAATAGTGGCCAAAAACGATGGCGTGCCATGCTTTGGCACGGCTCAGCACGGTAGCCATCCAAACAGGCCCTTAATCTAAAAGACTAGCTTGTGTATGAGAGATGTACCCATATTTTAAGTTGTGCTCTCATATCACTCATTTTTCTTTTAAGTTTTGATATGCCATCACCAATATCTAAAGTAGGATTAAATTCAATGTGGGACTAAATCTAACAATCCCCCCTCATACATCAGAACCCATCAAACAATCGAGCGATCTAATGTGGGACTAAACCTAACGATCTCCCCTATCACACATCAGAACCCATCTGACAACCGTGCCATCTCTTGGTTATGTCCTGGGTAACAGAACTTGGCACTGATATTGGTCCTTCAAGTGCGATCTTTAGGTTATTTTTCACTTGTTAGAGCATGTTGCAATCCGGCCATCTCATGGCCCCGTCATGATCTAGGTCTTTCAAGTGCAACACCTAGTCTCGGGTCCAAGTCTCCCACATCCATTGACCTAATATAGCCACAAACAAGGTCCTGGCCTAATTCAACACAAAAGACTAGCCCAATGGGTGATGAATACATACACTTTTAAAGTTGTGCTCACTCATCATAAATAATATATGTGGGACTAAACTATTAAAATCTCATAAATAATGTATAGATTACTCAAAGCTCAAAAGTTATCCATTTGATGTTCGCAAAAGTGTAGCAGTAGGGTAGAATAAATGTAGGTAGAAATATGATAAATAATTGAAAAGTGGATAAATAATAATGGGATAATACACGAATAAAAATAGCATGGATTATATTAAAAAATCTACGTGAAGCTAAAAGTGTCATGAAATGGAAAAATTGGTTGAATAATATATAGATAAATGTAAATTGGGAAAGTATGCGACAGTGGGCTGGAATGTGGGTAATGCACACGGCTTCCGCCACATGGGACGGCTAAAGGGGGCTCACACTCACTCCGAGGCAGAACGGTACTTTCCCACTCAAAACCGAGCTCATTTAATTTATAGTTGCTTAAGTTGATAATGCATCATTTTATGTAAATTATGTAGAGATAGCTGCACTAGTATAGTTAGAAATATTATATTTGCATTAATTATGAGTAGAAAAATATAATATTTGGATAGAATTAGAGAAATAAGATTAAACGAGATTGATAAATTTTTTCTAAAATTTGAACATGTTGGGAACGACGCAGGTGTTCAGTACGTGCTATTATTTGACTTATTTGTTCACTCAGTTGAATTAAGTAGAAAAACTAAAACTAAGAGCATGGCCAGCAGCGCCGGTGTCTTCCGCTTATCTGGCTTAATCTTTCGCGCCACCGCCACCCATCGCGCCACTCGCCCTTGCAAATATGCGCCGTTTTGAATCGCTCGGGCGGCACTCGCGGCATTCAAAAAATTTTGAAGTAGCGGTCTAGATGCAGGGCCTGATATGGATGCTCTAAGTAAGCAATGCTAAAATTCGAAACGGTGATTAGTTTTTTCTATCGGAACAAGTAAACGGTTTATGGTTTTAGAGAACCGGAGATGAAATAATAAAAATTAGGATTACATGATACAAGCAATGGCACGCGTGATGCATAAAACAATCTACTATAGTAGTGCATGATAATTAAATCTACATGCCTTAGGAGATTAAAAAACATAGTTGTCATACACGATAATAATATTATTGGGAGCAGCGGGGGTATTTCCCCTTCGCAAACGCGCTAGATCATGCTTCTCGCTCGAGCGACCTCTCGCGCTTTACATCACGGTGCGCCTCACGCCATTGAATCGCCATCGTTGGTCGACCTCGCTACCGTGTCTAAAACACTTCTCTCGCACGCTTATTTCTTTCTTCCCTGACGGCGTCTTGCCACCGTTCCTCGGCCCTGGCCCTACACCCCGCCGCCTCCCACTGCATCGTCGCTCTGCAGTCTTTGCGTTTTGAGACAGTGGAGAGACTCCCTTGGTGGCGATGGGAACTCCATATGACTGTCTTGATCCTGAGAGGTTTGTGAAGTGAAGTGTTTAGAATGCTCTTGTTGGTTGTGTTATTCGGAGTGAGATTGCGTGGGTTTAAATAGGTGATATTGGGCAACATGCTCGAATTGAATAAGACCTACGCAATGCACAGTTCGAGATGATTTAATGTATCACTGCAGACACCTTTGCAGTGATAGGTCACTTCAATAGGGACCGCTGGGCCGCACAGTTCGAGATGATTTAATGTGTCACTACAGACCTTTGCAGTGATAGGTCACTTCAACAGGGACCGCTGGACCACACAGTTCGAGATGATTTAATGTGTCATTGCAGACCTTTGCAGTGATAGGTCAAGTCAACAGGGACCGCTGCACTCCATTCTGACTGCCTCAGGTGCTCACTACGGTTATCGCTGCATCTGGTGCTCACTACGGTTCTCGCTGCCTCTGGTGCTCACTAAGGCCTTAGTTCATTTTGCGTTCTCACTATCCTTGTCGAGATACTGTGTTGTTTATGTTTTTTGCTCTTAATTTCATGCGTTTGAACGTGTACATTTTATATAGATTAACAACTATGAACATATAAATGTTATACAATTAATTATCCTACCGTGGGCCCCTTCTCCTTGTGTTTTAACAGCACGATAAATATTATACATGAAATGATTGGTTCAAACCCCGTACTTTCATTACAAATTATTTTAACAGCACGATAAATATTCACATAACTAAATAACTACGTGACTTTATGAAACATGCAGATTTGATGGTACGAGTTAATATCACATGCAGATTTGATCTTAATACTTTCTTACCTCCATAACAAATTATTTTATAATTACATAATAAACTAATTAACTAACCAACCTCTGTTCTTATGCATACGAGTGTAACAACATCTTCGCATCTTATTCCATGCAGATTTTACACATCACACATGTACAACATAATGCTACATTTTACTACTGTATAGATCTACATTAATCTATATTTTATTCTACTGTATTATACAAGTGTAAGCACGATCGTTTAATAAAATGCTTACCTACTGAAAATATCCCGAAAAAAGTCTGCTCACGAGGTAGCAACACCTGCGCATTGAAACACATGAAATAATGAATAAAAGTTTTAAAACTCAAATATCATCTACATATTACATTACCTTTAGACTGGTTCAAAACAAAAAAACAGAGCGCCTTGATGAAGACACTGAGAAAAAACAGAGCACCACCGGACAGCAAAAAGAGGAAGAGTTGCTGAGCACAGAGCAACACAAATGCAAAAGCGCAAGTGAGCACCGGGCAGCGCAAATGGTGTGCAGAGAAACGAGGACCACTCCTCCTTATATAGCCGAGCGTGCGTGATTAAATCATCATAAGCATGTAATTTATTAATGGCTAATAACTTTGTTAATAAATTAAATGCATGTTTAACACATAATTGGGAGACATGAAATGACATGAAATGGCGTATCTGGCAGACATGCAGTGACATCCCACCAGCACTCGGCCTTTTCTACATGCAGCCACCCACACCGCTGATTCCAGCACGCACTTCAATACATGCAGGGCAAGCACTCCAACGCAAGGGGATCCGAGGTGCGGGCAGAGCCGAGGTGCGCACAGGGGCTGCCGTGTGTGTATGCGATGTGGCTTCCGCCACCGGGCGTGGCGGCCACTCACACGCTGGGTGGCCAAAGCCACGCTTCTCATACAGGTGGCGAAGCGGCGTATTTGCCGTCCCCGGTGGCGGAAACGGGCTCATTTCTGTAAATACAGGTATATGCCGTATACTTTTACAATTTCTATTTTATATGTATATTATTTAACCAATTTTTCCGTCATGAAATTAGTTTATTCATGTTATAGCGCCATCCTCACATGAAGGACGACGATGAGGCTAAACCGTTCTTAATTTGATTAATTGAATATATGTCACTGCACTACTCGTTGTCAAGAGAAATGTTACTAAAAACACATATCGGTAAACATTAGAAATTTTTATGTAGATTAACCAAATAGCCATATGGCGCTCGGCACATCTCTAAAAAAACGCATGTCACTAGACAATATCAAGGAGCCAATTTATTCTGAATGGAATTGCAGACAATAAAACATTGAGTTGATATGCTCTAAAATGTTCAAAATACAGTTGCTAAAGTGGCGTCCGGAGATGTATAAAAATTAAGGCTGGTAAGATGCAAGGGGTGTACCTCCTTTCATTTATCGAAAGGCAGGAAATGGTTATGCCCCATCAAGATGCTTTGAGAAAACTTTCTCGAAGATAGAATATACCATTGTACTACCAACAATTACCAGTATCTAGCATCTTGTAAGGAACAGCGGAACACTATTACCATATCAACAATTTAACTAAATTTTTAATAGAATTTGATACTTTGTTAACATGAATAAAATGCTAACCAACCTTTATCTAAGGGTGCAAATGTAATGGGAAATTCCCACCCGATCCGATCCCGAATGCACTTAGAACCCGCTTTGATATGGAAAAATGATATCTGGGTATATCCGGATTCGAATTCGACCATCCAGAGAATATATAGGTTAGGATATGTGAAGAACCATATATGGCCCATATTTGATACGTACCCGCATATCTAGGATATACAAAAAAATATTAGTGTAGATTAGCAAAATAGATATCCGATAAACATAAATTTTTTGGTATGAAATACGTCTAATTGGAACACGTAGGTTGTTGCTTATGTTTGAATCAATATTAACATAACGTTAGCTTTTGTATTTAACATGGAATCTTAGTCGTGTTTCTATAATAATAAATAATTATATTATTTGCTATTTTTTATGTATGTGACATATCCATTTGTTTATCCGAGCCTGATCTGAGACCGGACCATATTTATCTTGTATTCGTTTCCCGAATAATCCAAACTCGAATCTGTATCTGACTTATTCATGTCTAGAAAAAATATGGGTTAGAATGTGGAACGAGCACACTACTCGTTTGCACCCCTTGCCTTTATCACTTCATTCTTTTTGCTACACACGGAAACATGAAAACCTTTAAATGATACTGACGTTTTCTTGTGATTTTGTGTAAATTGATAAGTCAACAAGAAAAGGTTTTCAGAGCAAATAAAAGTTGGATAAAAACCATAAGAGGTTAAAGGGGTAAATTGTACTAGAGATACCGCTTGAAGCACTTTGCAAGCTTTATGATTGATTTGAAAAATGAATTCACAAGTATTCTAAAAAATCCTTTAAAAAAACTCAAAGTACCCACTAGCATTAAGCGGACGCAAATCCTTTGCCGTAACAACAGAGCGCGTCGATGGGTCACAGGTACGTGTATCTTGGCCCACATGTTTGATTCATGATAGAGAGGTAAACGTCATAGGATCCTGATCCGCATTAAGCACAAGGCTTCCTCAATGTAGTATACCACAAATAGCATTTGGTAGGCATGCATTCATTTGTTCAACTACTGAGACATCTCAAGCTACCCAATTAACCTTTTCAAGTAAAAGCAAACTAGCAACGTCGAAGCTGAGGTTTCCGCCTCCTAGTGCATTTGTGATTGATCATCAGTAAAGCAGCCCACAGATTTGGATTGCAATCCCAAACAAGTGAGTTCAAGTAGGAAACGAAATATAGAGAGATGAAACTTTAGCAATGCATTATCAAGGTTCACTAAAGGAATGTTCCTCTTTGGCGGCGGCCAAAGCTGCCGACACCGATCTAAATGCCGCCGACACAAGTCTTTGTCGGCAGCCAGCCGCCGACATTGCTCCGTTGACACAGCTCCGACGACACAGGCCTTTCTGTCGTCGGCCCCGACGACAATTCTGTGCTTCAGGGAGCGCCGCCTAGGTTAGGTCAATGTCGACGGCTCACGCAGCCGTCGACACAGGTATCCCTCACGGCACGGCGACGTAGACCGTGCTCTGCCAGCATGGGCCCCGCATAACAAAGGAAGGAGCGACACGTGGCGGAGAAATGTCGGCGACCTATACTTATGCCGCCGACACAGATGCAGCACATGAGCCCAGGTTGTGCCTGAGAGTACACCTATGTCGGCCTTTTCTAGGCCGCCCATACAAAGAGGCGACCTATTGTACGGCCGCCCACACAGAGAGCATCTATGTCGGTGGCCAGAACTGTGCCGCTGACAATTATATTGTTTCCAGCAATTGAAAAATGCTGAAAATTCATTAAAATCTCACTTTAAACCTACACAAAATGCTTAATTACAGCAAATATATAATCCCCAATTCCCCCAACTAAAACCACACATATTTTTTGTGGCCGGCACCACAATTTGAACCACACATACATCCAAATCATTGCACGACATACAAATAGTTTAGACCACATTGAACCGGTATTTTGCACAATTTAGAAGCATTTATACAATTTTGTACCGTTGAACACACAACGAAACAGAAATGGCAATAAAACAGTACAAAGCACATAAGTTTTAAACAAAACGAAGCAACAACTACAGATTTGGTTTCTAATGGCTCCGTGGACCATTCAAGGTACTATCAGGATCGCCGAGCACCTCGTCGACGAACTGCTCTCCGGACATCGTAAGGCCGCTTGCACTTGCGGAGTCCCCTCCCTGCTGTAGAGTTGCCACAAAGGCTGGCGTAGCCGAGCCGGAGACCTAAAATATCAAAAGAATACATATTAGGTTCATGCTAGGCGGTGGCGGCGCGGCGGAAGAGGATGGGAGGTTGCGGCTCGGCGGAGGAGAGGAGGAGCGGTGGTGGCGCGGTGGAGGAGGAGGGGAGGCGGCGGCTCGGCGGAAAAGGGGACGGGGCGCGGCGGAGGAGGGGAAGGTGGCGGCGCGGCGCAAGTTGAGCGGTGGGAGGCCCGTGCGCTAGGTCTGAGGACGTAGCGCACAGGCCCCTTTTTTTTAACATTCGAGCTGTGTGGGCCGCCGACACAGGCTACTCGACCAGCGACATATTTTGCGTCAGCAGCACAAACAAGCCGCATGGACCACATGTCAGCGAAACAATCTGTTTCGGCGACATAAAATAAACCGACGACAAAGAAAGCTCTATGTCGGTGGCCTACAATTAAACCGCCGACACTAAAGGTGCTGTCAGCAACATATTCATCAGGCCCGCACGTCATGGACACCTTGTTCTGTGGAGGCCACACGTCAACCACATAACTTGTGTTGGCGGTCTATACCGAACCGCCGACATAGATTTCTCTGTGTCGGCAGTATCAAGCTAGCTCACCGACACTGAATCCTCCCCCCTCATGCCGCCGCCTTTCCGGTCCACCCACGGCCCACCATCAATATCCTCTGTGCAATGTAAGTTTTATAGGGCGTGCACTAGACATATGGACTCATTCCAACCGGGAGTATCGACCTTGGTTGGAACTCTAGTACAAGTTCCTTTGAAAACGAACGTCGTTGCGGCCCGAAGAGAATACAACGTTACGTTTTCAATAATACTTATAGGAGAGTTCAAATCGAGGTCGATACTACCCCGTGAAATGAGTCCATATGTCTAGTGCACGCCCTATAAGCTAACATTGCACAGAGGATATTGCCGGTGGGTCGTGGGTGGACCGGAAAGGTGGTGGCCCTTGAGGGGGGAGGGTTCAATGTCGGCGGCCTAGCATGAGACCGCCGACACTGATGGTGCTATCAGCACCCTATTCTGCGGGGGCCACACATCAGCCACATAACCACACGGCAGCATCATGCTGGACCGCCAACACTTAACCCTCCCCCCTTATGGGCACTAGCACCAAGCAGACCTGCCGCCTTTCTTGTCCACCCACGGCTCACTGGCAATATCCTTTGTGCAATGTAAGCTTGTAGGGCATGCACTAGACATGAGTACTCATCCCACCTAGGAGTATCGACATCCATTGGAACTCTACTAATTGTCCATTGAAAACTAACGTCGTTGCGGTCCGAAGCTAATATGATGTTACGTTTTCAATGTAACTTGTACTAGAGTTTCAACCAAGGTCGATACTCCCCCATGAAATGAGTCCTTATGTCTAGTGCACGTCCTACAAGGTAATATTGCACCCTATTCTGGTAGTGCCGGTGTGGTCGAGGATTGCCCGGAAAGACGGTGATGAGGAGGGAGGGATCTGTGTGGGCGGCCTAGCATGATGCCGCCGACACTAATGGTGCTATCAGCACCCTATTCCGTAGGGGCCACACGTCAGCCACAGAACCTGTGTCCGCGGCCTAACTGAGAACCGCCGACACTGATGGTCCTATGAACAACCTAATCTACACATGCGGGGCCACACGCCATCCACAGAACCCGTGTCGCGCGATCTGTAAAATGCCGCCGACACAAATTACCCTCAAGCCTAGCGCCAGCGACCGCTGATTATTTTATTTATTAGTCGTTAGACGTTGGCGGGCTGGAAAATTTGAATTTTAATGGGCTCGGTGGAATAGAGCTGACATGTATCGGCGGCAGGACATTGGCCGCCGACATAGCTTGCCGTATATGGCAATAAATTTGATTTTTGGTTCACGGGCGAGAGGGTTGCCAATGTTTTGTCGGCGGCTTTGTTTGTGTCACTGACGTGGATTTTCTATGTCGGCGAGTTTTCGATGACCGCCAACATTAACTTATCGTTGGTTTTCTGGCCGCCGAGACAGAGGATCCGTCCGCTGACAAAGAGGAAGATTCCTGTAGTGGCTGTTTATTTTCTTTGCCTCGGTGCTGTAAGTTTTTAAGAAAATCGCCACGAGTCATCAATTTTCACGAGATTCTACCTTTCAGCACATGTTGTTTGCCCCTTTTAACATTTATTGTACCAACTATAAATGTTTCCACTTTGTAACTTTTAACCATGTTAATGCTAAGACCGGGAAAAGAATAAAATCCCATAGTGTACAATACTTTGCTCTCACAATATATTATTAATAACTATAAAATTAACATCATATAAAAGTATTTTCAAATATGAATCCAACTATATGACATACGCAACACTAAACATATATATATTTATCTTAATTTTTACCAAAAGTTAAACGCCGACTTTTCTAAATACACGACGCCTTTATATTTTCAAACGGATGAAAGACTCTCAAACCTACCCCTAACCTATTACTAATACTACTCCTAAAGCATCTCCCTGTCTAGATCCACGTTCCCCCAACACCGACGGCGACCCGGAGGCCAGCGCCGGCGAGGTAGCCCGCCGGATCTGAGCAGGGAGCTGCGGAGCCGCGGAGTCGCCTTTTTTTCGCCTGGAGCCGCGGAGTCGGCGAGATATTTCCCCCAAGGAAAACTAGTCCACTTGCACACCGCCGTGTTGTTGTGTATGTTTCCCTCGCTTTTGATATTTCCCTCGCTTTTGTTGTGTATGTTTCCACTTGCACACCGCCGTGTCCAGCCTCGGTATGCGGATGCTTGCGCGCTAGCCACAGACCATCGGGGCGCTGCAGAGGACCGATGGACCGAAGTCACTGTATCACTCCCAAGGCCGCTAGCCGCTCCACCCCATCATCACCTAGCACCGAGGATAAGGCCGAAGGCCTAACCCTATCGCCTCATTCCCCATAGCGCCATGCATCATTGCCACCTGGCGCAAGCTTTTTTGAAAGAGGGGCAGGAGAACTGCCGTCCTATTTTATTGAATAGCAGGAGAAAATAAAATACAAAACCCGCAAACACGCAGACAACCACAAGACTCACCGCAACTCCTGCCAAAGCCAGACACACCTCCGCCATCGCCGAACACCGCCACAGAGGAGAAGGAATGCAGCCACACTGCTGCCACCAAGGCCAAAGGCCGAACGGGAAAGAAATACAAGAGAGGGAGAAAGAGAAACACCACCAACACTCACACAACAACAAGCGACTCCTGAAGCAGTAGACTCAGCGGAAACCAATGCGCAGAACGGCAACCACGACGCCTTCAACAAGGTAGCGACGCAGAGAACCCGCCGCCGCCGCAAAACCGCTAGGGTTTTCACCTAGAGTAGGAAAGGTCCGAAAGGTGATGCCTCTAACGAGGGAACGACACCAAAGGTGACGCCAACACCAGCCCGAAAGGGCAAGGATTTCGCCCAAGACCTGTCCTACTAGCGCGCAAGGTAGGGTCCGCCGAAGGTCGATAGCACTAGGAGAACCGAGCCGCCAGCCAGAAACGTAGAGCCGAAGAGCGAACACGTACGCTGCCAGCCGACGCGGAAGAAGCCGCCCACGCCACCCGACACCTCGGAGAAAGGGAGGGTCTCGACGGCGGGGACGAGACCAGGCCAAGAGGCAGAGAACGGGGACGCCGCCGTATCAAGGTCGCCAGCCAATGTCGCCGGAGAGAGGCTACCACACCTGGTGGCCTATGCACGGGAAGCGAAGCAAGCCAGACGCCACGCCACCCAGACGGCACAAGCCGAACCCTGCCACTACCCTGGAAGGAGCCAACCTACGCCACCGAGCACCTCGCAGGGATGGGAGGGCAAAGAGGCGAGGAAGAGACCAGGCTAGAGACTGGGGTCGCTGCGCCGCCCGAAGACGAGTGACGGCCCACGACGCCACCACGGGAGGAGCCGAGGAGTTGCCGTACACAAGCCCTTGGAGCCCGCTTGCTCCGCCCACCCCGATCACTACCGAGGTGGACCCCCCAAACGGCATCCACCGATGCGGGCTCAGGGGAAGGGGGAAGAAGGAGAAGAGCCGGTGCCGAGATTCGCCGAGCTACGAGGCCACCGGACTGACGACCCTGGAGCACACCCGCTCCGACCGCTCCGGCCAACAACGCCAGATCCGGGCCTCCTGCCAACGGATCCGGTCCCCAACAGAGCGGCCCCCAGGACGGTCACCCGAGACGGGCCCAAGGGGAGGGGAAGAAGGAGACCAGCGACAGGCTCCACCACAGCGCGCAAAGGCAGGGATGAAGAAGGGGAGCCGTGCGTCCAACGAGAGACAACGCACGGCGGGCGAAACGAGCCACGGGATGGGTCGACCCCGCGTCCTGCGAGAAGGAGAGCGGTGAGCGGCGGGCGCAACGCAGCCGCAGCGCGGGTCAGCGCAGCTTCGCCAGAATCGGGCGCCCGAGGAGCGGCCGAGGAGCGGCCGCCGAGGAATATCCGCGGAGCGGCTTAGGCGGTGGCCTCGTGACGTGGACGCCGGATCTGGCGCGCTGCCGTGTTCGGAGCGGGGCTAGCGTGCTTGCCGGGCGGCGGGAGGAAGGGGCGGCGGAGGAGGCCGGGCGGCGCGCGGAGGAGAAGCGGCGGCGCCGCTTGGAGAGGCTACACGAGGGCGGCGCACCGCCGCGTCGGCAAGTCGGCCGAGGCGAGGCGCACCGTGGAGATGGGGTGGGCGTCGGCAGTAGTTTGCCGAGGGCGAGCCGACCGCAGCGGCGCGACGGGCGAGGCGGTGCCGCTGAAGCGGGGATGTTGCACCGCCGTGGATGGCGCGTGAAGACGGGCGGCGGCGTCGGAGGATGGAGGTGCCGGCGCAGACGGCGCGACGCCGATCTGAATCTGGCATCGAGGCGGGAAGGGGGCACCGCGCCGTCGGATCTCGACGGGGCAAGCCGCCGCGTCGGGCCGGAGAGAAGGCGGTGATCTTGCCGCCACGGCGGAGAGGAAGGATGGGGACACCGGGGGGTTGGAAGAAGGAGGAGCAGGAGGAAGTGGAGGAGGAGGGAGGAGGAGGAGGAAGGGAGGGGCCGCCGCCCGCCCGGGCGGCGCTTAGGGTTTGGGGGGTTGGAGGAGGTGGCTGGTCGTCCCCGTGCCGCCCTAGAGAACGACGCGAGGGCCTAAGAGATCTTTTCAACTCCACCTGGCGCAAGCTGCCCCTGCCGCGTCACCATTAAGCCTCTCTACACCGTCTGAGATCGCCCACGACCCCTTTTCCCTATCCAAGTGTCATATAATCGAGTCTGTTATAACCCTAGGAGGTTTATGGGCCGGAAGCCCACATCAAACCCTATGGGTATTATGGGCGAAACCGAATTTAGGCTAGGCTATATATATAAACCGCATTGTACACAAGAGAGATTGATCAATAAAGATTATTGTGCCTGGCTTTGTCTCTCTACATCTGTGTCACATGTCTATTGTGATTGTGTTTGCGTGTATGTGATGACCGATTTACAACACGTTATCAGCACGATCTGCTCTCAGATTTGTGATCATCGGTATGTCGCTACTAGCATCAGATATATTATTTCGATCTACTATTTTCGTTGTCGATTTAGTAGATTAATTTCGATTGTTGATCGAGTGCCACCGCCCTGAAGGCCACCACGCCGTTCGCGCCGTGCATGCCATCCTTGGCCACGCACCGAGCCGGCCATGCCCATTCTGCTGGCAAGGCGCGCCAAGGGCGCTCAGAGTCAGCGCCATTGGCGCTGACGCCACGGCCGTGTCTGCCGTCCCGATCACAACCGCTGCTGACGTGCCGCCCGCCGCGCATACATGCAAGACCGATCCCGCCACAGCAGCGCCTAAGCCGCGCTATTGTCAGCCGCGCTGAGCCCTTGTTCGCACGCGATCACACCAGCATACTGGCAAGCCGCCGGCCCAGCGCACGCGCCACACACATACACTCGCCAGACTAACCGCCCGCATACACGGCAGCACAGCACCTACACTTCGTTGTGCAAGCCCGCTTGCCTGCGCCTTCGCCATTGCACACACACCGGCTAAGACTGCTAGGGCTGTTGCCCACTGGGCTAGGGAAACCCTAGCTCCCGATTTGGCCATGGGGAGGCCGACCGAGCCAAATTGGCCCAAAGTTTGGGCTAGGCAGTGGGGCAGTACAAAAAAAAGAGAAGGTCGGATGGGCTGTTTTGATTATTTGGGCCCTTTTGAGGCTGAATAAAACTAAATTAATAGGACTTTTGGTATCTGTTCTATACGAATTCAATTATTAAATCCTGAAGTTTTAATTCTTTTGAATAAACTTATTTATGCCCTGTTAATTAAGTATTAATTCACTTTAATTGATGTGTCTTGTTTAAAAGCCTGTAATCTTTTAATTGCGCAATTAATTGTGAATTATTTATTCGCCTTTTTGTAATTTATCCTGTTTAGACCTATTGTCTTATTTAATATTGCAAATTGATGAATTTTTACCCGCGTCATTGTGCACCGGTCACGTCCGCGCCAGACTGTGAAGAAGGTTCTCGACGGCATCGGCCGCCCCACGCCGGCACCGCACGCACGCGACCCGAAAGCGTCGCCCGTTCGCTACGCCGCCTCCGTGCCGCCCCTTCGTTGTGCCGCCGTAGTAGGGCCGCGACCTCGGCTGTCCATTGCATCGCCACGCCGCTGGCCGCCGCCCTTCGCAGCCATGCCCCGTGCCACGCCGTCTTTGGTCTTGCGCGCGCGCTTCGCGGCTTGCGCGAAGATCGCGGCCACCGCCTCGCCGGGCGGTCGTGCCCTCCGTGATCGCTCCGCGCAATGTTGCCTGCCGCCGATTGTGGTCTTGCCACGCCTCTGATCGCCGCTGCGCTGTAGTGCGTCACTCATTGTCGTTGTGGTCCGGACCACGGTCGCGCCCCGAAGGCTCAGTTGCCGTCGTCCTCTACGCCCTGCGTCGCCACGATAGTCGCGCCCGTAGCGTGGCTGTGCCACTGCCACTGCTAGCCCGATGCCGCACGGCTCCGTCGTTACCCCGCGTCGTGATGCCTGCCTTGGTGCTATCGTCTCGTAGACACGGTCACGCCACTGTCAGGTTCGGCTCTGCCGCCCCGTAGGCGTCGCTGTCCTCGTCAGTACTATCTTGGATGGACCCAGTGATCCATCCTGAGATGATACCTGGAAAGTGTGTTTCAGTCCCCGAAGGACACAATATTTGCACGAGTGGTTCTCGTTGCATATTCCTCTTATAGTACTTACAATTTCAGGTAACCACCGAAATCCTCTCTTTCAGATTTAGATTCTAGTATTTGAGCTTTCGAACTATGCAAAATCTTAGACCTAGCTCACCTTTGGAAGCTGCATATTAATGGGTTTATTTTCTAACAAAGAGTTGTTATTGCTTTCTGCATTGTTATAATTATAATATGGCCTGTAGACCAGAAATAATTAGCAGGAAATCATGAAATTGCTAGAAACTTTGTGGACACCATTATGCTCTTTATGGCTTGTTTTCTGGGCACTGTATGTTTGAAGTTTAATTTATTAACCTGCAGTCCCTAAATTATTGCCAACTCCTAACATTGTTTGAAAATTCATGGAAAATTTAATGACTTCTGTAGAGTTTGGGTTTTGCTCATGATGAGTAGTGTACAACTTTTGCTTGATTGTTTCGCATTAGATGTTTATTTCCCTTATGCCATAATAATGGTCTGAGTTGTTCTATTTCTAGCTTCTCTCCTGTAATGGAGTTAATTATCTGAGTAAATGCTAAATAGAACATGATGTCTGAAGCATATGTCTTACCTGTCATAAGCAATCTTGCGTGGAATAAAATCAGATTAATGTATGCCAAAACTAGATTTATAGTTTTACTTGCCTTGGTGAAGAGTGTTCCTACTCAACACCGTCTCAAGTGCATAGATGTCCGAAAGACACATATTGTGGAAATATGTCCTGCAGACATGAATAGTTGGCATTTGTCTTGGAGACAAATGTTTTCCCTCGTTTGCGCTAGAGAAAATTTTCTACCAATATGTCTATCCCTAAAGAATTAACTTAACCTGGATCAGCAGTCTACGTTCTCCTCCGGTGTGGTGTTACCAACCGGTTGTTTAAGGTGTGTAAAGTGTAACCTGAAGTTACATTATATATTGGTTTCACGACAACAAAAATTATACTCCTATTGCAGTATAGTTATAAGGTGATTTAAGCACATGCCTGTTGCACATGCTATCACTTGTAAACTTTTGGTTGACGTGAAAAGGGAGAGAGAATTGGGCCTTATGTATGTAAAGGCAAGATTATGCACTAGAAGTGCAGATTAGATTATGCACCAGAAGTGCGAACGGATAGGTTGGTGATCATAAATTATGGTAAATTATGTTAAATTTGGGACATATTTGGTTCCGACGGACGTGAGCGATCCGACGTGAGCATGCAAATTATGACCAGTAGTCATATTAGTTTTGCAATTGCATTATGACTGGAAGTCACATTGGTTTGCCTAAAGCAGAATAATCCCAAATATTGTTACTAGCGCCTGGAGTCGCTACAACATGTCCGAAGCCATGCGTTTTTGGAATATAATCACACCTCTGTAATGTTATTGTCATATGAAGTTGACTATTATTTGGCGTACATATAGTATTTATTGTGTTCCTGTAGAACAGTAAAGTTTTCATGCAAATTATTGATATTGTCGCATTTATATTAAACTTAAAGTTTAATTAGATATATGGTATGAGTAATTGGGCAATAGTAAAAAGTTAGACTTTGCAACCCACAATCTGTTGGATGATCAGTGGCCCCGCACGGGTGCGCCGCCCAAGTAGGCGTGCAGCAACGTAGCACGAGCATGCCACCTAGCGCGGGCAAATGATAGCCCAGAGCAAGCGCGTGGCAAATAAATATAAGTCTAAGCTCCCGACATATATTGTTAACCCCAATGGTAACGCGTGGAATCAAGATATTTCCTAAATATTATCACCACCAAGCATACACTTGTGAGCTCCCACCTGTCGTTGGGGAATTTGGACCTGTTGTTCCATTAATCTTTTGCTCATAAAAGGGGGTTCTGTAAGTATGCTTTAGTAAAAATCGGATCTCGGCATTAGGGGGAGAGAAATGCCCATATTTCGTGTTAAATGACTACGAGATCTTGATTGAAAGATTCACGCAATAGCTAATACTCCTGTACGCCAGTAGCGAGGAGTGCTCCTGTACGCTAGAAGCGAGGAGACTGCTAGATATTTAAAGGAGTTGGAATTCATTTACCTGTAGTAAATGAATCGCTAAGAGTGGAATACCCCGGGTTGAATAGTATATCCACCTTTGCGAAAATTGACTTGTTGAGTCTTGGTCTAAAGTCTGCGGGGACGTCTGCAGGTCTTAGATTCAATGACACTTGTCAAACAATTGCTCATCACTCCTGAAATTCTTCTAAAGAGAAATTACCCTAATGGTAATAAGCCTCCTGGAGAGAATCATCCTGAAGATGAATACCCAGCAAGTTAATGCGCGCATGTTATAGTACTGGGAATGCGGGACGACCAAGAATTATCGTTTTGGGAAATATCGAAATTCTGGTTAATATTGGAAAGTGCTTATTTATGAGACATGGAGAGAAAATTGTTGACACATATTATTTCTCTTAAGTTGCTATGATAAGAATCCTAAACTAAGTCCATGGCATGGCGCCTGTTGCGCCTGTATCGGGCTATATGACAAGCAACTGAGGATGAACCATGAGGTTAATCAAAGTTTGAGAGCCAGTAGCTCTAACTTTGGGTCATTATAAATAATGAGGTGGTGGAAACCCTGATTTAAAGGTCCCTGATGTGACCCATACTCTCCCATGTGTAATAAAAGGTTCCGCTAAACAGTAATTCTGGCAGATGATATGAATAAATATGCAGTTTATGGATTATGAAAATCCTTGTTGAGATCCCAGTAGGACTCATTATTCCTTGTGATAGGAGATGACAAAATTGCGACACATTAAATAAATCTCATACCTAATAATCTCTTCCAGAAGTAAGGTTTCTTTCTTGAAGAAAAATGAGTTTTCTGAAGAAACATAAGCACTTCCCTGAAGGAAGATTAATTACTAGTCGATATTTGTTTTACACCAATGGTCCCGATAGTGGACGATGACCCATTGATACCCGATACTGGAAGTTCGCCACATGAACACTAGTTTTGTGCATCTCCTGCCAGTAGTTGGGAGAGTGGTGGTGTTCTTTATTACCCTGAAGGTATAATGTAAATTGGTGATAAAGGCAAATTGATTGGTCCCCTAAATACCAAGGTAAGACTGGTTATAGTGGTACAACCATATGTGTAAGACCTGCTGAATAGACAAATTGTTTGTGTTGAGCCACTTGAGAATAATTGTAATATTTAGACCCAGTAGGTCTAATAGGTTGTGTCTAGAAGATATATGATGTTGCAATTAATTTTACCCACATGTTAGTGTTATCCCCTGAAGTGGAACATGCTTGTTTAAATCTAAGACAATATGAGGTTTGAGGACCAGAAGTTCCTTGCCTCTGTAAGCACTTAGTGCGACAGCAACCAAAAGTTTGGACCGGCACTAAATTGTCTTTAGGGACCTGCTTGATATGCAGAGCCTTGGGTTGCCTGTTAACCGAGGACCATGTTGGGTCATATGGATGCAGGATTCATGTGTAATCCGCATATCGCTAAATCTCATATTTTGCTTTGAGATTAATGCTTTAAATAAAGCCTCACGTGTGTGTTTGGCTAGAAAGCTATGGTGACCACACCAGGAGTTATGTGGCACGAGTACCATTCATACCCCATAATTATCCATTAGGATAATATTGCTTGTATTGCAGAAGTGGATAGTGGTACTTGATGATTAAGCTATACTGTTCCCAAATTATTTTATTCATACTTTTCAGAAGCATAGTGTGATGGATGTCTGGAAGACATCGAACGTCGAAAGACAGCTGGGATATCATCTTGAGGGGGAGCATAAGCTAAATATTGATTCGGTTCATATGAAACCCTGGAGGTTTCACTTTGTCTAACCTAGTAGGTTGATATGATGATCAATTAAAGTATTTTACCACACCACAAAATAGATCCAGAAGATTTATAACATAGAGGTCCAGTAGACCGTATTAATTCTAAAGATCAGACCCTGAAGGTTATATATTGTACTCTTTTTCCCTTATATGAGTTTTTTCCATTGGGTTTTCTCATAGTAAGGTTTTTAACAAGACAATATTGCAATACAGCATGCGTGTGCATTGTACTCTTTTCTCAAATCCTTTTTTCCCACTGGGTTTTTGGATGTAGTTTTTGATGAGGCATTGTCATATCGCGGTTTAGCCCAAGGAGGAGTGTCATAACCCTAGGAGGTTTATGGGCCGGAAGCCCACATCAAACCTTAGGGGTATTATGGGCGAAACCGAATTTAGGCTAGGCTATATATATGAACCCCAATGTACACAAGAGAGATTGATCAATAAAGATTATTGTGACTGGCTTTGTCTCTCTACATCTGTGTCTCCTGTCTATTGTGATTGTGTTTGTGTGTATGTGATGACCGATTTACAACAGAGTCAACCCTCTACCAGCTCCAATTGCACTTTTCCTTCAAACTCCCCAAATCCCCGCTGGGCTCAAATTTGCAAATTGGGTGAGCTTCTGGGCAATTCTTTTCTTCTAGAGCTTCCCTCTTAAGTCTCTAACCCTTCCCCTCCATCCTTTGAGCAGGTGGGAGCCCCGTCCATGTCGCTTTTGTTTTGGGACGTCGTCACTCTTCCGTCGCCGAGCTCCTGCACTAATTCTCGCGCACGCTACTAGGATCGGTGAGCACCCACAAGCCGCCTGATTTCCCACGTGCGTTAGCTTGCAATTTAGCATTCGTGTAGATAGCTCCATCACCTCGCCATCTTGTGGTTTCACCTCTCATCGCATCGCGGGGTCTGACCGTCTACGGTCTCGGCGCGGATCACCCTAGCACCATGACACCACAAAAACTCATCGCACGCACTCAGCCGGAGCATGACAGTAGCGCCGCCATGACACGAGCCACCGCTGTTCAACCACTCATCCTGGACGTAGGTAGACGACGACCAACAACCGTCAGATGCGCTTTAGATTCCTGTTGATCGGTGCAGTTTGTACCCATTTGCACGCGAGAGAATTATCATCCAGGAACGTGTCACCGCTAGTACGCCTTTAGTGCATTGGCCAGGTTAAGTGGAGGCGTCGAGCCGTGTCACATCTCCTTATCACGGAAGCGCACCCACAAAGTACGCCTTCGGCGTGTGCCACGCCTGAGAGGGCGCCAGTGTCTGGGCTGCGCCATGGGCTGAAACCATGTTTGTCTTGTTACTGTACACATCGTTTCTTGTGAATTTCATAATAAACATCCAGAAAAGGTAAAGGATTTATTAAAAATGGCTAGAGACCACTAAAAATCCTAAAAAAATTAGGGTAAATATTAGAGGCCGTAATAAATTTCAAAAAATATAATTTTACGTGTTTCCACCGTTCTAGTATCTAGATTATTTTGGGAAGGTCAAATCTAGTGTTAAACGTATTCTAATAAAGGCTGAATTGATTTTTATTTATTAAAAATAGGAAATGATGTTGTAAGTTGCTGAGAAATTTTCCCAGACTTAGGCTAAAACCTCTGGACCTAGGAAAAATAAATAAACACCACCTTCACACTAAAATAAACTAAAGGGAGATGTTTTGGGACTTTTACCTTCATCACATGTCTTTATAAGATCTAAAAATGCAATTAAGCACCCTAAGACTATATAACTTATTTTGGGGTTAATTAGGGCTCTACTATTACTAAGATAATTAAGATCGCATCTTGTTACAAGATCATTCATGACATAGCATTGCGTAAAAACGTAGGTAAGATCTTTGTTAAGATAAAATAGGATCGTTGAATGAAACCGTAGTTGCATTCCTGCATAATATTTTACTACACTATCAATTATTTATTGGAGTTTATCTCTAAATAGACATAAACGATCTCGAAGAAAGGTTCGGTGATGCCGAAGAGGATTATCCTAATGCAATCAATGATACATGCAACAAACGGAAGTTCTTTTATTGGCATAAAGGACATTTGTTAACTAGCAGTGTTTGGATGACACTTACCTCGCATATTTCCAATCTTTAGATGGAGTTCACAATGAGGACACGTATGATTGTCATGAGGACGGTGATATATGACGGCCATGATGATGTTTAGGGCGCTCTAGTTGCATGCAAATGTGCATAGTCAGAGTGGACATATTTTGAGTTATGTTGTTACAGAAACTCTGACAATTCTTTTGTAGTAAGGCGCAGATGTTCACCTTACTATTTCTAGGCATGCATGCGTAAAAACATGTTATGTAATATTCAGGGCAAACTTCTATATGTATGTGATGATATCTGGCTATGTGTTGTATGACTAGTAGACTAATCCAAGGACTAGTGCATGGAACGACAACTCTCATGTAAGTATAGAAAATGAGGGCTGACAAAGTCAGAGCATGCGACGGTAGGAACCTATATGATCTATTAGTCATTACTGAAGGAAACACAGTAATAATTTATTATAAACTATGTTTATATACAAATTACTTGTTTATCTTTTGCCTATCTATTCTAACCATGGTATTTAGTTATTTCTATATAGATGAAGCCCTGCCACAGTCACTAGTTTACGGAGATGAGGCCTACCTTTGGGTACGAGGATCAACCCACGTTATTAGAGCCGGTGGGTGCACGGATTGCAGCAGTTATATCATTACCTGTCTCTAGGTGACACCCCCATGGTTTTACTGGAAGATTGTTCGAACCCTTCCTCGTCCTACCTACATAGTTTTGGCCAGGATTTACTATTTGCACGACGAGGTAGAGGCACATTGATTCGACAACACCCCCACAAATCACCTGCAGGCGGCCCTCGATGATGCCACTCGAGAGGCCACTACACGGTTCCAACACGAGTACCGAGTCAACCTCACGGGCGGAATCTACGCTTGTCCAACAAGTTGACACATGCGGGAGCTGCCTGGCTTCAACAATGCCTCTCCTCAGATTCAAGAGCAGTTGCAATGCTTGGCTCACCTCCACAATGGGACTAGAGAGGTCACAGAATATGCCATAGAGGAGATTCGCTTACTCCATTCGTTGCTTCATGCATCGGACGACCAACTGAGGGTGGTGGGACATTGTCTCCACCACTATGACAGCTGCCTCACAATGACAAGGCGTCAGTGAGATGAGGCGCTCCATGGGCTAGCCCAGCAGCCAATGATAGAACCATCCATATCTCCCCCTGGACCATGGTTCCCACCACCAAAGCACGAGACACGCCACGCCGCACTACCATGCAGAAGACGACCCTACCACCCCGGGATCTGGTTGGGATTCCGTGCCACACGTCGTCTATATCGGCGCTTCCGCGGGAGGAGGGGTATAGAGGTCGATACCAACTCCGACAGCGACACCGATGACATATTTGGTAACAAAGTTCGGTTCTCAGTATACATCTGTGGGGCAATGATTATGAGCGTTCCCCCAACAACGCAACACACTAGCCGTTCGGATCACGACCACAAGCCGGCCGCGACCACGTGGGTGCCTACGCCGCAACTTTGATCGTTCAAGTTACACTAGGGGTGTCCCTATTTATATTGGAGCCAATGTACGAATTCGAACCTAACATGATCCCCTGTCTATTAGAACACAGAGTCCATATAACCTACTTCTATATATATTTGACACCAACTCAACACCATTCGTACCCAGCTTCTTTGAATTTGGGGATCACGGGCCGGTTCTCGTATCTGTTCATCTGGCCGTTTTTTTACTCCACGAATGCTGTTTGTTTTTTCAGTTGAAATGTCGTTTGTTGCTTTGTTGGGTGCTTGTCAATTTGATCGTTTACTTGCAGCCGCTAAGCTATTGAGCTGCACAGTTGGCACCAAGCGGTCCAAGCGGCTGATATATATTCATCGGAGTTGTGCTCATCAGATGTGCATATTTTTTTAACTAATGATAATATGTATATAGCCATCTTATTATGCTCGTCTGGTTACACGTTATGGACAGAGATATGGTCATTTTTCTAGACTATATAGATGAAACGATTGGCTAAATGTGTTCCATAGAGATGGCTCTAAAAATCAACCATTGTTTTTTTTAAGGGAAGGGCAGAAGAGCTGCCGTCCATTCATATGAAAGAAGAAGAACGGTGCGACGCACCAAGTTACAACGCAGCAAGGCTGCTGCACACCCTGGCCCGAAGGCCCCACACTCACCCACAAGGCCAAGATAGTTTGCGGCGACGCACACTTGGAAGGGATAGAAGAAGGGAGAGAAATAACACCGGCCACTGCCGGTCACACTACCAACACTCACACAACAACGGACGACTTCCAAAGCAGCAGGCCCAACAAAGAACCGAAATAGTGCAGGGCGACAAACACGACGCCTCCAACAAGGTTGTGATGGGAAGGACCCGCCGTCGTCACGCGATCGCCGGGGCTTTCACCCAAAATGACGGAAGGGCATGGTGATGCCTCCAACGAGGGAACGACACCAAGGTGACACCACCACTAGCCCAGGAGCGGGCAAGGCTTTCACCGAAGCACCTTCCCCCGCCAACGCACTATGCGGAAGCCACAGGAGACACTAAACAGGAGAACCGAGCCGCCGGCTGTAGTCCCTGGACCGAAGAGCGCACACGATGCGCCACCACCTGAAGAGGAAGACGCCGCCCACGCCACCAAGCACCTCAAAGAAGGGGGAGGTTCAAGGCAGCGAAAGCGGGACCAAGTCAGGCGGCAGAGGACCGAAGACGCCGCCGGAGAAAGGACGCCAGCCAAGTTGTTGAAGAAGGGGCCACCCCGCTAGGTGCACCACGCGCGGAAGTGTTGCCGACCAACGCCGCACCTCCAGAGCCACACGAGCGGAAACACTGACTCCTAGGTCCGAAGACACCGCCCAGCTCCAACAAGCACCTCAAAAGAAGGGAGGGGCATGGAGACGCGGACGGGACCAAGCTAGGAGGCTGAGCACGCCAGTGTTGTCGAAGACAGGGCGACGGCCAATCCCACTACCCAGGAAGAGCCGAGCATCCATCAGAAACACGCCCCTGCAGCACACCCGCTGCAGCCACTCCAGTCGGACACCGCCAGAACCAGGCTACCTCCGGAGCGGTCCCCTGATTGGCCCCACTAGGAAGGGCTCAGGGGGAGGGGGAAGAAGGAGGGAGGGAAAGCCGATGCCGCGGCAAGTGGCCATCGGACGCACGCCCCTGGAGCACGCCATCTCCGACCGCTCCAGCCAAAGAACCGAAACGCCCCTCCCCAAGCGGTCTACACAAAGACGGGCCTAGGAGGAGGGGGAAGAGGGGATGACGGCACCGAGCTCCTCCAAGACGCGTGAAGGTAGGCGCACGACAATCGACGCCGAAGCAGCACATCCGCTGTTGCCGGCGACGAGGACGTGGCGAACAGCGCGTCGTCGGCGATCGCCTCGCGCCGCAGGAAAACCTCGACGGGCTTGGAGACCGCGTGGCGGACTTCGGCGAGGCTGAGGTAGGAGTCGCCAAGACGGCAGCGACCAAAGTGAGTCGGCAAAGTTGAGGCAGCGGCCCCGCCGGCGACGGCAAGCCCTTGGCTCACGCGACGCGCCGCCTCGGCGGTGTCGAAGGTGCCGAGCTAGAGCTCGAGGCTGCGCGCCCGTGAGCGCACCTCACACACCCACCGCCCAGGGCTCGCCTGCCGAAGCAGGCGCTCTGCCGGATCCGTGGTGCGCCCGGGACAGTCGCCTGCTAGATCTCGCAGCGGATCCGGCCTCCGTGCCGCTGACCTTGACCAGAGTAGTTGCGCGCGAGGAAATAGGAGGAGGAAAAGGGAGGAATGGAGGAGGGGGAGGGAGGGAGGCAGAGGCAAGGGAGGGCCGGCGACGGGCTAGGCTTCCGGTGGTGGCTTGGGGCGCCGCTTGTGTCGCCCAGCACAGGACGACGCGGGGGCCTCCTTTTCCTCTTATGGGGCTACTTTTGCGTAAAAAAAAACAACCATTGTAAGCCTCGTATATAATGTAGTACATAGCATACTGTTAGAAATAAAGGACCATTGTATATGCTCTAAGCAATCAACAAACTGTAAGGCAGGTTGCAATGGGCTGAAATGGGCTGAAAACCGACCAAAAATTCCTTTAAAATAGATGGCCAAATATAGAAAAAGAAAGGAAAGAGCACAAGAGAACAATACCCAAATGGCACCATCACCATGCACTTTATCCCTCCTCCACACACACATGCAGGCTCAAATCCATACCCTTCTTCCCTTACCCTCTCTCCCGTCACAAGAGAGCCAAAACGAAAGGAGGCCCCAAAGAAATGCTCATGCCCGCAGCAATATCCAAAGCGACGCACCAAGACACTCGCACCCTCCTAGTACTGCAGTAAGTAGCAAGAAGTGAATCAGCTCGGCGGCCATGCAGACGCCAACCATGTCGACGTCCATGGCGACGCCGGCGGCGGCGGCGGGAAGGCAGAGGCAACGGTGGCAGCCGGGGCGGCGGCGGCGGGCGGGGGGGACGGCGGTGGCGCCTGTGAGGGCGAAGAAGAAGAACCCGTGGCTGGACCCGTTCGACGACGGGCCGGACGAGGACTTCGAGTACGGCGGCGTGTTCTCCGGCGGGAAGCAGGAGGAGGACCCTCGGCCGGAGGAGGACCCGGCGAACCCGTACGGGTTCCTGCGGTTCCCGGCGGGGTACATGCCGGAGCTGGAGAGCCTGGCGGCGAAGGTGCGCGGCGACGTGCGGCGGGCGTGCTGCGTGGTGTCCGGGGGCGTGTACGAGAACGTGCTCTTCTTCCCCGTCGTGCAGCTGCTCAAGGACCGGTACCCCGGCGTGCAGGTGGACGTGGTGGCGTCCGCCCGGGGCAAGCAGGTCTACGAGATGTGCAAGAACGTCCGCTACGCCAATGTCTACGACCCCGACGACGACTGGCCCGAGCCAGCCGAGTACACCCATCAGCTCGGCGTCCTCAAGGTTGATTCCAAGCCCATGTCACCTCGCTCCTCCCAGGCTTCTGGGAAAAAATTAAGGGCATAACTGTCAATATTAGTTTTTAGTACCATGGTAACCAAAAATTTTTCGATGAGCTTCTCGATGAAAATCGAGGTTAATTTGCACATTTGTACAGTCCAAAATTGCCGAAATATAAATTAATGGAGGGAAATCCTGTTTTGGCCCACCTTAATTAGCACTGTTATGGTTCTACACTTCTACAAGCCCAAGCTATCCCAGCTCACTCTCTTGATCGAAAAAATTGGACACAGAAGAAACAATGGTTTTGTTAGCGAAAACAACCTCGTTTGCGTTTTTCAGTGAACCTCATCGATCAATGACACCGAAAATTCCTTGCCGTGGCTACTTTAAACTTGTCCTTGGCTCTTGGCTTGGCCTGGCAGAATTGTACACTCTGATTTGGAATTGCTCAAATATGAGCTTAAATTTGACTGGCAGAATAGGTACTACGACCTGATCCTGTCGACGAGGCTGGCCGGGATAGGGCACGCGCTCTTCCTCTTCATGTCGTCGGCCCGTGACAAGGTCGGCTACGTCCACCCCAACGTCAACGGCGCCGGCGCGGGGCTCTTCCTCACCGAGATGTTCAAGCCGCCGACCACCAACCTCGCCGACGGCGGCTACAACATGTACCAGGACATGCTGGAGTGGATCGGCCGGCCGGCGAGGGACGTGCCGCGGCAGCCGGTGCCGCCGCTGAGGGTGTCCGTCTCCAAGAAGCTGAGGGCGTTCGTGGAGGACAAGTACGACCGCGCCGGCGTCGAGAAGGGCAGGTACGTCGTCGTCCACGGCATCGCCTCCGACTCCATCGCCAACATGAAGTCCAGGGGCGACGACGACTGCCTCCTCCCCCTCGAGCACTGGGCCCACATCGCCAGGGAGATCAGGTTGACCCTCCACCTCACTACTAACACAATGACTAACACGATCTTCCGTTGAGTTTTGGCCTTGTTTAATTCGTCACAAAATCTGCGTACAACTAAAATCTGAAAAGCTTAGTGCCTTTAAAAAGCGGCTCAAAAAAATTAAAAATTACAGTAAGAAATTTTTAAAATCTATTAGAAGAAACACTACAAGGCACACAAAAATAACTATAAAATGGTGCAATGTATGCCTTGCACAAAAAAAAAAAATTTAAGCTGTGGATTTTAATTTAGTTTAACTGAATCAAATACGACCATGATGAAATAATCCGGTCTGTATAGGATCAATACAACTCCTAACACATCAACATACAGCATGTTGTCCTCCAAACATAATGATAAAAAAGAGAATGGTAGAATTAATTAGGATTCAATGGTTTCTGTTGTTAAATCTTCCGGTGTGTTTAAAAGAAGAATGTCATGGTGACAACCCGGAGCAAATGACATGCTTGCACAATCTCCTCCCCCTCATCTTTTTTCTGTAGTTGTGCCCAATTTCACACCCACTGCCCACTACCACTAGAGGCGCTCCAGAAGTGGCATTGTGAGATGAACTGACGAAGTGGTCTCTTGGCAGCTCTGAAGGCTCTGGATTGAAGCCTCTGTTCGTGATCCCCCATGAGAAGCACAGGGAAGAGATCGAGGAGACTGTGGGGAAGGACGCCAACGTCCTGTTCATCACCACTCCTGGGCAAGTACGTTCTTGATCGATCCTTCTGTTCTCCTCCAAGAAAAAAAATCCTTTTCAGCTTGCAAGTGAGCACAGCAAGCACGAGGCGTTTTGTCAAACGAAATGACGATGCAATTCTTGCGCCATGTCTGCTCATCAGCTCACCTGCCTCATCAACGACTCCGCCGGGGTCGTTGCCACCAACACCGCCGCCGTCCAGCTCGCCAACGCTCGCGACAAGCCATGGTGAAATTCGCCAAGCTGTCGATATTATTTATCTTTTTCATATGATCGTGCTGCATTTTCAGTTGTAGATTGTGCAGCTTGTTCAGATGTGTGCTGCTTGCAGATGAATTGCTCATGATGCCATGGTGTGCTTGCTTGCTGTCTCCTTGTCTTTCCTTTGCCAGTGTGGCGTTGTTCTCCTCAAAGGAGAAGGCGAGGCTGTTCCTGCCGTACATGGAGGAGAAGAAGAACTGCACCGTCGTCACGTCGGAGACGGGGAGGCTGGCCGACATCGACATCGAGGCCGTGAAGAAAGTAGTGAAGGGCTTCGAGGCTGCTCCAGGCTTCGCGCTGGCACAGAAAGGATAAATCTGGTACAGACCATGTCGAGTGCAATTGTAGATAGATCTGCACAGAGAGAGCACCAGGCAACATTTCCTTTGGATCGATGCCGAGGAAGAACCAATACAGGGATAAACAACGCCAACACTTCACAATTGTCGTTTCCAAATGTGCTCCCCTGAGTACACAATGGAGAATCAAAGTACTTGCCAAGACTCTGCAACCCTGCAATTTACAAGTTTCAGATTTCCATTTCCGCGGAATCTGATGCTGGAAGAGTGGTAGTTTCCTTTACAATTTGTCAACAAGGAAATCTGGTTTAATGCTGTAATTGCATATATCATATGGATTTGATGATACAACAACAATAAATAAATTCAATCTCGGCTCAGCTAAAATGTGCAATAAATCCAACTAGAACACACATTGTACCGATGGGCACCCCCACAAATGTTCACGGTCTCCTTGTTGCTTAGTCTCGGTAAGCAATACAGTACCTATACACACTAGGGACTGAAAATCTATACAGGGGGCAACTGTAAGTTTCATGTCCGATCTGGCGTTCTAGATGCTTCTTCAATCCACAGTACCAACCATCATCTCATATACAGAAACTAACACAACAGATCACAGAAACAATAAATACCACAAACTAATAGATTAATCGAATCAACCCTAAGCTCACAGGATCAATTGTTTTGGACAGGAACTACTGCTTTAGTATCTTTCAGGAGGGAACTCTTCATGTCATCAGAATTAGTTTTGATGCTGAGCAGGGTTTGTGCTGACTCCAGTGCCTTCTCGCCTCCAAGTAACACAGTTGAGTCCTTAATGGACTCACTGTCAGCATCCTTCACAGTTGAGTCCTTGATAGACTCATTGTCAGCACCTTTCAGTTCATTGGTTGGAGGTTTCTGGTCTGATGTCGAGGTCACTGTCTTGGGTTGCTCAGTGGTTATTGATGCTGAAGTGATGGCAGAAACAGGCCCATCTCCCACCTCGCTGTTGCTTCTAAATGGCTGATCATGGTTGTGCTTACCTTCGTAAGTTACTACGATATTATTAATGTCATCTGCAGCTTTTTCAACATGCTTCCGGACAGGGCAGCCATCATGAGTGCAGCGGTAATAGCTCCTGCAGAGGTTGAGTAACAAAGCAATTTAATTTAAAACTAAAACATTACATGGTAAAACAGGACATACGCAGAGAATGATAAAGTGTAGAATAAACATGCAAACCACATAAGCTTAGGCACTGTTTTAAAGGCGCCTGTACGAGGGGTTTTACTTCCAAAAAAAGCAAGAGGCCCCTCCAAATGGGTCAGGGCTCAAAGCTTCAACTCATAACAGCTTCTGGTGGGCTTTAACATCGAAATGACCAACTATGCAACCCAGAAGTGTCATACTGGTTCCTAAAAACTACGATTCAGCCACTTCTGCCTCCTGCCCCGACCTTCTACCACACTAGGGGTGGCAATAGTACCCATAAGTCTGGGTACTCGTAGGTACCCGACCCGATTTTGGACCCCATAAGTATGAAAGTTCAGGTCAAGTTCTATTTTATACCTGTGGATGCCCAGACCCGAACCGTAGCACTAACATGTGGACCTCACTGTTAGCCTCATATTCTTTACTAGAAAAACCACCCCCATTCCCTAATTCCCCATTTCATTTCCCCCATTTCTATTTGGCCATGGAACCCTGGCCACCTAGCCTACCGGATGCCACCGCAGCCCCCACCACCTCACCTCCTGGTGTCTGCCCTCCGACCGGCCGCCGCCGCCGGCCCTTGACCACCTCACCACCTAACATGTCTTGAGTCCTCCCTCAGCCAGTCATCAGTCCGTGCTGCGACCGCTTCCTCCCCTCCACATCTCCAGCGCGTCCTCAATCCATAGTGAGGTGGGGGGCATCCTTGATCTATGGCAACATGGCCTAGGTGGTGCCGATGACGATGCAACCTCTCATCGATCCATGGTGCCAGTGGCAGCACAACCTCCTCGATCTATTGTGTGGCGACGGCAGCCCGGGCTCTATCCATGCCACATTTGCAGGCACGAACCCCTCCTCCTAGGCTCCATCCAGAAAGAGCCAATGCAGGTTATGACAAGAAGGCTGCAGCTCCCCCAATGGGGCCTTAGTAAAATGGTTCCATGCACAAGATTTTGGTCAATGATTATATTCGGGTGCAAGGTGCTTCAAAATGTTTCAGCAAATATATATCTTCATTCTTTTGTAATTTTTTGTTGTTGATGCGCAGTTTGATCATATGAAAGTTTTTTTTTAGTACAACTACAATACTCAAAAGAAAAAGCCTCAAAACAGATCCCGTATATCTGAAAAACATGAACAGCCCTATTTGGAACCATAGCTGAATGGCTGACAGCTACATGGCTGGACTGAGGGACTGTTTGGATTGACTGGCTGTGAAGTTGGCTTTTAGACTCAAAATTTCTAAATGCTCTACTGGATCACCGCTGAACCTCACTAGGACCACAGGTGGGAGTTCGCGGACCACCGCTAGACCACCGATGGAGTTTGCAGACCATCGTTGAACCACCACCAGTCACATTAAAATCCTAAAGCTGCTTCCAGAAGCTGGAGCACTTGGTTCGGCTTTGTGCCTTTTTACTATGCAAAAGAATGAAGTAATTAAATAAGCCATCCCAAACAGGAACAATAGTCAACAAAGATGCTCAGGGGACATGGGATATTTGGACAAGGGATGCTGTACAAAATGAATACTGGACATAGACTCGTGGAAGTATTCTGCCAAAAGAATAAATACGTAGATTGAAACATATGGTCCACCAAATTCATCTCAAGCAAAACCCAAAAATGGCACACTAATTAATAGAACATAACAACTTGGTTAAAGGTGCAATAACGAATGTTAAAGAGTGCATGGGATTTCCCACCAGAGCTTCCATTATGCCTTATCACATAATCACATTCCATTTCTAAAAACAAATTGCTACCAAATACTATAGAATACTCACCAGCTTAATCTTCTACTTAACACGGACCTATTCAAGGTGGATCCACAACATTGAGCCTGGAGAGACGAAAACCATGTTGCGCCCTAGTCTATGCCTTAGTGAAGAAATTTGCAATCTGAAGCTATTGAAGAGCAATCACACGCTGTTGGGACCCTGTGAATAAAAAATTAAGGTGTCCGGACTCCGGAGATGCCACTTTTGATGAGTCTCGTTCCTTTTTCACCCGTGATCCATCCTCCAACTCGCCCTCATTGGTTGAGTTGCTTTCTTTCCTTAATTTGCTTGAATATTCACCATCTCCATCACACCGACATCTGATCCACCTCCATCAGCCCCACCAGCTCCACCTTCACCAGCTGAGGAAGGAGGCAGCAGCACACGGCTGAGGGCATCGCACAGAGATGCTGCGAAGCGCTAGAAACAACGCGCATGGTGAGGCCGAGGCGTGACCAAGCAGCCAAGGGCGACATAAGGAGTGGCCAAGGACAGTGCCACAGGGAAGACGTATGGCATGTCTAGAGGAGCGGCACCATGCAGGACAGCATGATCTAGAGGCGGCGTGGTCTGGAAGGGGCAGCGCAACCTGGAGGGACAGTGAGCTGCGCTATGCAAGGCTGTGTGGCATGAGGACAGTCGTGCAGCAGAGGTACAGCAGGAAGACAACGCCGAGGCAGCAGCAGCACAGCAAGAAGATAGCGCCAAGTCAGCAGTGTCGCGGCTAGGAGATGGGGGCATGAGCTGGAGACAACGACGAGGCCGAATGGCAACAACACAATTCAGATCTAGATCTCCAGATCTGGGAAAAGATGAGTGCCATCGGAGGAAACTCCGGTGATGTTGGTGGCATCGCAGATAGGGATCACTGGCGTCGATGATGGTGTCTGTAGAGGAACCCTATCTAGGTTTTGTGAGAGGAGGCCAAGGCCGAGGAGATTGCTAGATTGTCTATAATGGAACTCTCAGATAATTATGTGTCGCTATTATATTATTAAAAAAAATAATTAATTAAATATCTACTATTTCAAGCACAATCTAGGAATTGTGGCAGAAGTTGAAAGCGTAGACATTTTATTGTTTATATGTTCCATTAATGACACTCAAGTTATACAAGTTATGACAGAATCTCAATAGTAAAAAGGAAAATTTCAGCCAGGCACACTGAATAACATTTATTTATATTGCTTAAGGTGTTGCATGACGAATTCAGTTTCGATAAACAAAATAAGCTGACATTCGAGCAAATAATTCATTAATGGATTCAAGCACCAGGGACAAAAACCAGTAGTGTGAGCTACCAATTTAATGAGAACCCAGTAACCAGATGTTGAAGATCAGGGCGAAAACGCAACGAGAGATTATATAACTAAAAATTAAACTATGCGAGCACCCTAGGGTAGGCAAAAATGAAGCAAGGACTCAATATACTTTGAAGTAACAATAGAGAGCACATGTTCAATAGCAGTATATGACTATGTAAAATTGGTCTATTGTACTGTAATTGAATTGAAGTGTGCATGCCATCATTAAGAAGTATCTAAGATAGAAAAGAAGTTGTGTTTAATATATAAAATACAGTAATCAAGAATGAGATAGCAACACACCTTGGGTTTGGATTTCCCTTCACAATTTTTTGCCCATACTTACGCCACCTGTATCCATCTGTCATCTTCCCAGCCTGCACAATAATCTTTTGCTCCCTAACAGTTCGGAGAACTGGAGTTAAGTTAGGTGTCATGGTTTCAATTATCCTGCTCAAAGAAATAATACAACAGAGAGAAGAGAAGGTCAGAACAACGATTAAAAAATATGAACGAAGAAAATAATACAACAGTAGAATGACCTTCGCTTTGGCTGGTGCTCAGTACTAGGATGTTCATCTTCAGATTTGTTACCAGCATCCCCTTCGCAATCACTTGAGCAAAAGAGCTGCTGTTCAGATGTTTCAGACAAAGCACTCTGGCTTAATTGACACGTCGCCGATGTCGGAGTTTGGGATTCTATCATTTCAGTGTTCACAAATCGTAAGTTTTCATCTTCTCCTGTGGAAACATTAATGTGAGACACTCTCTCTTTCACAAATCTTGTCCTTTGTGGCGGTTCATGATTATGTGTTCCTCTATATATGATTTCCACAACCCGGCCATCAGGACAGTGCTCAACCTTCTTTTTAGCCAAACAACTTGAGTTGGTGCATCTGTAGTAGCTCCTGGAATTATCACTACTTTTCACTTGCTTCTGACCATACTTCCTCCAGTTGAAGCCATCACTCACCATATTTACAGCAGCATGGTGATGCATTTTTGACTCAGAAGCGGATGACTTCTCTGCCATTGGTCTACAGACACTTCCTTTAGTTATTGAAGGTGCTTGTTTCAGTGGTACAACAGCCTTAGGTGTTATAGGATGTGGAAATGGACTTGACAGCCCTTCTGAATATGCCGATGATGTTGGTGATTGTAATTGCATTTGTGCCTGAGCTGTAACACTTGCCAAAGCTGCTTGATGACTCATTCCAAACTGGCCCTAAATTCAGAACATAAATTTTCGCAAAGATAAGTAATACACCGAAATAAAGCACCATACATAACTGGAATACAAAACTTGCAGTCTGATCTTTGTTTATATGAAAACCCAACGATGACAGAAATGCATTTCTGGAAAGAACCTATGTCCTATCAAAAGGAAAGCTCAACACACTAAACTATATGCCTATGACCTATCTACATAAATTTTGTCCTGACCATCTAATTTCATTTTACTACCGCCAACATAACAAAAGAGTAACTAGGATCAACATCATGTGGAACAAGGCTAAGCCAGTCCCTTTTACCCTTTCCACATTAAAAAGAAGAAGACACAATCATATTATGTGCACTGAATTAAATTAAATGTGGATATCTCATATTTGGCTATGATCTACCGGCAGGCATTAGACCAGTATACAGATTGCATAATAACATATATATGAGTTAATTAAAATGAAATGGTGATTCTAGCATTAAGTCAATTGCTCATATCTGTGCAAATTAGTGAATTGATGTAATGATGTTACACTTGATGGAAGTACAAGCTTCTAAGAAATCTTTCCTGCTGTTTTTTTGCCAATATCATATAACAATTAACAGTAATTTTGCAATTTCATACAATTTATTTGGCACGTAGTGTTAAGTGACAGGCAGCAAAACTTTTTCAACATAGGACCACAAAAATTTCCTACCATGTATCATCATTTCTAAATGCAGAAAATTTCATATGGATAACCGGAACTGAGAATTGGGAACACAATCCGTTTGCATTCTTACATAGTTAAACCCTAATGAATTCCACTTCCTTCATAATAACAGTCCCAAGGCCAACCCTACCAGTACCCAATGAAATTACATGTGTGACAGTGACAACTAATAAAGTTGCAACAAAGATCACTCAAGCACCATCTATAAGTCTAGTGCACCATATGCCACCAAATATGCATGAGTTCCAAAACATGACCACTAGCAAGAGCATTACTATCATGCAGGATTAACACGTTAAAATAAATAATTATGAATTCAGAAACAGAACCTAAGAATGCTACAGAACTCCAAATTGCTCTACTTTATCATACATGAGCCAAGGTGAAAGTCATCTCAATTTGTTATTAGAAACCAGAATTCAAAATGAACAAGCATTTTGTCCACACTTCACAAGTAAATTAATAAAAAAAGAAACTTCAGTTCTCAATTTCTTGAGTACACGCCCAAACTTCAACCCTCGTTCCTGTCTACTCCACAGGGACACTAACATCTTAATTATGGCAAAGTGATACTACTGCAACAAAAATTTGTTGTGACTGCACTTCAAACACATGACTTCCAGCCCATCACCATTAGCATCACCTGAGTTTCAGTCCTCAAAATTTGATACCAAGAGTTTGTATCCCAACCCAGGCACAATATTTAAAAATTGATCAAACATGACTGAGAAGAGTATGCTAGAAGAAGTTGGTCTATTTCCAGAATAAACTATCATAAGAGACATTGCCACACATTCACTCTGCAATTCACCGTTGGTTCTGATTGGCTAACTACAATCCAAATTCTATTGCCACTTTGCCCATACACCAAAAGGGCGCCTCGAAATACAACAATTTTGTTTTCTACATCAACACTAGAGCACTATTCGTTTACAATATGCCCAAAGCGTTCTAATATAATATTGCCTTTATCCTTGTAATTTTGAAACGACCAAAACAGGACACGCCAGAATAATCTAAACAATATGCACTTCCAGTTCCAAGGCCGATCCAACCCTTACTGTGCAACTAAAAGACTACCGCCGTGACATCGAGAGAATAAGCACAGACGCACCGCAAACCCTGGAGGCGTGACGAAGCACGGGACGGCCACCATAGGCACTGCCAGGATGGGAGCCTCCACGCCAGCATCGGCCGGCCGGCGGGTCGCCCCGACCTCCACCTTATCCTTATCCTCCTTCTCAGTCTCCTTCTCCTTCCCCTCCACCTTCACCTTCACCTCCGCCTCAACCTTCTCCATGGTCTCCTCCTTCTCCACCTCCATCCCCTTTACCTCCGCCTCCGCCTTCTGCCCCGCCTCCACCTGAGCCGGAGGCCCCTCGGGGGGCTCCGGCGGCGGGTGCTTCTCCACCTGGGCCGGCGCCTGCGGGGCCGGGCGCTTCTCCTCGGCGAGCGCCACCGGCTCGCCGTCGGCCATGGGAGGTCGGGGAGGGAAGGGGGGTGAAGCTAGGGTTTGGAGGGGGTGGGAGGGTTCGAGAGGCGGAGGAGAGGAGGGGTGGGAAGGGGCGGTAGGGGAAGGGAGGGGGAGGGGGAGCTTTTGACTGGGATTGACCGGAGCATCGTGGTGTACCGTGGTAGTAGTAAAAGGCGGGTGGATCCGTGGATGGGAACGGACTGCCACGGACGGACAAGTAACGGTCACGAGCCGTTCGTTATTATAGATGTGATTACGTGAAGCCTACGCTCAGACCTGCGAATTTCGTTAGTCCAAGACGCATAGGCATTTTTCTCTAACATTTTTACAACTAATGTTGTGGTGGATGAGCATTCCGTGCGCTGACGACACATGGTGTGCACAACAACATCAGATTGCATTGTACATTTCAGCTTAACGTAGCGTTTCAACAAAATTTAAAAGTATTTAAAAAGTGGTTTAGATATAATAAAAAATAATTTTAAAATAGTTTTAGAATCTTTATGAAAACTACTAAAAACCTGAGAAAAATCATTACAAATTATTACACCAAATAGGTTATATAAAAAGATAAATTTTGCTGAAGCGCTACGCTACGTTACACTAAGCTGAAATGTACGAGACCCCACCTAGCTTGACAAGGAAGAAGGGGTGAGCAGTGGAAGAAACAGACACGGGGCGCGGAGGGGCTTTATCCTTGGTCATAGCCCAAAGCAAATATACCGTATTATTATTAGCTCCTCTGTTTGTCTAGCCATTAGCTGGGAAATTAAAGGTCCAAAGCATTAAGCACCTATGTAGTGATACGAATTGATGGCCCACGTGGTTGTACATAATCCATGCAACTGATATGATCTCCGTGTGGTTGTACGTAATCCATGCAGCTGATCTCACATCTCTCTCACACACACTTGAATTGTACTAATTTTATCAATTGATCATCTCCAATACAACAATAGTACTCCGGCCTCCTATTCCCCACAATTTAATATTTTATTTTTTTATCAAATTTATGTAAGTAGTGATATATTTTTTATTCCTCACGTTCTTTTTGCTACTATAAAATCAATGCAACTATTAGAATATTAGTTTGGTGTTTGAATTTGTGTATTGTTTTGTTCTATAATGTGGTATAACCCATAAGCTATATTATAATGTCGTAATTTAGGAATTGGACATTGCACCTCTTTAAACTTTGTAGCTACTTATATAGCCCCACTCTTCCACACTTTCCGACTCTGCCACTGGATGCAAGAAAACATAATTGAGCTAGTCATCAACATCGGATACGAGATGCGCTCCTACCTTCCATGCTCGAATATGGGAATAAGCTTGTTCTTGTTGGGCTCAAATTTGCAAGGAGGAGAAGTTTGGGGGGCTCACATGGGCACTAGAGGAGGACGATGGGGAAGGGCTGAAAAGTACAGTGCAGGAGGAAGGGGGAGGTGTGTTGCGTGATGGACTAGAGGAGGATGAAGAGATTAGGGGAGGTGGAAGGGGAGAACCAGACTTGTTCATGGGCCTAACCATCGGATTGGTCTCAAGCTCTAAAATCAAGTCCGGTACGAAAATCAAGCCAAGCTCATGCCCGAGAAAAAAAAGTGTTGTGCAAAATTGGGCTTCAATCTTTTGGTTGGGCTTTTCGGCTAGGCTCAAGCACAATTGAGGGAAAAAAAGATTAGGCCGAGCTAGGGGTTTGGCTCCAGAGCACCAGTTTTTTTCAAGCCGGCCTGACTAGGCCTATGATCAGGTCTCTAAACACTTGCTAAAATAATGCATAGCTATGGCTACCAAGCAAACAATAGTGTTGCCACAATATAAGTCATGTCACATGTGTGGTAGCCACCTTAAGTTAGCAAAGACAAATTAGGCATTAGCCAAACCGACCATAACAATTCACATATTACAAATATAGGTATAAACATTTCTAAGAATCGATTCGACCAATATCGCCCACAAGAAACAATAAAGAATCAAAAGTGTATTGGAACACATAAATATGGTTTCTAAAAATCATTGGAGTAGCCTCTTTGACCGGCCATCAACCCCCTCGCAAGAAGAAGACATTTGAATAAGCTTGCCACAATTAGCAAAAAAATGACACCATCATTACGCCTAGTTATATGAATAATGACCCAAATGCATATATATGGCCCCCGCCGGAAAACAAGATGAAGGGATCAATCGGTCAAAAAGGGAAGGTTCAATTACCAAACTAAAAATTTTAATATTTTGTGTTTTATTGAATTTGTAAGCAAGTTCCGAACTTTATACTACTACATGATAGAAATAAAAAGAGCAAGCTAAAATAAATGGGAAATGCTCATAAGCGGATGTCCGACGCGTCGGATGCACCACGCGCGTGGCCCAGCCCACGGAAAATAAGCAGTTCATTTTTTACATTTTAATTTTCTCATTTTTTGTTTTCATTTCAACTGGAGTCCAAAATGCATAGAAAAATTTCATAATTTATCTAAAATCATAATAAACTCATTTTAAATAGTTTCTATTTTTTGAATTTTTTATTTTTTCAATGACCAAATTGTTTCAACCATCTATACAGATTGTTCCAATAGGGCAAACTAATTGTTTCAGTAGACTAGATATATTGTTTCAATAGAATAAAGTAATTGTTTCAACAAGCCAAACAAATTGTTTCAACAAACAAATTAGAGGAAAATGCTCGAGGCCAGACGTCCGATCCGTTGGACGCTCGGCCTAGCCCGCGGCGTGCAGCAGCTAGCCGAGCAGGGCTAGCTAGCTTGCTCGCACACTACAGGATTGTGCAGTTGATTATGTTTTTCGAAAATGCTTCTGATCGGTCATCCCGACGGATCGGACGGGACGCGTTACTCGGACGTGCGTCCGTGCTTGGCCGTGACGGCCACACCACTCACGCGCTTGGCTAGGAGGCTGCGGACGCAATGCAAGGCTTCTATTTTTTTTTCTTTACGTCCGCGGAGCACTGCTCGCAAAAAATTATTGTTCCAGCAGGCAAACCTTATTGTTTCAGTAGACAAAAATTATTGCTCCAGTAGGCAAACGTTGTTGTTTTCCAGTAAGCAAAAATTATTGTTCCAGTAGGCAAACCTTGTTGTTCCAGTAGGCAAAAAATATTGTTCCATCAGACCAAATACATTGTTCCAATTGGGTTTGGCCTTCCAGCAGACCAAATACATTGTTCCAATAGGTATACAAGTTGTTCCAGCAGGCCAAATACATTGTTCCGGGAGGCTAGGCTCATTGTTCCAGCAGGCAAGATAGATTGTTGCGGAAGGCTAGACTCATTATTCCAGCAGACCAAATACATTGTTCTAGTAGGTATGCAAGTTGTTCCATTAGACTAGACATATTGTTTCAATTGGGGTTACCCTATTGTTCCAGCAGACCAAATACCAAGTTATTTCATCAGACTAGACGTATCGTTCCAATAGGCTAAATTAATTGTTCCATAGTATAGCCAAATGGTTCCATTAAAATTTATATAGCAACATGGGTCTTGTTTTGTTCGTAAAAATGCGAGAAACATGCTGGTGCAAATGATTGGTGAATTAGAGCATCCAGTCCAAAGGTATGGCCGCCAAAAGAAAATCAGAAAACGGAATATTTGCTGGCATCGGCTTACATCATCGCATGCAGGGGCGTGCTGTTTTACTGGGCTCGCTGTGTGTTGACTAGTCACTGTAGTATACAAATCATTAATCACAGTAGCGGCAGCACGGCGAGTGGGCTAGAATTGGGCCGCGGGCGTCCGACGAAAACAAAATCCGGTCGGACGTCCGTGCGCTAGCAGCACCCAAAAGAAATACTAAACATGCTAGAACAAAAAAAAACCAAGATAATTAACAAGTGCGGAAACATATAGATGTGAAAAGTAAATAGGATAGGGAGACTTGATTCATCCCAAGTTGAGAAGAAGACTATGTGTTAGGATTTACACCAATTCAAGATCACGAACGACACCAGGAGACATGCTGTTTGGTAACGCAGTTCGGCTTACGCCTACCTCTGTGGGTTCTGACTATGGGCGCTTCTCCCCAATCCATAATACAGCAGCATATAGGCTGCCCGGGTCACGGCCACAAGCCGACCGCTGATTCCTCACGTCTATGCTACTATTATGTAGTCGTTGTCCTAGGTTACACCAGGGTTGCCCCTTTATATAATGAAGGACTGGCTAGAGTCTGACCCCTACTCTAAACTAACCCTTCTTATTACAACACAGAGTCCAATTGTAATCCTCCTCATACACATATTCGACATAAAAACCTAACAAACTTTACCAAGGAGAATATGGTCTTCTCTGCCTTGAAGTTGTTCCAGCGTCTTGTGTGAACTTGTACCTGGCATCTGGTTGCTCCCTTCGCAGCTCACATCGAACCTCCCGACGAATCCATCTCCTTGGACCCATCGCCTTCTAAAACAAACGCCGACCAAGCAACATTCGACTCAGCAGCTCCACCAGCAACAGTACTCTGCTTTCAGCATGTACACACACGATGTCATCCTCTCCTCGATCATCACAACCTTGCCACCTTTTTATGGTCTTGACAGTCTTCTTATCATCAACTTAGAACACCGTCCCATCATGTAAGGTTTCGAACCAAATTAGATTCCTTTTTAGTCTCAACACATTCTTCACGTCCCGAAGTATTCGGTCAACTCCGCTTTGCCCTTTTATTTTGAAGGCTCCTACTTCAAGGAGACCAATCAAAAATTACTAGCAACTTATGGAGATAACCACTTCTTATTGTGTCACATGAAGAAGACCAACCGAATCCAATCATTCACGCTCGACTGCATATTTGATCCTTGAGATGACATCATCACCATTGCCTTTCGAGCTACTTTCAGCCACCGCCACGATAGCATCAGTTCCTTCTTTTTGTCATCAACTTATGGAGAGAACCACTTCTTATTGTCTCACATCAAGAACACCAGCTGAATCCGATCATCCACGCTCGACTGCATATTTGATCCTTGAGATGACATCATCACCAGTGCCTTTCGATCCACTTTTCGCCACTACTACAATAGCATTAGTTCTTTCCTTTTGTCAGCGTCATCTTGCCGACCACAGTTTGCACCGCCCCGATCCGTCCGCCATCTAGAATAGATCCCCGGTCTCACCACATAATCCATTCTCTACCTTGAAAAGATTACCATCCTGACCGCATTATTCGTTCACCTCCATGCACAGATCGTCACTGACTTCACCTTTAGCCAGTCTGACCTCTCCATCAAACCACCTCACAACCTAACAGAATGCCTTCCCTTTAGAATCAACACAGTTGTCCAATCCTGAACATCGGCTGCTTTTTATTTCGCAGATCTGAGTTATTCTCATCTTGAAGAACAATCTTCTCCTCCTTTGGGTATTTCATTTGGCTCCCTAGATCTCTTCATAGTGGTGAGTGTCGATGTAATAAATACCGGGGTACAAAGAGTCCTGAGAAGATCAAGCGGGCCCCACGCGTCGGTGGCGATCGGCCCCAGTGGCGTGGCGAGCCCTCAGCGCCAAGGCGGGCCCCACGCGTCAAAGTGGGCGATCAGCCCAGTGGCGTGGGCGAGCCCTCGGCCTCAAGGCGGGCCCCACGCGCGTCGAGCGGGCGACCAGCCCCAGTGGCGTGGGCGAGCTCCTTAGAAGACTAGGCGAGGGCCCCACATGTCGCGGGCGACCGAGCCCCGGCGTGTGGGTGAGCCCATCAGTCTTGGCGGCGCGAGGCCCCATGCGTCGGTGGGCGTGTGAGCGAGCCCCTCGGCGCACGAAGGGTCTCCCATCATCAAGTGGGGCCAGCGTGGCGTGGAGCGTTCGAAAGGAGTCTTCGGCGAAGGCTCCTCGCTACTGAAGACGGCGCATTTAATGCGACATCACGCGGATAGACGGTGAAGAGATGATTACCGCTTCTGATGACCCTGCAGTCGGCGGCACATCCTTTGTGGGCGCAGAGGAATTGACCGCAGAGAGAAGGTTTGCTTAAGATGGCCGCCGCGCGTGGAGCAGCGGTGGCCCCACCGCGATCTCACCGGTGTGTGCATGCGGTCGAAGCCACTTACGCACGCGCGCGGGCGGCGCCGCTTCGCGCGCAAGCAAGCAAAGACGTTGCGTCTCTCTGTCGTGTCTCGTCGATTATCGAGAGAAATCAGATCGCCTACCCTCGGCCCTCTCCGCCGATTAGAGGCTTGTATAAAAGGAGCGGAGAGAGAGAGAGGAGGGGGTACGTGCGCTTTGGACACACAGTTCACAAGCACTCTGTAAACCACATTCCATTCAACCACAACAAGAAAAGAGCTAAGGCTCAGCAGGAGTAGGACTATTACCCGCAGGGGGGTCCGAACCTGGGTAATCTCTGTGAGTCGCTCCTTGCTGCGTCCGACGCTCAAATCGAACCGAGCACGGCTGATCGGCTAGCAGGTTAGAAATCTGACTAGGGGTGTGATCCGCGGTGGTTGAGCGGAGAACACGCCGTCAGTGAGGATGCCCACTTCTTAGAAATCTAGTCAAAAGACTTCTTTCCCGCTTCAAATCCGAGCTTCCTCCTCTCATTAATTTTGACCTAACCTGGCCCCACACTACGTGCACTTCTAGCCTGGTCCACCGCTGTAGGCCAACGCACAACTCCTGTACATGCCTGCCACCGCAGGACCAGGCTTGCCCACCACCACCTCGTCGGCGTCGCATTTCTCACCGACCCGCGCCTCCCCTAGGCCCCACAGCGTCGGCGACTGCTGCAGATTGCCAGCGCATGCCGCGCCGTGTCGGCTTCGCCTCCTCACTCTCGTAACCCGAGCCCTGCCATCGCGCGTGGCGCCATCCTGACCACGTCGCCGCGGCCCCGGCTCTCTGCGGCGCTAGTGGTGCTGCATGACCCGTCGCCCGCCTTTGTGCCGCCCTACAAGACATCGCCTCCAATGCGCCATCATCCCGCCATCGATGCGGCTAGCTGCACTATTGTTTCTTGCAGTTGCCGTAGTGCCACAAAACCCCCGCACTAGCCAGCCGCCGCCACCCGGCGCACCCCGCCGACCGCCGCCGCCTTATCTCTGTGCCCTCGAGGAGGCTTCCTAGCCCACCACCGCGCACCAAGTTGTCTGTGCATGGAAAAACCCCACAGCTTCTCCCTCAGTGTCATGATGCAGCGCCACCTGCACAATATCCGGTTGCATTACTTCTCCCGCCGTTCCGATCTCTTCGACTTCCTTCCGCGCCTGCCGGTCTGATCATAAACGCTGAGGTCGTCGCCGTCTCCTACCGACCTTACTAGCTATGTTGTCAGCCCGATTACCACGTCTAGCCAATCCTTGCCAACGGTTGCCCATTGAACTGTTCGAGCCGCCTATCCAAAGTGTTCGACTACCGATCGAATCATCGACCACCTCCATGCTGCACCTTGCATCGATTGGATGTTTTCTACGGCGCCTGTGTCTGCATGAATCCTCTTATCTCCCCTATATCTTTCGCATGGCCAACCTCGCCTACCTCATTTTGAAACCACTTGTTAGGATTTACGCCAATTTGAAATAACGTATGACCCCAGAAAACATGATGTTTGGTAACACAATTCGCCTTACGCCTACCTCTGCGAAGCTCTAACTATGGGCGCTCCTCCCCAATCCATATTACCACAGCATACCGGCTATCCCTCACACCTATGCTACTATTATGCAGCCGTTGTCATGGGTTACACCAAGGCGCCTTGCTTGAGTTTGAGTCCTACTGTAAATCAACCCTGCTTATTGCAACACAGAGTCCAATTGTAACCTTCCTCGTACACATATTCGACACAAAACCTAACACTTTTCCTTTTCCTTTTGCTTATCTTCTCCTACTTCTTCTATTAATGAAAAAGAGCATCACCCCAGCTCTTGCTAGCTCAAGCCATGAACTTGATGTAGTGGATGGCTTGTTCCAAGCCAGTCACCTCCATCTAGGGATGTGATCGTATCAGATAAGGTTGGATATCGTACTATCCATATCTGTATCCGTATTTTTTACCGAATACAGATTCGAATACGAATGTGTCGAATATGGATACAAATTCGAATAATATTGGATAACATCAGTTACGAATACGGAGCGAATACAGATTGGTTTAGACAAGGATACAAATATTGTTAGTCGAATAGTTAAAATTCAATTTTTAAAATATGTTTCAAATTTTAATAAAAACGGTCTAAATCTAAATTTAAAAGTGGGAATTTATAATATTAAAAAAATTATAAAGTATGTACACAAATATTATTAAATTGTTTTATATTTAAAAATTAAAACTAAAATTTAAAAAGTTGGGAAAATATCAATAAAATAATTCAGAAATACATTCGGATGATATCCATATTTTATGTTTAGATATTATCCGAACAAAAACTCGTATATTCCTTATCCACCGAATAATCAGTGTTCCGTATTCGTATCCATATCCACGTCAAATTATCCATATCCTTATCCATAAAAATAGTTGAATATCCATAAAACTATTCAAATCACTATCCGATCAATTTGATCGGTCGGTCAATTGGATAATATTCGTACCATTTCCACCCCTACCTCCAAGCCTATTGGATTGCTCAACATTAAGCTCAAACCAGCTCACCTAAACAACTTTGTTGCTTGCTTGTTCCAATTCGGTGACCTCCACCCCTGATGGTTGCTGCTAGTGTTAGCTTTTGTGGTAGCTTCCCTTCTTACATATGTTGATCTTCCCCACAGTAGTGTGATCATTCTTAATCTTTTTCTCCCCTAATGCTTGCGTGCTCTTTCCCTGGATGCATATGTTACTTCCCCATCTTCCTCATTCCCAGGCTCCATAGCCTGGTTCCAACCTCTGCCACCTTTCCACTTGCCACCAATGAATGGTCATGCCATTGTCTTCTTAGGTGTTGAGGACCTCGATCCTCTCCCATGGTCGCCTTTTCTAGTGGCTTCCTAAATCAGTTTTGTCACGGTTTTGGCAAAAAATTGTGGTGGGCGAATTGACCGCCATTGTGGTGGAAACAAAATATGGCAATGGCTTCAAAAGTTGACTAAATTTTCTAGCGAGCCCAACTTTAGTTGCAAACACAAACACTGGCCTAAGTAATTTTAGCTCGCCTAAAATTAGTTATGACATGCTTAAGTAGCCAACCAAACATAACTGGTATGTCTTTGCTTCGCATGTGTGTATGCCACCATGTGTTCAAAGTACGCCGACGCTAAGTCAATTCATATTGATAATTCATCTAGAGAATATGTAAGCCTAATTAAGTTGTGTAAATCATGCACTTTGTATTGTACATAATGTTTCCACTTTCCATGAATTATTTATAGAAGGGGTCATAAATATTTTTATCCGATGTCTTTCAAACTAGCAAATTGTTGGCACCAAATTTTTTTTTAAAAAAGCTGATGATCATGTAAAAAGTTCTAGAAAGATCGACTAAGTGATGTCCGCATACGTAAGGAGTTTTGGTATTTTGGAAGGTCTATGCCTAACGGATTAGTTCCGGTAAGAATTAAATGGAACGAGGTTGGGTCGGTTGAAATCATGTAAAAGGTTTCTAGTCAGTTTCAATTTATTTCATGCAGCAATTAGAGTCAGAGTTGGTTACTTTGTTTAAATTGGGAAACTATTGAGTCGAGTTTGTCTTTAAAGAGGAATTGTAATATGGGTAGGTAAGATCAAGTCCCCAATACGAATATGAAGCCCCTAGAACATGTAGGATGTCCAACCCTCATCAATAAAATCTACTATTTTCTTGTCCTTTACTTTTTTTTTGCAACTAGTCTAATTCACCATATTTTATTATTCATTGACTTGTTGCACAACGATTTTTTATTGACTACATGATATAACCCACTGTAAGTTGTTTGCAAGTAACTATTATCTCAATTCGGTTCAATCTATAAATTTGTATCAATTTTAGCATTATTAGAATACTACTATCTTTTTTCGATATTCTTGCACATTGCCATTTCGGGCGAAAGGACATATTCTACTGTCGTTTTATTAACTTATAACTTGCTATTAGCCGATGATATATTTACCTTATTTGTGTTAGGTTGATTAATTTATTATTCTCTCTAATAGTCTATTTATCCTTTGTTCTATTAATTGAGGCGATTTTGTTGGCTAGTTTGGTAGTCAGTTTACTCTTAGATCCATCAATTTATGCTTTAGTTTAGTTGATCGATCTCACTATCCTTTGGATCTATTCATTTAGATATAATATAAATTGATAGTCCGATGACCCTTTGTATTTGTTAACACTTTTGAGCTTCTCTACGTTTTAATAAGCTGTTAGCCGCAATACATATGAGATGTAATCGGCTATTTAAAGCGATTCAACTTGAAATTTTATGAATTAAATTGGTTGACATGTCCTAAACTATAATTTTTGGTCCTGATGGGATCTTTGAATTCTAAATTCCATGGTGTGATAGTGTAGCCAATCAACAAATACATGTGGCATACGCATGCCCATAAAACCTTTTAAGTCATATGTAGCTTATTTAGAAAGCCGTAAGAGGATAGTGATTCAATTAAAACCACTTGTGATAGCTGAAAGGATAATAGGACTTAGAGGGGGAGTCAACAGGCAATTTTAAACTTTCCTTTGTAGTTAATGTAGTTGATTAGTCGATTTAAGAGTGATCAGAGGGAAATGATTTTGAAAGAAACCCTGATTTGGGTGGATGGTTGTACGAAGTGATGCAGGTTGCACAAGATTTGGGCCTAATGTGGGGACCGTCCAAATCCCTAAGGACCGAGTCCTTGAGGCAGAAACTAAGTTCAACAGTGCCAGAGTGCTGGTATGAGCATGCCTTGGTTGAGTACCCTTCAAACTCTTAGTTCGGACATCTCAAATGATGGAATAGGGAGCACAATATCCGTAGTACACAGTGTCGCACAGAATATGAAACTATTGGCGCAAGAAGGGGTCACTAGCAACTGAGTAACAATGCAGTGGTGGAATCTTTAGCGGAGATATCTGAGCTAGGAACGAGTTGGTTAAATACCTTATGGTGGTTTTACTTTGTAAGTCATCTATCATGGGTAAAATGTGCAACCTCTATATAATGTACAACTGTCTAGACAACCATGCCCATGGTCAAGGACGGGCGACGGAGCACTGCCTCATTGGTAGATTTCTCATCTTTGTTTTCAGAATAGCGTTTTAAAGTGAAAACCATGACAACTCGTCATGAGTCTTATTTTTGGGCCTCTGTAGCAGGACGCTATGAAGAGATTGAGATTGACATGGCTGGGGCCATGAGATAATGATATTGACATGACATGTTCTATGAAATTGTGAGAAAAACATGGCAGGTCCCATGATATATGCATGGTAATAACCATCAGATTAAACTTGGTGAATTAAAACCGGTAGTGCTGGAGTTTCAAAAGAAAAGAGATTTGATTTTAATATTCTTAACTATTTTCAATTGTTTACAAAGATATAGGAAAAATTGATAAAGTTGGCTTTTCGCAAAATAAACCCTAACATTTTACCTTGTTAAGACCCTCATATTGATATGCCAATTTGACTTGTGAGTATTTGCATGTATACTCACTCTTGCGTTCATTCGTGGGGCTGCACATTCCAACGAGCAGGTCTGAATTCTCAATGCTACTACCCGGATGATGGTGAACCCGAAGACGACGACTTTGCCAATGGTGTTCAATACGTGGATTACCCCGATGCCTAGGATTCCTACTATAGCTTTCCTGTGGGATCATATTGGATTTTCTTTTTGGTTTTACTATGTATCCATGTTTTTCGTTGTTGTATGGCCTACATGCTAGATTTTTTGTATTATGGGCCTAATGGCCACACTCTGATGCAATAATTGATTTTTAATGAAAATGGTTATGATCCAAGTTCTGAAATATGTGTGTACTAGTTACTGATCCAGGGACTAGTACAGGTAAGGCACGAAAGAGACTCTGTTCTGTGGGTCCTGACAGCTAATGAGTGTCGTTACCTTGTTACAGATGATGTCAAGGGGCATGGTTCTTTCTATTGGTTAACATCTTCGTTCATTGATTTAACAGATGTCTTTGCGATAAAGTTTGATTTATAACACTTGGGGTTTTGACTACTCAGCATTGCTACTGAAGGTTAGTTGTTTTGATTGTTGTCCAATTTCTCATTAAATCATTTTGGGTGTTGTAAAAAGATTTTGGACTTAGCTGCTCTTGGAAAATCGCAAAAAAAAAAGAAAAAAAGATGAAGGTCGATGATCATCTCCTATGCAAGGATTCTCAGAATTATGTCCATAAAGATGTTTGCGTCAAACCGAAACTTGCTTGTTTTGTTATTATTTTCTTATTGTTGCTTGACTTAATGTGATAATTGTTTATCATTTCATTTTACTTTTATGCTTTTGATAAGCATTTACAATGGTTGTGTGGATCTTTAATCGATACAGAGATTAGAAGTTTCTTTCATTATCTTAAAAGGTCACGGGAGTGGGATAGATTTGCTAAAAAAAGCACCCAAAAATTTGGTTTAACACAAACTTTTCATGCCATTAGTACTATTTTTAATCTGTATTTTCTTTGTGAATTTAAATTTAAATTAACTTTTTTTTGCCATGTATACCTATTTAAACCATTGTTTACATCAAATGCGGCTCGAGGGTTTGGGAAAAATTCGTGTTTGCCGATCCCTGGCGCAAGCTCGTGCAGTCGTGTTCTGAAGTCTGAACAGCCGCACAGCAACAACCGTTCACGGCCCACCCTTGTCTGAACAGCCAGGCGTAGATACAAAGAGTTCGGCGGAAATATCAGGCCCAATTGCCCAAACTATAAATGTAGCCCGAAATTCTTATTACTAGACGGCCTGACTTTTTACAAGCAAAAAGTCCACTTTACCCTGAACTATTGACAAAGTTTGATTTCCCCCTTGAACTATATAAAATCGGGCAACCAATCTCCTTGTGGTATCCAAACCGGACAAAATACCTCCTCACATCAAATCCAACATGGTATTTGCTGATGTGGATGCTTATTTTGGATGACCTGCTGTCCTACAAAGCAGCTTATTTTTTTAAAAAAATAGAAAAACAAAACTAATTGTAGAAAAGCATATAAACCTTATGAAAAATAAAAAACCTTCCCAAAACCAGAAAAACTATAGAATTCAATTTGTGAAATAAAAATATAATCTTTTTGTGTAAACATATATTCAAAAATAAAAAATTAGAAAAGCTATTTTTTGGTTAAAATAATCAGAAAAATTGGATTTTTTTTTAAAAAAATAGTAAAAATTATGCTGATGGAACGAAGGCATATCGTTAAGAAACCATATTATTAATCTTTTTAAGGATAATCGGTGTAACATGCAATTAGGCTAATTAAGCAACTGTAGCATATTTGTACAATACACTTGCTACAAAACCGTCACCTATGAAAAGATCATTAGCCACCACTGCATGCAACGACCACAAAAACACATGAGCAATATATAAATCAGACACAAAAGCAATAACATGTGCAAACAAACACATGAGTAGTACATAGCCAAGTTTGGCATACACAGATTAGATAAGTATGGTCAAGTTTGGCATACACGTACCAGATTCACACATAGCCAAGGTGGCATACACGGATCAGCCACATAAAGCAAAAGTACCGTGTGGAAAAACAACTTAGTTTTTTATATATACATTACGTACAAAAAGCCATAAGTGTAGCAACACATGGCCAAAATGAGGTATCACACTGCATCAGAACTTAGAAGATTGCCATGGTCCAAGAAGAAGCAACGGACCATGCTTTGAGACAAAGGTAACCTTTGAGCTGAAACTTGAGTAGTAGCTGAAACTTGAGTAGTAGCCTGGCTAGAGTTGTTTTTCTTTGGGGCTCCCTGGCATAAGGAAATTAATTAGTTTCAGAGTGTTGAAATGAATATTAATACGGTTTAGGCAAACCTGGTAAGTTGCTTGACTGGTATGTGCAGAGATTTATGGGCTTTGCAATTGGTGATGCCTTCCTTTTTCCTATACTAGTGCAGCTTTGTTGGGTGTTTCTATATGTTGTATTAGCATGATCGGTTGAACTCCTACTGTCACAAGTGGACCTGTTGTGTCCAATGCACTTGCAGAGACTGCACCTTATAATTTTGCCGACTCTTGACATTTTGGTGGCCTTTGGAGGCTTAGATGGCTCTTCCCTCCTCTCCTTCTTAGGCCTCCCTAGCATCTTTATATAACCTGGGGCTTTAAGTGGTTCCCTGTCTGACACTGGCTAGGTGGTCATACCCTCAGCACGTTGCAAGCAGTGTCATAAGTTTTTTTGAACTCCGACACTGAATAGCAACTATCAATGTTGTCGGTGTAATAAATACCGGGGGTATGAAGAGTCCTGAGAAGCCCGTCGGCGCGCCGGGCGAGGGCCCCACATGTCAGGCGGGCACGTGGGCGAGCCCCTCGGCGCGCGAAGGGCCTCCCACTGTCAAGCGGGGCCCGCGTGGCAGGGAGCGTTCCGAAAGGAGTCTTCTGGGCGAAGGCTTCCCCTGCTGCGAAGGACGAGCGCATTCAATGCGACATTACGCGCGGATAGACAGATGAAGAGATGATTACCGCCACAGTGACCTCTGCAGGCCTGACCAACTGTCACTGTGGCGCAGCGGAATTGACCGGCAGAGAGAGTTTGCCATCATCAAGCTCGTCGCCCGCGTCGGAAGGAGCAAGCTGGGCCCCACCCGCAGTCTCGCTGGAGCGTTCCTGCGGGTCAGAAGCCACTTGCGAGGCACGCGTGGGCGGCGCCGTGCGGCGCAGTAGCAGCACGTTTTCGTCTCTCCTGTCGTGTCCCTCATGTCTTATCGGTGTCATCAGATCGAGAGTATCAGATTGTCTACCCCACGGCTCTCTCCGCCAGCTCGAGGCTTGTATAAAGGGGGCGGAGAGAGGAGGGAGAGGGGGTTCCGAGCATTCTGTAACCACATTCCACACAACCACAACTCGGAAAAGAGCTAAGGCTCAGCAGGAGTAGGACTATTACCCGCGAGGGGGTCCGAACCTGGGTAAACTCTGAGTGTCGCTCCTTGCCGCGTCCCACGCTCGAATCGAACTGAGCTCGGCTGATAGACTAGAAAGATAGAAATCTGACTAGGGGTGTGATCCGCAGTGGTTGAGCGGAGAACACGCCGTCAAATGTAATCATCTAGATTATTGGTTTTGAAGAAAATACATGAGATTGCATGAGGACATGGTAATCTAGAGAGTTGCCAAGACGTACAAGAACACCCCTTTTTCACAAGGTTTACTGCAAACCTATGTTCTTGGTTGGTATCTTCAAATTGATCTGCCTCATTAACAAGTGCATGACAAAAGCCTGATTCTTTTATAAAGGAATTGAGCTTCTTATGGATATTAGGGCACATTTTGGTTGTCCACCTATTTGATTTAGTTATATTATCCTGGATCCTAACCATAACTTTCCTCCTAATTGTCTCCGGCATGGTTATAATAGGAAAGAATCTTGCCTCAATTATCCATTTGTTGAATGATTCACACATGTTATTATCTACTGAGTCACAATTAGATCCTAACCTGAACATGTTCTACTCCAGTGTTGTGGATGAGTGTTCAAGATAACATGTGCACCTTCTCTTGTACTTTGGGCTAGCTTTGCTCTTGCTAGATTGAAGAGGACTGTCAACGTTTGTTAAACCGGGGGTATCGTCGACAATGATTATATATGGGGTTATGCGCTGGATCCAAACTTGATGGTAACACAAGACAATGGATTATACAGGTTCAGGCTCTCGCGGTGGAGGTAATACCCTAGTCCTGTGTTCTTGGGATTATGATGATCTGGTACTCTGTGGAGAGATGAAGATGCCAAACTAGGGGCTCCTTGCCTGCCTTATAGTGCGGGGTTACAAGGTAGAGTCCTGATTAGTTACGAGGTAGAATTCCTATCTCTATCCTCTAACCAGATACGTAGTTATCCTGGATTACAATTGTATCTTTCTTATTAGGGATAAACTTCTAGCTTTAAGCCTTTCCTTGCCGGGCAAGACATCTAGAGTTCGAGTGGTACCCATCCTTATCCACCCGACTTGGTCCATGCCCTGTCGGGTGGTCTTTTAGGCCCGCCTTGTGGGTACTCGGGGTCTATGTTATCCACAAGGACACTTCACCCTAACCCTGTCTGGATCATCCTTCACAATTTAATGACATTTCTCTGTGCCAAAGCATACTTGATGATAGCCTTTTTGAACAATTTTTCCCCACTGAACTTCATCCCAAGTGCAAACATTGGAAGTTCACTCTTCCTGTCAAACCTTGGGTAGTTGCCAAGGCAACTTTGCTCCTTATCACTAGCAAGCTCATCTGTGTCTTCATCAAAAATGCCGTCATCATATGGAGTCTCATTCCCTCCATCTCCATTCTCATTTGCAACAACCCTTGGTTCCAATGCTTCAAAGATGACATCATCTAACCGGGTAGCTACACCTGACCTCAATTTCTTATTCAATTCCTTATACTTATCATGGATCTCGGCTGCTTCCTCATTATCCTTTGATTTTGCAGGCATGTACTCACTATCACTACTAGAATCATCATCACTGACTTTCTCCAAAGTTGGTTGTTCAACATATATCTGCAACTCCACCTTCAACAATGCAGTCAGACATGCTTAGCGCTGCCTTATCATCAACCAGTGCATGCAAACCATTGCATAGCTCTATTCCTAGGAAAATCCAATGCAACATAGTGCCATCCGAGACAGTGCAGTGATCACGCAAGTGTCCAACAATCTCAGGGAGAGAAACCTTGTCGCAATCTATGTAAGCCATGGCCTCCATACCACTAGAGTACTGGCGCTCCTTCCCAACTTGGAGAAAATCACCATCGAAGTGGAACCACGCTGCAAGAGTGTCTAATACATCCATTACGAAGAATCCTGCACGCATACAACAAAAAATTAGCTTCTAGGTGTCAAAACACTATAATAATCGTAAAAATATTTGAACCCTAGGCACCCAAATAAAAAATTTATCTACTCAAAGCTCACCTCGTAGTTGCTGGTCCCCGATGGTGCTGGTCCCGCCGTATCCACTAGACATAGCGTCGCTACAGCCGGTCCCAGTCGCCGCCATCGTCGATCCCAGCCGCCATCGTCACCCAGCCGCTACCGTCGGCCCTAGGCACCACCGGATCTGGCTGCCGCTGGCCCTAGGCGCCACAGGATCTAGTCGCCGACTGACCCACACGCCGTTGATCCCCGTCGCCTCTGGTGCCCGCCGCCTTTGGTCTTCCTGATATATTTTTGGGGAGGGGAATGGTCTAACACAGTGGCCCAATGCTCATGTTGAGGAGGTCCCATTTGGCATCTCTACAGCCAACTTGGCATCCACATCAGCAAATACCATGATGGATTTGATGTGAGGAGGTATTTTGTCCTGTTTGGATACCACAGGGAGGTTGGCTGCCCGGTTTTATAGTGCAAGGGGGGAAAATCGAACTTTGTCAATAGTTTAGGAGGTAAAGTGGATCTTTTACTTTTTACAACATATTGTTTAGCGCTGGAATAACATGATTTCTAATGGCACAAGCCCATTTCATATAAACCTAGACAACACTCTACAGCACACGAAAATTAGGTTTAGAAAATTATTGAATTGCTTCCAATAGCGAGAAAAACTCTTGTTAATCGATAGAAAAAGAGAAAAACAATGGTTGCCCAGAATATAACGGTTTAGAAGCACTAGAGTATATGACATCATATCTCTTGCTGGTCAAATGCTGGAACAATACACTAGTTTAGTTGGTATTCAAATCCATGTCCAAACAATCACGAATCATTTTTGTTGCATTTACCAAGACAGCGGTACCTATGGCTGACCTCGTTCTCCGTAATTTTGTCAACCACGGCATGCTAGAAAGTTCCAAGATACTGATCATCTGATCTGCAGGCCTCTAAGGAATCATAGTAAAAGAAAAGAAAAATACTCACTCGCTCGTAAAAACAAATTGTTGTTAACTTTTGAACACGACTTTAACCATTCAACTTATTCAAAAAACTATGTAAGTTATTATTTATTTTGTTGTGATTTGTTTTATTATTAAAGGTACTTTAAGCATGATTTATATTTACGCATGTTTGCACTAAATTTTTAGATAATACGAATGGTTAAAGACGTGTAAAAGAATTAACGGTGACTTGTTTTTATGACTGGAGGAGGTAGTATCAGAATTAGAGAAAAACAAAGGTCGAGCTCCGAAGCGTTGTCGGATCTGCCTATCTCCTCGTGCATTTCATCACCTTGACCAGATACGGAAGGCGCTGTTGCCTGCATTTCTGTAGGACCTCGCCACTACTCGTGCCTTGCGCCGGTCAATGTCTTGTTTTTACTCTAAAAAATTGAGTTGTTTCCTACCCATGGATGATGGTAAAACACTAGTGTACGGAGGATTTTTCTCCGAAGCAACGAGCAAGCATACCAATGTCTGTCAGTTCATTTAAGTAAAAGTAAAATATAAAAAACCTGGTGCAGAACAGAACCATATACAAATGCAGCCACCATGGTCTGAAGCCGACGGCGAGCACACAAACCATGTCGCCTGAAGTTTTGTCTACCTGACTGTCTCTCGACGGCCACAAGACAGGTACACTTTCTCTCTTGACGATCTGTTCGTAGAAATCGACGGGACACCTCTCTCGACGGCTATGAATATGCCGTCGAGAGAGATGCCGTCAGCAACCCTATCCATGAACGGCACGCGGATGGCTTCACCCAATCTCGGTGGCAGACACAACGGCCATTGAGAGACGAGCTCTCCGCGTTGGCACCCTGATGGGCTAGGCTGTGGCAAGCGCGGGGTTGAGCAACTAAAAATCCGAATGGCTAGGCGTGGGCGGGGGCTCGAGCCAGTGCCCTCACGGTTGAGCACCAACACCATGTACCACATCGCCGTCACATTTGTTTCAACTATAATCGACGTAAAAAATTTTTGCACCTCCAACAGGCAACGTTAAGTTGCCCAGACCGTGGCGTGCGCGAGAGGGGAGCACTCTTGACGACATTAAACAGGCTGTCGAGAGATATCAATTTATAAGATTTTTCAGAACACAAATTTCATGAGTTGTTTCTAATTAAATTTTAGCAAATCTATAGTTAATTTTAAAAATCTTTAATAAATTGAGATATACCATGACCTTGGTAAAGTACACTGGGATAAATTATTTCATCATATTTATTTAAGTTTTTTTGGTTCATGCATTATGTTATGGTGTATAAATTATATTTTTAGGTACAAAAATTCTAAAAACATTATAAAATATGAAACATTGTTACAAAATATCTAGGTTATTATGAAAGAATGTATATCATCATTACCATGATACATAGTTGACAGTTATATAGGTATGGTACACGTGCTTAGTACATCTCACTAGAACATCTTGGCTGAGTTTAGCGGAAACGATCACTTTCACATTGATCGATAATTTTGGGTGTTATGGAGTCCTAAAAAAATTAATGAGGGTCTCAAGTTCTATACCATCAATATTGACTCTAATATTTTTTTAAAAAATGAAAGAAGGTGAGTTGACCATTGGAGAAGGGCGAAAGAGGAGGGCCCGTTGAGACAACTCCTTTCCTTGACGGCTTTGGGAAAAAGCCGTCATGAGAGGTCTTGTTCATCAATGGTTGTAAACGCAATACCTTGAGAGTGTTCTTTCTTGACAAACAATTGAAAAAACTCCTTCGAGAAGGCCCTCTCTCGATAGCCATAAGCTGTCTAGGGAATGCGCAACCACACACGCGTTGTTAAGCCGTATCCAGCAGTTCTTTCGATGGCCTCCCACAGGTTGTCGAGAGAGATAGACTAGGGAACATGGGATGTGAGCCGTTGTTGGGTCGTATCTAGCACCTCTCTTGACGGCCCACCATAGTCCGTCGAGACAGACGGACTTCGATACGCATGATTTAAGCCATTGCTAGCGTCTCTCACGACGACCTGCAAACGGACTATCGAGAGAGGGTTAGAAGACATGCCGTTACCATTAGCTCTCTCGATGACTTCATTTGGGCCATCAAGATAGACTAGCCCATACATCGTCTCTGAGCTTAAGACTTAGGCAACTCATGCCTAAGTCCCAAGCCATATCTTCGACGTCGCCTTCTCTCATTGCCGCCACCTCCTCATGCCCCAAATCCGCCTGTTGATGCCTTCTAGGGCATTGCCGCCATAGTCCTACCAATCACCGCCACCTCCCTGAGCTTCGCTGGTCTAGGCCCGCTCGTCGTCACCACCTCCTGATCCTCGTCGCTGCCGCCACCACCTCGCCCTCTCTAACTCTCCCTCCTCGTCTCCCTCTCCCCGTCTATTCTCCTACTCTAAGCTCGACCATCCCTCTCTCCATCTCGCCCTCCGAGCCCAGCCACCGCCTCTCTCCCCCCTTCATTGCCCAACTACCCTCTCTTGAACTCCC